>LR738714.1:17299022-17335722 GCA_902687465.1 Secale cereale | reverse complement strand
CCTCCCCTTTCAAAAAAAACAAAAACCACAGCCACATAAATGCTGACGCGTGGATGCCTTTTGGTCCCGGTTGGTGCCACCAACCGGGACCAAAGCCCCTCCTGCCTGGGCTCGGCGCACAGGCCACGTGGACACCCATCTGCCCCGGTTCTGGATCGAACCGGGACTAAAGGGTCAGAGCATTAGTACCGACACTTTTGTCCTGGTTCAAGAACCGGGGCTAAAGGCCCTAACAAACCGGGTCTGATCTCCCTTTATCTACTAGTGCATGTCTATTTCACATCCATGCCTTTTGTTATCATGTTTGGGTGCTGTAGCATAAATATACCTTGCTCCAAAGTTGCTATGTTGCTGTTAAATTCAGCTTTGCATTGCATCCTGTTTTGCTCATATCTTCTAAGCCGTAGCTCCGAATTAAATAAACTTTATATGTAACTTGACTAGAATTTCGAGTAGATCATCATGGTGCATGTTAACTTGCTGTTTAACAACTTTAACTTAATGTTTGTTCAGATCTGGTCCCATTTCGAAATGTGCATATGAGGACTTACCGGAATTGTTATATGTTGATTCCGGTCTCATTTAAACTTGTTGGTTTGTGTTGTTCTTGTGTGCTTCATCCCTTGCCATGAATTGCATCATATAGACTTGTATTGCATCATACTTGGTTGAGAATCTTGTCATGTTCTTGAGTGGTGTGTTTACCATGTTGTGTGCTTCTTCTTGCTAGTTCATATTCCGTTGCGTTCATGAGGATTCGTTCGACTACACTTGGTTCGTCTTCGTGGATTCTTCTTCCTCTACTTCATGGACTCTTTCTTCTTCCTTGCGGGATCTCAGGCAAGATGACCATCCCCTTGGATACCTTTACTATCATTGCCATGCTAGTTGTCTCGATGCTATTGTTATATGTCGCGCTACCCATCTCTTATTGTCAGCCTCTCTCCTTGTTGCCATGAAACCTCTAACCCTTGAGACCTTCCCAGCAAACTATTGTTTGGCTATGTTACCCGCTTGCTCAGCCCATCTTATAGCATTGTTAGTTGCAGGTGAAGATGAAAATTGCTCCATGTTGGAGCTTGGCTTGTTGGAATATCACAATATATCTTATATATAATAACACACCTATATACTTGGCAATGGGTGGAAGGCTTGGCCTTTCGCTTGGTGTTTTCTTCCACTCATGTCACCTTAGGAGCCGATAAACCGGTGTTATGTTCCTTGCTTTTGCGTTCCTAACGCGGTTGGGTATATGGGGACCCCTTGACAGTTCGTCTTTGAATAAAACTCCACTAGCAAGGCCCAACATTGGTTTTAATTTGCAACATAATAAAAACTTAATTAATCAATTAATTGCATAGGGAGTTAGCGCTACCCGAGGATTATTCTACATACAAGGGGGCCAGTGCTGATGGTGTTGGTTCCAAACGGGCAACCTGCGGGGCCACCACGGGGAAACTCGAGGTCCGACTCCCATAGCTTGTCCCATCCGGTCGTGGCCTGAGACGAGATGCGCGCGGCTACTATCATGATGTCGGCACACCGGGAGGTCTTGTTGGACTTGTTTTACCACTGTCGAAATGTCTTGTGCACCGGGATTTCCGAGTCTGATCGGGCCTTCCCTAAGATAAGGGGTAATATTATTATTATATCTGCTGATCGTGAGAGCTTGTGATGGGCTAAGTTGGGACTCCCCTGCAGGGTTATGATCTTTCGAAAGTCGTGCCCGCGGTTATGCCGTAGATTGGAATTTGTTAATGTCCGGTTGTAGAAAACTTGGCAGAGGATCCGAAGTAAAATACACGAACCGCGTGAGTAACCATGACTGTCTCTTTTCACTTTAAGAAAAGAACACGGTGGAGTTATGTTTGACTCATAGGTAGTTCAGGATCTCTAGCAATCACTACTAGTTTACGAACGTTTGTGTAGATGCTCATCTTATTCTTGTACTCATAAGTTAGCCACCATACTTGTGCTTAGCCGCTTCTGCAACCTCACCACTTAACCTCTCCTTACCCATAAAGCTTTGCTAGTCTTGATACCCATGGTTATGGGATTGCTGAGTCCTCGTGGCTCACAGATACTACAACAACAGTTGCAGGTGCAGGTTTCTGATGACTTGACGTGAGAGCGATGTTACCTTTTGTTGGAGTTCTTTCTTCTTCGTCTTCGGCAGTCTTGGGATAGATTCCTGGTCGGCAGCCTGGGATAGCAGATGGATGTCATTGTGCTTTTCATGTTTGGATCCGTAGTTGGATGCCTTGTATTGATGTTGTTGTATTCATGTGACTGGTAGGAATTGTATGTATCCCCATGTATTTATGTAATGGTACGATGTAATGATATCCATCTTGCTAAGCGCCCGAAATGCGGTTGTGCCCCAATCACGAGTGTGTCACGTGATCGGGATAGAATCGCATCTTGGGCCTGACACACTGAATCCAGCGTTTACCTCTGTATCCTCTGGGCTTCCAGTATTGTTTCAACATTTGTTTTTGTTATGTCGTGGCTTTCCATTGTCGTCCCTCACTTCAGATGTTCCAGGGTCACTGGTACTGCTACGAGCTAACCAGCTATCCTCACCCGTGCAAAAGCGAGTCATGAGTGTAGTTAGGGCTGCCATTGTCCTCGGCTTTTCCTGTCCAAGGTGTCTGGTTAGCCATTCGTCCCGGATACTATGCTTGAATGCTGCTAAGGCTTCAGCGTCTGGACAGTCGATGATTTGGTTCTTTTTAGTGAGAAACCAATTCCAAAGCTCGCGGGCTGACTCCCCGGGTTGTTGGATGATATGACTTAGATCCTCAGCGTCCGGGGGCCGGACATAAGTCCCTTGAAAATTGGCCCGAAAAGCATCCTCAAGTTCTTCCCAGCTCCCAATGGAGTTCTCTGGGAGGCTGTTTAGCCACTGCCGAGCTGGTCCTTTCAGCTTGAGGGGTAAATATTTAATGGCGTGGAGATCATCTCCTCGAGGCATGTGGATGTGAAGAATAAAGTCTTCTATCCAGACGGCGGGATCTGTCGTTCCATCGTACACTTCGATATTCATGGGTTTAAACCCTTCTGGAAAGTCATGATCCAGTACCTCATCGGTGAAGCACAGAGGGTGTGCGGCTCCTCTGTATTTTGCTATATCGTGGTGTATGGCTGATGGTTGTGATGTTCGGTATTGACCCCGAACTAGTATGTCACCGGCGTGTTTGGTTTAATAGCCACCGTCCCATGCGGGAGCCCGGTCCCTAGGTCCATAGATAGACTTGTTCTTGCTAGCTTTTTTGTTCAGGTCCTCACGCAGATCGTGTTTTCGAACTTGAGCTGCACCCTCCTTTCCTTTACGGGGTGGTGGTGCGGGCTTCTGTACGTCATTGCTAGCAACTCCGTCCCGTCCGCGAGGCGGTCGGTCCGGCTTGTCGGCGGTGTTATTCTTCGGCAGGACGGGCGTAGCGGCCTCGTCGTCAAATTCAGGCAGCAGTTTACGCTTGGGATAGCCTTTGGTTTGGCCGTTATAGCCATGTTTCTGTTCGGCGTCTAGCACCTCGTTCCATCTATCATTGAGCGTGTCCTGTGCGGCTCGAAGTTGTCTTCTACTACTTTTTTAGGCTCAGTACGGTGGCAATAAGCCGCCGATGGAAGTGTTTTTGTTCAGAGGGTTCTTCTGGGACGGTATATTCATCATCATCTAGGCTAGCCTCTTCTTCGGAGACCGGTTCATAGTCACCGTCTTCGGCATCGCTGTCATCGGACAGCCTGTTCGGACTCTGTTCGCCATCCTCTCGCTCTTCCTGCTCTATCAGTGGGTCTACGGGGTCTTCGGCTTGTTCTGGAGTGTCACTGTTGTTAGTGATAGTGTTGCCATTTCTTCCTTTACGGGATTTAGTTCGGCACTTTGGACGCCGATGTTTGGGAGGTTCTTCAACGGGCTTGTCCTCTATGGGATTGTTTTCTCCGTCGCCCTCTGCCTCCTTAGGTGTATCCACCATGTACAAGTCGTATGAAGACATAGCTATCCACCGCCCGGTGACGGGCCGGCTTTGACCTGGATCTGCTTCGGTTTCGAGGTCCATCCCTTCGAAGTCTTTGGAAGCATAGTCAAGTAGATCGGTTAGATCTTTAACCGTGGCTACCAAGTGGGTGGTGGGTGGGGAGAAAAATTCTCCATCAGTCTCCAGTTCGAACCAGATACAATGTGTCTATGTGTCCCCATCTAAGGAGAGGGATCTTAACGACCTTAGCATGTCGCCAAAGGGTGAGTGCTGAAAGATATCCGCAGCACTGAATTCGGCGATTGATGCCCGATCTGGCTTGAAGGGTGCAGATGCGTGCGATTCAGAATCCGAGGCTGGAGTTAGGTCCGGGGTTCCGATGACACAGACCTCGTCTGGAGTTGGGTCTATGTGCGGCTCTAACGTCGCGGAGTCCACGGCTTTCATGGCGGGGTTGAGCTTCCCGTCCTCGAGCGACGCGGTCTGTTCCGGATCTAGGGCCAGAACTGTTGCAGGTGTTGTTTCCTGATTCGATGACAGAGCTAGGTCACTTTCATCGTGAAGGCGGAGAGAGGTTGTCGCTGGCTTGAATCCGGTGAAGATCAAGTCTCCGCGGATATCAGCAACGTAGTTTAAACTTCCGAATCTGACTTGATGGCCAGGGGCGTAGCTCTCAATCTGATCGAGATGGCCTTCAGTGTTGGCGCGTAGCGCGAAGCCGCCTAACACGAAGAGTTGTCCAGGAGGGGATATTCCCTCAGTGCTGCCGTCATTGTTGATGACGCGATCCATCAATCCTTCGGTCGACGACATAGTGGAACTCTCAATGAAAGCACCAATCTCGGTGTCAAAACTGGCGGATCTCGGGTAGGGGGTCCCGAACTATGCATCTGAGGATCGATGGTAATAGGAGGCTGGGGACACGATGTTTACCTAGGTTCAGGCCCTCTCGATCGAGGTAAAACCCTACTTCCTGCTATATTAATATGGATGAATATGAATACAAGAGTTGATCTACCTCGAGATTAAATTGGCTAAACCCTAAAGTCTAGCCTATGAGGATTTGAGATTCTTCGTTATCCTCTATAGACTAAACCCTCCGGTTTTTATACACACCGGAGGGGCCTAGGGTTTGTACATACCATCTTGCAGAGGAAGGAAAGATTACACCCGAACCTAAATCTTGCCATTACATGAATACAAGAGTCCTATCCGGATACGAGAGATGATCTTCGACTATGATCTTCACGGCCCACCAGTCCGGCCCACCAAGAGTTATGTGGCCTCCCGAGGACCCCTCGATCCAGAACTCCCTCAATAGTGATTCGAATTGGATATCTGATGCTGATGAGATGGAAACCACAAGTCGGTATGTCTTCACACTTGGTGATGGTGTTGTTTCCTGGTAGTCTTGCAAGCAGACGATCTTAACAAGATCAACTATGGAAGAAAAACTCATATCATTAGACACATCACGCATAGAAGCGGAATGGCTTCGAGAGCTTCTGATGGATTTTTCGGTGGTTGATAAACCGGTCCCGACTGTCCTTATAAAACGTGACAATCAAACGGTGATTGCCAGGTCCAAGAGTTCAAAGGACAATATGAAATCCACAATGCACATATGTGTTGGGAACGTAGCATGCAATTTCAAAAAAAACTCCTACGATCATGCAAGATCTATCTAGGGGATGCATAGCAACAAGACGGGAAGAGTGTGTTTACGTACCCTCGTAGACCGAAAGCGGAAGCGTTAGATTAACGCAGCTGATGTAGTCGAATGTCTTCGCGATTCAACCGATCAAGCACCGAACGTACGACACCTCCGGGTTCATCACACGTTCAGCTTGATGACCTCCCTCGAGCTCTTGATCCAGTACAGGGTCGAGGGAGAGTTTCGGTAGCACGACGGCATGTTGACAATGATGGTGAAGTAGATCGCGCAGGGCTTCACCTAAGCACTACGACAATATGACCATAGGTGTAAACTGTGGAGGGGGCACCGCACATGGCTAAGAGAATAACTTGTGTGTTCTAGGGTGCCCCCCTGCCCACGTATATAAAGGAGGGACGGAGAGGAGGCCGGTCGGCCCCTAGGGCGCGCCAAGGAGAGGAGTTCTACTAGGACTCCTAGTCCTAGTAGGATTCCCTCTCAAGGAAGGGGGAGAAGGAAGGAGAGGGAGAGGGAGAGGGCAAAGGGGGCGCCGCCCCCTTCCCTAGTCCAATTCAGACCGCCATGGGGGGTGTAGCCACCCCTTGCGGCCCTCCTCTCTCTCCACTAAGGCTCATGTAGGCCCATTAGTTCCCCGGGGGGGTTCTGATAACCCTTTCTGCACTCCGATATTTACCTGGTACCTCTCGGAACTCTTCCGGTGTCCGAATAACATCGTCAAATAAATCAATCTTTATGTCTCGACCATTTTGAGACTCCTCGTTATGTCAGTGATCTCATCCGGGACTCCGAACAATATTCGGTAACCAAAAACTCATAACTCATAATACAAATCGTCATCAAACGTTAAGCGTGCGGACCCTCGTAATAGGCTGTCAAGCTAGGCTTGGAAGCCAGGTGCATTCACCTAAACCCCGGGTTGACCTGCCTTCATCAAGTAAGTCACTCCGCCCAAGTAATCCTGGTATGACCCGCCGAACGTTTGGCAAGTCAATCTTATACAGACCCTGAACTTGTCAAAGTTAAGACAACGATTGGTTAATGTGAGGTCCATCTTAAAGGCTTTGTAAAATGGTTTAACTCAGTGGCCTGGCAGCCCATGAAAAGCCTCGATTTTGGGCCTGGCAGCCCATGAAAAGCCTCGCGTCTTCCCATGCTTTGATTTGACAAATTTTCTCTTTCATTGAGGTTTACAACATTTAATGATAAACCGGTGTTTATTAACCCGACCTGGCATTGGACTATAAGTCGCCAGTATGAGATAAGATAATGACCGGTGTTTATTAACCCGGCCTGGCTTTTGACTATAAGTCGCCAGTATGAGATAAGATAATGACATGTGTTTATTAACCCAGCTTGGCTTTCGACTATAAGTCGCCAGTATGAGATAAGATAATGATCGGTGTTTATTAACCCGGCCTGGTTTCGTTTATAAACCGGCAATCGATGATAATTACCAATGTTCAAATTTTGGGTTATCACCCTTACTACACTGGCTTGGTAAAACCAACAGTGTGATCAAATATCACTGGAACTAATTTTCAAACCGGGTTATATTATTCAAATCTTTAAATAGCCAACATAGCTGTATTTTTATTATGGTTATCAATAACCAATATTATGATTGAGGTTTTCAAAGTCGCTTCAGCGCAATGGATATTATTTTATCAAGGGGTATGATTTATTCTACAAAGGAATAGTCCCGAGTCGCTGCAGGCTTACGACCTGGCTGTCAGGGATATTACTATTGGGTATAAACTGCCCAGGAGGGGCCGCTTTATACCCGTCAAGATTATTTCTTCTGAAGCCCAGCGGAGCGTGGAACATGACGCTTTGTACCAGAAAGTGAAAGTGCAACTAATCCCCGGGTGGTTTTGGCAATTAATAACAACATATATATCATTGAACTAATAGTTACTTGAGAATCATTTCAGAGAAGTTCAGTGATATGGGTATGGCAATGACTGAAGAAGTGGACCCCTCAAAATGCTAAGGCAAGCATTGGCAAAAGCTCAAGACTCCATTTTTGGTTTAGTGATCCAAGATCACATTGAGTCCATAGGAAAAGCCAATACTATTAAAAGGGGATGAGGTTGTGTTGATGATCTGGTTGCTCAAGTGCTTAGTGATATATCTCCTTCAACTATCAGCAACTTTCACTACAATACACACTCATAAGTAATCTCGGACCAACCGATTTTCCAAACTCAGTCCCACCGAGATGAACCACCTCAGCCATAAGCCAAACCCTAGAAAAATCGGTCATTCCGAGTTTGAGTTCGGTCTCACCGAAACATGGGCTGCCAAGCTTCTGTAACCGTTTGTCCTCAAATCGGAAAAACCGAGTTGATGATTTCGGTCCCACCGAAACTGGCAAGTTACTGTCCTTGACTCAAATCGGACTAACCGAGATGGTATTTTCGGTCCCACCGAAAACCCCAACGTTCACTATATTTGAACTTTCGGTCTGACCGAGTTTCCACTTCGGTCTCACCGAGATTGCTCAATTATGTGTGTAACGGTTGGATTTTGTGTGGAGGCTATATATACCCCTCCACCCCCTCTTCATTCGTGGAGAGAGCCATCAGAAAGAACTACCACTCCTACCTTACACTTTCTGAGAAGAGAACTACCTACCCTTGTGTTGAGATCAAGTTGCTCCATTCCTACCATATGAAACTTGATTTCTAACCTTCCCAAGTTGCTTTCCACTCAATCCTTTCTTCCACCACAGCCATATCAGTGAGGAGAGTTGAGTGTTGGGGAGATTATCATTTGAAGCACAAGAGCAAGGAGTTCATCATCATCTACAACATCTATTACCTTTTGGAGGGTGGTGCCTCCTAGATTGGTTAGGTGTCGCTTGGGAGCCTCCGTCATCGAGTTGTGGAGTTGAACCAAGAAGTTTGTAAGGGCAAGGAGATCGCCTACTTCGTGAAGATCTACCCCGAGTAAGGCTAGCCCTCCGTGGGCGTAGGCCATGATGGAATAGACAAGGTTGCTTCTTCGTGGACCCTTCGTGGGTGGAGCCCTCCGTGGACTCGCGCAGCCGTTACCCTCCGTGGGTTGAAGTCTCCATCAACGTGGATGTACGATAGCACTACCTATCGGAACCACGGGAAAAATCATTGCGTCTCCAAATTGCGTTTGATCTTCTCCACCTCTCTTTACTACATGTGCAAGTTACTTTCCACTCAATCCTTTCTTCCACCACAGCCATATCAGTGAGGAGAGTTGAGTGTTGGGGAGATTATCATTTGAAGCACAAGAGCAAGGAGTTCATCATCATCTACAACATCTATTACCTTTTGGAGGGTGGTGCCTCCTAGATTGGTTAGGTGTCGCTTGGGAGCCTCCGTCATCGAGATGTGGAGTTGAACCAAGAAGTTTGTAAGGGCAAGGAGATCGCCTACTTCGTGAAGATCTACCCCGAGTAAGGCTAGCTCTCCGTGGGCGTAGGCCATGATGGAATAGACAAGGTTGCTTCTTCGTGGACCCTTCGTGGGTGGAGCCCTCCGTGGACTCGCGCAGCCGTTACCCTCCGTGGGTTGAAGTCTCCATCAACGTGGATGTACGATAGCACTACCTATCGGAACCACGGGAAAAATCATTGCGTCTCCAAATTGTGTTTGATCTTCTCCACCTCTCTTTACTACATGTGCAATTTACTTTCCGCTGCTTATACTCTAGAATTGCATGTGTAGGGTGATACTTGACTTGATCATAATTGTGAAACTACCAAAAACTGTTCTTTGTCAAAGGCAGAATTTTTATAATTACAAGTAGTCTAATCACCCCCCCCCCCTCTAGACATACTTTCGATCCTACAGAAAGGCTTAGAGCCCAAGAGGTGTTAGGGCCCATGATTTGTAAACTGCCATACGGCGTGTAACTTGTGATGTAAGGTAGGAAAGATAGAGACCGAGCCGGACACGTTTATGAGCCGGACTCGGGACTCTGTAAACCGGATCGGGCGTCACCTCGTGTATATAAAGGGACGACCCGGCGACGGTTCAAAGGATAGAGAACAACAACTCGAGACACAAGCAAAGCGTATTCGCTCCCTGGTCATCAAAACCCTAGCAATATTACACCAAACTAGACGTAGGCCTTTACCTTCATCGAAGGGGCCGAACTAGTATAAACCCTTGCGTCCTTGTCCGCTTTAACCCCTTTAAGCTAACCCGCAGCGATGGCCTCACGACTAAGTCCTTTTGCTAGGACATCTGTCGTGACAAAACCATGACAGTTGGCGTCCAGCGTGGGGCTATCGCACGATGGTTTCGAGTTCTTGAAGGGCAGCTTTGAAGGACTCAAGGGCTATGTAGTGGGCCGGATGACTAAGAGTCGCCGCGGCAAGATCTACATCGACGATGCAGGCTGGGGCCCCGAGGCCGATTCAATCGAATGCGGGTATCGGGTCCCCTTTGGCGGCATCCACGTCTTCATCGGCAAGATCGGTGAACCGGACCCTGAGCAGGACATCTTCCCCAACATCGTCGAGCCGGCTCAGCGTGCGAGATCTGCCCGGATTCGGCCCGCCGTGAAGCACGTCTTCATCGAAGCGGTTCATGGAGCGCAAGCTGAAGATGGATCGGACTCCGATGGTGAGACCATTGTCTATTCCGGCGACGAATCGTCCTCTGGAGAAATAGAATCTTTATACCTATTGCAGGATGGCTGGTCTGGGGGTTGTTCCGATGGTGACAGTATTCTGGATCCCCTGGATCCGCCAAACCGGGTGGCAGTATTCATGGCCGGATCGCAACCTATGCAACAATCTTCGACTGCGGCGACGTTAACATCGGATCTGGCGGCAGCAGCGGCTAGGGCTGGCGGCCCGGTTCAGTCACCGGTTCAGGTATTAACTACCTTAGTTGACAAGTTGATGGCGCTGTTAACTGCAGAGGTGGCCTAGGCCGATAAGGAACAACATGATGTGGAAGTTGCTCAGGTGAAGGGCCAGATAGATCAGGCGAAGCTGGACTTAGCCGCTGAGGATACCAGGATGGTTGCACGGCAGGCCGAGCTAGATGCTCAGGCTTACCGGCTCATGTTGGATCAAACTGCTTCGCGTGATGTAATGAGGAGAAGACAACAATCCCGCCTGCCGTCGGTTTACGAGGCGAGGAACCTTTTCAACACGCCAGGAGCAGGAACCAGTAATCAGCCGGAGGTAAACCGGGGAGGAGTGCCTGGCACAGGAGCATCAGTCCAGCCGTAGGCCACGGAGCCAACCCGCCAGGTCGTTCCATCATAGCGTGTACCTATCCCTCCCGGTCATTACTCCAACCCATTGGATAACATAGTTGCCGCTGCTTCACGACTGGCCGCTCTTCCCATTGAAGGAGCATCCCCTATAGCGGTGGAGGCACGGCGGGCTAGGGAGTTTTTGGAGACGGCTCTGACCCAACAGCAAGCTTATTCTCACAGCAGTGAGAGGATTCACTCCACCCCTCGCCCAAGCCAGAGTTACAGTAGGCACTTGGAGGAACCAGCCGTGTCAAGCAGCGCGCGAAAACGTAACCCGCCACGGAGGGATAATCCGGCGGGGGATATGCGAACGCTCAAGATGTGGTAGATCAGGGCAGGCAGCGCCGGGAGGCTGAGTTAGCAGCACAGTACGAAAACCATCAGCCAACACCGGTTCGTCCATCTACAACGATTGAACCAGGAGTCATGTCCAGCTCCTTGGGTGTACCGTGCCTTACTCCCACTTTACGTAACGTAAAACTGCCCAAGGACTTGAAAGGACCGCGCAAGGTGCCTAATTATACTGCGGATTTGTCCCCTGAGGCATGGGTTGAAAGCAACGAGATGGCGATGGAGATGCTTGATGTGGATGACGCGGCGTGTGCCAAGTATTTCACCATGATGCTAGAGGGCACGGCTCGCGCCTGGCTAAAGGGATTGCCACATAATTCCATCGGATCATGGGCTGAGTTACGGCGCCAGTTTATCAATAACTTCAAGGACACATGTAAGCAGCCCATGTCCATTGTAGACTTGGCGGCCTGCGTTCAAGGTGAAAATGAATCAACGAGTAATTGGGTACGCCGGGTGTCAGAAATTTTACATTCATTGGACCGCATTAACCCAGATACAGCAGCAGTTACATTAGAGGGCAACTGCCGGTTTGAATCTCTGAAGCTGAAGCTGGGACGACTCAAACGTCATTGTGATGACATGGGGACACTCATGGGGGCCCTGGTAAAGTATGCGGATTCAGATAGTACCAAATATCAAGAGTGATGATGAGAAGTCACAGAAGGCAAAGAAGAGCGGTAAAGCACAGCAACCTAGCCCAGCGAATCAAGAATATAACAGTAAGCGTAAAGCGGATAGTAATTCAGAATTTGTGGCTAACACCAATGCTCAGGAGAATGGCCAACGCCACAAGGGTAGACCGCCCCCGTGAAATGGGAGACCGCCTATCAATCTGGAGCGCCAGATGAACATACCTTGCCCGAGGCACGGTACGTAGGAAAAGCCAGCTACGCACCTTTGGAAGGACTACTTTATTATGAAGGAAATCATGAATCGGTCCTAGTATGATCATGGACCGTCCGGCGGTTCAGGCCCTGGTTTTCACGGGCCGGGTTATCAGGGCGGTGGATCCGGTTCAGGGTTCCAAGGTAACTAGAACAATCACAGCAACCAGAACGGGCACAATTAGCATAACCAGCAGCACGGCCAGGGTGGTTATAACAATCAGGGTAATCAACAGCAGCAGTAGTCAAGATATCAGAGTAATTCGAAGCAGTTGAGTAGTGGGCAGTATCACGTCTTCACCACAAGCTTATGTAAACGTGATCAGAAATTTTACAAGAGGGCAGTGCATTCTATTGAACCGGCGGTGCCACGCTACCTGTGCTGGTCAGAACTACCTATTGTGTGGAGTCGAGAGGACCACCCGCCCCGAGTTGATAATCCGGGCCAGCTGGCTCTTGTTGTGGCACCTCAAGTTGGGGGCTATAAGTTCACTAAGGTGCTCATGGACGGAGGAAGCAGCATCAACATCCTATATTACGAGACTTTCCGTCGCATGGGTTTGACAGACAAAAAGCTTCGGCAGTCCAACATAGTTTTTCCACGGAGTGGTGCCTGATAAATCGGCATATCCGGTCAGTAAGATTGACTTGGAAGTCACCTTTGGGGATGAGCAGGACTCAAGGCCCGAAACTTTGACCTTTGAAGTGGTAAAGATCAAGAGCCCGTATCACGCCCTGTTCGGGATGCCCGGTTTACGCTAAATTCATGGCGAGGCCTTGTTATGTTTATCTGCAGCTCAAGATGCCGGGTCACAAGGGAACCATTACGGTTCATGGGAGCCACAAGATTGCTCTGGAGTGCGAAGCAGGTGATGCAGCCTATGCTGAGGCGGTTTGTGCAACCGAGGAGCTGAAGTTTTATAAAGATAATGTTGATCCGACAGATATGTCTCCGCTGAAGAAGCCAACCACGGAACATGATCCGGCCTTGAAGTTTAAATCAGCTGATGAGACCAAGCAGGTTGATTTTGTCCCTCGCGATTCATCCAAGTAGTTCACTATCAGTGCTAACCTGGATCCAAAATAGGAAAGCGCGCTCATCGAGTTCATCCATGACAATCGGGATATCTTTGCATGTAAACCTTCTGACATGCGAGGTGTACCGAGGGAACTCGCTGAGCACACTCTTAATATTGATCCCAAGTTTAAACCGGTTAAACAATTTCTTCGCCGCTTCAATGAAGAAAGGCGCAAGGCTATTGGTGAAGAAGTGGCTAGGCTCTTGGCGGCAGGCTTTATAGTTAAGGTGTTTCATCCGGAGTGGCTGGCTAATCAGGTGCTAGTGCTTAAGAAGAACGGCACTTGGCGAATGTGTGTTGATTACACAGACCTGAACAAGGCTTGCCCAGCTGATCCCTTTGCTCTCTCTCTCGTATTGATCAAATCATTGATGCTACGGCGGGTTGTGTGCGCTTAAGTTTTTTGGATGCATATTCCGGTTATCACCAGATCAAGATGGCAGTTAAGGACCAAGAGAAGACGGCCTTTAAAACTCCCTTCGGAGCCTTCTGTTATGTATCTATGCCTTTTGGGATCAAGAGCGCCCAGGCGACCTATCAACGATGTGTGCAGAATTGTCTTCATGGACAGATTGGGCGGAATGTTCATGCTTATGTGGACGATATTGTGGTAAAATTCAGGAAGGAGGAGACATTGATAACGGACTTGAAGGAAACCTTTGACAATCTCCGGGTCTATAAGATGATGCTTAATCCGGCCAAGTGTGTTTTTGGTGTTCCGGCAGGCAAACTCCTGGGGTTCCTGGTGTCAAAAAGAGGAATTGAAGCTAATCCGGAGAAGATCAAGGCGATTACATCCTTGGCTAAACCGGCGTGCATCAACAATGTCCAACGCTTGGCGGGCCGCATTGCGGCGATAAGCCGGTTTATCAGCCGTTTGGGGGAGAAGGCGATCCCGCTTTACCAGATGATGAAAAAGACAGACCGCTTTGTCTGGAGTCATGCTGCTGATGCTGCGTTTGAAGATTTGAAGAAGCAATTGGCAGAGCCGCCGGTCCTTGCTACGCCAGTTGATAATGAGCCGCTGTTGCTATACGTGGCTGCTAATGCCCGAGCAGTAAGCGTTGCCATCGTAGTAGAGCGCAAGGAGACAGGAAAGGAATATCTGGTTCAACGGCCGGTTTACTACGTCAGCCAGGTGCTCATTGAGTCAAAGCAGAGATACACGCATTGGCAGAAGTTGGTATATGGAGTATTCATGGCACCGGAAGCTGAAGCAGTACTTTCAAGGTCATCCAATCACCGTGGTTAGTTCAAGCCCTCTGGGCGATATAATCCAAAATAGAGAAGCAACCGGTCGGGTTGCAAAATGGGCCATTGAACTTAGTCCCCACGGGTTGAAGTATGTACCTCGTACTGCAATCAAATCTGAAGCACTGGTGGACTTCATCAACGACTGGACAGAGTTGCAGGCACCAGAGGAAAAGCCGGATCATACATACTGGACGATTCACTTTGACGTATCTAGGCAATTGGAGGGCTCGGGGGCTGGAGTCGTTTTAACTTCCCCACGAGGTGATAAGTTCTGTTATGTCCTCCTCTTAATGTTCCCTTGTACTAACAATGCAGCTGAGTATGAAGCTCTCCTCCATGGTCTACGAATGCCTAAAGAGATGAATTTAAGCCGGGTTAAATGTTTCGGCGATTCAGACCTGGTGGCTCAACAAGTGTCTGGTAAGTGGGATTCTAAAGATCCACTTATGGCAGCGTATAGACGAGAGGTGGATGCTGTTGCTGGACACTTCAAGGGTTATCAGGTGGACCATGTAGACCGGCGAAACAATGAAGCAGCCGATGCATTAAGTCGGCTGGGTTCTCAACGTAAACCGGTTCCACCCAATGTTTTTCTGGACGTATTGCATAGTCCGTCGATGAAATTGCCTTCAGAAGAGGACTTGGTTGTTCCTGATCCAGAAGCTCAATTGGTGGTGGCGCTTCATGTTATTCCGGATTGGACGGTCCCTTACTTAGCGTACATGAACCGAGGTAAGTTACCAGAGGATGAAGTCTTGGCTAGACAGATAGTCCGGCGATCCAAATCAATGACTATTGTGAAAGGAGAGCTACATCATGGCAGCGTCTCTGGGGCGTTTCAATGTTGTGTATCACCATACGAAGGCCGTGATATTCTTCGAGAGATCCACGAAGGAGACTGCGGTCATCATGCCGGTTCAAAATCTTTGGTAGCTAAAGCTTTTCGTCATGGGTTCTACTGGCTCACGGCTCATGCCGATGCTGAGGACTTGGTCAGAAAATGTGAGGCTTGCCAGAAATTCTCACGGCGTGCTCATATAACGGCTCGGGAGTTGAGGATGATTCCAATTACTTGGCCATTTGTGACTTGGGGGCTAGATATGGTCGGACCCTTTAAGAGATCCCCAGATAAGAAGACCCACCTTTTGGTGGCGGTGGATAAGTTTACCAAATGGGTTGAAGCAGAACAGGTCAGCAAGTGTGATGTAGCAACAGCGGTTCAATTCATCAAAAAGGTGATTTTCTGGTTTGGCTTTCCACACAGCATTATAACTGATAATGGTACCAATCTATCCAAGGGGGCTATGGAGGAGTTATGTCAACGAGAGAACATCCTCCTTGATGTATCATCAATAGCTCACCCTCAATCCAGTGGTCAAGCTGAGAGAGCCAATCAAGAGATCTTGAGAGGCATCAAACCCCGGCTTATGGTCCCTTTACAGAGGACGCCGGGTTGTTGGGTGGAGGAATTACCCTCTGTGTTATGTAGCATCAACACCACACCTAATAGATCTACAGGGTACACACCTTTCTTCATGGTATATGGAGCTGAAGCGGTCCTCCCTAGTGATATCCGTCATGACTCGCCGCGGGTGGCGGCTTACGTCGAAGCTGATAATGAGAAGGGACGACAAGACGCATTGGACCGGCTGGATGAGGAACGTGACACGGCACCAGCTCGATCGGCGATTTATCAGCAAGATCTGCGCCGGTACCACAGTCGCCGGATTAAAACCAGAACGTTTCAAGAAGGAGATCTAGTGCTCTGGCTCATCCAAGACCAGACAGATACGCACAAGTTGTCCCCGCCCTGGGAAGGACCCTTTGTGGTCAGCAAAAATCTACATAACGGATCATACTACCTCATCGACGTTCGAGAACATAAGGACTCACGTACTGCAGAGGAGGAGACCCCACGGCCGTGGAACATCGCTCTGCTTCGATCCTACTACGCCTGAGCCATAGGCTCTGCTTTATGTACATAAATTTGCAATATCTATTCTGATCAATATAATAAACCGGCGTCCCCGATAAAGCGGGGTATCTGCTACTTTTTTCATAAGAGTTTGTCACATGGGGGCTTCTGTGTGCAAGGGAGTTCCTATGGTCTCTTAAACCGGCTACTAGACCAAGACCATCATAAGAGCATAGCTCTGGTTGCTTCGGTAATCCGGCTATCAAAGCCCACATGATGATGAGGGGCAAAAGAGAGTTCGCTGCATAGCACAACTCAAACGTAGGCACCCGACGAGCATAGCTCAAATGCTACCTGTGGGCTCCTGATGTATAGCATCAACGAGTTGACAACCCTTGTAGTAGGCTATCAAGCCATGGCTTGGAAGCCTGGTGTATACACCTAAAACCCCGGATTAGCCTGCCTGCATTAAGTAAGTCACTCCGCCCAGGTAAACCTGGTATGACCCATCGAACGTATACACAAGTCAATCTTTTACAAACCCTGAACTTGGTAACGTTAAATTGACGATTGGTTAAGGATTGAGGACCATCTTAACAGGCTTTGTGAAATGGTTAATTCAGTAGCCTGACAGCTCATAAAAAGCCTCGAATTTGGAGCCTGGCAGGTCGTAAAAAGCCTCAACTACACGGTTTTTATTTGACAATGTCTCTTTTGATATTTGCTTAAAAAAATTATCTTCCAGGTCATTGGTGTTTATCCAAGTCCATTGATTCGGGAAGTGGATGACTATAAGTTGCCACTACGATACACCAGCGTTACAGAACCTGGTCTGGTTTGATCATAAATCGCCAGTACTGTCTACAGTTAAACCGGAGTTTATCATAACCCGATACGGTTCCATCATGAACCGGCAAATGATCAAGGGAGTCATCAACACTTGCAACTTGGATCATTGTCTTTACTACCGATTATTGATTAAGGCTAATCGTGAAAAACTTAATCACAGGTATGATATATGTTTTATATTTTATATACAGTTCAGGTTATAAACCTAGACCATGTATTTGGGCATCATGACCCGTCCGGTGATAAACCGCCAGGACACTTTAAACTTTGTCTTATGTAGAAACAGGTGGAATAAACTGTTTAAAACATCATAAGCAGTAAGAATTATGAAATTGCTAGCTGAAGCAATGTCATACAGAGGAGAATATGCGTGACAACATAAAGTGTTTCAGCTACCCTATTACCAGGCACTGGATAGGCCAAAAGAATATATGTTTCCTGTTCAAAGCGCTGAGACATAATATCTAAACCGGCACCGGTTTAGGAATCTGCATCAGCTCAGCTTGAAGGTTATGGATCGTCCTGCTCCCACTCCCAGTCGTTCTCTTCTAGCTGCTGGAAGTCAGTGGTTGCCCAATCGATCTTGGTCAGCGCTTTGAAAACAACTTCATCGTTCACTCGTTCAGACGGATCAATATCAGGAGCGTAAGTGTGCTTACGGACGGGCGGGATGAGATTTTCAATCTCGTAAGCCGGAGGGTCGACCTGCACGTTCTCAGCATTATAACCCGGATGATAACGAGACATATTAGCCTCATTAGATAGTTTGCTGGCCAGAGGCCGCATTTCTTTAGTCAGAGCGCGCAAATCACTGTCTGCAAATGCTGATCCGTCCTCTTTCATGCTGGGATAGCCATTCATTGCTTCTGTCAGATCAAAGTCAGGCACCCAAGCTTTCGCTCGAGTTAAGGCCATCAGAGCACCCGCCCTTGCAGATGATTTCTTCAGCTCTACGAGGCGGGCAGGTAGAATGGATAACTTTTCCAAAGTGCCCTTGATCGTTGTGGGAGCCGGTTTATTGTGAGAAGCAGTGCAGACAATTCTCTGAGCACCGGAATACAACTGCTCTACAAGAGTGTCTGCGGCCTTCAACTTTTTCCGCATATCATTGCCAATAAGGGCAATACGTTTTCCTGCATCGAAGATTATGAGTTAAACTGGAAGATGCAGAACTACCATATTCAGAATTATGTTAACAACACTTACCAAAGATAGCAGTCGTCATGGTGTTTATCTGCTGCTTTAAACCGGACAGTTCCTCTGTCACCGGATTAAGAGCAGCCTCTGCATCAATTGCCCTTTTCTCCAAGATAGCTTTTTCAGCATCCCAATCTGACCGTTCCTTTTCAAAGTCCTTTTTCAGCTTTTCTATATTCGCTAAAGCAAGTGTCAGCTCATCTTTGACTTTGGAAGCGGCGGTTTCTTGAAACTTCAGAGTATCCTGGAGCTCGGCCACTTCAGAATTTTTCCGGCTTAAGTCAGTCTGCCAAGAGGAGAGCATATTATATATTCATGAGACATTTTTCAGTAAAGTCCCAAGTACATAACAAGTTATACACTTGGCACTTGGGGGCTAATGTGTATTTGCAGTTAAACAGACATTTTTCAGTAAAGTCCCAAGCACATAACAAGTTATACACTTGGCACTTGGGGGCTAATGTGACATTGTTCAGAACAGAATACAAACTGAAGTCCCAGTTCATCCTAAAGGAGTAAACCGGCCCTTGGGGACTACACATGTGAAAAACAAACTATATCTACTAGATATTCTAAAGTCCCGGTTCATCCTAAAGGACTAAACCGGTCCTTGGGGGCTATGATGGAGTAAAGACAAAGACTTACGCAGGAATAGAGTACAAGTTAAAGCGGAAAGTTACCTCATAACGCTCCTTCATCATGTTTACTAAACCGGCTTCATGATCACGGCTAGTGTACAGCCGGTTCAGGTAACCGGAATGGAGTTCTTGGGCACTGAGATGAGTGTAATTGGACAAGTCATTACTCCATTTCCTTTGTCCTTGCCAGAAATTTCCTCCTTCGCAGTATGCTTGGACAAAGCGACAGGTTCAATAGGAACAGTGAAGCCGATTCCAGTGATCTCAACATCTTCAGTTGAAGCGGCCGTGTGTTTAACCGGGCTAGTAGGAGCAGTGCTGGCTCGGACAGGATTGGCCGGATCAATGTCACGATCCATTGGAGCACTCCCTTGATCAACAAAAACTTCGTGGTCCATAAGAGGAGGATCATCATGCAGAATATCAGCATTTTCTTCAGCAGGTTCAACAAATTCAGGATCTTTTGTCGGTTCAGGAATTGTATCATCACCTACCGGCTTATTCAGCTTAGCCTTTTTGCTAGGCTTGGGCTTACTGTAAAAGTTAAATATGACAAAAATCAGAAGAGTAAAAGACAGAGATTAAACCGGCCAAATGAAAAAACTTACCCAGGAACAGTTTTGAGGGGAGGAATCTGCGTGGCCGTTGATTTGCCAGAAGACGAATGAGGAGTTTCCTGATAATTCGAGTCAGACGGATTAAGAGGCTATCGAATATGACCTGCTTTGGGATAAAGAGTATCTGGTGCGTATAAAACCTTTGAGCGACGCCTCCGGGCTGGTGTGTGTGGTAAACTGGTGGATTCAATGGCATGGTCACTGTGCCGCGTAGTGCGGCGAGCTTCATGCTGCTGTTTCTTCAAAAGAAAGTTTGGGTCCAAGTAAACGAAAGGGTGACAAAACTGTACTATCCGGCTTGCTCGACGAATTTTTGGTGTTGGCAGAGGTTCTGAATTGGAAGAAAGAGTAATTACGTCAACATCCTCCGCTTTGCTGCCTTCAGCGTGTCCCTGGGTACAGCCATTGTTAATAAAATACAAGTAAAGAAATTTAAAGAAATCAAGAGTCAAGTAGTACCTCGGAGGCCGGTTCATCATCCTCTGGGTTGGATTCACACACGTCAGTGGTTTTATTCTTGACGGTCTTCTAAACAGTTTTGGTCTTTTGGCGAGACACCTTTGCCGGTTTATCTTGGACCTTCCTCTTCCAGAATGGGTCATTACTCTGTTGAAGATTATGAGGACATTCAAGACGAGTACTGAAGATGGATTGAAACAGAGCAAAGCAATATGAAAGAAATATTTACCAATGGTGGTTTGTTGAGCTCACAGAGGGGAGCCAATCCGGTTTGGCTGCAAGTTTCTACTGGCTCATTCAGCAGTTTCTTAACAGCCTCGTTGACCTCATTCTCTGCTAACACAGCTTCGGTATGGCGCAGAGGATCTCTTGGGTCTCCAGTATATTCGCACATTAAACCAGCGCGCCGGCTTAGCGGGAGAATACTCCAAGAAATCCAGCAATGAACAAAATCAACCCGTGTCAAGCCATTGGTGGTGACGGCGCTGAGCTTTAAAAGCTGAGGAGCATACCTAGGCCGTTCCTGGGCACTTAGCCGTTGTGGAAAGGGATGGTTCTCGGAAAGCCGGTGGGAGCGATAACCCGGCAGAGGATTTTCACCTTCTGAAGAAGTGTCTAAGCAGTAAAACCAAGTTTGATTCCACTCTTTGGGGTGACTGTGGTGACTGGCGTGAGGAAAACTAACGTACTTTCTCTTCTAAATGGACATCCCGCCAAGTTTAGTGTTTGGACCGTCAGAGAATTCCGTCTGACGGTTTAGATGGAAGAAATCCCAGAATAACTCAACTAGCGGCTCCTCTTGCAGATAAGCTTCACAAAAGACTTGGAAGTTGTAGATGTTTGACACAGAGTTGGGCCCAATATCTTGTGGATGAAGTTGAAAATTAGCTAGCACATCACGAAAGAACTTCAACCCGGGAGGACTAAATCCCCGGGCTAAATGATCAATAAAAACAATAACTTCTCCCTCCTTGGGCTCTGGAGGATACTCTGATCCAGGGGCTCTCCAATGAAGGACATTTTTTGAACCTAAAGTGCCAATTTCAGCCAGGTTCTGCAACTCTTCCTCAGTAACCCGGGATTGGACCCAGTTGCAGGAAGTAAACTGCTTGGCTTGAGTTGCCATTTTGGAAGGGAAAGGCTGAAAATATAATGAAGAGCCGGTTTATGATCTAAGCAAGCTTAAACCGGCAGTATTTTCAAAGGTACTTATCTAACGGTGGTTTAGGCAGGGGCCTAATGGTATCTACCGGTTTACAGTTTTTGAGATAGCTAAACCGCCAACGAGAATATACAAGATGCAGATCTGAAGTTATGGAGAAACAGTTTTTGTACAAACAGTGATGAAGCTATGGATCTACAGCCTATTAGAAATTCAGAAATATTCAGAAATATTCATTTTATATTCAACAGACGCAACAAGGGCTCCAACAGATGCAATCTAAACTAGTACTATTGGGAAAGATAAAGGCGCAGTAAGGAAGCGGAGTTATTACTACGGCTATAAAACAGGAGGATCAGATCTACACTAACTATCGGGCCATAGCGAAGAACGACGAAGAACATCGCCCTATCTATGAACCTTTAGGAGAAAACCCTAATGAGATCTGTATACAGGACAAAGAAAGGACTTACCGGAGCCAAAGAGTGTGGAGGCACGCACGCGTTTTTTCTGGTCCGACCAGGTTGATGCAGCGGCCAAGCTTGACGAAGAACCAAGGGTCGACGGCGGCGGTGGAGCTTGAGCTCGAGCAGGCGCGAGGAAGAAGAAGAGGCAAAGGAGCAAGGGGGAAAAAACGATACCCCTCTGCCCTATTCATAAGCCGCAAAATGAAACGGCGGGCGCGGGAATCAAGGAGCCAGAAAAGTAGATATGGCAAGATACTGTTGCCTCGATCTTCGAAGCTTTTAATGAGTAAAAGATAAAAAACAGGTACAAGTATTAAATGGGCAGATGACGTCACGACGGTTTAATACGATCCGGGAAGATGACGTCACGGTGGTTTATGAAGCACTTGAAGCTGTGAAAGATGAAAATCTTTACAAGACATGGGAGATTGACATGAACAGGTTCAAATCAATCTGGGGCCTAATGTCAGGGATATTACTACTGGGTATAAACTGCCCAGGCGGGGCCGGTTTATACCCGTCAAGATTATTTCTTCTGAAGCCCAGCGGAGCGTGGAACATGACGCTTTGTACCAGAAAGGCTTAGAGCCCAAGAGGTGTTAGGGCACATGATTTGTAAACCGCCATACGGTGTGTAACTTGTGATGTAAGTTAGGAAAGATAGACACCGAGCCGGACACGTTTATGGGCCGGACTCGGGACTCTGTAAACTGGTCGGGCGTCACCTCATGTATATAAAGGGACGACCCGGCGACGGTTCAAAGGACAGAGAACTACAACTCGAGACACAGGAAAAGCGTATTCGCTCCCTGGTCATCGAAACCCTAGCAATATTACACCAAACTAGACGTAGGACTTTACCTTCATCGAAGGGGCCGAACTAGTATAAACCCTTGCGTCCTTGTCCGCTTTAACCCCTTTAAGCTAACCCATAGCGATGGCCTCACGACAAAGTCCTTTTGCTAGGACATGTGCCATGACAAAACCACGACACCGGCACTTGGGGGCTACATTATTCAAATTGATATTACATCAAATACGCAAGTCCCATGTCACTGCCAGCATGCACCATGGCACTTGGGGGCTAATGCAAAGTCATTTTTTGCTCACCTTATTGAAGACCCGACTCATCACATTGTAGTGAGCCGGCCCTTGGGGGCTACCAATTGCTCCTGTCAACAATTCAAGGTACACAAGTATTAATCCATTATATTGAAGGGTCCACTGCTCAGTTGGTAAAGCACAAAGCTCTTAACCTTGTGAACGTGGGTTTAAAGCCCCATGGTGGAGTTACATCATATGATGTTATTTTCAATGAAGCATGATCATACTTATAAAGTCCCTGCTCATTATTACATAATGACGCGGCCCTTGGGGGTTGCACTGGTTGAAGTTTTTGAGCATCAGGCAATTACAAGTCCCAGGTTGATGCAAGCATGACAACCCGGTACTTGGGGGCTACATAATATGGAGTATTCAATTTTTACTAGTGACTGGGATGAACAATTTAGATTTCTTCAAGGTTGCAACATTTATATTGAAACAAGTCTTAAGCTATCACTATGTTCTCCTCTTAAGACTTGGGGGCTACAGGTAATATGCATATAAAGGAGGAACATCTTCAAATTCTAAGTTTCGGGCAAATCAGGAAGATTAATTGTGTGACCCGGCGTTGGCAACAATTATAACCGGAGTTTATAAACAGTCATGACCCGGGATCATCAGTTTTTATAACCCGACAATTTTGGCAATCATAAACCGGCAAGTTCTACATTTTCAAACCGGCTAAATATCAGTTGAATATTTGAAGACCAATATTTTTGTCAAATCAGAGCATTGAAGGCCGATTCAAATGGATTCTTTATTTACAAAATATCTTTTGCAAACAAATTGATTATGAAGCTGGTCTCTTGACTCGGATTTTTTAGAAGGAAGAAATGACAAGGATTTAAGGATGATCAAGTGTCGATTTATAAGAACATTTAACCCGGAGCACAAGCCACCAAATTTGTCCTTGTGTTTATGTTGCAGATCAGTTTAACATGGATAAATCCAAATTAAACTCGGGGCTAATGTCGGGGATATACCCCACGACGTAAACCGGCCGGAAGTATAACCCAGTCGGACTTGGCGACTCACAAATGACCTGCCCTGACTGGACGACTCACTAAGCGACCCGCCCGAGCCTGGCGACTCATGGTTGACCCGGCGAGCGGGTCAGAGGAACGACAAGACCCGGTGGCCAGAAGGCAGTTTATGGAAGGCCGGTTCATATTATGGTGGGCCGGTTTATGAGGAAAGCACAAGGAATATTATCCTACAAAGGAAGCAAGACTAGGACTCTACTTGTAATAGAGTAATCCTAATCCTACTAGGACTAGTCATGTAACCCGCCCCTTCAACATATATAAGGAGGGGCAGGGCTCCCCAAAAAGGGACAGGTTCTCACAAGTTAGAAGCTCCATATTCTTTAGGGATAGACACAACTAAAGGAGAGACGGCCTATGCGGCGACTCCATGAGGGTCATAATGAGATCTAGCCTCAAACAGCATGTAGGGCTATTACCGGATGATGTTTCCAGGGGCCCGAAGCTGTATAAATCCGTGTCTTGTGTATTGCGTCTCTCGATTCTGCTCAACCCCTCTCAAGCTACCACATAGATGCGTTGGCCTCACGACTAAGTCCTCACACTAGGACATCTGCCGTGACAATTCCACGACACAGGTTCGATAACTATGTACACATGACCAAGACACTTCTCCGGTCAATAACCACTAGCGAAACTTGGATGCTCATATTGGTTCCTGATAACCCACAAGTGTAGGGGATCGCAACAGTTTTCGAGGGTAAAGTATTCAACCCAAATTTATTGATTCGACACAAGGGGAGCCAAAGAATACTCTTAAGTATTAGCAGCTGAGTTGTCAATTCAACCACACCTAGAAACTTCGTATCTGCAGCAAAGTAGTTTAGTAGCAAAGTAGTATGATAGTGGCGGTAGCAGCAACAAAAGTAACGATAGTGTTTTTGTAGTTTTTGTAATAGTAGCAGTGGAAAAGTAAATAAGCAACAAGCAATATGTCAAAAGCTCGTAGGCATTGGATCGATGATGGGAAATTATGTCGGATGCAATTCATCATGTAGAAGTTATAACCTAGGGTGACACAGAACTAGCTCCAGTTCATCAATGCAATGTAGGCATGTATTCCGAATATAGTCATACGTGCTTATGGAAAAGAACTTGCATGACATCTTTTGTCCTACCCTCCCGTGGCAGTGGGGTCCTATTGGAAACTAAGGGATATTAAGGCCTCCTTTTAATAGAGTACCGGACCAAAGCATTAACACATAGTGAATACATGAACTGCTCAAACTAAGGTCATCACCGGGAGTGGTCCCAATTATTGTCACTTCGGGGTTGCCGGATCATAACACATAGTAGGTGACTATAGACTTGCAAGATAGGATCAAGAACACACATATATTCATGAAAACATAATAGGTTCGGATCTGAAATCATGGCACTCGAGCCCTAGTGGCAAGCATTAAGCATGGCAAAGTCATAGCAACATCAATCTCAGAACATAGTGGATACTAGGGATCAAACCCTAAAAAAACTAACTCAATTACATGATAGATCCCATCCAACCCATCACCGTCCAGCAAGCCTACAATGGAATTACTCACGCACGGCGGTGAGCAGCATGGAATTGGTTATGGAGGAAGGTTGATGATGACGATGGCGACGATCTCCACTCTCCGGAGCCCTGAACGGACTCCAGATCAGCCCTCCCGAGAGATATTAGGGCTAGGCGGCGGCTCCGTATCGTAAAACGCGATAATTCTTCCTCTCAGATTTTTTCCTCCCCGAAAGTGAATATATAGGATATGGGGATATGTCGGTGGAGCACCAGGGGGCCCGCGAGGCAGGGGGCGCGCCCTAGGGGGGGCGCCCCCACCCTCGTGGACAGGGTGTGGGCCCCCTGGTCTGGATCTTCTTGCAGGTATTTTTTATATTTTCCAAAATAATCCTCCATGGATTTTCAGGTCATTCCGAGAACTTTTTATTTTTGCACAAAAACAACACCATGGCAATTCTACTAACAATAGCGTCAGGCCGGGTTAGTTCCATTCAAATCATGCAAGTTAGAGTCCAAAACAAGGGCAAAAGGATTTGGAAAGTAGATACGTTGGAGACGTATCAACTCCCCCAAGCTTAAACCTTTGCTTGTCCTCAAGCAATTTAGTTGATAAACTGAAAGTGATAAAGAAAAACTTTGACAAACTCGGTTTGCTCTTGTTGTTGTAACTATGTAAGCCAGCATTCAGGTTTTCAGCAATAATCATGAACTAACCACATTCACAATAACTTTCAGGTCTCATGTCTACTCACATCAATGGCATAATCAACTAGCGAGCAACAATAATAAACCTCGGATGACAACACTTTCTCAAAACAATCATGATAGGATATAACAAGATGGTATCTCGCTAGCCCTTTCTGAGACCGCAAAACATAAATGCAGAGCACCTTTAAGGATCAAGGACTGACTAGACATTGTAATTCATGGTAAAAGAGATCCAGTCATGATCATACTCAGTGCAAATTAATAGTAATACATGCAAATGACATAGGTGCTCTCCTACTGGTGCTCTTTTATAAGAGGATGATGACTCTGCATAAAATTAAATAGATAGGCCCTTCGCAGAGGGAAGCAGGGATTTGTAGAGGTGCCAGAGCTCGATTTTTAAATAGAGATGAATAACATTTTGAGCGGTAAACTTTCATTGTCAACATATCAACCAAGAATCTCGATATCTCCCATGCTACGCACATTATAGGCGGTTCCCAAACAGAATGGTAAAGTTTATACTCTCCCAACCACCAACAAGCACACTCCACGGCTGGTCCGAAACAACGGGTACCGTCCAAACCAACAACAGCCCTGGGGGAGTTTTGTTTAATTATTTATGATTTTAAGCATGGGACTGGGCATCCCGGTTACCAGCCATTTCTCGTGAATGATGAGCGGAATCCACTCATCGTGAGAATAACCCACCTAGCATGGAAGATAGAGACAGCCCTAGTTGATACATGAGCTGTTCGAGCATACAAAACAGAATTTCATTTGAAGGTTTAGAGTTTGGCACATACAAATTTACTTGGAATGGCAGGTAAATACCGCATATTGGAAGGTATGGTGGACTCATATGGAATAATTTTGGGGTTTATGGAAGTGGATGCACAAGCAGTATTCCCGCTTAGTACAGGTGAAGGCTAGAAAGAGACTGGGAAGCGACCAGCTAGAGAGCAACAACGGTCATGAGCATGCATTAAAATTAATCAACAATGAATGCAAGCATGAGTAGGATATAAATCACCATGAACATAAATATCGTGGAGGCTATGTTGATTTGTTTCAACTACATGCGTGAACATGTGCCAAGTCAGACCACTTGAATCGTTCAAAGGAGGATACGACCCCATCATACCACATCACAACCATTTTAATATCATGTTGGCACGCAAGATAGACCATTATAAACTCTCAGCTAATTAAGCATGGCATAAGCAGCTATGATCTCTAATTGTCATTGCAAGCATGTTTCATTCATAACAAGCTGAATCAGGAACGATGAACTATCATATTTACAAAGACAAGAGAGGTCGAGTTCATACCAGCTCTTCTCTTCTCAATTAGTTCATCATATATCATCCTTATTGCCTTTCACTCGCACGACCGAATGGTGTGAATAATAATAATAGTGCACGTGCATTGGACTAAGCTGGAATCTGCAAGCATTTAATACAAGAGAGAAGACAAGGTAATATGGCTCAAGGTTAAATCAACAATAAAGCATATGAGAGCCACTAAGCATTTTCAATCATGGTCTTCTACTCTTGTCCCCCAAAGAAAAGAAAAGAAACTATTTACACGGGAAAGCTCCCAACAAGCAAAAGAAGAACGGGAAATCTTTTTGGGTTTTCTTTTAGTTACTACTACAAGGAAAGTAAACTAGCTAGAAGCTACAACTAATATATATATATATATATATATATATATATATATATATATATATATATATATTTGTTTTTCTTAAGGTTTTTCTAACACACAAGAAAAAGACCAAGAAAAAGAAATGAAACTAAACATGGATGGTACAATGAAAGAGTGTGAGCACCGACAACTAGAATAAGTGTGAACATGAATGTAAAGTCGGTGAGAAACACGTACTCCCCCAAGCTTAGGCTTTTGGCCTAAGTTGGTCTATGGCCAATATTGGCCTGACGGATATCCAAAGCCGTAGTTGGGGTTGTACTGAGATGCAGCAGCTACTGCCTACTGAGCTGCAGCTCGAAGGCGGGCTGCTTCCGTCATATTATGATACGCATTTGCCTCCTCCATGGTTATAGTGTATCTCCCTTTTGCCTGAAAGTCAAACAAAGTAGGGGCAGGAAGAACAATAGGGATGGCATGGCGCCTATTAAAGATTAGTCGATATTTGAGGGATTGATCATCCCTCTCTATAAACTGGTGACTAGTCGTAGCATGGCAATCCAAATGAGCAGGAGGTAAAGGTCCATCATTCTCATGCACAGGCACACCAAGACGGCGGGCTATGCGAGTGGCATAAAACCCACCAAATAAATCTCCAAGCATACCATTATGGTGTAGCCTACGTGCAACAATGGCTCCCAAGTTATATTGTCTATCACCTAGTACAGCACTCTTGAGAACACTAAGATCTAGGACACACATGTGACAAGCCTCATCTTTAACATTTATGCATCTACCAATAAAGAGAGCAAAGTAATGAATAGCGGGAAAATGGATGCTCCCTATGGTAGCCTGTGTGATTTCTCTAGATTCCCCCACTGTGATACTAGCAAGGAAATCTCTAAATTCATATTTTCGAGGATCACCCATACTGCCCCACTGTGGAAGCTTACAAGCATCATTAAAATCCTCTAAGTCCATGGTGTAAGATTTATCATACAGGTCAAATAGGACAGTGTGAGAATTACGTGAAGATGAAATTTAAACCTTCTCAAAAAGGTGTCAGTTAAGCCACGGTATTGAGGGCACTTATCTTGTATGAAGCCCTCGAGGTCAGCGTTGCGCACATATGCGTAAAATTCATCCTTGATGCCAACCTGGTGCATAAAGTCATCTGACGGCCATTCACAACGCCGCACGTCAGCATCCCTCGTTAGTTCATCGTCCGGCTCACGAAACGCGAGCATCGGTTCTTGCTTCCTTGAAGAACCACCTTGGAAGTTTCTCCTATGCATTTTTCTGAAATTTTCTGAAATTTTTAGTAACTCAAAATAAAAGTTAACCAAACTCAACAAGATTGATAGCAACAACTCCTACTAGTGCCTAGAGACTATATTATGCATTAGAACTACTTGGGACCAAGAAAATTTGACATGCAAGCTCAAGAACAAGGTCACCACAGCAGCAAAAAATTGCAATAAATAAAGCACTAGAACAAAAACTAATTGGACCAGTGGAGGAGTCACATACCAAGGAACAATCTCCCCAAACAGTTTGGTGAATGGCACTTTGAGCAAGGAGATCGAAAATGGCAGCAAGATGAGCTAGAACTCGGGTTTGAGCTGGTTGGTGGTTTTTTTGGGAGGAAGAAGAAGAGTGTGGATGTAGGAATAAGTGGAGGGGGGGCACGTGGGGCCCACGAGGCAGGGGGCGCGCCCTGTGAGGGGGGCGCCCTCGACCCTCGTGGCCAGGTGCTGGCTCCCCTCGTTGTGTGTTCTATGCCATATTTTCTCAAATATTCCAGAAAAATCATATTTCATTTTCAGGGCATTTGGAGAACTTTTATTTTCGGGGTAATTTTTTTATTGTATGGTTAAGTTTGGAAACAGGCAGAAAATACTATTTTTGTTTTATTTATCCTAATTAACAGAAAGTAAAAGGAGGGTACAGAAGGTAGTGCTATCTAGATTCACCTATCTCATGATCATCAAAAGGAATCCATTAACAAGGTTGATCAGGTCTTGTTAATAAACTCTTTCTGAATAACATGAAACCGGAGAATTTTCGAATAACACTAGGTTACCTCAATGAGGATATGTATGTCCCCAACAATAAGAATATCATATGTCTTCTTGATAGTAGGAAGGGGAAATTCAAAACCTCCAATAGTAATAGTTGAAATTTTTCCAATATAATTGATACTATGGACCTGAGGTTGTTTCCTCGGAAAGTGAACCGTATGCTCGTTACCATTGACATGAAAAGTGACATTGCCTTTGTTGCAATCAATAACAGCACCTGCAGTATTCAAAAAGGGTCTACCAAGGATAATAGACATACTATCGTCCTTGGGAATATCAAGTATAACAAAGTCCGTTAGAATAGTAACATTTGCAACTACAACAGGCACATCCTCACAAAGACCGACAGGTATAGCAGTTGATTTATCAGCCATTTGCAAAGATATTTTAGTAGGTGTCAACTTACTCAAGTCAAGTATACGATATAAAGAGAGAGGCATAACACTAACACCGGCTCCAAGATCACATAAAGCAGTTTTAACATAGTTTCTTTCAATGGAGCAAGGTATAGTGGGTACTCCTGGATCTACTAGTTTCTTAGGTATTCCACCCTTAAAAGTTTAATTGGCAAGCATGGTGGAAATTTCTACTTCAGGTATCTTTCTTTTATTGGTAATAGTATCTTTCATATACTTAGCATAAGGATTTGTTTTAAGCACATCAGTCAAACACATATGCAAAAAGATAGGTCTAATCATTTTAGCAAAGTGCTCAAAATCCTCATCATCCTTTTTCTTGGATGGTTTCGGAGGAAAAGGCATGGGTTTCTGAACCCATGGTTCTCTTTCCTTATCGTGCTTCCTAGCAACAAAGTCTCTCTTAGCATAATATTGATTCTTTGATTGTGGGTTATCAAGATCAACTGCAGGTTCAATCTCTACATCATAATCATTGCTAGGTTGAGCATCATCATGAACATCATCATTAACATTATCACTAGGTTCATGTTCATTACCAGATTGTGTCTCAGCATCAGAAACAGATATATCATTGGGATTCTTAGGTGTGTCAGCTACAGGTTCACTAGAAGCATGCAAAGTTCTATCATTTTTCCTTTTCATCTTCTTAGAAGAACTAGGTGCATCTAAATTAGTTCTCTGCGAATCTTGCTCAATCCTCTTAGGGTGGCCTTCAGGATACAAAGGCTCCTGAGTGACAGCATAGTCATTATTCTTACTATTTAATTCATTGAGCAAGTCATTCTGAGCCTTAAGTACTTGTTCTACTTGAGTGGTGACTATGGAAGCATGTATACTAATGAGTTTCAATTAACCTTTAAATCTAGACAGATAATCACTCAGGCGTTCAATCATATAAGCATTGTGTTGTAATTGTCTACCAACATAAGCATTGAAGTTTTCTTGTTTCACAATAAAATTGTCAAACTCATCTAAGCATTGGCTAGCAGACTTGTATCGAGGAATATCACCTTCATCAAATCTATAAAGAGAATTTACCTTTACTACCTGTGTCGGGTTATCAAGACCATGTATTTCTTCAATAGGTGGTAAATTCTTAACATCTTCAGCTTTAATACCCTTTCTTTCATAGATTTCTTTGCCTCTTGCATATCTTCCGGACTGAGAAATAGAACACCTCTTTTCTTCGGAGTTGGCTTAGGGGCTGGTTCAGGCAGTGTCCAATTATTTTCATTGGCCAGCATATTATTCAATAGTAATTCAGCTTGATCAACTGTTCTTTCCCTGAAAACACAGTCAGCACAACTATCCAGGTGGTCTCTGGAAGCATCGGTTAGTCCATTATAAAAGACATCAAGTATATTGTTCATCTCGAGAGGATGATAAGGCAAAGCATTAAGTAATTGGAGAAGCCTCCCCCAAGCTTGTGGGAGACTCTCTTCTTCAATTTGCACAAAGTTATATGTTTCCCGTAAGGCAGCTTGTTTCTTATGAGCAGGAAAATATTTAGCAGAGAAGTAATACATCATATCCTGGGGACTACGCACACAACCAGGATCAAGAGAATTAAACCAAGTCTTAGCATCACCCTTTAACGAGAAAGGAAATAACTTAAGGATATAGTAGAAACGAATATTTTCATCGTTGGTAAACAGGGTGGCTATATCATTCAACTTAGTAAGATGTGCCTCAACAGTTTCAGATTCATAGCCATGTAAAGGATCAGATTCAACCAAAGTAATTAACTCAGGATCAACAGAGAATTCATAATCCTTATCGGTAACACAGATAGGTGAAGTAGCAAAAGTAGGGTCATGTTTCATTCTAGCATTCAAAGACTTTTCTTTCAGCTTAGCTAATAATTTCTTAAGATCATATCTATCATTGCAAGCAAGAAAGTCTCTAGCAGTTTCTTCATCCATAACATAACCCTCAGGAACAACAGGCAATTCATATCTATTGGGAGAAGCTTCATCATCACTTTCATAAATATCATCAGTTTCAATATTTGCATTCTCCCTAACCTTAGCAATTTGTTCATCTAGAAATTCACCTAGTGACATAGTATTATCAGGCATGGAAGTAGTTTCATCATACATAGCAGAAGTGGCATCATCAAGAACATACGACATATCAGATTCAATAGCAGGAGTAGGTGTCGCAAGTTTACTCATAACAGAGGGTGAATCAAGTGCAGAGCTAGATGGCAGTTCCTTACCTCCCCTCATAGTTGAGGGTAAGATCTTTGTTTTTGAGTCTTTCAAGTTCTTCATAGTGATCAACAGATATAAATCCCAAGTGACTTAAAGAATAGAGCTATGCTCCACGGCAACGGCGCCAGAAAATAGTCTTGATAACCCACAAGTGTAGGGGATCACAACAGTTTTCGTGGGTAAAGTATTCAACCCAAATTTATTGATTCGACACAAGGGGAGCCAAAGAATACTCTTAAGTATTAGCAGCTGAGTTGTCAATTCAACCACATCTGGAAACTTAGTATCTGCAGCAAAGTAGTTTAGTAGCAAAGTAGTATGATAGTGGCGGTAGCAGCAACAAAAGTAATGATAGTGTTTTTGTAGTTTTTGTAATAGTAGCAGCGGAAAAGTAAATAAGCAACAAGCAATATGTGAAAAGCTCGTAGGCATTGGATCGGTGATGGGAAATTATGTCGGATGCAATTCATCATGTAGAAGATATAACCTAGGGTGACACAGAACTAGCTCAAGTTCATCAATGCAATGTAGGCATGTATTCCGAATATAGTCATACGTGCTTACGGAAAAGAACTTGCATGACATCTTTTGTCCTACCCTCTCGTGGCAGCAGGGTCCTATTGGAAACTAAGGGATATTAAGGCATCCTTTTAATGGAGTACCAGACCAAAACATTAACACATAGTGAATACATGAACTCCTCAAACTAAGGTCATCACCGGAAGTGGTCCCGATTATTGTCACTTCGGGGTTGCCGGATCATAACACATAGTAGGTGACTATAGACTTGCAAGATAGGATCAAGAACACACATATATTCATGAAAACATAATAGGTTCAGATCTGAAATCATGGCACTCGGGCCCTAGTGGCAAGCATTAAGCATAGCAAAGTCATAGCAACATCAATCTCAGAACATACTGGATACTAGGGATCAAACCCTAACAAAACTAACTCGAATACATGATAGATCCCATCCAACCCATCACCGTCCAGCAAGCCTACGATGGAATTACTCACGCACGGCGGTGAGCATCATGGAATTGGTGATGGAGGAAGGCTGATGATGATGATGATGGTGACAATCTCCACTCTCCGGAGCCCCGAACGGACTCTAGGTCAGCCCTCCCGAGAGAGATTAGGGTTTGGCGGCGGCTCCGTATCGTAAAACACGATAATTCTTCCTCTTTGATGTTTTCCTCCCCGAAACTGAATATATAGGATATGTGGATACGTCGGTGGAGCACCAGGGGGCCCACGAGGCAGGGGGCGCGCCCCCCACCCTCGTGGACAGGGTGTGGGCCCCCTTGTCTGGATCTTCTTGCAGGTATTTTTTATATTTTCCAAAATAATTCTCCGTGGATTTTCAGGTCATTCCGAGAACTTTTTATTTCTGCACAAAAACAACACCATGGCAATTCTGCTGAAAATAGCGTCAGTCCGGGTTAGTTCCATTCAAATCATGCAAGTTAGAGTCCAAAACAAGGGCAAAAGGGTTTGGAAAAGTAGATACGTTGGAGACGTATCAGTTCCCACATATTCTACGAAGATCTTTATCGGTCAAACCATAATGATAACATATGTTATTCCCTTTGTCATCGGTATGTTACTTGCCCGAGATTCGATCGTTGGTATCTTCATACCTAGTTCAATCTTGTTACTGGCAAGTCTCTTTACTCGTTCTGTAATACATCATCCCCGTGACTAACTCATTAGTCATTTGCTTGCAAGGCTTATTATGATGTGTATTACCGAGAGGGCCCAGAGATACCTCTTCGACACTCGGAGTGAAAAATCCTATTCTCGATCTATGCCAACTCAACAAACACCTTCGGAGATACCTGTAGAACATCTTTATAATCATCCAGTTACGTTGTGACGTTTGATAGCACACAAGCATTTCCTCCGGTATCCGGGAGTTGCATAATCTCATAGTCGGAGGAATATGTATTTGACATGAAGAAAGCATTAGCAGTAAAACTGAACGATCATTATGCTAGGCTAACGGATAGGTCATGTCCATCACATCATTCTCCTAATGATGTGATCATGTTAATCGAATGACAACACATGTCTATCGTTAGGAAACATAACCATCTTTGATCAATGAGCTAGTCTAGTAGAGGCTTTACTAGGGACACTGTATTTTGTCTATGTATTCACACATGTATCAAGTTTCCGATTAATACAATTCTAGCATGAATAAAAGACATTTATCTAAAGGAAATATAAATAACAACTTTATAAAGCCTCTAGGGCATATTTCCTTCAGTAAGAAGAAGATTAAAATCTGTCAGAAATTCAAGAAACTCCGGAGTGATAGCGTTGGATTACATCCAAACGGCTAAGAATCTGGTAGACCCTTTTACGAAAGGGCTATCATAGATTGTGATAGAAAATGCATCAAGGGGGGTGGGTATGAGACCCACGTAAGTTGCCATGTGGGTAACCCAACCTATGGGATCGAAGATCCCGTGAATTAGGACCTGGGAAAACAATCCAGTAGTCAACTGAGAAGAGTATCCTTAATTAACTCACTTCGTTGGAGATGTATTAACACTCTCAATTCTGTAAAGCGGGAGGACTTTTGTCTTAATGTGTTCTAAAGCTTATGTAAGCAAGATGCTAACCCAGAGAGCATTTTTTTGGAGGAACACACCTATGTGAGCCCAACTGCTGATCACAATCTATGAGACTGGATAATCTCTAGGAAGATCATGAGAAGGTAAGGAGTATGACTAATAAGCTCCACCCGTGGGGTTTTGCCTTCAAGACCACGTATCAGCTGACAATAGGCAAAACTTCTGCATGCCAAACTGACAATTTAAGGCATAGTCCATTGTTCTGTTGTGAAGAAGGCTAATCCTATTGCTCTAGGTGGAATTTCAACTTAACAGTCTCCACTGAAAATTCTAGTATATCAAACATTGTTCGGAACAAATGACAAATTTATGCGCCTGGAGATCTGGTAGGGGATTAATGGATTGTAGATGGGCTTAGATTCATATAAGACAATAATCCCTAGTTAATCTCCAAGGAACATGAATGTGCACGGCAAGTGGTGGCAAGTTTGGTGGGAGTTTAGTACCATACTGCTACACTAAGAAGAGTGAGACCTCTTTATAAGGGCTGTTGTATCACTTGCTATTGGGAGCTTGGGAATAGGAGTTGTACACGCGCGCTCCTCCTCCTCCGTCGCCCGCCTCACCACGCCTCGCCTCGTCACGACGCGCACGCGCCATGGTTTGCGGGAATGAGCCGAGCCGAAGCTTATTTTTGCCGGTCAGGAATGGTTAATTAATCTCGGATTAATTAACGAGTCACTTACAAAAATGCCATTGTATGAGACGTTGGCGTGGGCTATTCGCGGACTCGGTCGTGAGCCTGAGGCCCATCTACCCGACGGCCTATATAAGATGGCTCTGGCCAGTGGAGGGAAGCCTAACTCAGTTCGCTCATTCCCTCTCGCACAATGGTCATCTACTGTTGCGCTCTCTGTGCTGCTTCCGACGATCCCTCCCCGACTACCGCGTGCACCGTTGGTCGGGAGGGCAGGTGCCTCTGGAACCCTGTCGTTCGAGATCATGCCCGGGAGAACAACAATAAAGTTTTTGGGGAGCGTCTCGACGCGACTGCTCCTGATCCGTCCCCGTCTCCGTCCATCTCTACTTCCACTACTTCCCCTGCTTCGACACCATGGTCGAAGACGCCACCTCCAAGAAGAAGGCCACAGACGACGCCGAGGCTGCTGCTGCCGCCGCCGGGTTGGCCTAGCCAACCGGAGGGTATGATCTATTCATCCCTCATTTACTCGTACATGTGCTAGCCGTATATATGTTGGTCATAGATGTTTCGGTTCGATGTAATATATGTGCTCACATGCTTAGGTATCGGTATAAGATGCATACCGTTTTTGCCATGTTTACTGCTTACTCGTGGATTAGATTAGTCAGAAAAGTGCTAATATTTCCAACAGTTGGCACCTAGCAATTGCCTTGAGATTATTATCGGATTTGGAGCCTCTCATTTACTCAGAAATTCTCTTTAAAGCAAAACTGACTCTTTGCAGTTACTCGAAAATTCAGAACTAGTGTTGCAGATTCAGAACTTCGTACACGTTGTAAACATGTATACATAAAACGGCTCCATTGGTAGTAGGTAAGACTGGATTTAAAGTCGATTGACCTTTGAGTTCTCGATGACTCGC
>LR738714.1:17261904-17298901 GCA_902687465.1 Secale cereale | reverse complement strand
AAAAAAAAAAAAAAAAAAAAAGAGTTGTGGATGAAGTAGTGACCCGATCTGGAGTTGATGGAGCGCTGTTTGAGAACCATTGGCTCCTCTATATAAAAGAGAGAAAAATCTGGCCTTATCCAGTTATCCGTTTCGTTCGGTTAGGTTCCTCAGGCTTGCCGTTTTGGTGCTTGAACGGACGGGCACTGCCAGTTATGGCACGTACGACGACGACCGCCGCTGGCTTCTTCCACTCCAGATCACTACTGATCTTCCCCGGGGTGCCAGACCAATCTTGCTAACTTCCTTCCTACCTTTAGCTTGGTCCATTTTCTAATTCGACTAGCAAAAGGGGCATTTTTCCTCCGTATTTATCCCAATCACAAGATACGGTTATTCGCCCCTCGCAAGAAAGAAGAGAGAGACGCGTTGTCTTCCTTGTCTTTTCCGCTGTTAAACTTTGGCAAAAAGAAACAACTGATGTTGCATAAGTATGTATGCGGTTCATTGCAAGGAATAACTAGGAGAAAGTAGTGGCTACATCCAACTATGTCTTTCATTTTGTATGGAGATCATTTGATGTTATTTGACCACCAAACTTTGCACGCACGTAAAACATTTGTTCATAATCAATGACACGAAGTTATATTTAAAAAAAAATTGTTTTGATTTTACTGTGTTCATCATGAGGGTGCACCAAACCTGGGTGTGGCCACTAGTTTCCCGTGGATATTAACATATTTTTTATAGACTTGTTTTGAAAATAAACACGGTATATCCATTAAAAGCAAAGCAAGTATATCTGAAACATAGGATATGTAGTTAACCCCGCACTAAAGGAGGCTATTATTTCCAAAAAAAAGTGAATAAAACCAATTATTACTAAGAATTTCACCTTTGGAACAAAAACAATCAAGAGGTGGAATAACGTCAAAAGTAGTGAAGTTTGATTTATGACAAACAACTTTAAACAATTTGAAACGGAGAAAATAGCATCTAAAACTCTCCTAATGCGTGGAACAAAGATCGACGCCAAGAATGTCAAAGGCCACGAACATAGCAATCTTTCAAGTAACGACAAAGCACAACAAATGTATATTATACCCGTAGTTTAAGTATATTTTTCGCGCAAAAAAAAGTTTAAGTATATTTAATGGTTCCCTACAGTTTAAGTTAATCAACTTCATGGATAGCGTCACCCCACATGCTACACGTCTGCCCCTTGTCATCTTCAAATCCTGGAGGCCATCAACCTAATCGACTAGGGGACAAGCACCAAACTCCAACAACGTGTGAAACACATATTATATGGCTGTGTGATACATTAATTAATAAATAGCTTCTTTACCTGAGTTGGTGAAATGTCAATATACAAGGAGTAAAACTGGAGTTGATAACCATGAAGAACATGACATTTTACTTTCAGAGAGGTGCTTCTGTACAACCCCTAGAAAAAAGGAAGTGGAGTATCTGCTCGGCAGCTCAAATGTCCCACCATCGATCAGGGTTGGAGTTGTATAGGTGAACCCCTTTGGCTCCGGTCTAGAGGCAATTTCAATGATCGCAACGGGCCTTCCATTTCCTATGTGAAAGTCTAATATGTTCCCTTAAAAACTTTGAGATAGGATAATAAAATAAAGTTATGCTTGTTACATGCCTTTTCCCTAGTTTTTTTTTTCCCATATAGGCCCGCTTTTTCTTTGTCACTGGTAAAGCATATTCTCTTTCCAGTTTTTATGTTTCCTCTATCCGATTAACAAAACCACTAACAAAGTTTAAGGGATTCGGTGATGATGAAGATACTTAATTAGTTTAGTAACTGTCCCCAAAACTGTCAATGTCCCCTTTTCAGTGCAACCCACAAAACACCCCCTTTCTGTAATTCTTGCAGCTTCCCAGAGGTTTAATTATTCTATTTTTGAGATCTTAAAGCATATTCTAGGGTTCAATGTGACTATTCTTACTTCGGCCAATACAAAAGATGTCAGTGGAAAGCTATGAACCCCATAATAGGATCCATCAAGATATTTCAATACATAAGAGAATTGTCTCACAACCATAGAGCCCTTGATGCCAATGGACGACCCCGGAATATGTGTCAAGACTCAGAGGAGGTGGAGCAGCATGTTGGATTGGCCATGCAATTATGTAACAGTATTCCTGTATAAAGGCTTGACCAAGTCAAATGACCATAATGTTATAGATGTCGATGTCAACTCAAATGGTGACTAGAGATGGAGTCTCGGTACGTACCATGCATCCCCTAAACTTTATTGAGTAGATGCCCATTAGTCTGTGTACCAAAACGGCGTATCTTCTATATCTAAATAGTTAGCCCTCACATATTTCTCTCTACATGTAAGTATACCACCTCAGCATGCAATATACATGAGAAAGGATCCACCTCAACATGCTATCATGCATAGGAAAGATCCCACCTCAACATGCAAATATGCATGATAATTTTCACTCTATTATGTTATGTTACGTACATTTAATAAATATTCTGCAACTATACAATAATAAAACACAATAAATTATATATATATATATATATTTATTTATTTATGTATATTCATTTTTAATCATATATATTATTACTCTAAATTTTTATGGTCATCCAACCAAAACTCATTACAATGTACTGCAAAACATTTTCTCAACAATGTGTGGGCCTGCAGGGTATCACCTACTTATTGAGAGTGGTTTTCTACACGTGGGGACATTGCACCCCCGCTACACCCATGATCAAAGATCTTCATACAAAACGAAATACAAATTACTCTGTTCTACACCCAAGTTTCAGATTATATGTTTGAGCAGAAATTTTGTGTTATTTTTTGTGTGTATAGAGCTCCTCGGATGTCATTTGGCCACCAAATTTTGCAAGCACCTAAATCATTTGGTCATAATGGAAGCTACAAAGTTTCAGATTTTTTTGGGGGATTTGATTTGCTATGTTTTTGCTTGTGGGTGTAGAAAAAACGCGCTCTAAAAAAGATAGTACAAAAATATACCTTGTGATGAATCTAATGAAACCTATATTGTATATGTTGTTATATTTTTCCTATAGATTTTGCCGAACTTAAATTTTAATTTGACAAAGAATAAAGTTGGTGTTTCAAACAAAGAAAGTAGAATGCACCGATGAAATGCACTAGATTCTCGCAGAAGAAGAAAATATACAAGACATACACAGTTGAACAAACTTAATATTGATCCAGACAGCTTGTTGTTTCAAAATCTCCTCGTCGCAGAAGCAGAGGAGCCTCCCCAGGCCAAAGCCCTAGAAGAAAGGAGCAGTACGGAACTACGCTATTCCAAGCGTTTGGTTAATTTTAATCAATGAATTTCGTCGGCGGCAAAGTCCATAGCAGCCAGCGGGGACATGGTGATAATCTTGTTTAATCGTTCGATGGCATTAATTTTAATTTGCCATACCTTAATTTTTTTTCGTCCTCCGCCTCTGGGTGGGCCTGCGGGGTATCACCTACTTACTGAGAGTGGTTTTTCTACACGTGGCGGCATTGCACCCTCGCTACACCCATGATCAAAGATCTTCATACAAAACGAAATACAAATTACTCTGCTCTACACCCAAGTTTCAGATTATATGTTTGAGCAGAAACTTTGTGTTTTTTTTTTGTGTGTATAGAGCTCCTCGGATGCCATTTGGCCACCAAATTTCGCAAGCACCTAAATCATTTGGTCATAATGAAAGCTACAAAGTTTCAGATTTGTTTTGGGGATTTGTTTTGCTATGTTTTTGCTTGCGGATGTAGAGAAACCCGCTCTAAAAAAAAGATTGTACAAAAATATACCTTGTGATGAATCTAATGGAACCTATATTGTGTATGTTGTTATATTTTTTTCCTATATATTTTCCCAAACTTAAATTTCAATTTGACATAGAATAAAGCTGGTGTTTCAAACAAATAACTTAAAACAAAGAAAGTCGAACGCACCGATGAAATGCACTAGATTCTCGAAGAAGAAGAAAATATACAAGACATACACGGTAGAACAAACTTAATTTTGATCCAGATAGCTTGTTTTGCTTGTTTCAAAACCTCCTCGTCGTAGACTCGTAGAGGCAGAGGAGAGTGCCCAGGGCAAAGCCCTAGAAGAAAGGAGCAGTTGTACGGAACCAAGCATCCAAGCCTTTGGTTAATTAATCAATGAATTGCGTCGGCGGCAAAGTCCATAGCGGCCAGGAGGGACATGGCGATAACCTTGTTTAATCGGTCGATGGCGTTAACTAATGCGGATCTACTCCCCATGGACCGGCATATTCCCACGAACCCATGCATGCCACCCCACCCCAGCGCACGTTGGGAAGCTGCGGCTCGACATCGATCGCACGCGGGTATTTTCACTGTTCTGACCATGGTTCGAAACTTCAGCACAATATGACCCTAGTTTGATAAAATTTTCGTATCTGACCCAAACCGAGACGCCAACATCCGCGGCGTCTGGCTTGCACTGGAAACGCCAGGAACCCCGGCGTCTGGGCCTGGCCCACCTCCGTGGTCAGACGGCTTGACCGTCCGACGTGGCAGCAGGCGACCCCGACCCTAAACGCCACGATCCGTGGCGTTTACCCCTGCATACCAGTAACCCGGCCCGAGCCGGATCTGGTGCAGCCCAACCAGACCAGACGCACAGGGCGTCTTCCTCCTGCGGCGGCGGCGCGAACTGCCCCCCATTCTCTCCTCCCTTCACCCAAATCCCCCCCAAATCGCCTCTTTTCTCCATCAAAAGTGCGGATCTGACCCCCCCCCCCATCTTCCTTGAGGTATTCTCCACCGGTTCCTCCAATTATTTTTGGTTGGAAACTTGTATTTTTGCAGCAATAATTCTTACTTGTTGGAACCCTAGGATTTGTTTTGTTTGCATATTTTTGAGAAAGGGGAGCCCATGGCTTGGTCATGTGAGTATGATGTGTATTTTAGAGTAGAAGGCATGCATTTATATGGTTGGATTGAGAAGACATGGCATTTGTGGTAGGGTTTGAATATATATGAATTTAGATAGATTATTGCTTGAAAGAGAATCTAATTAATTTGTGTATTTCTTATGCTTGATTCTCATTGAGATACGGTCATTTGAGATTTTGTTATGTTGTGTTGTCATTGAGATGTTATGTTGTGTTATATTGAGATACGGTCATTTGAGATGTTATATTGAGATTTTGTTATGTTGTGTTGCCATTGAGATTTTGTCATATATAGAGAAATGGTCTTGTTATATTGACATTGAGATATGCATTTATGTTGATGTTGTTATGCCTCATATATGATATGTAGGATGTTATATAGTGTTATGTAAGTTATATTTGTTCATGCTTGATTTGTAGGATGGCGGGTGAACGTTGGTATGACGGTCTTCATAAAGGGTATGATAAAGAGCATCGTGCACGGGACATTGAAAATCAACGGGTAAGACTGAATCTATTTGAAAACTTGGTTATTACTTTTCATTTTTGGTAGTCATTAACCATAATGCAATGCTATTTTGCAGGAACTAAAACCTATGCGCATGAGGGGTCATAGTGCCGACGACTGGCCGTGCGACGAGCGGTATGAGCCATACTTCGAGAGATTCGGCCTTCTCCCGTTTGTGCTTCAGTTCAAGCGACACGCTCCGTCGATCAACCACGGGGCGATGACCGCACTTATTGACCGTTGGAGGCCAGAGACACACTCGTTCCATTTGTCATGTGGAGAGATGACCGTGACCTTGGAGGACATGGCGATGATCAGTGGACTTCCAATCAATGGAGAAGCTTTGACCGGCACCACCGTAACTGCTAATTGGCGAGATCGTGTTGGCCATTTGACAGGTGTTTTCCCCGTGCCTCCTGAAGAAGGCGAGCGTGACAGTGAGAAAGTGTTGCATCATTGGCTGCGAGATGAGAGAGGAGTAGTATGCCCTCCAGACGCCAATGCGGTTGTTGTGCAGCAGTATGCCCGAGCTTATCTGTGGTATCTGTTAACGAGGGTAGTGTTCCCAGATTCTACCGGTAATAAAGCCCAGTGGATATTCTTGGACCTACTAAGTGATTGGGACCGTAAGTACAGCTGGGGTTCAGGAGCATTAGCATACTTATATCGTCAGGTAATTAGTAACCAAATTGTCAATTTGTTTGAATTTGCAATTTCGCCTACCTTATGAACAATTTTTGCATTTGCAGCTGGACGAGGCATGTCGTAGGAAGAAGGCCACATCTGGTATGGGTGGCTTTGTTTGGTGCCTTCAGGTTTGGATGTGGGAGCGGATGCCCGTTGGACGTCCCGAGAGAACCAGGAGACCTCCTGAAGGATGGCTCCCACATGACGGGAGGCATGGAGTTGATCCTTGGCGGTTTCCGACCATTGCCTACTGTTGGGAGATGGCGAAAGTGTACACAGGCAGCTCGGTTGCGCGATACAAATGCTACATAAACGAGCTGGATACGTTGACTCATAAGCAGGTAATGATAACTTACGTAAGAGCACATCAATTGTGATGGAACCGTATACTTAACTAGTATCATCTTGTGTTGTAGGTTGATTGGATGCCATATGATGCCGATATGGATTTTGGGCTGAACGAGATGTGCACGCGTGACAGGGATATTTGGCGGGCAAGATGCCCAATGATATGCTTCTATGCTGTTGAGTGGCACTATCCAGACCGTGTCGCGTCCTGGGTTTACAGTAGGTTTACAGAAATTTTGCAGAGGGCCAGACGCCGTGACTCATGGCGTCCTGGGTTTACAGTAGGTTTACAGAAATTTTGCAGAGGGCCAGACGCCGTGACTCATGGCGTCCTGGGTTTACAGTAGGTTTACAGAAAGTTGCCGCTGGAGCAGAGGGGCAGACGCCATGAGTCCTGGCGTCTTGAATTAGGTTCATATTTTTTGGATATGAACCTCTCTGGATATGACATATTTTTTGCACATCACAACATAATATAACTGTAGATACAAGCCTCAAATAGCACAAAGGGTCCATCACAAATAGCATAGCTTAGGTTCATTACATAGTTCCAATCACAAATTCATATCCAAATCCGCGAATAGCACAAAGGGTCCATTCGTGATACAAGCCTCAAGCGTGCAAGTCTCTATTGGGTCACACGCGACCATTTCCCCTTCTTGTCGCGTGCCTCATCCTCCTCTTGTGCATCGCGAGCCCTTGCAAGCTTTCTTGCCCTCTCCTCTTCACGAGTTGCCTTCTCTTTGCGCGCCCTCTCCTCCTCACGCTTCTTCCGCTCCTTCCTCTCCCTCTCACGACGTTCTTCATCCTCGGCTCTCTGAAGGGATTCTTCAAACAACCGTTGTTTCCTAAGACAATCTTGAAGTTGGTCTTTTTTGACATCTTCTGGCACTTCATGATCTATCCATGTGAAGTACTTGCAAAGAGGAGGAGGTGACTACATACAAAACAAGTTTTTATTAGTAATATGAGGTGAATCATAATGGAGAATAGCCTACTTTTCTAACATACCGGTGGGTTGTCATAGGCGTTAGTTGGACGCGCGCGATCATGTGCATAGTTGGGACACACAAAATATCTTCTTCCTTCCGTCCATGACTTCTTCCGGTCAGTGGAGACCTTCACCTTGCACTCATCTCCACACCAACATGATGGGGTTTTCACTTCTTTCTCCTTCGTCTTGTCCAACCTTGCCGACACCCACTTGTTCGGCATGTCCTCTTGGTCAGCGCACCGCGGCCTCATCGTGGAACCGGATGAAGCCATGCCTATGAGAAGAAGAATTGTTAGTAAATTACATGAACAAACTAAATTAGATGAACAAATTGAATGAACAAACTAAATACAATAAAAACAAGAAAGTAATGAACAAATATTTACCATTCATAATTTGTCAACCATTTGGATTATGCAAGTAACCAAACGCCGACCCGTTGTCAGTCCTCCGTCCTCTTCTACCACCACCGGAACCACCTCTACGACCACCATTACTACCCCCTCTAGGGCCTCCATTAGCGCCACCTCTACCACGTTGTCCACTCCTAGCACCTCCTCTAGGGCCTCTACCAGCACGGGAACCACCTCTGCGACCACCGGAACCCCCTGCCTGACTCGTGCTAGGATTGCCCTCCTTTGATGTTTTTCTTTTCTTGGAGCATGTTCTCACATTGTGTCCCGAATTATCACATTGACCACAGTTGGTAGTGTCCGGAGGCTCCATAAAGTGCCCGCTACCAAATTGGTTCATGCCAGTGTATCCAGCTAGGCTGTCCATGTCGCCTCTCAATCGTTTCTGTCTGATTCTACCCTTGGGCTCAACCTTGAGCAAAGGATCGGGCCTAAGTTCCGGGCCATTATAGTCAGGCCACTGTGATGGGTCCAGGAAGGGTTGGAATCGAGGGGCCCATGTCAACCTAGTAGCTTCAAGATCAAACTCATGCATCCTCACGATTGTCCCATCCGACACATGCATATTTCTTGACGCCGCCGCCGTCAAAAGATGAGAGCACGGCCAATGATACTTACTAGGCCTCTCGCACTGACACCACCGTCTCTTAAGCTGCACCTCGAAGGCACGACCACCATATGACATACCATCTCTTGTTGTCCCACCAGGCTCATCGATTTGGTAGGTCATATCGTAGGTGTTGAATAGCCTAACTTTCTGTGCCGAGGACTTGCTTTGCTGTAACATCATCCACTCTTCAACCTTTGGTGGATATTCCATTTTTTCACCTATCCACTTCACGGTTTCCTCTGAATGCATCAGAAAATACTCATTAAGCTTGAAGAAAGTATATTCCACAATTGCAGTCACCGGCAATGGGCGGGCACCTCTGAGCACATTGTTAAAACATTCGACCATGTTACTTGTCATGTCGCCATATCTCCAACCTCCTTCGTCATGAGCGCGTGCCCACTTGTGTTTCTCCGGAAAATTTCGTGTTAAGAAATCTTTCCCTCCTTCGTTCGCAGCTTCGTACAGCTTGTCATAGCGAATGGTGAACGCACCGGTGCTAAAGGCCACGCAAACATGGGTTAGATCCTTGCTCAACTCCTTGCTCTTACATGCCCTGTAAAAGTTTGCCACGAAATGCCTCATGCACCATCGATGGTGAAGCTTTGGAAGTCCTGGAATAACAATGTCCATGGCTTTCAATATGCCCTGGTGCCGGTCTGATATAATGCACACTTCTCTATCACCAATGACATTTTCCCGAACATGACGCATAAACCACTCCCAGTTGTCTTGGTGCTCGAAGGGCACCAAACCAAATGCCACCGGCAACACATTGTCATTGGAGGAGTGCGCCATTGCTACCATGATCGGGCCCTTGTATCGGCCGGTCAAGAATGTGCCATCAATAGACAAAACCGAACGGCAATGCTTAAAGGCCGTGATGCATTGTCCAAAACTCCAGAAGGCACGGTGAAACACCCCATGACCATCATCCTCGACCACATGATACATGTCGGGGTTCCTATGGGCAATCGCTCCCAACAACCGCGGAAGGCGATTGTATGCTTCTTCCCAACTACCATACAACATCCTTAAGGCATTTGCCTTGGCCTTCCATGTCTTCCCATACTTGACTTTGTATCCAAACATTTTTTTCACCATCGTCATGAGGAGCTTCACCTTCACAGTTGGATCACATGATACTTCTTTCATTAATTTAAACCCGAGAAACTCAGACGTGAGTTGACGGTGTGTCTTAGCCTTCTTTTTTGACGGTGGCCTGCACGAGTGAGTACACACACAACTTGTTAACAGCCATTGCCCGGTTTTAATTCTTCTTCCATGGACCGTCCATAGGCATCCTTCTTTCTCACAATGGATGGAGTAACGCACTTTTTGGTCCGAGTGCCCAACAAGATATGGTCTATGGTTCCTAATAGCATACTCACTTAGCCATACTTTGAAGGCTTGCAAACTCACAAACTTCAAGCCTTTCTTCAAGTAAGCATTCTCATCTTCAGCCTCATCCCTTGGTTCGCCCGGTTCCGGGCAAGGTCTCGGCTCTATCGCCCTACTCATGCCACCATCAACTACCGTCTTGTGGGCCAGCCTGAGATCACGAAACAATGGAGTTCTTATTTCCAAACCGGTCACCTCTGTGTGTATACGATTCTCTCTCTCCGTGAATCCATCCAGGTCCAGTTCTTCATCCGGACCTTCATCATCCGAGTCATACGCATATGCACGACCATAGGGGATCTCACGGTCCATGTCCTGCTGCCGGACAAACGCTTCCAAGTCACCGATGTCAATGCCATGAATCTCATCCTCTTGCTCATCATCAGCACTACATCCATCCTCTAGTGCAAGGCGAGCCCTTTCAAGCTTCATAACTCTCTCCTCCTCTTGAGCCATCTTCATGTTTTTGCATGCCATGTCCGCCTCACGCTTCCGTCGTTCCCTCTTCTCCTTCTCATGACGCTCATTTCCATGAGTCTCATCCTCGTGCCTGTCATCATCATCATCATCACCATGACCATCAACATATTGTTCATTAACTTTTTCAAAAGCATGCCCAACAACTTCATTTTCTTGGCTAGGTGGCGGTTGGCTAGAAGTATTGGAGAGATAGACCTCGGCACTATCCACAACAAGAGTCACACTTCTACTAGGGCTAATATCATGACACGGGGAGGACACTTTGCGGTTCAAGTCAATATCAGGCCGCGGACCTTGCCCCTTCGTAGCAAACAATTCAAGTGACATATCTTCCGAAGCCGCAACTTTACCCTTGTATATCCCCCAATGCAACTCGGAGATGATAGGCATATTCTTCAGTCGAGATTTTGTTCCCACCCCAACATCATACCTTCCTATTAATTCAACTTTATCATTGGGGTCCATCCAATTCAACTTATCTCTTACTTTAACAACAACCTCATCATAACTAGGACTTGTGTCGAATACCACCACTTCCTCATAGTCACTTGCAGTTTTGGTAACAAATGACGCTTTGTCCAAATAATGAACATTAACAAGTCTATCATCCATCTAAAAAGGACAACAAACAAGATGAATAAATGACAATTATAATGCATAGTTGCACAAAATATGCAACTCTAATGAGGCAATGAGAACTATATATTCCTAATGAGTTGTATCAATAACAAATTAAAACTTATGTACTAAATAAATCATGTCATTTGCTTAACACATAACCTAACCTTAACCATCATTTTTATCAAATCCATCATTTGTACCCACAACATGCATATCCCATTACTACTACCACATCAACATGTTAATTAAAAGCCATCCAATACCAAAGGATTTCAATTAATCTAGAAACTAAGGTGCCACCTAGGGTTACATAATGGCACTAAAATAACAAGAAATTACCAACAAAATTTAGGGATCTAGGGGGAGATTACCTCAACCAACAAGGGAGAGAAAGATCCATGGAGGAAACTCAAATTTGAAGCCGAATTTGAGTGAGCCTTGAGGTGGGAGAGAGGGGGGGAGCTCTTCTTTGCTCTTCTTTCTCGGGATGGAAGACTTGGATTGGGGAGAGTGTGTGGGGTGGGCCCCACACACTCTCCCCGTGACCACTTATCTCTCAGGGGGGTAAACGCCACGGATCGTGGCGTTTAGGGTCGGGGTCGCCTGCTGCCACGTCGGACGGTCAAGCCGTCTGACCACGGAGGTGGGCCAGGCCCAGACGCCGGGGTTCCTGGCGTTTCCAGTGCAAGCCAGACGCCGCGGATGTTGGCGTCTCGGTTTGGGTCAGATATGAAAATTTTATCAAACCAGGGTCATATTGTGCTGAAGTTTCGAACCAGGGTCAGAACAGTGAAAATACCCTCGCACGCAGCTAGGGCTGGACATGCATGCATCATGCATGCGGTAGCCATCACTAGTCCGTCCTGCTTTCCTGGCTAGCTTGTGTGTCCTTGTTTTGGTACTACTTGGGTTGCCGTTTTGGCGCTTGAACGGACATCCATCGCCTGTTGAGGGGAGGTAGCCATTTCCACTCTAGTAGATCACCTATACTATACTATACTACCCATTCTTGCTTGACCTCCCAGCCAGATTTCCTAGATCTGGTCCTTGTTTTTGTAGCATGGTCCAGTAGCAAAAGGGCAGATTTTTCCTCCGTGTCTATCCAAACCCCAAGATATGTAGGACGCTACTTATCCCACCCGGGAAACGAAGGACATGTTGCATTTCCGCGAATTTTCGTTGCTTTCGCAGTTATTACTAAAAATTTAGTTCAAATGGGGTACAAGATTTGAGTACTAAAGACATCTCTAACAGCGAACCACAAATTTCATCCTGCATCCATCCACGGATAGGGGACAAGTCCGTGAAAACGGATGCGGAAGACCACCATCCAACGTTGTCCGCATATGTTTCAACCCGCATTTACACTAACCGGACAAAATTCATGCAAACCGGCCGATATTCGGCAAAGTCCGAATAAAAAATAACACAAATCATTCATATATACTCCCTCCGTCCGGTAAAGAGTGTACGTTTGGCTTCAAAATTTGTCCACAAAAGAGTGTACTTCTACCTTCTCAATGCACTTTAATGTACTTCTCTCTCATCACACGGTAATCAAGACCAATAACAATCTATGCATGGTCTTCTTAATTTATACATGCACTTAGCTCATTGGGGGTTGGGTAATTAAAGAGGAGAGATGGTAGCTTGCACCTTCCCAATGTATTTTTTATTTCACTCCATAATTTGTCTTAAAATCTCTAGATGTTCACTCTTCACCGGACGGAGGGAATAGCATGCAACTTAAGTCTAGTGCAACAATGTCCCTAATTCGACTAGATTAACCGGATGTCCAACAAGTTTTTCATCAACGAATCATGTCATCCCATACATACTCCCCCTTCAGCTTAATGCAACAGTTTGTGTACATAAATGGACGTCCCTTTGTCTTGTGGTACATCACAGCAGCACGTGCGGGCTACATAATGTGTGGACCAACATTGAGTGAATGAATCAATTAACAAGTTCATCCAGAGGAAGCAAACCTTAGGATCGCGTCCTCTGCCGTGTGCAATGGTCACCTTGCCTCTAGCCGATGAACCACTTACAAAACTTGGTGACACTTGTCTGGATTGCGTACCAGCGATATGATAACGACCTCACATTGCGTGCTTGAATGACGTATATATCGTAGGGCCCAATGTGCTTACGTGCGTGAAACGATTCATGCACTTGCTAGTAGAAGGTCCCCTCTCTGCTCCTGCCTACGAAGTCCGTGGATACGGCCAACCACGCATCGCACAACAACTCATCCTTTTTGAAAATAAGCTCAATGGCATTTGACCGAACACATGCCGGGCGTGGTGTCTGCCACGGAGATTGTCGACAGGGGGGCGAAGTGTACAAGGGTACAAACGGCTCTAGGGTGGACAAAGACGTCATAAAGGAAAGTAGGCGCATCGATGCTCGTTTCGGACGTATGGCAATGCCTCCGTGGTGGCCGGAGACGTACAACGGCGACGACGAAGGTGGAGGGTGTGGATGCAAAGCAAGGGGGAAGAAGCGTAGTGGAAGAAAATGGGACCATGAGGGGGATTGGGTGGGCTGGGATGTCCGCGTCCTACGTGGCTCCTGTCCGGACTCCCGTGCCCCCTCCCCCCACACACACACTTTGTCTCCAATTTACAGGAGAAAACGCATCCAGGGCACCTAGCGGACTGATAAAGGTCTACACTGGATGGCTTCCGCGGTCCGGACGTATGTGGACGGTTTGAGGTTGGCGTTATGCCATAAGAAACTTAATTGTCGAAAAGAATGCCAACTTCAAAATCTCTCAAGTATGTGTTTAGGTCATCGCTAATCCTAGGAGTAAAGACACGGAGGGAATAAGGCTCTGGCAGCGATTGGCAATTCTGGGTCGTCTGACCGAAATCTAGTGATACAGACCATCATATATCTGGCCAAATCACCATGAGCCGTTGGATGTTTACCCGATCAACCTCAGTCGTCGAATAAGATTCCAATTGCAACAAATTGTAATATCCATGTCCATGCCCCCTCCAGGGCATTTCTGTCATTTCACATCATTTCACCTAGAAGCATATAAAAAGTAGCAGCTCCCGTGCTGCGAGCCCCCGTGGTAAACCCTAGTCGCCACCCGTTCGCGCGTCCATCATTTCTCGTTGTCACCCCTTCCCAGCCGCCACTATCTCCCCACGCCCCCCTTCGCTCGCGTCACCGCCCAGCCGACTGTCACCCAGCCACTTTCACATCCATCTCCAGGAGGGCCGTAGTCCCGTGTCACACCACTAGCCACTAACAGAGCACTCCTACTCATAAAACTTTGGAGCAAAATGTGGACAATAGTAAATATGCATGAATGAAATGTCATGATGATACATTTTGAAGGCATTTCCCACAGTTGCTCAAACTTGATCTTTGTTGGTTCTTTAGGGCAAAAATGTTGGAAATATGCCCTAGAGGAAATGATAATTTATTATTATATTTGCGGTTTTATAATTACGAGTTTATATTTCATGCTACAACTGCTCATATTCTGGAATATGCGTGATACGTCCATTTTGCATCATGCTTTTATATCATTATTTATTGCATTATGGGCTGCTATTTCACATCATGTCACAATACTTATGCCTTTTCTCTCTTATTTTACAAGGTTTACATGAAGAGGGAGAATGCCGGCAGCTGGAATTCTGGGCTGGAAAAGGAGCAAATATTGGAGACCTATTCTGCACAACCCAAAAAGTCCTGAAACTCCACGAAAGTCAATTTTGGAATATATAAAAAATATCGGGCGAAGAAAGCACAGAGGGGGGCCACCCACCGTCCACAAGGGTGGAGGGTGCGCCCTACCCCCCTCGGCGCGCCCCCTACCTCGTGGGCCACCTGGCAGCCTCCCGATACCCATCTTCTGGTACAAGGTGTCTTCTGCCATGGAAAAAATCATAAGAAAGGTTTCAGGACGAAGCTCCGCCATCTCGAGGCTGAACCTTGGCAGAACCAATTTAGGGCTCCGGTGGAGCTGTTCTGCGAGGGAAACATCCCTCCGGGAGGGGGAAATTGTCACTATCGTCATCACCATCGATCCTCTCATCAGGAGGGGGTCAATCTGCATCAACATCTTCACCGGCACCATCTCCTCTCAAACCCTAGTTCATCTCTTATATCCAATCTTTGTATCAAAACATCAGATTGGTACCTGTGGGTTGCTAGTAGTGTTGATTACTCCTTGTAATTGATGCTAGTTGGTTTATTCAGTGGAAGATCATATGTTCAGATCCTTTATGCATATTAATACCCCTCTAATTATGAACATGAATATGATTTGTGAGTAGTTACGTTTGTTCCTGAGGACATGGGATAAGTCTTGCTATAAGTAGTCATGTGAATTTGGTATTCGTTTGATATTTTGATGAGATGTATGTTGTCTTTCCTCTAGTGGTGTTATGTGAACGTCGACTACACGAAACTTCACCATTGTTTGGGCCTAGAGGAAGGCATTGGGAAGTAATAAGTAGATGATGGGTTGCTAGAGTGAAAGAAGCTTAAACCCTAGTTTATGCATTGCTTCGTAAGGGGATGATTTGGATCCATATGTTTCATGCTATGGTTAGGTTTACCTTAATACTTCTTTTCTAGTTGCGGATGCTTGCAATAGAGGTTAATCATAAGTGGGATGCTTGTCCAAGGAAGGGCAGTACCCAAGCACTGGTCCACCCACATACCAAATTATCAAAGTAACGAACGTGAATCATATGAACGTGATGAAAACTAGCTTGACGATAATTCCCATGTGTCCTCGGGAGCGCTTTCCTTTATATAAGATTTTGTCCAGGCTTGTCCTTTGCTACAAAAAGGATTGGTCCATATTGGTGCACCTTATTTACTTTTATTACTTGGTACCCGTTACGAATTACCTTATCATAAAACTATCTGTTACCGATAATTTCAGTGCTTGCAGTGAATACCTTACTGAAAACTGCCTATCATTTCCTTCTGCTCCTTGTTGGGTTCGACATTCTTACTTATCGAAAGGACTACGATAGATCCCCTACACATGTGGGTCATCAAGACTCTTTTCGATAGATCCCCTACACATGTGGGTCATCAAGACTCTTTTCTGGCGCCGTTGCCGGGGTGTGAAGCGCCTTTTGTAAGTGGAATTTGGTAAGGAAAATTTTATATAGTGTGCTAAAATTTACTGTCACTTGTTACTATGGAACATAATCCTTTGAGGGGCTTGTTCGGAGTATCTTCACCTCGACCAGTAGAGCAAAGAGTTTCTCCTCAACCTACTGAACCTACTGAAAATGTTTACTTTGAAATTCCTTCTCATATGATAGAGAAACTGCTAGCTAATCCCTTTACAGGAGATGGAACATTGCATCCCGATTTGCACCTAATCTATGTGGATGAAGTTTGTGGATTATTTAAGGTTGCAGGTATGCCTGAGGATGTGATCAAGAAGAAGGTATTCCCTTTATCTTTGAAGGGAAAGGCATTGACATGGTTTAATCTATGCGATGATATTGGATCCTGGAACTACAATCAGTTGAAATTGGAATTTCATCAGAAGTTCTATCCTATGCACCAGGTTCATCGTGATCGTAATTATATATATATAATTTTTGGACTCGCGAAGGAGAAAGTATCGCTCAAGATTGGGGGAGGCTTAAGTCAATGTTATATTCATGCCCCAATCATGAGCTCTCAAGAGAAGTTATTATTCAAAAAACTTATGTTCGGCTTTCTCTCAATAATCGCTCCATGCTTGATACTTCTTGTACTGGTTCTTTTATGATGAAGACTATTGAATTCAAATGGGATTTATTGGAAAGAATTAAACGCAACTCTGAAGATTGGGATCTCGACAAAGGTAAGGAGTCAGGTATAACACCTAAGTTTGATTCTGTTAAATCTTTTATGGATACCGATGTTTTTCGTGAATTTAGCACTAAATATGAACTTGACTCTGAGATAGTAGCTTCTTTCTTTGAATCATTTGCTACTCATGTTGATCTCCCCAAGGAGAAGTGGTTTAAATATCATCCTCCCATTGAAGTAAAAGTAGTTGAACGTGTTAAAGTTGATGAAAAGACTATCACTTATAATGTTGATCCTATTGTTCCTACCGCTTATATTGAGAAACCACCCTTCCCTGTTAGAATAAAGGATCATGCTAAAGCTTCAACTGTGGTTCGTAAGAATAGTACTAGAACACCTACACCCTCTGAGCAAATTAAAGTTGAACCTAGTGTTGCTATGGTTAAGGATCTCTTGGTTGATAATATTGATGGGCATGTTATTTACCTCTGTGATGAAGCTGCTAGAATTGCTAGACCCGACACTAAAAATAAACATAGACATGTTGTAGGCATGCCTGTTATTTCTGTTAAAATAGGAGATCATTGCTATCATGGCTTATGTGATATGGGTGCTAGTGCGAGTGCAATACCTCATTCCTTATACGAAGAAATTATGCACGATATTGCACCTGCTGAGCTAGAAGGTATTGATGTTACAATTAAGCTAGCCAATAGAGATACTATTTCACCAATGGGGATTGTTAGAGATGTTGAAGTCTTGTGTGGGAAAGTTAAATATCCTGCTGATTTTCTTGTTCTTGGTTCCCCACAAGATGACTTTTGCCCCATTATATTTGGTAGACCCTTCTTGAATACTGTTAATGCTAAGATGGACTGCAAAAAGGATGTTGTTACTGTTGGTTTAGGGGATATGTCTCATGATTTTAACTTTGCTAAATTTCATAGACAACCCCATGATAAAGAATTGCCTAGTAGGGATGAAATCATTGGTCTTGCTTCTATTGTCGTGCCTCCAAACGATCCTTTAGAACAATATTTGCTAGACTATGAAAATGATATGTATATGAATGGGAGAAGGGAAATAGATGACATATTCTTCAAACATGGACCTTTATTGAAACACAACTTGCCTGTTGAAATTCTAGGGGATCCTCCTCCACCCAAGGGTGATCCTGCCTTTGAGCTCAAACCATTACCTGATACTCTTATGTATGCTTATGTTGATGAAAACAAGATATATCCTGTTATTATTAGTGCTAACCTTTCAGAGCAAGAAGAAGAGAAATTGTTGAAAACTCTGAAGAAGAACCGTGCTGATATTGGATATACTCTTGATGATCTTAAGGGCATTAGTCCCACTCTATGCCAGCACAAAATAAAATTGGAGAAAGACGCTAAACCGGTTGTTGATCACCAATGACAGTTAAATCCTAGGATGAAAGATGTGGTAAGGAAAGAAATACTAAAGCTTCTAGAGGCAGGTATAATTTATCCAATTGCTGATAGTCAGTGGGTCAGTCCTGTCCATTGTGTCCCTAAGAAGGGAGGTATTACTGTTGTTCTTAATGATAAAGATGAATTAATCCCACAACAATTGTTACAGAGTGAATTGCAAAAAACCACCACATTGAGGACAACGTTTGCGGAAATGACTCTTTTACGATTTTGTTGCAGAAAGCACTGATTTCGCGCCTAATCATTTGCAGAAAACACCTAACCGCTTGTTCGGGCAGTTTAACCTCTGTTATGACAGGTGGGGCCCGATTTTTAGCACCTGGCGTAACGGCAAGTAGCTAACGGCGTTTGTCGGTGCTACAGTGGCGACGGACGCGCCGTCGTGGTCGAAACGGATCGAACGCCGTATCCAGTTCATTCTTCCCCCTTTCACCACATTATCCTCCTCTGTCTCTCTTTCTCTCTCACTCTGCACCCTCCATGGCTACCGACGACGGCGGCAGAGTGGATGGCCACGGCGGCGGAGTGGATGGCGCCGGCGGCGGAGTGGATGGCGTCGGCGGATGGTTGCTTGGTGGCGGTGAACCTAACCCAGCGGAGGAAGTGTGCGGCAGCTCGAACCCTAGCCAGGCCCCACATTGGCGAGCCCCTTCATTGGGGGATGGCGCCACCGGCGACCTGGCCCGTGCTATCCAGACCACTCCGACTATCTCCCCTGGGTAAGATTTCTCTCTCGTTTCTTTTTTAATTTAGGGTTAGGGTTCTTACACAAATGGGGGATTTTTTTGTCAAATGTCTTATTTGGGAAATTAGACACACTATTAACAATGCCATGGGCAAACTTCAGTTAGAAATTGTTCAGTTAAAAATTCAGTTAGAAATTGTTCAGTTAGAAAGTGTTGTGCATAAATTTGGATGAACTGTATGTCTGCACTATTAACAATGCCATGGGCAAACTTCAGTTAGACACACTGTTAACTTAATACTGACATATCTTTCTTTTAGTTAACAATTCCTGGGTATGTACTGACATAACTTCAGTTAGACACACTGTTAACAATTGTTCAGTTAAAAATTCAGTTAATACTGACATGTGTTCAGTTAACAATTCAGTTAGCACTTATGTATATTGTAGCTCAACCAATGCATTCTTTCTTTTGTAGTTTGTGTGATGATATTTGGGAAATTAGACTCCACTTTCATGACAGAGATAATTTGGAAAGGACCATGTGTGTTACAGACATTACATTTCTGAATCTTATAGCACTCATGGAGACAGCTGGGTATGGAGAGAATGATTACATGTATTTTGTTAGGGATCCTGGGTTGGGCATAGAAGGTTTGCAAGAGATTTGTGATGATGACCATGTAGATGAGATGTTAGACCACATTGCCAACAGAGATGAAACCATAGTTAACTTGACTGTACTCAGGGGTAGTGAGCCCAGACCTGGAGATATAAATGTAGGTTATGTCTGTGAGCAGCAAGTTCATATAGGGGATGTTGGAGAGATGACTGTTTATGAGGTTAGTGATGAAGGTGTTATGTACAAGTCTCCAACAAAGAAAGTTGCACAGCCAGAACCAATTCAGTTTTACTCTGCAGAACAAAGCATAGATTTGTTTATGCACAATGCAGAAGATGTTGATATGGATGAAGGCAATGCAGGAGATGTTGATTTGGAACAAGAGGAGTTAGAAAGAAGTATGGAGCTTAAGAGGAGAAATAAAATTGAAAGGTTTAAGAAGCACAAGAGTAGGGCTGAGAGGGTACAAGCACTTACAAAAAAGTTACCTGTTCTTTTAACTGAAGATGACTCTGACTTGGAGGCAGATGAGGATTTCATGGCTAGGATGGCTGAGATGAGGAGGCAGAGAGAGGACCCACTTTTACACTTTGAAGGTGACACTGATGTTGAAGAACCTTATGAGCTAGAAGAAGAGGAAGTGCAAGAGGAACATGCAGAGCTAGAGGAACATGGAGAGGATGAGGAACTTGAAGATGAGCTGGTACCACAGGGGCAAAAGAGGAAGAAATTGAGAGTAAGAAAGGGGCCAACCACAAGATCACATTCAAGTCTAGATCAACAGTTTGAGGATGTTTGGGTACCATCATCTGATGAGGATCCAAATCCTGGTGATTTGAAGGAAGAGGAAGATGATGGGGCTGTTGCCCTACAATTTGTGGTTGGCAGTAGGAGTAGGGCCAAGAAACAAAAACCAAGGATATGGTATTCTGAGGACAGAGAGAGCCCTGAGCTGCAGTTTGTTAAGAAGCTCTGTTTTGAGAATGTGTACCAATTTAGAAGGGCACTTCTCACATTTCACATAGCACAGAACAGAAACTATGTATTTCATAGGAATTGTAATGACAGAATTATAGCAATTTGCACCCATGAAGACTGCCCTTTCTTCATTGCAGCTTCTGTGCTGGCAAATGAGAGAACTTTCTGCATTAGGAAAACAAATCTGGTGCACACATGTCCAGCTGTAGCAGAGACCACCAAGGTGACTACAAAATGGGTTACACATCAGGTTCTAGAAGCAATAAGAACAGACCTAAACACATCAATTAGTACAATAATGCAAAATCTGAAGAGCAAGTATGGAGTTGAGATCAGCACTCATATGGCCTATAGGGCTAAGAACAGAGCTATCAAGATAGTGCAAGGAGATCAGAGGGGCCAATATACTAGGATCAGGGATTACTTGCAGTCTGTGCTAGACACAAATCCAGGTAGTAGGTGCATTGTCACTACTAAGTACTTAAAAGATTATCCAAGCAAAAATCCAAGGTTCCATGGGTTGTTCATCTGTTTGAATGCTTGCAAGGAAGGATTTTTGAATGGATGTAGACCATTCATAGGTAATTACTGAACTTTGTTATACCTGCCATGTCTTCATAGATGCTATATTTCTTAATTGTGTTCTCTGCCATTGCAGGTGTGGATGGATGCTTCATCAAGCTGTCAACTGGCCAACAAATTTTAGCTGCCACAGGAAGGGATGGGAATAATAACATATACCCAATTGCTTTTGCAGTTGTGGACAAAGAAGACACAAAGAGTTGGACTTGGTTTCTGACAGAACTAAAGATAGCAATTGGTGGAGAATCAGGGAGATTTGGTCATTACACCATAATCTCTGATAGACAAAAGGTAATTTCAAACTGATAGCTCTGATATTACACTATAATTATTGTTCATATGCATTGTTTAGTTGTTCATTTGCATTGCTTAATTTCAAACAGGGCCTTCTAAATGCTGTACATCATGTATTCCCCAATTGCCCACATAGATTCTGCCTTAGACACATCTATCAAAACTTTCAGACTGCTGGTTTTAGGGGGTCAGAGTTAAAGAAGTACATGGATAAGGCTAGCTACTCTTACACTGAACATGGGCATGTAGCTGCAATGGATGCTCTTAAGCAAGAGTGCAAGGCTGCTTGGGCTTGGCTTAATAAAGTTCCTAGACATGCTTGGGCTAGATATGCCATGGACTTGAATTGCAAAACTGATTTAGTGGTCAACAATATTAGTGAGGTTTTTAACAAGATGATATTAGATGTCAGGGGTAAACCAATAAAGACTATGGTAGATGGAATCAGGACTAAGTTGATGGTTAGGTTCAATGGAAATAGGACTAAGACAGAGGCAGCAAAGTGGGATATATGCCCAACATATGCTGAGTTGCTTGAAGAGGCAAAGAAGCAATCTAGGAACTGTGAAGCACTGATGGCTGGGCCAAATATCTACCAAGTGACAAGCAATGAAAAAACCTATTCTGTTAACTTGCATCATAGGACATTGTCGGTGTACTAAGGTAGGGGTACCCCAGTACCCCAACTTGTGCACGGGCAGTTGCAGCTTCCCGCGGCAAGGTTTACTGCGTGCTCGCCGGAGACCTTCCTGCCCCCTATTAAACCATTCAAGAACAAAGTATACAAGACATAAGACCGAGACCCCGGCAAGAGGAGCTTGCCGGGAAGGCCGTACCAGGCTCAAGACTGTTCCACTAACACAAGACCCTGGCAAGAGGAGCTTGCCGGGAAGACTAGAAGACATCGCCTCGGCGCTATGCGCGCCCCGGCAAGGGGCCCGGGGAGCGGCAAGTTCCCGGGCCCGGCAAGATCAAGGCCCCGGCAAGGTACTTGCCGGGAAGGCTGCGCTGTGTGCCCGCGCTCCAGCTCATCGGCCCACGCGTCGCCCTGGGGCCTATCCAGGGACGCGTGGCGGATGGCTGTGCAGCCTGGGGTACACGATGGCGCTCCACGGCGATAAATCCGTCGCCGTGGCGGACGGAGACGCTAAGGCGGGAGCTTTTGGGGTCGACGGCGACGGGCATTAAATGCCCTTGTCCCCCACTGTTAAAGTAGGTATAGACCACTGTTCTGTACTGTAGCTCCACTGTTCCCGCACTGTTACAACTACCACCTCTTTTACCTTTTTACCCCTTTCTCCTACGTTGACACCTGTCGGTGACCCCTTGCACTATAAAAGGAGGCCCATGCACAACGTGGAGGGGGTTCGAAACCTAGATCACTCTCACGCACGGTGTAGCTGCTTCTTCAAGCTCCCGAGCGCTCAACTCAATACACAACCAAGCAGGAGTAGGGTTTTACGCGTCTACCGCGGCCCGAACCTGGGTAAAACTGCCCGCGTGTTTGCCTCGATCTGCTCTTTGTGCTCCCTCCGCCCTCGTACCGCACAGACAAGGGGCTCCGGTCCCATAGGTGTTCGTGGCGGACAGTTTCCCCCGACATCTTTGGCGCGCCAGGTAGGGGGCGTCGAGGTTGTGCGAACCTGATCCGGCGTTCGCGCGGGCGCATTCTTCATCAACCTCTCCAGCTTCATTAGCAACTTCGTCAGCGACAACTCCATGGCCCCGAAGAAGAAGCCTTCGGAGGTCGGAGGCCCGTCTGCGTCTCTCCCGCCGCCACCAGAGCCAACGGTGGGCGGGGGAGACGCCGTCGGAAGGGTGGTTGCCGGCGAGGACACTCACGGTGCCACCAGATCCAAGAACAGGACGGACGACCGGACCTCGGTCTCCGTGGACGCGCCGCGTCCATCACAGCACACGACGACCCCGCAGCGCCATACCACGGGAGGTGGTATCCGCTTGCTGGGGCAAGGCCAAACCGGAGGCTCGCGGGACGCCCCGGACCCCCGTCCGGGCACAAGCAAAGCGAAGGCGCCGGCGCGGGACCCCGCTCCTTCTAACGTTGTTAGAAGTCCGAGCGTATCCCGCTCCTCGCACCGCTCACCCGCGTTCCCCTCTACTCTAGCAGAAGCGCTCGCAAGGGCGCAGCTGCTCCTCGATTTTCCTCCGGCGGCCGACAAGGCCGAAGAATGGAGGGCCACTATCCGGAGCCTGATAGACTTCGCCAACAACGACTCTCCGCAGCAGCCGTCGACCTCACGGCCGCGGCAAGCTGAGAAGACGAAGGCTATCGGCGACAAGACTGCTGGGGGTGCGACAAGCGTGCACTCCCCGCCGCAGAAGCAGAAGACGCCGCCCCGCCGGAACAACCCCGACGACGGCTCCACAGCCTCGTCGGACCCGCGGGCCCGTCGGGACCAGCGCCAGGTCCTCGACGACCGGCGAGATGAAGACGCTCGAACCACGATCGAGCGCCGCCGAGAAGCTCGGCGACAATCCGACAAGAGAGCTGGGAACACTGTCGACGCGCACGCGCCCGGTGAACCAGGCGACTTGCCATACGCGGCAGGCTGCCCTGCGTTCACCCGCGAGCTGCGGCGCGTCCAGTGGCCCAGCATGAAGAACTTTAAGCCCGACGTACCGGAGAAGTACGACGGCAAGACGCACCCCTCGGAGTTTCTCAGCGTCTACACTATCGCAGTGCAAGCTGCCGGGGGGCGCGACGAGAAGATCCTAGCCAACTACTTCCCGCTCGTGCTGAAGCCGAACGTCCGTTCGTGGCTCATGCACTTGCCGGAAGGCTCTATCTCTTCTTGGGCCGACCTCTGCCATCAGTTTGTTGGCGCCTTCACCGGCGGCCACAAACCCCATGGCCAGGAGAGCGATCTCCACATCTTGGCCCAGAAGGAAGGCGAGCCCCTGCGCAAGTATATCCAACGCTTCAGCCGGGTGCAGCACAACATCCCTGACGTTCACCCTGCCGCGGTCATCAGCGCGTTCCATCAGAACGTGCGTAACCGCCGCATGCGTGAGGAGATGGCGATGACCAAGATTAGGGACGTCAGCGAGCTCTACGCTCTTGCTGACAAGTGCGCCCGCGCGGAAGAGGGGAGGAAACTCCCCGGGGAGGATGCTGGCGCAGGGGGAAGCGACAGCGACGACACCGCCCCGGCAAAGAAGAGCCGGCGGCGGAACAACAGAAAGAAGGGCAAGAAGGAAGTGCTTGCCGTCGAGAAGTCCGGCAAGGAGGCCCCCGCCAAGCAAGCGCAGGCTGGCGGCTCCGGCAAGGAGCCTGCCCCTGCGGCGGCGGCCGACAAGCCGGGTAGCTCCGACAAGCAATACTGTAAGATTCACCGCACCAAGGGTCACGATCTCTCCAACTGCAAGCGCGTCGAGTACCTCGTCGAGCAGCAAAAAGCTGAGTACGAGAGGCGCGACAAGGAGAAGGCCCAAGGTGGCGGGGAAGAGCCCAGCAAGAAGCGGCCGTTCAACGGCCGGGGAGGACGCCGCGGCAAGGCTAAGCAGCGGCAAGGGGATCGACCTCCCCGGGGCCGCGACAACGACGAAGACGACGATGAAGACATGGAGGATGACGAGAACAGCGAGCAGGAGTTCCAGAAGGCCACGGAGGTCCTGTGCGTCGACGGTGGCGCCTCCCTGCACACCTCCCACCGCCAGCTAAAACAGTGGGTGCGTGAGGTGAATGCAGCGGAGCCGCCCGTGGGGTCGCGCAGGCTCCTCAAATGGTCCAGCACGCCCATCGTTTTTGATCTTGAGGATCACCCTGACCGCACCACCGCGGTCGGGTGCTTGCCGATGCTGGTTTCTCCCACCATCCGCAACCTCAAGGTCACCAAAATGTTGGTTGACGGCGGGGCCGGGCTGAACTTGATCTCCTCTGCTGTGATCAAGAAGCTTCAGATCCAAGACGGCGAGCTCGAAGAGACCGGTTCATTCCAAGGAATCAACCCGGGAAGGAGCAAGCCCAAGGGAAAGATCACTCTGCCGGTGACCTTTGGCGGGGAGCTCAACTTCAGGACTGAGCGCATCACCTTTGACGTCGCTGATATTCCATTGCCCTACAATGGAATACTCGGCCGTCCCGCCCTCGCCAAGTTCATGGCAGCTTCCCACTATGCCTACAACGTGCTGAAGATGCCGGGGCCGATAAGCGTCATCACTGTCCACAGCGACAAGAAAGATGCGCTTATTTGCGCCGACAAGATTTACCGGGATGCGGCAGCTGCGGCCGAGAAGGATACTCTTGCCGCTGAAGCTCCCGGGGGGAAGAAGACGAAGACCAAGTCCGGCAAGTGCTCTGGGACCCACTCCGGCAACCGCACCTCTTCGGAGTGCTGCGCTGCCGTCGAGGACGTTCCATCGAGCTCCACCGGCAAGAGCAAGATAGGAATGGCTGCTCCTCCGGCAACCAAGAAGGTGTCCGCAAAGGAGGATGGCACTGGTGGTACTTTCACCATCAGTGCCACCCTTGACAGCAAATAGGAAAGCGCGCTCGTCGCCTTCCTGCGGGCGAATGTCGATGTGTTTGCTTGGCAACCATCTGACATCCCCGGTGTTCCCAGGAAGGTGATTGAGCACAAGCTTGCTGTCTGTCCTCATGCGCGGCCCATCAAGCAGAAAGTGAGGAAGCAAGCCGTGGAGCGCCAAGAGTTCATCAATGAGGAGATCAAGAAACTAGAGGCAGCAGGTCTAGTTAGAGGTGTGATCCATCCGACGTGGTTGGCAAACCCAGTCGTCGTGCGCAAGGCCAACGGGAAGTGGAGACTGTGTATAGACTTCACCGATGTCAATAAAGCATGTCCCAAGGATCCATTCCCTTTGCCGCGCATTGACCAGATCGTTGACTCCACCGCCGGATGTGAGCTACTCTGTTTTCTTGATGCATACTCAGGCTATCATCAGATTTTCATGGCCAAAGAGGATGAAGAGAAGACTGCATTTATCACTCCATGTGGCACTTATTGCTTTATCCGCATGCCATTTGGACTGAAGAATGCAGGCTCAACTTTTGCAAGGGTAGTGTACACTGCTTTTGAACCACAGATCCACAGGAATGTAGAAGCTTACATGGATGACATCGTGGTGAAGAGCAAGAGCAAAGAAACCCTGATCCAAGACTTAGAAGAAACGTTTCAGAACCTGCGCAGGATACAGCTTAAGTTGAACCCCGAGAAGTGCGTCTTCGGAGTTCCCTCCGGCAAGCTTCTCGGGTTCTTTGTATCACAGAGGGGGATTGAAGCCAACCCCGACAAGATTAGAGCCATTGAGCAGATAGAAGCCCCGAAGCACGTCAAGGATGTCAGAAGGCTTGCAGGTTGTGTTGCTGCCCTCAGTAGGTTCATTTCAAAGTCCGCAGAACGCGCCCTACCTTTCTTCAAAATATTGAAAAAGGCAGGTCCCATGAAGTGGACTCCGGAAGCGGAGGCGGCGTTGCAGGATTTGAAACGGTACCTGTCCTCCACTCCTATACTTGTCGCACCTAGACCACAGGAAAAGTTGTTGCTATACTTAGCGGCAACCAACCAGGTGGTTAGTGCTGCGTTAGTAGCGGAGAGGGAGTCCGACGAGGAGTCAGCATCACCGGCAAGCGAATCTAGCGACAAGCAGGGGGCTGTCCCGACAAGCTCTGGCCCCGACAAGGAAGACTCTGCGCAGGAACAAGGAGAGGTGCGGAAGAAGATGGTGCAGCGCCCAGTGTATTTTGTAAGTTCCCTTCTCCAGGGGGCTAGATCAAGGTACTCTGGTGTGCAAAAATTGCTTTTCGGCCTCCTCATGGCCTCGAGGAAGCTGCGCCACTACTTCCAAGCCCATGAGATAACAGTGGTCACTCGTTTTCCGTTGAAGAGGATATTGCACAATCCAGAGGCAACAGGCAGGATCGTCGAGTGGGCACTGGAGCTGTCAAGCTTTGGACTCAAGTTTGAAAGTACTTCAACCATACAGAGCCGAGCTTTGGCAGAATTCATTGCTGAGTGGACCCCAACGCCAGAAGATGAAGTTCAAGAAACAAGCGCACCCGTGCAAGAAGCGACAAGTGAATGGGTAATGTATTTTGACGGTGCCTTCTCGCTGCAAGGCGCCGGTGCCGGCGTGGTACTCATCGCGCCCACCGGAGAGCACCTCAAATATATTATCCAGATGCACTTTCCCAGGGAGCAAGCGACAAACAACACCGCAGAATATGAGGGCTTGCTTGCCGGCCTCAGGATTGCGGCCGAACTTGGGATCAGAAAGCTGATTGTGCGGGGAGATTCTCAGTTGGTGGTCCGACAAGTTAACAAGAGCTATCAGAGCCCTTTGATGGAAGCATATGTCGATGAAGTGAGAAAGCTTGAAGAGCACTTTGAAGGTCTGCAGATGGAGCACGTCCCAAGAGCTCAAAATGAAATTGCAGATGGCCTTTCAAAGTGCGCCGCGATGAAGTTACCTGTGGAACCAGGGACCTTCTTGCTCAAGCTGACTCAGCCATCCGTTACACCATCAATTGGGCAGTCCAAGAAGAGAAAGTTGGTCTCTGGCGACTACTTGCCGGCGGATCTTCCCGAAACCGCCGCCAAAGTTCCCAAGATCAACAACAACAACGCTGAGGAACAGTTTGCTCCTGCAAGCCCTCGGGCTTGTACAGTTGAAGCAAGTGTTCCCGACAAGCCTCGCCCCGACGAGCTTGCCGGGGGACCGTCAGCTCCGGCAGGACCAGAGGTCTTTGCCGTAGAAGCTGAGGTTCCCGCAGCGGCCCTCGAGCCTTTAGTCCTTGCCGTCGAGCCTCGGGCTCCGGCATGGGCGCAGCAGATCGTCCGTTTCCTGCAAACTGGAGAACTTCCCGACGACCCTCAAGAGATAGAAAAGATAACCAGGCAGTCAAGTATGTATCAGTTAGTGGATAATGAGCTGTACAGAAGGAGACTCAACGGTGTCAGGTTGAAGTGCATCTCCAGAGAAGATGGACAGAAGCTGTTGGCGGAAATACACGGAGGCATATGCGGCCACCACGTTGGCGCAAGGGCGCTTGCCGGGAAAGCTTTCCGGCAAGGGTTCTTTTGGCAAGAAGCCCTCCAAGATGCGACTGCACTAGTAACCAAGTGTGAAGCGTGCCAGTTCCATGCGAAGCAAATTCATCAGCCAGCTCAAGCTCTCCAAACAATCCCTTTATCATGGCCCTTCTCGGTCTGGGGGCTCGACATCCTCGGCCCTTTCCCTCGAGCTGTCGGGGGCTTTGAGTACTTGTACGTCGCAATCGACAAGTTCACAAAGTGGCCAGAAGTGGAGCCAGTGAGAAAGGTGACAGCACAGTCAGCAGTCAGGTTCTTCAGGTCGATTGTTTGCCGTTTCGGGATCCCTAACAGGATCATCACCGACAACGGTACGCAATTCACTAGTCGCACCTTCATGCAGTACGTCCAAGACCTTGGCGCCAAGGTCTGTTTCGCTTCTGTTGCTCACCCGAGGAGCAACGGTCAAGCGGAGAGGGCAAATGCTGAAGTGCTGCGCGGACTCAAGACAAGGACCTTTGACAGGCTGCGCAAGTGCGGAAGGAATTGGATAGAGGAGCTCCCGGCGGCTCTTTGGTCAATCAGAACGACACCAAGTCGAGCCACCGGACAGACGCCTTTTGCTCTAGTCTATGGAGCAGAGGCAGTTCTCCCCACGGAACTCGTATACGGATCTCCTCGAGTACTCGCTTATGATGAGCTCGAGCAAGAGCAACTGCGGCAAGATGACGCATTGCTCCTTGAGGAGGGACGTCTCCAGGCTGCTGTACGAGCTGCTCGATACCAGCAAGCTTTGCGCCGCTACCATAGCCGCAAAGTCAAGGCCAGGAGTCTCGAGGAAGGCGACCTTGTTCTTCGGCGTGTTCAGTCCGCCAAGAATTCCAACAAGTTGACGCCGAAGTGGGAAGGCCCTTATCGGGTGAGACAAGTTACGAGGCCCGGCGCTGTCCGCCTCGAGACCGAAGAAGGCTTACCGGTGAGCAACTCCTGGAACATAGAGCATCTTCGCAAGTTTCACCCCTAAGGCGCGGTTGCCGTGATCCGCTCCGGCAACCACCTTTTGTACAAGCTTTGCCGCTGTTGCATGTAACCCTTTGTACAAAGCCGGGCGCAGACCCCGTGCATCAGTAAAGTTTTCGTGTTTTTCGCATCGATTGCCTTTCGCATGCTTCTCTTTGCTGATTGCATGTTCTGTTTGGCATTTGATGCAACACTCAGATATACGGTAAGCACTGTTATGCCGAAAGGCCAGATACTTGCTTTCCTCTCCCTTTTCTCTCCTCTTAAACAGAAGGAACGTTCCTCGCGCACAAGTTTGCCGGGGGGGAAGGAGGTGGAGGAGGAACCAAGTGCTGTTCAAGGAAGAGAAGCCTTACCGGAGAACAAGCAACATAAGCAAACAGCATATGAAAGATAAGTTGTTAGAATTTGACCAGTTCAAATTTTAAATTTTGGTTGTCTTCCTTGAACGATCACGCTTTGTATGGAAAACCTGTGCGCGGAGGAACCTACCCGTAGCTTGCCGCACCCTTATCTTGTTTTCGAGTTCACTCAACGATTTAAGTGAGCTGCGACAAGTGTCGCGCCCTTGCCTCGTTTCCGAGTACGCTCAGCAAGCTAAGTGCGTTGCGACTAGCTGCGGCGAGGTTGCTTACCGGCAAGGACCTTGGCCAGCAGGCTGCTCGGAGTCCAGCACTCAGCGCTCGCGGCAAGGGCCCCTTGCCGGCGAGCTCCCCGGGAGCGTAGGGTGAAAAACATACAAAGTCAAAGATTGAAACAAGGAAGATAACATTGCACTGATTGATCGAAATAAAGCAAATATCTTACAAAGGATAGTTTGTCGCGATGGACTAATAGGTTCATAACATAATGTGCAGCAACAAAAAGATAAAGATAAATGGAGCCCTAGTCTACGCGGTCGCCTTCTTTCCTGCCAAGCTTTGCCACCTTGGCGATGATGTGGCCGACCTGCTCCTTCAGGGCCTCCGTATCTGCATCTGCCGGCAGGGTGCGAAGAACGTTCGTGAGGTTGATTCCCGGGTTGCGGTACACGATCTTCGTCAACACCCGCTCCAGAGTTCCCGCGCAGAGCCGGCGCGACTCCTCGGCCAGCTGCGCGGGGATGCGGTTCCGGAGACCTGCAAGAGCCGGAGCGACTCCTCTGAAGAAGAGGCTGAGCTTGGCGCTGTGCGGGAGATCCGGGTCCGGCGAGTAGATAAGGTGTTCGACCTTCAGCGCCAGCAGCTCCTGGTCAATATTGGACGCAGAAGAAACCAGCTCTTCGGTCCACACTTCGATAGTCTGCCGGAAGAGCTCGGATGCCTTGTTGACGCTCTCCACCAAGGTTCGCTCCTTGCGGAGCTCATCCTTCAACTTGGTCTCCTGGGCCCGGGCAGCATCGAGCGATTCCTTCAGGGTGGTGACCTTCAGCTCCAAGTCCTCAATGGAGTCCTTGGCAGCCTTCAGCTCATCGCCCCTCTTTGATAGACTCACCTGAAGCTCTGAGTTGGTGTGAGCATCCTTCTCGCGCTCCAAGATGAGCGCGGCAACCTTCTCGGCGCTGACCTTCATCGCCTTCTCCAACTGTTCGACCTTGGCGGCGAGCTCTTTCTTGGCGTCCTCCGCGGCAACCGCGGCGGCTTTCGCCTCCTTCAGCTCCCCGCCAAGGGCAGCCTCGCGAGCGGCAAGGTCTTCTTCATGAGAGTCCAGCTCAACCTTCCGCTGCGCGAGCTCTCCCTCTCGCCGGGACATCTCCACCCCGGCGAGACGCTGCTGTTCATCGGCTTCAGCCTTCTCGAGCACCCACTCTTGGTACTCGCCGGCGAGACGCTCACGCTCCTCCGCCACCTGGCGGAGGGCAGCCTGATTGGCGGCGCTGAGCTCCGCCGCACGCTTCTCCATCTCTGCCGCGGCCTTGGCGGCAAGAGCCTCCCGGGAGGCGAGCTTTGCTTGCCTGGCCCGGTAAAGGGCCAGGAGCTGATGAAGCAACCGCTCCTCCTCGGGCCCCTCACCTCCACCGGGCGCCTGGACGATCTTCAGGCCTGCGGAGGCGAGGACTTCTCCGTCGAATGCCTCGCCCTCCGCAGGAGCTCGCGACGAAGACCCCCACGGCATCTGGATGAAGACGCCATTGGGGGCCTCGAGATAGAACCTCTGCTCCTCGCCGGCGGAGGGACCGGTGGCCGGTGCAGCATCCGATGCTCCCGCCGCCTCCGGGTCGGCGGTGCGGCCACCGTCCCCCTCCCCGGCCGCTGCGTCCGCAGCCGGAGCAGTCTCTTGCGCGGCCGGCTCGGCGGCCTCGGTTACCTCCTCGACGACTGGAGCGTCGCCGCCGCCGCCCTGCGCGTCCTCCTCCTCGAGGATAATCACCTCCGTCTCCATGGGCACAGGAGGAGGAAGATCTAGAAAGAAGAAGAAGAGAAAGAAATTCAAGACTCAAGCAAATATCCAAAAAAGAGACAAGCCAAGAAGACAAGTCACAAAGATTACCTTGGCGGACGTCCTCAGCGGCGGGCTCCCTCGCCGGGGAGCTCGGCCTCGTCGGAGTAGTCGCCCTCGCCGGGGAACTTGGCCTTGGCGGGGTGGCCGCCCTTGCCGGGCTGCTCGTCCTTGGCGGGGTGCTCTGCCTTGGCGGAGTACCCGCCCTTGACGGAGCACTCTCCCTTGCCGGAGAGTTCTGCCTTGGCGGGGATGGCGGGGCCTGCGGCTCCTCAGCTGTGGCCTCCGGGCGCTCTTCCCGCTGGGGCTCCTCCTCTGCACGGAACAAGACAAGAGATGTCAACACGTGAAGACAAAATCAAATCCTCAGGCGTTCCCCAAAGCGAAAAGAGAAAAACCCAGACTTACGCTGGGGGCTGCGCTGCGGGCTGCGCTGGGGGCTGCTCATCGGAGCAGCGCTCGAGTCCGGCAGGCTCGGCTCCGGCACACCCCCTGTTGCCGCTGCTGTTGAGCCTTCCGCGACCTCGGCCTCGGGCGCCTTGGCCTTCTTCGCTGCGCGATGGGCCAGGGTCCTGAAACCAAAACAGTAGACAGAGTCAGCATCAACAGAAGTTCAAGACAAAAATCAAGAAGGTGTAGAATCTTGGATTCTTACTCCTGGTCCTCCTCGTCGTCCTCGCTCAGGGCGGAGAAGTCATACTCCACCGTGGGCGCGTCGGCGCGAGGAGCGGAAGATGAAGACTCCCTCGCGCGCTTGGTGTTCACCGGGGCTGGGGGCTGCGAAGACCCAGCCCCTGTGGCTGCCGGCGCCCGAGGAGCGGGCGGAGCCGTCGCTCCGCTCCGGGAAGACCCCTGCCGGCTCGCTGCCGGCCTGCGGGGCGCCTCCGTCGTGGTCCGCGCACGGGCCGCCTCCGCTGCGGCTGGTGCGCCGGACGGCCTTGGCGCGGCTTGACTCCCCCGGGGAGCCGCCCGCCGAGGTGGCTGTTGCCGGGGCGCCTGCGCCCTCTCCCCTGTCGCCGCCTTGCGGAGGCGTTTTGCCGGGGACTGCTTCGGGCTTGCCGGGGGCGGGGAACTCTCCGACGAGGAGAGGTCGTCGGCGTATAACTCCGTGGATCCGCCGGAGTCTTCGGCTTCCTCCTCCTCCTCCTCCTCTGCCCCGGCCGGCTCGCTGGGCCCAGCGTCCAGCGCTGCGGCCCTCTTTCCCTTGGCGCCTCCGCCCCTCGCGGCGCCTCTGCTCCCTCCGGCGGTGCCCTCCATTGCCGCAGCCTCCGTCGCGATCCCATGGATCCCGGAGTGCCTCAACGAGGGGACCCCGGCGAGCGCGTCGGGTGGGAGATTCAGCAACCTGCGGATCTCCGCCTCCTCCGCCTGGGTGGACGCCTCCTCGGCCTCCGCCTCCTCCGGCGAGAACCCGAAAACTCCTGCCGCCGCAGCTGCGGCGGCCTCCTCAACCCGAGAAGCTATGTAGGCGATTTCTTGGTCGGTGGTGTCCCGCGTGTGCAGCTTGAGGTCCTCCTTGTTCCTCGCCACCTCGGCGAGGTTGTCGTAGAAGTTGAGGACGTCGATGGGCTTCGGGGCGATCCACGAGCGGTCCAAGCCATGCGAGTCGCACATGGGCATCATGGCAAGGATCCGGTCCCTCGCGGCGTTGTTGCAGAGCGGCACCACTTCCCGGGGAGTCCTGAACCACTCAGGGTGCGTCGGGTCGTACTTGAAGAGTTCCCGTACCATTCCGCGCAGCTCCAGAGTGGTGAAGTTGAAATTGAGCCCGGGGCGCAGCCTCATGATGTCTGCCGGGCCGCCGTACTCCCAGGCCGGCCTCTTCCGGTCTTGGAGAGGGGCGATGCGCCGGCGGAGGAAATCTGCGCCCACCTCGGCAACTGACAGCCGGGCCATCCGAAGACGAAGAATCCGGACGAGGGCGATGTCGAGCTTGATGTCGTCGGAGTCTAGATCACTCCAATCCCTGCCGCGCACGATGGGCGTTGTGCGCGGCGCAGTAAAGGCTTGCGGCTGGTCTTCTACAATCCAGCACCACTCCGCTCGCCATTCCTCCCACTTGCCGCGGAGCTCCCCCGGCAAGTACGCCCCTTTCTTATTGAGACGGAAGACCCAAGAAATTCCTCCGGAGAGGGGGGCATCGGCCTCGGCTCTAGGAGTGAAGAAGTGTCTAAAGAGGGCTACATTGGGGTGGACTCCTATGAAGTTTTCGCACATATGTGCGAAAACAGCCATGGTGAGAATGGCGTTGGGGGTGCAGTCAAGCAGATGGAAGCCATATGTGTTCATGATATCACAGAAGAAATTCGAAAAAGGAGGACAGAGACCACAATGGAAAAAGGCAGCAAAGAAGTGATACCCGCCGGGATAGCTGTCCTTGGCGGCGGCCGGGTATGCTCGCGTGCGGGGATGCGCATCGGTTCCCTTGGACCAGAACAAGTAATACTTGTTCCAGAGTTCCTGCACGCCGAGCTTCGGCGGGAAGACGACGTGCCGCTTCCGGTAAGCGATGAGCTTGGCCGCTTGCTCCGATTTCTCCTTCTTGGATTTCTCCGCCTTCGCCTTGTCGGTCTTTGGGGCCATGGCGGACGCGGCGGAAGGAAGGGGACGAAGAGCTCGGCGGCGGCGGAGGTGTGGAGGCGGAGCGCAAGAAGGAATCTTTTGCAGGTGGAAGACGACGTAATGAGAGCGCAAGGAGGGGAACCGCGCCCGCTACCTCTGCTTTTATGGGGGAGTGGGGGGCGTTTCGCCCTTTCCATTAAGAGATCGTGGGCACGTCCCATCCCACGGCGCCGCAATCGACGCGTGCCGTTACCATGGGGTGCGGCGGATATGGAAGTGGATTCGGCGCGCCGCGGGCCGCGGGTGCCCGTGCACTGTTTTGGGCCTGGCCCAACAGCGCTCGGCACCGTGTGTGGCCCAGGCCCGGGGGCTCCTGTCGGTGTACTAAGGTAGGGGTACCCCAGTACCCCAACTTGTGCACGGGCAGTTGCAGCTTCCCGCGGCAAGGTTTACTGCGTGCTCGCCGGAGACCTTCCTGCCCCCTATTAAACCATTCAAGAACAAAGTATACAAGACATAAGACCGAGACCCCGGCAAGAGGAGCTTGCCGGGAAGGCCGTACCAGGCTCAAGACTGTTCCACTAACACAAGACCCTGGCAAGAGGAGCTTGCCGGGAAGACTAGAAGACATCGCCTCGGCGCTATGCGCGCCCCGGCAAGGGGCCCGGGGAGCGGCAAGTTCCCGGGCCCGGCAAGATCAAGGCCCCGGCAAGGTACTTGCCGGGAAGGCTGCGCTGTGTGCCCGCGCTCCAGCTCATCGGCCCACGCGTCGCCCTGGGGCCTATCCAGGGACGCGTGGCGGATGGCTGTGCAGCCTGGGGTACACGGTGGCGCTCCACGGCGATAAATCCGTCGCCGTGGCGGACGGAGACGCTAAGGCGGGAGCTTTTGGGGTCGACGGCGACGGGCATTAAATGCCCTTGTCCCCCACTGTTAAAGTAGGTATAGACCACTGTTCTGTACTGTAGCTCCACTGTTCCCGCACTGTTACAACTACCACCTCTTTTACCTTTTTACCCCTTTCTCCTACGTTGACACCTGTCGGTGACCCCTTGCACTATAAAAGGAGGCCCATGCACAACGTGGAGGGGGTTCGAAACCTAGATCACTCTCACGCACGGTGTAGCTGCTTCTTCAAGCTCCCGAGCGCTCAACTCAATACACAACCAAGCAGGAGTAGGGTTTTACGCGTCTACCGCGGCCCGAACCTGGGTAAAACTGCCCGCGTGTTTGCCTCGATCTGCTCTTTGTGCTCCCTCCGCCCTCGTACCGCACAGACAAGGGGCTCCGGTCCCATAGGTGTTCGTGGCGGACAGTTTCCCCCGACAGACATGTGGTTGCAGAAAATGGGATATGACTGCAATGCCATGTAAGCATGCAATAGCAGCTATTACCAAAGCAAAACTGAAGCCTGAAGACTTTGTTCATGAGTTCTTCAAAAAGTCTATGTATCTGGCAGCATATAGCCCAATCATATTTCCTGTACCTGGACCTGATCTCTGGCCCAAGACCAAAACTAGAGACATAGAACCTCCAGTGTTCAAGGACAAGCCAGGGAAGAAGCAAACCAAGAGGAGAAAGGGCCAGTTTGAGCCACCAGCACCTAAAGATACATCTAGGATGGCATCAATTACTTGCAGCAATTGCAATCTTGTGGGTCACAGATACACATCATGCCAGAAGACATTAAAGCCAAGTCTAGCAATGAGAAAGAACAAGCATGAGGTTAGTACTTACTGCCATTCTTTTTGTTTTAACAGTAGTATGTATTAACTAGCTACCATATTTAATTGCAGAGTAACAGGGCAGAGGAGGGTAGCACACAGGGAAGCACTGCAGGAACCAGGGCACCACCAAGGCCATCTTCATCAGTAGCTCCAGCAGCAAGACCATCTTCATCAGCAGCTCCAGCAGCAAGACCATCTTCATCAGCAGCTCCAGCAGCAAGACCATCTTCTTCAGCAGCTCCAGCAGCAAGACCATCTTCCTCAGCAGCTCCAGCAGCAAGGCCTTCTTCCTCAGCAGCTCCAGCACCAAGGCCATCTTCCTCAACTGCTCCAGCTGCCAGGAGAGCTTCTACAGCTGCAACTGCAACAACAACACCCTTCTTGCCTCCAAGACAAAGAAGGAAACCCAGCAGGCTGAAGGACTATTTTTATGCTTCAGGGAACTAATGGCAGACCTTGTTGATGATGTTATGGTACTGTAAACACACTTCTTGTGGAGGTCTGATGTTATTAGCAAGAAACATCATGTCATGATCTTGCTGTTGTGGTACTTTAAGCACTACCTGCAACTGTTGTGCTGTTATCATGATATTTTCTTGCTTTTATGAACTATAAGCACTTCTATTAGATGCACTATTATGATGATTCCAATTTGTGTCTTGCTGTGATGGTTGTTCAAAATAGGGGCTTGTCGATTCATCGATGAAATGAGTCTTAAGGTGAGCCTAGGTTCATTTAGTCGATTCATCGATGAAATGAGTCTTGGGGTGAGCCTAGGTTCATTTTGTCGATTCATCGATGAAATGAGTCTTGGGGTGAGCCTAGGTTCATTTTATCGATTCATCGATGAAATGAGTCTTAAGGTGATCCTAGGTTCA
>LR738714.1:17222030-17261493 GCA_902687465.1 Secale cereale | reverse complement strand
GTCGATTCATCGATGAAATGAGTCTTGGGGTGAGCCTAGGTTCATTTTGTCGATTCATCGATGAAATGAGTCTTGGGGTGAGCCTAGGGTCATTTTGTCGATTCATCGATGAAATGAGGTTTGGTAGCCCCAAATATCTTAGTGCACTCACATACACTAGATAACATCAAAGTGCACTCACATTCATAAAGATTCATCAAGGTTTTGATCCAACACATGATCTCACAAAATACATAATTAAAGGTTTCAGAAATAGATACTAAAAGGTTTCAGAAATAGATACTAAAGTACTTAATAGATGATTATCATCTAGATTACAACACTGCTAGATCCAACACCATGGGTCACAAATTCATACTAAAAGTACTGGATAGATGATTATCATCTAGATTACAACACCATGGATCCAACACTTGAAGGCACCCTACTCATCTAAGATGGCCTTCACACCCTGAAGCTTCAACTTTATTTTTTCCTCAGACTGTTGAAGCTCAGAAATGTGATGCTGCAATTTATGCCTCTCTTCTGTCAGCCTTTCCTTCTCCTTCAAATGATTGAACTTCAAGTTCCTAATCACATTGGCTTGAGCACCTGTCAGGTTCTTCAGAGTATCATACTTTTGCAGCATCTTCTTCTTCTCTTCCTCTGTCTTTGACAGCTCTGCCTTCAAGTTCCCCACTATAGTTTCAAGCTCAACAATCTTCAAATCAACATATTGCTTCTGCTCCTTCTGATTATTTAACTCCACACCCCTTTGCTGTTGGGCATTCAAACTGTCATAGTTCTCCTGTAGTTTGTTCTTCTCCTCCTCTTTCTTTGACAGCTCTGCCTTCAAGTTGCATACTACACTTTCTAGCTCAGCAATCTTCAAAACAAGATACTTCTTCTGCTCCTTTTGATTGGTTAACTCCACACCCCTCTGTTGCTGGGCATCCAAAAGAGCATTCACATCAGCATACAAACTATCATAGTTCTCCTGTAGTTTCTTCTTCTCTTCTGTCAGGTTGTGAATTGCAAATGAACTCTCTAGATTATCATTGGTCCTAGCTGACTTAATCTCCTCATACATATCCCATAGCTTGGCCAATGCCTTCTCCATTGAGTCTGGCCATTCAAAATCAATCCATTGAACTACTCCACAATTTATGCCTTCCTGTATTATAAACAATAAAATAAAAAATAAATATCTAAGTGAGTCATTAAGCACTGACAATCAAACCAACATGTTCTGGTATCTAATATATGCAGCAAACAAACCATGCAGCACACAAATAAACAATGCCCATGGTTAAACAAGTCATTAAGCACTGGCCATAATAAACAAGGACTACCATCCACTAATGAGACATTAAATTAAACAAAGACAGAACACTAATGATAAGGCATGTCAGAACAAGCTAAACAAAGACCAAGCTAAGCAAATCTTAACAGCTTGATAAACAAAACATTAAGCAAGCAAATTCCTTTACACAGGATGTGAATCATACCTTCTTAGCACATCCAAGAAACCTCCTGCCCGTGTGCATCCCTTCAAATGCAACAAATCGCTCGGCCGGCTCACCGTGTTCACACAAAACATTCACATCTGCGTTAGTGCCATTGAAATTCGGATCGTGAATCGTAGCTGGAAGCTGCGGGAGCAAGCAAAGAGCAACCTATGTTCAGATCGAGCTCAGTGAAAAATCCCCAATTCACTAACCCTAACCCTAGCTCTAGCTCTCTAACCAACTCACCTTGATGATGCCATCGCAGGAGGAGGAGATGTTCATGACTGAATCCTCGCTGGTGGCGTCGCTCCACGACACCATGGCACCGGGGAGCAGCAGGTCGACGGGCGGCGGTGTGGCGGCGTCGGGGGAGAGGAACAGAGTGAGGAGAGGGCGAGGCAGAGGCGAGAGAGTGAGGAGAGAGCTGGATCGATCCATTATTTACCCACACGGCGGAGGAAGAGCGACCTTCACGCCGTTAGACGGCGTCAGCTCGTCGCCGTCTTGCCACGTAGACGAAGCAGGGCCCCACCTGTCATAATAGTGCTTAAAATGCCCGAACAAGCGGTTAGGTGTTTTCTGCAAATGATTAGGCGCGAAATCAGTGCTTTCTGCAACAAAATCATAAAAGAGTCATTTCCGCAAACGTTGTCTTCAATGTGGTGGTTTTTTGCAATTCACTCATTGTTACAGGTTATCAAATGGTAATTGATTTCCGCAAATTAAATAAAGCTACTAAAAAGATCATTACCATCTACCTTTTATTGATCAAATGCTAGAAAGGTTATCCAAACATATGCATTTTTGCTTTCTAGATGGCTATTCTGGTTTCTCTCAAATACCTGTGTCAAAAGAGGTTCAAGAAAAGACCCATTTTACTTGCCCTTTCGGTACCTTTGATTATAGATGTATGCCTTTTGGTTTATGTAATGCACCTACTACCTTTCAAATATGCATGATGGCTATATTCTCTAATTTTTGTGAAAAGATTGTTGAGGTTTTCATGGATGATTTTTCCGTTTATGGAACTACTTTTGATGATTGCTTAAGCAACCTTGATCGAGTTTTGCAGAGATGTGAAGAAACTAATCTTGTCTTGAATTGGGAGAAGTGCCACTTTATGGTTAATGAAGGTATTGTCTTGGGGCATAAAATTTCTGAAAGAGGTATCGAAGTTGATAAAGCTAAAGTTGATGCTATTGAAAAGATGTCGTGTCCCAAGGACATCAAAGGTATAAGAAGTTCCCTTGGTCATGCCGGTTTTTATAGGAGGTTCATTAAAGACTTCTTAAAAATTTCTAGGCCTCTGACTAATCTCTTACAAAAGGATGTACCTTTTCTCTTTGATGATGATTGTGTAGAAGCATTTGAAATACTTAAGAAAGCATTGATCTCTGCACCTATTGTCCACCCACCTGATTGGAATTTACCCTTTGAAATTATGTGTGATGCTAGTGATTATGCTGTGTGTGTTGTTCTAGGACAAAGAGTTGATAAGAAATTGAATGTTATCCAATATGGTAGTAAAACTCTAGATAGTGCCCAAAGAAATTATGCTACTACTGAAAAAGAATTTTCAGTAGTTGTATTTGCTTGTGATAAGTCCAGACCTTATATTGTTAATTCTAAAGTAACTGTTCACACTGATCATGCTGCTATTAAATATCATATGGAAAAGGAAGATGCTAAACCTAGACTTATTAGATGGGTTCTCTTGCTGCAAGAATTTGATTTGCATATTATTGATAGAAAGGGAGCTGAGAACCCCGTTGCAGACAACTTATCTAGGTTAGAGAATGTTCTTGATGACCCACTACCTATTGATGATAGCTTTCCTGATGAACAATTGGTTGTCATAAATACTTCTCGAACTGCTCCATGGTATGCTGATTATGCTAATTACATTGTTGCTAAATTTATACCGCCTAGTTTCACATACCAACAAATGAAAAAGTTTTTCTATGATTTAAGACATTACTTCTGGGATGACCCACACCTTTATAAAGAAGGAGTAGATGGTGTCATTAGACATTGTGTACCTGAGCATGAATAGGAACACATCCTACGCAAGTGTCACTCCGAGGCTTATGGAGGACACCATGCTGGAGATAGAACTGCACATAAGGTATTGCAATCCGGCTTTTATTGGCCTACTCTCTTCAAGGATGCCCATAAGTTTGTTTTTTCTTGTGATGAATGCCAAAGAATTGGTAATATTAGTAGACATCAAGAAATGCCTATGAACTATTCACTTGGTATTGAACCATTTGATGTCTGGGGCTTTGATTATATGGGACCATTTCCTTCCTCTAATGGGTATACACATATTTTAGTTGGTGTTGATTACGTTACTAAGTGGGTAGAAGCTATTTCAACTAGTAGTGTTGATCATAACACCTCTATTAAGATGCTTCAAGAAGTTATTTTTCCGAGATTTGGAGTCCCTAGATACTTAATGACTGATGGTGGTTCACATTTTATTCATGGTGCTTTTCGTAAAATGCTTGCTAAATATGATGTTAATCATAGAATTGCATCCCCATACCACCGACAGTCTAGCGGTCAAGTAGAACTGAGTAATAGAGAGCTGAAATTAATTTTGCAAAAGACTGTTAATAGATCTAGAAAGAATTGGTCCAAGAAACTTGATGATGCATTATGGGCCTATAGAACTGCTTATAAAAATCCTATGGGTATGTCTCCGTATAAAATGGTTTATGGAAAAGCATGTCACTTACCTCTCGAACTAGAACATAAGGCATACTGGGCTATTAAAGAGCTCAATTATGATTTCAAACTTGACAGTGAGAAGAGACTATTTGACATTAGCTCACTTGATGAGTGGAGAACCCAGGCCTATGAGAATGCCAAACTGTTTAAAGCAAGAGTTAAAAGATGGCCTGACAAAAGGATACAAAAGCGTGAGTTTAATGTAGGTGACTATGTTTTGCTATACAACTCTCGTTTAAGGTTTTTTGCAGGAAAACTTCTCTCCAAATGGGAAGGCCCTTACGTTATCGAGGAGGTCTATCGTTCCGGTGCCATAAAAATCAACAACTTCGAAGGCACAAATCCAAAGGTGGTGAATGGTCAAAGAATCAAACATTATATCTCACGTAATCCCATAAATGTTGAAACTAATGTCATTGAAACCGTAACCCCGGAGGAATACATAAGGAACACCTTCCAGAATGATTCAGACTCCAAAAAGGAAGAGGTATCTGGTACGGTAAGTAAACCGACTCCAAAACAGTTCTAATGGCAATTTTTCTCCGGTTTGGAATATTTAAGAAAATAGGAAAATAAGAAGTAGTCCGAAAGGGACACGAGGCATCCACGAGGGTGGAGGGCGCGCCCTACCCCCCTTGGCGCGCCCCCCTGCCTCGTGAGCACCTCGTGTGCCCTCCGGACTCCGTTTTCTTGCACGATACTTCTTTTGGTCGGTAAAAAATCATTATATAATCCCTCGAAGGTTTTGACCAAACTATGATGACAAAATCCTCTGTTTTGTTTCGAGTTGTTTCTGTCGCAGATTAGAGCAAGATGTCTTCTCAGGAGTCGGTTGGAGAGAGTCGGGTGTCTCATCGGACACCGGGACCAGGAGCAAACAGCGATGCTGACCACTTTGGGCCATCAATGGAGGAAGAGATGGAGGCTGACTTGAAAAGGATAGATGACATGGAGGAGGATCAAGAATTCACTTCTCGTTTTTGATCCGGATTCACGATGGGGGAACTACAGAGCTCAGCCATTCCAAACTTGTTCATCCCTTCCAATGTGAAGTTTCGTTCTTATGAAAATATGAAAAAGAGTGTTACTTGTTCTCCCACAGCTGTGCAACATCCTTGGGTGAAAGGAGCTTTAGCCGTCATGGGTAAGCCCCGTAAGGAAATAATGGACCTCAAGCAGCAAGTCAATAAGCTCGAGGAGGAGATTCGTATCCTGAGGGGTATCATCGCCAAGAATATCACATCGCCACTTCCGAAGATAGAGACATAAACACATGGGTATGGGCACTCCCCTTGGCAACTGCCAAGCTTGGGGGAGGTGCCCCGGTATCGTATCACCATCACACTTCTATCTTTACCGTTTTTCTTAGTCCGATCCTTTTGGTAATATCTTAATCTAGTAGGATAAAGTTTAGTATGATCCAGTTATGAGCTTTGCTTTATGATCATTCTTTGTATCCGAGTCTGTGAGCTATATATAATAAAGATTAGTTTTGAGTCAAGGGCTTGATTATCTCACTATGATCATGAGGGAATAAAAGAAAGAATAAAAAAGAATCAAATAGTTCATATTGATCTTATGGAAAGTAATGACTTCACATATAAAGAGTATGATGAATAAAAGTTGTTGAGAGTTGACAAAGATAGTTTTGGTCGTCGTTGCAATTAATAGGAAGTAATAAAGAAAGAGAGGTTTTCACATATAAATATATTATCTTGGACATATTTTATGATTGTGAGCACTCATTTAAATATGACATGCTAAAAAGTTGAGGTTGGACAAGGAAGACAACGCAATGGGTTATGTTTTCTTACATCCGAAAAAAGTATATTGTCATGGAATCATCCAACATGTTGAGCTTGCCTTTCCCCCTCATGGTAGCCAAACTCCTTGCACCAAGTAGAGATACTACTTGTGCTTCCAAATATCCTTAAACCCAGTTTTGCCATGAGAGTCCACCATATCTACCTATGGATTGAGTAAGATCCTTCAAGTAAGTTGTCATTGTTGCAACTCTCTAAATATGTATGATCTATTAGTGTGGAGAAAATAAGATTTATACGATCCTGTGATATGGAAGCAATGAAAGTGACGGACTGCATAATAAAGGTCCATATCACAAGTGGCAATATAAAGTGACGTTCTTTTGCACTAAGATTCTGTACATCCAACCATAAAAGCACATGAAAACCTCTGCTTCCGTCTGCGAAGGGCCTATCTTTTGTCTTATACCTTATACAAGAGTCATGGTGATCTTCACCTTTCCTTTTTACATTTTATCCTTTGGCAAGCACATTGTGTTGGAAAGATCCTGACATATATACCCAATTGGATGTAAGTTTCATGAACTATTATTGTTGACATTTCCCTTGAGGTGAAAGGTTGGGAGGCAGCACTATAAGCCCCTATCTTATTTGTGTCTGATTAAGACTCCATACCGATAAGTATTGCATGAGTGTTAGCAATTGTGAAAGACTAAATGATAGTTGAGTATGTGGACTTGCTGAAAAGCTCTTATATTGACTCTTTCTGATGTTATGATAAATTGCAATTGCTTCAATGACCAAGATCATAGTTTGTTAGTTTACAATGAAGTTTCAGATTCATACTTGACATTGTGAATAGATTGTTACTTTAGCATAAGAAATCGTGTGACAATAAATATGTTGTTGTTATAAGAATGATCATGATGCCCTCATGTCCATATTTTATTTTATCGACACCTTTATCTTTAAAACATGTGGACATATTTTTCGATATCGGCTTCCGCTTGAGGACAAGCGAGGTCTAAGCTTGGGGGGGGGGGTTGATATGTCCATTTTGCATCACGCTTTTATATCATTATTTATTGCATTATGGGTTGTTATTTCACATCATGTCACAATACTTATGCCTTTTCTCTCTTATTTTACAAGGTTTACATGAAGAGGGAGAAAGCCGGCAGCTGGAATTCTGGGCTGGAAAAAGGAGCAAATATTGGAGACCTATTCTACACAACTCAAAAAGTACTGAAACTCCACGAAAGTCAGTTTTGGAATATATATATATATATAATATCGGGCAAAGAAAGCACAGAGGGGGGCCACCCACCGTCCATGAGGGTGGGGGCGTGCCCTACCCCCTGGGCGCGCCCCCCTGCCTCGTGGGCCACCTGGCAGCCCCCCCCCCCCTATGCCCATCTTCTGGTATAAGGTGTCTTCTACCCTAGAAAAAATCATAAGAAAGGTTTCGGGACGAAGCGCCGTCGTCTCGAGGCGGAACCTTGGCGGAGCTGTTCTGCCGGGGAAACATCCCTCCGGGAGGGGGAAATAATCATCGTCGTCATCACCATCGATCCTCTCATCGGGAGGGGGTCAATCTCCATTAACATCTTCACCAGCACCATCTTCTCTCAAACCCTAGTTCATCTCTTGTATCCATTCTTTGTATCAAAACCTCAGATTGGTATTTGTGGGTTGCTAGTAGTGTTGATTACTCCTTGTAGTTGATGCTAGTTGGTTTATTCGGTGGAAGATCATATGTTAAGATCCTTTATGCATATTAATAAACCTCTTATTATGAACATGAATGTGATTTGTGAGTAGTTACATTTGTTCCTGAGGACATGGGAGAAGTCTTGCCATAAGTAGTCATGTGAATTTGGTATTCGTTCGATATTTTGATGAGATGTATGTTGTCTTTCCTCTAGTGGTGTTATGTGAACGTAGACTACATGACACTTCACCATTATTTGGGCCTACAGGAAGGCATTGGGAAGTAATAAGTAGATGATGGGTTGCTAGAATGACAGAAGCTTAAACCCTAGTTTATGCGTTGCTTCGTAAGGGGCTGATTTGGATCCATATGTTTCATGCTATGGTTAGGTTTACGTTAATACTTCTTTTGTAGTTGTGGATGCTTGCAATAGAGGTTAATCATAAGTGGGATGCTTGTCCAAGGAAGGGCAGTACCCGAGCACCGGTCCACACACATACCAAATTATCAAAGTAACAAACGCAAATCATATGAACGTGATGAAAACTAGCTTGACGATAATTCCCATGTATCCTCGGGAGCGCTTTCTTTTATATAAGAATTTGTCCAGGCATGTCCTTTGCTACAAAAAGGATTGGGCCATATTGTTGCACCTTATTTACTTTTATTACTTGCTACCCGTTACAAATTACCTTATCACAAAAGGATTTTTACGTCTGTGCCCCTGGTTCCTTAGCCATGCTCATTCATCCCCACGCTCTTAACTTATGCTCACTTTTCCCACTCGCTTGCACGAAACCCTCAGAACTTGTCACAAACGGTGGATTCCATCGGGTTAGTGATTTGGCCGTTAACTCTGACGAGTGGGGCCGCGTAGGGCGGAGTCCACATTTTGACCGTTACGTGGTAACCAGTGGTGAATCATATCCAATCGCTTCCGCGCAGCCCCCTCCGTCGCCGTTAAGCCGCCTCTGCCGCCGTCGTGCCACCTCCACCGCACTCTTGCCTCCTCCACCGTAGTCGTGCCGCCTCCGCCGCATCTACCCTCTCTCCCCATCTAGGATTAGGAAGCGATGTTGGGGGGCACCCCGTCCGGCCCATCGATCGTGGAGATGATTGGGTCGAATCAGAGGCTGATAATTCATGGATTCCACCTGGGTAAGCATCGTTTTCCTCTCAAATTGATTAGGAGATCCGTAAATTAGGCTGTATTTGACCACGGTTGGCGTGAATCAGCGCAATTTATCTATAAAAAATCGTCCTAAATGCGCCCTTTATCTTATTTCAATCGAATAGGGTTGATCCTGCACTTGCTTTTCGGCTGGCGGTTAGAATGGAAACTAGCGAGCTGCGTGGAACTAAACCATGTATGATATCTGGATTTTTCTATCCTAAAGTAGTAGAAACCAGCGTTTCGTTCAGAGATTTCCGCGAGGCACTCTGTTGTGAGTATCCGTGGAGCCCTGCCGATGTTGTGGAACTGAGATATTTCAATAGTACCGAGCAGAGATTTGTCCCATTAACTTGTGATGAGCACCTGGGATTGCTATTTAGTGTGAATGCTGACAGTTGTTTCGGGAAAATCCATATCGGTGTGCTTCAGGCACGCAAACAACGGGGTGTTCAGACATCATCTGTCTCTGCTAATAGCGAGCGTCCTCGCACTCCTTGTAGGTCGAAACCAAGTAAACCTAGTGGTTTTGAAAGCCACAACATGTCGGCTGCCGCTAATTCTGCCACTTCTCATCTCCCTTCTGCACCTGATGTAGAAGTAGATGCAGAGCCTGACGAGGAAGTGCCTCAAAATGATGATGAGGATGAGATTCTATTCCCTAAACTGGTAGATAGAGTCTGTCAATAGGCAGTGGAAGATGAATATGCAGAGGAGCCTAGCAGCCGTGCTAGATTTGATGACACTGATGATGAAGAGAGGGAGGAGAACATCGACTCATTAGTTTTACAAGAATATGATAGTGAGGACATGCTAACAATTGAGTGGAACAGGGAGAATCCTGACCTTAGTCCAGGAACCGTATTCGAATCGATGGTGGACTGTCGTAATGCAGTGACTACATATTGCATTCTCACTGAAAACTCTTATGAGGTTGATAGGAGTGTGCCAGGGAGATTCACTGTTCATTGCCCTTATGATAGGTGTAGGTGGAGGTTGCATGCATCCACTATGCGAAAGAGACAATTGATTCAGGTATTACAACTGAATATTTTTATCAGATTATTTATCCATTGTATATTCAGATCATGTGTATTGTTTCTTAATTGTATTTGACATCGTTTTTCATTTTGTTTCAGATAAAAAGCAACCCACACGGGCACACTTGTCCACCTGGAGGGGGAGTGGGGAAGGACAAATCTAAGCTTGCAAAGACTAGGTGGGTGGCAGATGCAATCCTGGATTGGGTGAGGGAAACACCAACAATTGGTCCAACAGCACTCCTTGGGAAGCTATTTGAGAAGTACAAGATTATTATACCTTACATGAAGATTTTCTATGCTAAGGAAAGGGCTCTTGATAGGATTAATGGTCCATGGAATGAGAGTTTTCAGTTGCTTTACACCTTCAAAGCTGAAGTGGAGACGGCTAGTCCAGGGAGTGTTGCAGAGATTGACAAGCATATAGTTAAGTACAAATTAAAAGGGAAGGCAATGGAGAAGGAGTGCTTCAGGAGGGCGTTCGTTTGTTTCAAGGCTTGCTGGCAGGGGTTTCTGAATGGTTGTAGGCCTTATTTGGCTATCGATGCAACTGCTTTGAATGGAAGATGGAGAGGCCAGCCAGCAGCATCTTCTGCAGTTGATGGACACAACTGGCTATTCCCAGTTGCATTTGGTGTGTTGGAGGTAGAGACTGAGGATAGTTGGGTCTGATTTTTGCAGCAGTTGTGCAACATTATAGGTACACCCTCAGGTTTAGTTATACACATAGATACTTGCAAGGGTTTAGAAACCGCAGTAGAAATTGTATTCCCTGGAGTGGAACATAGGGAATGTATGCGACACCTAGCGCAGAATTTTAAAAAGAAATTCAAAGGCAAAGTTTATGATGAGAATCTATGGCCAGCATCATACACATGCAGCTTGAGGAAGCATGAGCACCATTTGAGAGTGTTGTATGCTCATAATCCTTTGGTGAAGGAGTACATAGATGAACATCATGGAAAGCTGTAGTCAAGAAGCAAATTCAATGAAATCTGCAAAGTAGACTATGTCACCAATAACCTCGCTGAGTGTTTCAATGCAAAGTTCAAGTCAGTGAATGGGCTTTTGATGTGGCAAGCATTTGATAAGATCAGGTAGATGATCATGGTAACGATGGCTCTTCGTAAAAGAATTGCGGAAACACAATATGTTGGCCATCTTATGCTCCCATCTCTGATTAAGGCATTGCATGCCAAGGCAAGAGGACTAAGGATGAAATGCATTCAACCTTCGACATACGAGGCTGAGGTGACATACACTGACAGTAAAAATAGGGAATGGAGATATGCAGTGAACCTTGCAACCAATTAATGCAGTTGTAGGCAATGGCAGATCCGCGAGAAGCCGTGCATACATGCCCTACATCTCATGGCTGTTATTGGAGGTGAAGATGGTGAAGTAGATCAATATTGCTCGAAATATTTCTCTGCTGCCAAATTTAGGGCTGCTTATGCTGAAAATGTGCCTGCACTCTTGGGAAAAGACCAGTGGAACATAGTAGACCCAGGTTTCATACTCTGTTCTCCTGTACTGACTCCCTCCGTCCCAAAATTCTTGTCTTTGATTTATCTAGATATGGATGTATCTAGTCACATTTTAGTGTGTTAGATACATTCATATCTAGACAAATCCAAGACAAGAATTTTGGGACGGAGGGAGTACACACCATGAATATAACAAGACGAATGGGCTACCCTACAACCATTTTTACAAGGCTAACCCCAAAACTTGCTGGTTTTCACATCAAATAAGATAGAAATAGCATGCAAAACACACATATAACCAACGACATATCAAATAGAAGGGTAGCAAGCATAACATAGTTCGGATAGATAACAAGTTCACAGTACAACCAACGACATAATTAAGATAGAAATACATAAAAGATAAAAAAGCTTGCCCTAACACGCTAGGGCAAGACAAGCTCACGAGACCGGACCTTCACCACCATCTTCGCTGCGCCTCCTCTTCACTGCTCCTCTCCATGCCGTCCTCGGCGACGTGGTAGGGGAGGCTGTGCATACCGTCGTGGGTGGGGAAGACGTAGTCGAAGTTTGTGAAGATGTTGTGGGTTGTGAATGCGATGAATTCGCATCCACACCAAAACACCTTGCCGAGGAGGTAGTACGCATCAAATATGTTAGTGAAGGTGATGGTGAGCCCTATGGGCAGAGACCAGGAGTTTGGACGCACTTCGACCAGTCGGAACATCACCGGCGAGCCCGTCGGGAGGTGGGAAAAGCCCGCACGGAGGAACCACTAGGAAAACCCCCTTGCACCCCTCCAGCATGACAACGCCCACACGCGGAGCATGCTCTCCACGACAACGCCGGTCGGATACCGTCTCTCCAGCACGGTCGGTGGGAGCCGGTAGGTGGGGCCATTGTACTGCATCCTAGCCTCGCTCTGAGAGTGCTCTGGGTTTCGGGAAGAAGAGAAGGGCGGCGCAAATGGATGTGTGGAGAAGGTGAGGGCTGGTGGTTTAAATATGGAAAGGTGAAGGGAAGGGGAGTGGCACCGGCCGCGCTTACATTCAAACGAGGCGCGTCGATCGATCCATATGCCACTTTAATTGCCACGTTGAATAGATGCAGGTGGATCAAAAAGTGTGAAACCAAGGTTTTAATTGCCACGTTGAATAGATGTGTGTGGATCGAAAAGTGTGAAACCAAGGTTTTAATTGACACGTTGAATAGATGCGGGTTGATCTACATCGAGAAGACACACGTGGGAGATGAGACGAACCAGCGGCAGGAACCGTCCCTGCGTCCGTGGCGGTTCCCGTGAAAAAGAGGCCGGTCAGCGCATCGTGGCGGCAGGCAGCGATGCATGCAGGTAGGCTAGCTACGTGCATGCATAGCAGGCTAGCTAGACATGTCGTCCATGCATAATAGGCTTTTGGCGTTGCGGCGCACGCACGGACCAACAGTCTAACCACGGCCCAACAGGCGAATAGCGGCACCGTCCGACGCTACCCTACTCATCAGGTCCAACGGGCGACACTGTCAGCGTGGCCCCACTCATCATAGTTAACGGTCAAAGCACTGACCCGACGGAATCCACCGTTTGTGACAGGTTCTCAGGGTTTTGGGCAAGGGAGTGGGGAAAAGTGAGCAAAAGTTAAGAGCGTGGGGGTGAATGAGTAGAACTAACGAACCAGGGGCACAGAAATAAAATCCCTATCACAAAACTATCTGTTACCGATATTTTCAGTGCTTGCAGTGAATACCTTACTGAAAACTGCCTATCATTTCCTTCTACTCCTCGTTGGGTTCAACACTCTTACTTATAGATCCCCTACACTTGTGGGTCATCAATGCGATTTGGTGGAACACTCATATGTACGTGTGGAATGATAAACAGTAAAGTATAGATTCGTAGACTTGCCTCTAGGACTAGCTCTATTGCTATTGGTGATCATTGTTTTCCAGATCTTAGGATATTCGTAGACATATTGCTTGTTGCTTATTTACTTTTCCGCCACTGCTATTATAAAAACTACAAAAACACTATCGTTACTTTTATTGCTACTACCGCCACTATCATATTACTTTGCTACTAAACTACCTTGCTGCAGATACTAAGTTTCCAAGTGTGGTTGAATTGACAACTCAGCTGCTCATACTTAAGAGTATTCTTTGGCTCCCCTTGTGTCGAATCAATAAATTTGGGTTGAATACTTTACCCTCGAAAACTGTTGCGATCCCCTACACTTGTGGGTTATCAAGACTATTTTTGGGCGCCGTTGCCGGGGAGCATAGCTCTATTCTCTAAGTCACTTGGGATTTATATCTGTTGATCACTATGAAGAATTTGTAGGACTCAAAAACCAAGATCTTACCCTCAACTACGAGGGGAGGTAAGGAACTGCCATCTAGCTCTGCACTTGATTCTCCTTCTGTTAAGGGGAAATTTGCGACACCTACTCATGCTATTGAATCTGATGTGTCGTATGTTCTTAATGATGCCACTTCTTTTATGTATGATGAAACTACTTCTATGCTTGATAATACTGTGGAACTCGGTGAATTTCTAGATGAACAAATTGCTACGGTTAGGGAGAATGCAAATATTGAAAGTGATGATATTTATGTAAGTGATGATGAAGCTTCTCCCAATAGATATGAATTGCCTGTTGTTCCTGAGGGTTATGTTATGGATGAAGAAACTGCTAGAGACTTTCTTGCTTGCAACGATAGATATGATCTTAAGAAATTATTAGATAAGCTGAAAGAAAAGTCCTTGAATGCTAGAATGAAACATGACCCTGCTTTTGCTACTTTACCTATCTTTGTTACTGATAAGGATTATGAATTCTCTGTCGATCCTGAGTTAATTACTTTGGTTGAATCTGATCCTTTCCATGGCTACGAATCTGAAACTGTTGTGGCACATCTTACTAAGTTGAACGATATAGCCACCATGTTTACCAACGATGAAAAGATTCGTTACTGCTATATCCTTAAGTTGTTTCTGTTCTCGCTAAAGGGTGATGCTAAGACTTGGTTTAATTCTCTTGATCTTGGTTGTGTGCGTAGTCCCCAGGATACGATGTATTACTTCTCTGCTAAATATTTTTCCGCTCATAAGAAACAAACTGCCTTACGGGAAATATATAACTTTGTGCAAATTGAAGAAAGTCTCCCACAAGCTTGGGGGAGGCTTCTCCAAATACTTAATGCTTTGCCTGATCATCCTCTTGAGAGGAACGATATACTTGATGTCTTTTATAATGGACTAACCGATGCTTCCAGAGACCACCTGGATAGTTGTGCTGGTTGTGTTTTCAGGGAAAGAACAGTTGATCAAGCTAAATTACTATTGAATAATATGCTGGCCAATGAAAATAATTGGACACTTCCCGAACCAGCCCCTAAGCCAACTCCGATGAAAAGAGGTGTTCTATTTCTCAGTCCTGAAGATATACAAGAGGCGAAGAAATCTATGAAAGAAAAAGGTATTAAAGCTGAAGATGTTAAGAATTTACCACCTATTGAAGAAATACATGGTCTTGATAACCCGACACAGGTAGTAAAGGTAAATTATATTTATAGATTTGATGAAGGTGATATTCCTTGTTATAAGGCTGTTAGCCAATGCTTAGATGAGTTTGACAATTTCATTGTGAAACAAGAAAACTTCAATGCTTATGTTGGTCGACAATTGCAACACAATGCTTATATGATTGAACGCTTGGGTGATTATCTGTCTAGAGTTAAAGGTGAACTGAAACTTATTAGTATACATGCTTCCATGGTTGCCACTCAAGTAGAGCAAGTACTTAAGGCTCAGAATGATTTGCTCAATGAATTAAATAGTAAGAGTAATGACTATGTTGTTAGAGTTTCTACTAGAGGTGGTAAGATGACTCAGGAACCTCTGTATCCTAAAGGCCACCCTAAGAGAATTGAGCAAGATTCTCAGAGAGCTAATTTAGATGCACCTAGTTCTTCTAAGAAGAAGAAAAAGGAAAAATGATAGAACTTTGCATGCTTCTAGTGAACCTGTAGCTGACACACCTGACAATCCCAATGATATATCTGTTTCTGATGCTGAGACACAATCTGGTAATGGACATGAACCTAGTGATAATGTTAATGATGATGTTCATGATGATGCTCAACCTAGCACTGATAATGATGTAGAGATTGAACCTGTTGTTGATCTTCATAACCCACAATCAAAGAATCAACGTTATGATAAGAGAGACTTTGTTGCTAGGAAGCAGGCAGGGAAAGAGAACCATGGGTTCAGAAACCCGTGCCTTTTCCTCCTAAACCATCCAAGAAAAAGGATGATGAGGATTTTGAGCGCTTTGCTGAAATGATTAGACCTATCTTTTTGCGTATGCGTTTGACTGATGTGCTTAAAACAAATCCTTATGCTAAGTATACGAAAGATATTATTACCAATAAAAGAAAGATACCTGAAGTAGAAATTTCCACCATGCTTGCCAATTTCACTTTTACAGGTGGAATACCTAAGAAACTAGGAGATCCAGGAGTACCTAATATACCTTGCTCCATTAACAGAAACTATGTTAAAACTGCTTTATGTGATCTTGGAGCCGGTGTTAGTGTTATGCCTCTCTCTTTATATCGTAGACTTGACTTGAGTAAGTTGACACCTACTGAAATATCTTTGCAAATGGCTGATAAATCAACTGCTATACATGTCGGTATTTGTGAGGATGTGCCTGTTGTGGTTGCAAATGTTACTATTCTAACGAACTTTGTTATCCTTGATATTCCCGAGGACGATAGTATGTCTATTATCCTTGGTAGACCCTTTTTGAATACTGCAGGGGTGTTATTGATTGCAACAAAGGCAATGTCACTTTCCATGTCAATGGTAATGAGCATACGGTACACTTTCCGAGAAACAACCTCAGGTCCACAGTATCAATTATATTGGAAAATTTTCAACTATTACTATTTGAGGTTTTGAATTTCCTCTTCCTACTATCAAGAAGACATATGACATTCTCATTGTTGGGGACATACATATCCCCGTTGAGGTAACCTAGTGTTATTCGAAAATTCTCCGGTTTCATGTTATTCGGGAAGAGTTTATTAACAATACTTGATCAACCTTGTTAATGGATTCCTTTTGATGAGCATGAGATAGGTGAATCTAGATAGCACCACCTTCTGTACCCTCCTTTTACTTTCTGTTAATTAGGATAAATAAAGGGAAAATAGTATTTTATGTCTGTTTCCAGACCTATCCATGCAATAAAAAAATTACCCCGAAAATAAAAGTTCTCCAAATGCCCTGAAAATTAAATATGGTTTTTCTAGAATATTTGAGAATATATGGCACAGAACACACAGCGAGGGGAGCCAGCACCTGGCCACGAGGGTCCAGGGCGCGCCCCCCTGCCTCGTGGGCCCCACGTGGCCCCCCTCCACTTATTCCTGCACCCATACTCTTCTTCCTCCCAAAAAAATCACCAACCAGCTCAAGCACGAGTTCTAGCTCATTTTGCTGCCATTTTCGATCTCCTTGCTCAAAGCACCATTCACCAAACTGTTTGGGGGGATTGTTCCTTGGTATGTGACTCCTCCATTGGTCTAATTAGTTTTTGTTCTAGTGCTTTATTTATTGCAAATTCTTGCTGTTGTGGTGACCTTGTTCTTGAGCTTGCATGTCAAATTTCTTTGGTCCCAAGTAGTTATAATGCATGATATAGTCTCTAGGCACTAGTAGGAGTTGTTGCTATCAATCTTGTTGAGTTTGGTTAACTTTTATTTTGAGTTGCTAAAATTTTCAGAAAATTTCAGAAAAATGCGTAGGAAAAACTTCCAAGGCAGTTCTTCAAGGAAGCAAGAACCGAGGCTCGCGTTTCGTGAGCCAGACGATGAACTACCGAGGGATGCTGACGTGCGGCCTTGTGAATGGCCGTCAGATGACTTTATGGATCAGGTTGGCATCAAGGATGAATTTTACGCATATGTGCGCAACGCTGACCTCGAGGGCTTCATACAAGATAAGTGCCCTCAATACCGTGGCTTAACTGATACCTTTGTGAGAAGGTTTAAATTTTCATCCTCACGTAATTCTCACACTATCCTGTTTGACCTTTATGATAAATCCTATACCATGGACTTAGAGGATTTTAATGATGCATGTAAGCTCCCGCAGTGGGGCAGTATGGGTGACCCTCGCAAATCTGAATATAGAGATTTTCTTGCTAGTATCAATGTGGGGGAATCTCTAGAGAAATCACACAGGCTACTATAGGGAGCATTCATTTTCCTGCTATTCATTACTTTGCTCTCTTTATCGGTAGATGCATAAACGGTAAGGATGAGGCTTGCCACATGTGTGTCCCTGATCTTAGTGTTCTCAAGAGTGTTGTACTAGGAGATAGACAATATAACTTGGGAGCCAATGTCGCACGTAGGCTACATCATAATGGTTTGCATGGAGATTTATATGGTGGGATTTATGCCACTCGCATAGCCCGCCGTCTTGGTGTGCCTGTTCATGAAATGATGAACCTTTACCACCTGCTCATTTGGATTACAATCCTATGACTACTCACCGGTTATAGAGAGGGATGAACAATCCCTCAAATATCGACTAATCTTTAACAGGCAGCATGCCATGCCTATTGTTCTTCCTGTCCCTACTTTGTTTGACTTTCAGGCAAAAGGGAGATACACTATAACCATGGAGGAGGCAAATGAGTATCATAATATGACGGAAGCAGCCCACCTTCGAGCTGCAGCTCAGCAGGCAGTAGCTGCTGCAACCCAGTACAACCCCAACTACGACTTTGGATATCCGTCTGGCCAATACTGGCCATAGACCAACTTAGGCCAAAAGCCTAAGCTTGGGGGAGTACGGGTTTCTCACCGACTTTACATTCATGTTCACACACTTACTCTACTTGTTGGTGCTCACACTCTTTCATCGTACCATCCATGTTTAGTTTCAATTCTTTTCTTAGTCTTTTTCTTGTGTGTTATAAAAACCTTAAGAAAAACAAAACAAAAATGTTAGTTGCAGCTTTTAGCTAGTTTACTTTCCTTGTGGTAGTAGTAATTAAAAGAAAACCCAAAAAGATTTCTCGTTCTTCATTTGCTTGTTGGGAGCTTTCCCGTGTAAATAATTTCTTTTCTTTTCTTTGGGGGTCAAGAGTAGAAGACCATGTTAAAATGCTTAGTGGCTCTCATATTCTTTATTGTTGATTTAACCTTGAGCCATATTACCTTGTCTTCTCTCTTGTATTAAATGCTCGCAGATTCCAGCTTAGTCCAATGCACGTGCACTATTATTTTTATCCACACCGTTCGATCGTGCGAGTGAAAGGCAATAAGGATGATATATGATGAACTAATTGAGATGAGAAAAGCTGGTATGAACTCGACCTCTCTTGTTTTTGTAAATATGATAGTTCATCATTCCTGATTCAACTTGTTATGAATGAAACATGCTTGCAATGACAATTAGAGATCATAGCTGCTTATGCCATGCTTAATTAGCTGAGAGTTTATAATGGTCTATCTTGTGTGCCAACATGATATTAAAATGGTTGTGATGTGGTATGATGGGGTGGTATCCTCCTTTGAACGATTCAAGTGGTCTAACTTGGCACATGTTCACGCATGTAGTTGAAACAAATCAACATAGCCTCCACGATATTTATGTTCATGGTGATTTATATCCTACTTATGCTTGAATTCATTGTTGATTAATTTTAATGCATGTTCATGACCGTTGTTGCTCTCTAGCTGGTCGCTTCCCAGTCTCTTTCTAGCCTTCACCTGTACTAAGCGGGAATACTGCTTGTGCATCCACTTCCATAAACCCCAAAGTTGTTCCATATGAGTCCACCATACCTTCCTATATGCGGTATTTACCTGCCGTTCCAAGTAAATTTGTATGTGCAAAACTCTAAACCTTCAAATGAAATTCTGTTTTGTATGCTCGAACAGCTCATGTATCAACTAGGGATGTCTATATCTTCCATGCTAGGTGGGTTATTCTCACGATGAGTGGACCCCGCTCATCATTAACGAGAAAATGGCTGGTAACCGGGATGCCCAGTCACATACTCAAAATCATAATAATTAAACAGAACTCCCCCAGGGCTGTTGCTGGTTTGGACGGTACCCGTTGTTTCGGGCTAGCCGTGGAGTGTGCTTGTTGGTGGTTGGGGGAGTATAAACTTTACCATTTTGTTTGGGAACCGCCTACAGTGTGCGTAGCATGGGAGATATCGAGATTCTTGGTTGTTATGGTTACAATGAAAGTATACCGCTCAAAATGTTATTCATCTCTATTTAAAAATCGAGCTCTGGCACCTCTACAAATCCCTGCTTCCCTCTGCGAAGGGCCTATATATTTACTTTTATGTTGAGTCATCATCCTCTTATAAAATAGCACCAGTAGGAGAGAACCTCTATCATTTGCATGTATTACTATAAATTTGCATTGAGTATGATCATGACTGGATCTCTTTTACCATGAATTACAATGTCTAGTCAGTCCTTGATCTTTAAAGGCGCTCTGCGTTTATGTTTTGCGGTCTCAGAAAGGGCTAGCGAGATACCATCTTGTTATATCATATCATGATTGTTTTGAGAAAGTGTTGTCATTCGAGGTTTATTATTATTGCTCGCTAGTTGATAATGCCATTGATGTGAGTAGACTTGAGACCTGAAAGTTATTGTGAATATGGTTAGTTCATGATCTTGCTGAAAACCTGAATGATGGCTTACATATTTACAACAACAAGAGCAAATAGAGTTTGTCAATGTTTTTCTTTATCGCTTTCAGTTTATCAACTGAATTGCTTGAGGACAAGCAAAGGTTTAAACTTGGGGGAGTTGATACGTCTGCAACGTATCTACTTTTCCAAACCCTTTTGCCCTTGTTTTGGACTCTAACTTGCATGATTTGACTGGAACTAACCCGGACTGATGCTGTTTTCGACAGAATTGCCATGGTGTTGTTTTTGTGCAGAAATAAAAAGTTCTCGGAATGACCTGAAAATCCACGGAGAATTATTTTGGAAAATATAAAAAATACCTGCGGAAGGATCCATGTCAGGGGGCCCACACCCTATCCACGAGGGTGGGGGCCCGCCCCCTCCCCCTAGGCGCGCCCCCTGCCTTGTGGGCCCCCTAGTGCTCCACCGACGTATCTCCGGATCCTATATACTCACTTTCGCGGAGAAAAAAATCAAAGAGGAAGAATTATCGCGTTTTACGATATGGAGCCGCCGCCAAGCCCTAATCTCTCTCGGGAGGGCTGATCTGGAGTCCGTTCGGGGCTCCGGAGGGTGGAGATCGTCGCCATCGTCATCATCAACCTTCCTCCATCAGCAATTCCATGATGCTCACCGCCGTGCGTGAGTAATTCCATCGTAGGCTTGCTGGGCGATGATGGGTTGGATGGGATCTATCATGTAATCGAGTTAGTTTTGTTAGGGTTTGATCCCTAGTATCCACTATGTTCTGAGATTGATGTTGCTATGACTTTGCTATGCTTAATGCTTGTCACTAGGGCCCGAGTGCCATGATTTCAGATCTGAACCTATTATGTTTTCATGAATATATGTGTGTTCTTGATCCTATCTTGCAAGTCTATAGTCACCTACTATGTATTATGATCTGGCAACCCCGAAGTGACAATAATCGGGACCACTCCCGGTGATGACCGTAGTTTGAGGAGTTCATGAATTCACTATGTGTTAATGCTTTGTTCTGGTACTCTATTAAAAGGAGGCCTTAATATCCCTTAGTTTCCAATAGGACCCCGCTGCCACGGGAGGGTAGGACAAAAGATGTCATGCAAGTTCTTTTCCATAAGCACGTATGACTATATTCGGAATACATGCCTACATTACATTGATGAACTGGAGCTAGTTCTGTGTCACCCTAGGTTAAAACTTTTACATGACGAATTGCATCCGACATAATTTCCCATCACCGATCCAATGCCTACGAGCTTTTCACATATTGCTTGTTGCTTATTTACTTTTCCGCTACAGCTATTATAAAAACTACAAAAACACTATCGTTACTTTTATTGCTGCTACTGCCACTATCATATTACTTTGCTACTAAACTACCTTGCTACAGATACTAAGTTTCCAGGTGTGGTTGAATTGACAACTCAGCTGCTAATACTTAAGAGTATTCTTTGGCTCCCCTTGTGTCGAATCAATATATTTGGGTTGAATACTTTACCCTCAAAAACTGTTGTGATCCCCTACACTTGTGGGTTATCAGTCGTCCTAAAACAGATGGTAGAAGAACGATCATATTGAATCGTCCCAGTATTGCCTATTATATTCTATGATAATATTTTCTGAAATCAATTGTTATAACACGGAGTGTTACCATGAGTTTTAGTTCCTCGGACCATGAGAGTATCGTAGTCACTTCCTACCATACGGTGGACTTTGGGGTTTATCAAACGTAATCAGTAATACAGTGATCATAACGACAACTTACATGTTCATCGGAAAGTTTAACAAGGGACTATATTGTTGGGTTACGTAGCAGAATTCAAAAAAATTCTACGCTTTCACCAAGATCAATCTAAGGAGACATCTAGCAACGAGCATATTAGAGTGCATCTACATACCCTTTTGTAGATCGCGAGCGGAAGCGTTCGAAGAAGCCTAGATGAAGTTGTCGTACTCTTCGCGTTCTTCGTCACCGATGATCTAGCGCCGAATGGACGGCACCTCCGCGTTCAACACACGTCCGGTACAGCAACGTCACCTCCTTCTTGATCCAGCAAGGGGGAAGGAGAGGTCGTCGGAGATCCAGCAGCACGACGGCGTGGTGGTGGATGCAGCGGGAAATCCTGCAGGGCTTCGCCGGCGCCCTGCGGAGGAGGAGGAAGGTGTGACGGGAGGGGGAGAGGCGCCAGAGACTTGGGTGCGGCTGCCCTCTCCCCCCCCCCCCACTATATATAGGGGCCAGGGGGGTGCGCCGGCCCTGGAGATCCCATCTGCAAGGGGGGGCGGCGGCCTAGGGGGAAACTTGCCCCCCAAGGCATAGGGGGCGCCTCCCTCCCCTAGGGTTTCAACCCTAGGCGCATGGAAGGAGGGCCCAAGTGGTGAGCGAGCCCACCAGGGGCTGGCCCCTTCCCTCTTGCGGCCTAGGGGACCCACCGGGATGGGTGGCCCCACCCGATGGACCCCCGGGACCCCTCCGGTGGTCCCGGGACACTCCTGGTGACCCCCGGAGTTCACCCGATGACCGAAACTGAACTTCCTATATATCATTCTTTACCTCCGGACCATTCCGGAACTCCTCGTCACGTCCGGGATCCCATCCGGGACTCCGAACAACTTTCGGGTTTCCACGTGCATGTATCTCTATGACCCTAGCGTCACCGAACCTTAAGTGTGTAGACCCTACGGGTTCGGGAGACACGTAGACATGACCGACAGCACTCTCCGGTCAATAACCAACAGCGGGATCTGGATACCCATGTTGGTTCCCATGTGTTCCTCGATGATCTTCATCGGATGAACCACTGTGTCAAGGATTCACTCAATCCCGTATGTTATTCCCTTTGTCCATCGGTACGGTACTTGCCCGAGATTCGATCGTCGGTATTCCCGATACCTTGTTCAATCTCGTCATGGCAAGTCTCTTATCTCGATCTGTAATCCATCATCCCGTGGCTAACTCCTTAGTCACCTTGAGCTCATTATGATGATGTCTTACCGAGTGGGCCCAGAGGTACCTCTCCATCATACGGAGTGACAACATCCCAGTCTTGGATCGTACCAACTCAACAGACACTTTCGGAGATACCCATTGCGTACCTTTATAGCCACCCAGTTACGTTGTGACGTTTGGCACACCCAAAGTATTCCTACGGTATCCGGGAGTTGCACAACCTCATGGTCTAAGGAACAAATACTTGACACCGAAAAGCTTATGCATTACGAACTATACGATCTCGTGCTTGGCTTAGAATTGGGTCTTGTCCATCACATCATTCTCCTAATGATGTGATCCCGTTATCACTGACATCCTATGTCCATGGTCAGGAAACCGTGACCATCTGTTGATCAACGAGCTAGTAACTAGAGGCTTACCAGTGACTCATTGTGGTCTATATATTCACACATGTATCGCTGTTTCCGTACAATACAATTCAAGCATGAATAACAGACGTTTATCATGAACAAGGAAATATAATAATAATACTTTTATTATTGCCTCTAGGGCATATTTCCAACAGTCTCCCACTTGCACTACAGTCAATAATCTAGTTACATTGTGATGAATCGAACACCCATAGAGTTCTGGTGTTGATCATGTTTTGCCCGTGGAAGAGGTTTAGTCAACGGGTCTGCAACATTCAGATCCGTATGCACTTTACAAATATCTATGTCACCATCTTGAACATAATTCCGGATGGAGTTGAAATGGCGCTTGATGTGTTTAGTCTTCTTGTGAAACCTGCGCTCCTTGGTAATAGCAATAGCACCAGTGTTGTCACAGAAGAGAGTCATCGGGCTTGACGCGCTTGGAATGACTCCTAGGTCGGTGATGAACTCCTTCATCCAGACTCCTTCCTGTGCTGCTTCGCAAGCAGCTATGTACTCCGCTTCACATGTAGAATGCGCCACGACGCTCTGCTTGCAACTGCACCAGCTGACTGCTCCACCATTCAAAATATACACGTATCCGGTTTGTGACTTAGAGTCATCCAGATCTGTGTTGAAGCTAGCATCGACGTAACCCTTTACGACGAGCTCTTCGTCACCTCCATAAATGAGAAACATATCCTTAGTCCTCTTCAGGTACTTTAGGATGTTCTTGACCGCTGTCCAGTGTTCCATACCGGGATCACTTTGGTACCTCCCTACCAAACTTATGGCATGGTTCACATCAGGTCTGGTACACATCATGGCATACATGATAGAACCTATGGCCGAGGCATAGGGTATGACACTCATCTTTTATCTATCTTCTGCCGTGGTCGGCGACTGAGCCTTGCTCAATCTCATACCTTGTAAAACAGGCAAGAACCCCTTCTTGGACTGATCCATATTGAACTTCTTCAATATCTTGTCAAGGTATGTACTTTGTGAAAGACCGATGAGGCGTCTTGATCTATCTCTATAGATTTTGATGCCTAATATGTAAGCTGCTTCTCCAAGGTCCTTCATTGAAAAACTCTTATTCAAGTAGGCCTTTACACTTTCCAAGAATTCTATATCATTTCCCATCAGCAATATGTCATCCACATATAATATGAGAAATGCTACAGAGCTCCCACTCACTTTCTTGTAGATACAGGCTTCTCCATAAGTCTGTATAAAGCCAAACGCTTTGATCACATCATTAAAGCGAATATTCCAACTCCGAGATGCTTGCACCAGCCCGTAGATCGAGCGCTAGAGCTTGCATACCTTGTTAGCATTTTCTGGATCGACAAAACCTTCCGGCTGCATCATATACAACTCTTCCTTGAGGAAGCCATTAGGGAAAGCCGTTTTGATGTCCATTTGCCATATCTCATAATCATAGAATGCGGCAATAGCTAACATGATTCTGACTGACTTCAGCATCGCTACGGGAGAGAAAGTCTCATCGTAGTCAATCCCTTGAACTTGTCGATAACCCTTAGCGACAAGCCGAGCCTTATAGATGGTCACATTACCATCCGCGTCTGTCTTCTTCTTAAATATCCATTTATTTTCTATGGCGTGCCTATCATCAAGCAAGTCCACCAAAGTCCATACTTTGTTTTCATACATGGATTCTATCTCGGATTTCATGGCTCCAAGCCATTTATTGGAATCCGGGCCCGCCATCACTTCTTCATAGTTCGAAGGTTCACCGTTGTCTAACAACATGATATTCATGACAGGGTTGCCGTACCACTCTGGTGCGGAACGTGCCCTTGTGGACCTTTGAAGTTCAGTAGTAACTTGATCTGTTTCTTCATGATCATCATCATTAACTTCCTCCCTTGTCGGTGCAGGCACCTCAGGAACAATTTCCTGCGCTGTGCTACTTTCCGGCCCAGGAGGGGTGACTGTCACCTCATCAAGTTCTACTTTCCTCCCACTCACTTCTTTCGAGAGAAACTCTTTCTCCAAAAAGGATCCATTCTTGGCAACAAAGACTTTGCCTTCGGATCTGTGGTAGAAGGTGTACCCAATCGTTTCCTTTGGGTATCCTATGAAGACGCATTTTTCCGATTTGGGTTCAAGCTTTTCAGGTTGAAGTTTCTTGACATAAGCATCGCAACCCCAAACTTTTAGAAACGACAGCTTCGGTTTCTTGCCATACCAAAGTTCATACGGTGTTGTCTCAACGGATTTCGACGGAGCCCTATTTAAAGTGAATGCGGCAGTCTCTAAAGCATAACCCCAAAAAGATAGCGGTAAATCGGTGAGGGACATCATAGATCGCACCATGTCCAACAGAGTACGATTTCGACATTCGGACACACCATTACGTTGAGGTGTTCCGGGCGGTGTCAATTGTGAAACAATTCCACATTTCCTAAGGTGTGTGCCAAATTCATGACTCAAATATTCACCCCCACGATCCGATCGTAAGAACTTTATTTTCTTGTCTCGTTGATTCTCAACCTCATTCTGAAATTCCTTGAACTTTTCAAAGGTCTCAGACTTGTGCTTCATCAAGTAGATATACCCATATCTACTCAAGTCATCTGTGAGGGTGAGAACATAACGATAGCCTCCGCGAGCCTCAATACTCATTGGACCGCATACATCGGTATGTATGATTTCCAATAAGTTGGTCGCTCGCTCCATTGTTCCGGAGAACGGAGTCTTGGTCATCTTGCCCAAGAGGCATGGTTCGCACGTGTCAAATGATTCACAATCAAGAGACTCCAGAAGTCCATCAGCATGAAGCTTCTTCATACGTTTGACACCAATATGACCAAGGCGGCAATGCCACAAGTATGTGGGACTATCATTATCAACTTTACATCTTTTGGTATTCACACTATGAACATGTGTATCATCACGATCGAGATTCATCAAAAATAAACCATTGACCAGCGGGGCATGACCATAAAACATATCTCTCAAATAAATAGAACAACCATTATTCTCAGATTTAAATATGTAGCCATCTCGCATAAGACGAGATCCAGATACAATGTTCATGCTCAAAGCTGGTACTAAATAACAATTATTGAGGTTTAAAACTAATCCCGAGGGTAGATGTAGAGGCAGCGTGCCGACGGCGATCACATCGACCTTGGAACCATTCCCGACGCGCATCGTCACCTCGTCCTTCGCCAGTCTCCGCTTATTCCGCAACTCCTGCTTAGAGTTACAAATATGAGCAACTGCACCGGTATCGAATACCCAGGAGCTACTACGAGCGCTGGTAAGGTACACATCAATAACATGTATATCACATATACCTTTGACGTTGCCGGCCTTCTTGTCCGCTAAGTATTTGGGGCAGTTCTGCTTCCAGTGACCCGTTCCCTTGCAATAAAAGCACTCTGTCTCAGGCTTGGGCCCATACTTTGGCTTCTTCCCGGCAACAGGCTTACCGGGCGCGGCAACTCCCTTGCCGTCCTTCTTGAAGTTCTTCTTACCCTTGCCCTTCTTGAACTTAGTGGTTTTATTGACCATCAACACTTGATGTTCTTTCTTGATATCCACCTCCGCTGATTTCAGCATTGAATACACCTCGGGAATGGACTTCTCCATCCCCTGCATATTGAAGTTCAACACGAAGCTCTTGTAGCTTGGTGGGAGCGACTGGAGGATTCTGTCAACGACCGCTTCGTCTGGGAGATTCATTCCCAACTGAGACAAGCGGTTGTGCAACCCAGAAATCTTGAGGATGTGCTCACTGACAGAACTGTTTTCCTCCATCTTACAGCTGTAGAATGCGTCGGAGACGTAATATCTCTCGACTCGGGCATGAGCTTGGAAAACCATTTTCAGCTCTTGGAACATATCATATGCCCCGTGGTGCTCGAAACGCTTTTGGAGCCCCGATTCTAAGCTGTAAAGCATGCCGCACTGAACCAGGGAGTAATCATCACAACGCGACTGCCAAGCGTTCATAACATCTTGGTTTGCCGGGGCGGGAGCGTCACCTAGCGGTGCATCTAGGACATAAGTTTTCTTGGCAGCTATGAGGATGATCCTCAGGTTACGGACCCAGTCCGTGTAGTTGCTACCATCGTCTTTCAGCTTGGATTTCTCTAGGAACGCGTTGAAGTTGAGGGTGACATGAGCGTGGGCCATTTGATCTACAAGAGATATTGTAAAGAATTTAGACTAAGTTCATGATAACTAAGTTCATCTTAATCAAATTTTAATGAACTCGCACTCAGATTGACATCTCTCTAGTCATCCAAGTGATACACGATCCGAATCGACTAGCCCGTGTCCGATCATCACGTGATACGGACTAGTCATCAACGGTGAACATCTTCATGTTGATCGTATCTTCTATACGACTCATGTTCGACCTTTCGGTCTTCCGTGTTCCGAGGCCATGTCTGTACATGCTAGGCTCGTCAAGTGAACCCTAAGTGTATTGCGTGTGTAAATCTGGCTTACACCCGTTGTATGCGAACGTTAGAACCTATCACACCCGATCATCACGTGGTGCTTCGGAACAACGATCCTTAGCAATGGTGCACAGTTAGGGGGAACACAATTCTTGAAATTTTAGTGAGAGATCATCTTATTTACTACCGTCGTTCTAAGTAAACAAGATGCATAAACATGATAAACATCACATGCAATCAATTAAAGTGACATGATATGGCCAATATCATCTTGCTCATTGGATCTCCATCTTCGGGGCACCATGATCATCTTTGTCACCGGCTCGACACCATGATCTCCATCATCATGATCTCCATCATTGTGTCTTCATGAAGTCGTCATGCCAACTATTACTTCTACTACTATGGCTAACGTTTAGCAATAAAGTAAAGTAATTACATGGCATTATTTAGTGACACGCAGGTCATACAATAATTAAGACAACTCCTATGGCTCCTGTCGGTTTTCAAATTCATCGACATGCAAGTCGTGATTCCCTATTACAAGAACATGATCAATCTCATACATCACATATATCATTCATCACATCTTCTTGGCCATACCATATCACATAGCACATGCTGCAAGAACAAGTTAGACGACCTCTAATTGTTGTTGCAAGTTTTACGTGGTTTCTATAGGTTTTCTAGCAAGAACGTTTCTTACCTACGCCAAAAACACAACGTGATTTGTCAATTTCTATTTACCCTTCATAAGGACCCTGTTCATCGAATCCGATCCGACTAAAGTAGGAGAGACACACACCCGCCAGCCACCTTATGCATCTAGTGCATGTCTGTCGGTGGAACCAGTCTCACGTAAGCGTACGTGTAAGGTCGGTCCGGGCCGCTTCATCCCACAATACCGCCGAATCAAGATTATACTAGTAACGGCAAGAAAGTTGAGCAAACTCAACGCCCACAACTGCTTTGTGTTCTACTCGTGCAAGATGCTACGCAAAAAGACCTAGCTCTGATATCACTGTTGGGTTACGTAGCAGAATTCAAAAAAATTCTATGCTTTCACCAAGATCAATCTAAGGAGACATCTAGCAACGAGCATATTAGAGTGCATCTACATACCCTTTTGTAGATCGCGAGCGGAAGCGTTCGAAGAAGCGTGGATGAAGTAGTCGTACTCTTCGCGTTCTTCGTCACCGATGATCTAGCGCCGAACGAACGGCACCTCCGCGTTCAACACATGTCCGGTACAGCAACGTCACCTCCTTCTTGATCTAGCAAGGGGGGAGGAGAGGTCGTCGAAGATCCAGCAGCATGACGGCGTGGTGGTGGATGCAGCGGGAAATCCTGCAGGGCTTCGCCGGCGCCCTGCGGAGGAGGAGGAAGGTGTGACGGGAGGGGGCGAGGCGCCAGAGACTTGGGTGCGGCTGCCCTCTCCCTCCCCACTATATATAGGGGCCAGGGGGTGCGCCGGCCCTGGAGATCCCATCTGCAAGGGGGGGCGGCGGCCTAGGGGGGAAACTTGCCCCCCAAGGCATAGGGGGCGCCTCCCTTCCCTAGGGTTTCAACCCTAGGCGCATGGAGGGAGGGCCCAAGTGGTGCGCCAGCCCACCAGGGGCTGGCCCCTTCCCTCTTGCGGCCTAGGGGACCCACCGGGATGGGTGGCCCCACACGGTGGACCCCCGGGACCCCTCCGGTGGTCCCGGGACACTCCCGGTGACCCCCGGAGTTCACCCGATGGCCGAAACTGGACTTCCTATATATCATTCTTTACCTCCGGACCATTCCGGAACTCCTCGTCACGTCCGGGATCTCATCCGGGACTCCGAACAACTTTCGGGTTTCCACGTGCATGTATCTCTACGACCCTAGCGTCATCGAACCTTAAGTGTGTAGACCCTACGGGTTCGGGAGACACGTAGACATGACCGAGACCACTCTCCGGTCAATAACCAACAGCGGGATCTGGATACCCATGTTGGTTCCCACGTGTTCCTCGATGATCTTCATCGGATGAACCACTGTGTCAAGGATTCACTCAATCTCGTATGTTATTCCCTTTGTCCATCGGAACGGTACTTGCCCGAGATTCAATCGTAGGTATTCCCGATACCTTGTTCAATCTCGTCATGGCAAGTCTCTTTACTTGATCCGTAATCCATCATCCCGTGACTAACTCCTTAGTCACCTTGAGCTCATTATGATGATGTCTTACCGAGTGGGCCCAGAGATACCTCACCGTCATACGGAGTGACAACATCCCAGTCTTGGTTCGTACCAACTCAACAGACACTTTCAGAGATACCCGTTGCGTACCTTTATAGCCATCCAGTTACGTTGTGACGTTTGGCACACCCAAAGTATTCCTACGGTATCCGGGAGTTGCACAACCTCATGGTCTAAGGAACAAATACTTGACACCGAAAAGCTTATGCATTACGAACTATACGATCTCATGCTAGGCTCAGAATTGGTTCTTGTCCATCACATCATTCTCCTAATGATGTGATCCCGTTATCACTGACATCCTATGTCCATGGTCAGGAAACCGTGACCATCTGTTGATCAACGAGCTAGTAACTAGAGGCTTACCAGGGACTCATTATGGTCTATATATTCACACATGTATCGCTGTTTCCGTACAATACAATTCAAGCATGAATAACAGACGTTTATCATGAACAAGGAAATATAATAATAATACTTTTATTATTGCCTCTAGGGCATATTTCCAACATATATAGCTCGAGAGTGGGATTTTCTCCTCCGATGATGGAGAGATATTCTTAGGGCCCTCTCAATGTGGCAACATCCATCGTCGTTGGTCAGACACAGGTGACTACATCACGGGGATGTCAGAACACTTCAATGAGAAAAAAGAACAAAATTGACAACAGGATCAAGGGTATAGTGAGCATGTGCATGACTCTAGAGGATATCGATGCACCCCGGGTTTTGTAAAGTATCACGAAGCAAAGGGAACATCGCATCATAACCAAAGGTTCACTCAAATTTTATTATTGTAATCATAGGGATCGATATATACGTCCACGGTTCAAGTATCGATCATTGAACGAAGGGGTTTCGTTCATGTCTATGATTTACCGAACCTACGCGGTCACAAGCTTAAGGTAATCATGGTTTGTTGAGTGTTAGTAGGACAATGATATTGAGATTTATTTGGGGAATTATTTCAATAATATTCGGAATAGTTCCAAGAGGAACCAGAAGCGTTTCGAGGGGTCACCTGAAGCGTTTCGGAATTTATCCGGCAATACCGGGTATTATTGATAACTAATATATAGGTGGAAAATATTTCCGATGATGTTAAGTTATATATAATATCCTATAGTAATTGCTAGAGGGATTTTATATTAAATTTAATATCAGCAAGCCTATAAAGTTCAAGTAGTGGGTGGAGAATTGGGCAACCAAGGCCAATAGAGGGGAGGCACCCCCTTTCCCCCTTGAGAGAGGCTGAACTGGACTTGGGGGAGGAATCCTCCTCCCCTAGGGCCAGCAAAAGGAGGAGGATTCCGCCACCTTGTGTGGCGCCCCCTCCTCCCCTCCCGACCAATACATACTTGAGGTATTGAGCTATTTTACACACATAACTTTTGGAGCCTCCTCTGGTACCTCTAGTTCTAGTTCTAGTTGGTCCTAGTAGACTAGTTAGATCTAGACCTAGTTCCTCTAATCCTCATAATTAGAAGCCCAGTGTGGTTCTAATCTCCTCCCTCTAATTCTCCGGTGACAATTAGCTCTGGACGGCAAAGCGCTGCCGGATCATGAAGATCGTACGCTTGCAACCAAGTAGAGAGGCCGCGCTTTTGGTTTTCTATTCGAGGGATCGTTCGGGGGTAGTTCGCAGGATCGTCATCAACGGTTCGAGGGACTCCAAGTACGATCTACATCGACTCGTCTACTTCTGCTACACTCCTGAGTCAGTAACGATCGTTAATCCAAACTCCATATACATCTTCATATTGTTCCTGGGTGTTCGTAGGGCGATTTTTTTCTACTACATTTCCCAACAGTGGCATCTTGAGCGGTTCTATGAGTAGATGCATATTTCAATCTAGATCACATGTGGATGTGAGGGTTTGATGTTCTTGCTAGGCTTCCTTCAAGTGTTGCTTTGGTTCAGTTCATTGACGGCATGATGCCGCTTTTGCAAGGTTCTGATAATCGGTCGGCTCTGGCTGTCGACGATCTGCTAACAATTCCTTGAGCTTCATCATAGTCAAGAATAGTGAACCATCATGTACGCAAGAGGGCGATGAAGTTGAACAATCTTCTAGGGCGTCATGCGCATTAGACGAAGTTTAGTGTGTGGCTAGAGATTTTTAATTAACCTTCCCTCACACATCCCTAAAGTTAATCTGGCAACAAGAATTATAGCCTTGATTGTGCATGTACGTAGTTAGTATTATTCGGAAATCGTAGCAACCACGTAATTATAATTTTCTAAACCGATTAGAGGACGTCTAACTTGGTTTTGTAGGTTATGATAATGAGTTTATGTATGAGATGGTTATATGTTGTAATGTTAAGTGGCATGCGCGTCATGGCATGATGGCTGGAGCCACAGGATAGCCACCTTAATGTAATGGACATAGAGATAGCCTACAGGTTTCAGGCAAGACCCGGAGCTTCACTAGGCGCAGGAGAACCAAACCGGTGCCATGACGGTAGTTTTCAAAATTGTTGCAACGACAACATTTTTGAAGAAAACTTCATGAAGAGCTCAGAGGACCATGGAGGCGTTCCCAACGCCCAGGGCTATACTATATCATGCTATTATGAATTTTTTGAGATGTTTATCCCTTTGTTTCTTGCACCCTTTGGTTCCATAGTAGTCAATTATTATGGTGATCTCTCACAGCTAAAATTGAGATTAAATTGTGCTCTTCCTAGTGTTGCAACCGTTTATGACACTTCACGTTTCGGAGTACGTCATGTCCACATGAGTACAAACGGGATGAGGAGCGTAAGATGGAGATGGTCAAACCATGTGAGCAGATAGCACTCGGTTGTCTTGAGATTCTGGCAGAATCATTCTGATCTCAAAGCACAAAGCATCAAAACATGAACAAGAGTCATATGGAGATATGACCAGCAAAAGTTTGCCCACCGGTCAAAATTCTCGTCATCGGTGATGTCTACATCAATGGCTGAAAATGAGATTAGGATCTTGAACCACTCACTATCAATCATGAGAGATATTGATTTGAGCGAAAGTGCACTCTATGTTAAAATTTATTTAAAAACTAGTGCAAACATAATTATGAATTGTGTCTAAAATAGATTTGTCTTTATCATTGTAGATAAAATGGTCTGCAATATGTTCAACTTAGCCACTATGTTAGAGAAAGGAAAGTTGGTTGCTAATGGTGGAAACTATGTGGATTGGATCCGGAACCTGAGATTTGTTCTTAAAAGTCTAAAGGGGTATGTGCTGGATAAGCCCCTAGGTGATCCTCCTAGAAAGGATGCACCACAAGAAGTTGTGGATACTTTCACTGCTCGTAGTGATGACTATGATCCAGTCCAGTGCCTCATGTTGACTTACATGGATCCTAAACTACAGAAACATTTTGAACGTTCTACTGCTCAATTTTATAATTAGGTCTCTGGAAGTTCTGAACAAGAAGCAGGTAAGGACCGAACGTTTTGAAATAACCAAGGGCTTGATTGAATGCAAGATGGCAGAGAGTTCCTCAATGAGTGAGCATATAGTGAAGCTTATTGTATATTTTGATAGACCATTTTCTCTGGAATTTGGAATTCCTCCGACACTCGGTATGGATATTGTGCTTGCTTGACTCTCTCATCTTACATTGGTTTTAACATGAATTAAAATATGAATGAGATGGAGAAAGATGCAAATGAATTGTTTGCTATGCTCAAAGCTGCGCAAGCTGGGATGCAAAAAAAAAACAAGTGTTGATGGTCAATAAGACCGTCGGTTTCAAGAAGGGCAAGTCCAAGAAGAAGTCTACTCGTCTCGGTAAGACAGTGTCTCGGAAGAGGAACAAGGGCGGAGCCAATAAAGAGACTGAATGTCTATACTGCAAACAGAAGGGACACTGGAAATGCAACTGCAAGAAGTACTTGGCGGATAAGAAGAACGGTTATTCCGGTAAAGTATAAAAGTTATACAAAGTTAATGTTATCCTAGTTGTTGGTTTACTGTATGTCATGAGTATTTGATACTAATCGGTTGCCCCTCTTTGCAGATACAAGAACTATAGAAAGCTCGCGAGTTGAGAAGAAATGAAGACGTGATGCAAATCGGGAATGGTGATGGGGTCGCTACTCAAGACCATTAAATGCATGCCTTTAGTTTATCTTCAAGATTTATATTTGATCGAATAATAGTTATTTCGTTCTGGAAGTTGTTTGTTTTTGGGTTATGCGACAAATATTCTTATGAAGTTTTAAATATTGGTGGTTTAGTGTGACGCCCGAGACCGACGTCCCAGAAGATTCCAGAAGATTCCAGATGTTCCGGGTCCTCCCGTGGGTTGCATTGTGCTTGTGTTATTTATTTTTGCATTGCATCATGTCATCATGCCATCATGTCATATTTTATTTTGCATCTCAACCTAATAATTCGTGTGGACCTTCGGTCCATTTAAATCGAGGGAAGATGACTTCTCTTTATAACATATAAAAGCCTCTCACTAGTTAGGGAGCTATATTTAAAATATTCCCTTTGTTGGAATTCACCGTAACACACTTGCATAATTTCTCCATGTCTTTTCACTTCGAGTTTCTACTTCAAAAACCTTGCCAAATAATTCTTTCCGTTGTTTCGAGGTTTCTCCAAAAATCTAAACTCCTTTTATTTGCAAGCTAAATGTTTTAGTTTGCACTTCCTTGTGTTGGAACTATTTTTGTTGGGTTGGTAATATCCCGTAAAGCCTTATAAAAATGTTCCATATTTTATTTTTCTGTTCCTTGCCTCTTTTATTTTATTTTTGAATCCCTCTCTATTTATTTCTGCTGAAGAAATAAATTAAAAGAAGAGGCCAGCCTCCCTCTTGGGCCTCCCCCTTCTTCCCTCCCAGCCGGCCCAACTCCTTCTGTTTTTTTTCCCTAAGATCCCAGCTGCACCAGGCCTCTCTCCTCCCTCTTGGGCCCATTCCCCTTGGCCCAAAACCCCCACCGTAACCCTAGCTGACCGCTCGGTCTCGCAGCCCTTTCCCTCGCTCCCCGCACCCCGCCGCCGCCACCCATCGAGCCCCTAGCCCGACCGAGCCGCTTCTCCCTCTCCCTCGCAGCTTCTCTCCCGCATCGCCCCACTCGTCTCTCTTCGCCCGCTCGCCTCCTTCTCGCCCGCACCCCAATTCTTCCCTCGCTGGCCCTCCCATCGCCCCGCCGGCCAGCGCCAGGAGCTCCGCCTCCTCCGTCCTCCAAGCGGCCGACCTCCCGCGCCAGGTCCGGGACCCTGGCCGAGCCCCGCGCGACCCGGCCAGCCCCTCGCCATGGACGCTGGCCCTTCTCGCGACCCGGCCCCCTGGCCCGAGCGTCCTTTCCTCGCCCCGCTCCTCCTCTGGCAGGTGCCGGCCACCCCGAGCACGACCCTCCGTTCCCTGCGAGCCGTCCGAGCTCCGCCGCAAGGCCAGCCAGGGCCCCAAGCGCGCCTGGCTTCTCCACCGCATCGCCATGGGAGCCGCTCCGTCCGCGAGCTCCTCCCAAGCGTCTTCCCCGTCTCCTCCGTGGCCAGGCCCCCCCTCTGGCCGGATCCCGCAGCGCCGCGGCGGCCCCGAGCGCTGCATCCTGCCTCGCCGCGCCTTCTTCACAGCAGCCGCGGCCAAGAGGCCTCCTGCCGAGCGCCTCAGCGCGCCCCTTCCCTCCGTCCTCGACGACCAGCAGCACCGCGGTGCTCCCCTTCTCCACCGCGACGAGGCCCTGCCTCCACTTCGTCCCGCAGCGCCCGATGTGCTCGCGAGCGCCTAGTTGCTGCTGTAGTTTTGTTTTTTTGTTTTTGTTTTTTTGTTTTTTGTTTTTTTTTTTGTTTTGTGCTTGTGTTGTTAACATGAACAGAGAACGTTTACCGCCAAAGACCGCAATGCCCGAGTACAACTACAGTGTTTCGTCAAGTTCGACTACCGGCGACCCGACCAAGTACCTCTTCGAGACAAGTACCTCTACGTATACAACCGAACGTCTACGAACCGTGACGAGTACCTCTACACGACGACCTCTTGTACCCCTACGGCAAGTACCACGACGACCGAGCCCCGTGAACGTCTACCGTCGCCCGGAAAACGAGGATTCGCCAAGTACCACGACACGATGACGTGAACCACTACTTCCCTCTACTACGGCTACTTCCTCGACGCTCTCGAACCGCTTCGAGAGAGAACGCTTCGAAGGTATAACCCCGAGACGTGACCCGTGTGATGCTTGTTGTGTTGTATGTAATGTCTCCCTTGTGTGTGCTCGTGCCCGTTCCGACCTTTTGTTGAGCTCCTCGGTTGCCTCGTCGCCGACCCGTGGGAACCCGGCAACGGGATCACCCCACCTCTTTCATCTTGTTCAACTCGTTCACTCCACCTTTTGTTTTGCACCGGTCCCTCAACGAGTTACCGGTACCGATATGATGCCATTGCCTCATTTCGGATCGTTGCCGTGGCACCCCTTTTCTTTCCACCACGGTGACAAACACTTCATGTCTCTTTTAAGTCAACCTTCTAATAAAACTTGCATAAACTTGATCATGTCATCCGCATCATGTTAACAACTTTAATATGTGTTAATTTGTTGTTGCTTATAATTATTAAACATGCTCATGGGGATTTTCCGGATATGTTGTTGTTATTTCCGGCCTCATTTAAAATGTCTTAATAGTGTAGTTTCTTTATGCCTCACCTCTTGCCATGCTAAAAACATTTAACCTTGTCTTGTAAATAACAAGAGTCAATTAAATAATTAAATGTGGTGTTCCGTCAATATGCAACTCGTTGCATATTGATCTCCACTTAACTTGTAGTATTTGTTTGTGCACTTGCCATGCCATGCATATTTAAACCGGACATGCATCATACTTGTTTGTGCATCGTGCCATGTTTATGCTTGTGTGTTTACCGTGTTGTTTGCTTCTTTCCGGTTGCTTCTCTTGTTAGCTTCGGTTTCGTTCCGGAGTTGTGAGGATCCGCTCGACTGTTGCTCCGTCTTCTTCTTGGATCCGTTCTTCTCCTCTGTGGAATCCCAGGCAAGATGACCGAACCCGGATACCATTACTATTTTTGCCTCTTGCTAGAAGTCATGATCTATAGTTTTGCCTCGATGCCCATGTCTTTCTTGTCAGCCTCCTACTTGTAACCAATTGCCATGTTTAACCACCCTACCTACGCAAACCGTTGCTTGGCTAAGTACGCTTCGCTCAGCCCTTCTTATAGCATTGTTAGTTGCAGGTGAAGATTGAAGATGCTTGCTTCATGTTGAAGTTCGGTTGGGTTATATCACACTATATAAATGCTTAAATGAAATCATCTATATACTGGCAGGGTGGAAGGCTAAGCCTTTTGCTTGGTGTTTTGTTCCACTCATGCCGTTAGGATCCGTATAAGCCGGTGTTATGTTCCTTGATTATGCGTTCCTAACACGGTTGGGGTGTATGGGACCCCCTTGATAAACCGCTAAGTGCTAAGTCTTTTCCAGCAAGTCCCAACTTTTGGTACTATTTGCCCATAATAACAACTTAATTAATTAATTAAATTTGCATAGAGGGTCGCTCCCTCGAGGATCCTTTATTTCTACATAGCAGGGGGGGCCAGTGCCGATGGTGTTGGTCCCAAACGGGGAGTCTGCAGGGCCGCCTTGGGGCAACCCGAGGTATTTGGGTCCTGTAGCTTCGCCCATCCGGTCGTGTCCTGAGACCTAGATACGCGCGGCTACTATCAGGGTGTCGACACGCCGGGAGGATTTGCTGGATTAGCCTTACCTTAGTTCGGTTTAACTTGAGCACGGGATTCCGAGAATACTCGGGCCTTCCCAACTATGGAGTTGCGACTCCGCGGATCGTGGGCTTGTAATGGGTCAAGTTGGAACACCCCTGCAGGGTTTGAACTTTCGAAAGCCGTGCCCGCGGTTATGTGGCAGATGGGAGCTTGTTAATTCCGGTTGTAGATAACTTGACACAATGTTTCAATACACTACCAGCGTTGTTCCGTGACTGTCAATTTCCGAATAGGGATTCGGGAGTTGAACACGGTGGGGTTATGTTTGACCGGCTTTAGTTAGGATCACTTCGTGATCATCTTTCGACCGATGCTCTTCTCTTCTCGCTCTCTATTGCGTAAGTTAGTGCTAGTTGCTGCTGCAGACTCTTGTTTGTTCCTTCACCTCATATTTCTTTCTTCAGCCTTATCCTCACCCAAGGCTTAAATAGTCTTGTTACCCGGGAACGGGATTGCTGAGTCCTCTGTGGCTCACAGTTACTTCACCACACCAGATGCAGGCTCAGCCGAGTTTGATGCAGGAGCTGGTTCAAGTACTTCATCGGGAGCTCGATGCAGAGTGTGGCCGTTTGTTTGAGACGTTTCAATGTTCAGTAGTGGTTTCTACTAGGATTCGATCCTGCCCTGTGGTTTTATGTTGTTTTGGTATCTTTCTTTTGGTTCTTACCCGTAGTCGGGCTGTGATGTTCTGTATGATGATTGTTTATGTAATGTATTGTGTGAAGTGGCGAGTGTAAGCCAACTATCTCCTTTTGCATTTTAATCCCTCTTTTACATGAGTCGTGCAAAGATACCAAACTTGAGATCATTCTAGGATGGACTTATGCCTTTAAGTCGTGCCTCGACACGTAGGAGGTATAACTCCATCCTGGGCATTACAAGTTGGTATTCAGAGCCTTCTCCGACCTAGAAGCCCCCACTGATTGATCGAATCGTTGACGGTTGAGTCTAGGCACACACTGAAAACTTTTTGAGTCATATATTATATCGGAGAGTAGGATTTCTTTGCTTCTCATCCCCTTTCTCTCTGGTGAGGACTCCTGACGATTACTCTTTTCTCTTCTACTTTCAAAAATTGCACCAAATTTTTTTTAGGATCTCGCGAGTATTCTGGGATTGTTTCGATGTTCTTGTGACAAGGATATGGTTCTCGATGCCTCCTGTTACCGAGGAGTTGAGCTTCGAGGTATCATTGACACAAGCATATCGCGGCAGTACTAAATACTTAAGACGGCCGACATCGAAAATCTCTCCTATACGGCCAGTGGCAAGATAACCCCGACATCACCCAGTACTGGGGAGGTAGTTCGAGAGTATTGCCATAGCTTGTTATAGTGGATGCTTTTCGAAGGTCCGAGGTAAACAGTTTCCGAGAAAGACTGGTTATGTGTTGAAGGATGGATACACCTGGATGTAGGTTTAGAGTTGATTGCGCGGTGCTTCCCGTGTATCCCCAACACCTGATTGCATAACTGGAAACTTTCGGAAATCTATAGGTGGGTTCATCAAGTAGTTCTAGGCATTCTTCCAACGGATGCTCGATATGAAGTTTGGGGTTCTACATTGAGTGAAGTGGTT
>LR738714.1:17196346-17221713 GCA_902687465.1 Secale cereale | reverse complement strand
CTGTTCGAATGATATTGTGAAGATCTTGTTGCTTATCTATCCTTGTTCTTGTTTTGACTCTGGTATTCGAGTTGCTTCGATGTCAAATGTTGATTCCATACCTTTCATAATCGGTGTTCTCATATTTCTATGGGAGTGCTATTCCTCTTGACCATCAAGATTTTCATGTTAAATTCTTTCCAACCGGTGTGCTTTCTCTTCAAGTTTTTCCATACAGACGCCGTTGAGAAATCTGTCGTTTGTCTGTTTCATTCATCTCAAGTTGTCTTTGTTTTGCCCACCCTCCCACCCCTTTTCTTTATGGAGTCAGCAATTCTCAGAGGAAGTATCCATTTATTCTTGTGATATTCTTCTTTCTTTTCCTTCAATGTTCTTATCCGGTGATTATCGTGAAGATGCTCAAGAACTCCAAGTTCATCATTCTTTTGTTCTCGAATTCTTCCGGTGGATGTAATTCAAGATTTCGGTGATGATCTTATTCTTTTCCTCTTTTCACAATGCTTTCTTATTCCGGTGCACCAATTAATCATTCTCCTCTTGTTATTCTTATCCGGAGTGTTGAAGATTCATAATTCCATTCTTAACCCGTTCAAGCAATTTTTGAGGGTTGTCTTCTATTCAAGCCTTTTTAATTCAACCAGTGCAATATCTCTTAAGCAATCTTTTCAACGGTGATTTCTTTAGTGGGCCCTAACCCACAGGTCTTTTCCAGGATCTTACCTGACTCTTCTTTTCTGGAGTTATACTCAATTCTTTTCAAAGTGTGACGTAAGAATGATTTCCATCAGTCACATGCCTTCTCCAAGATCGCTTCCAAATTCTTTTCATCATTGGTTCAACCTTTTTAATTCTTCATTCCGGAGTGCTCAACAATTCTTATGGCATTTCTCGTCTTCATTCTCAACATTTGGAGACCGGAGAAGTGTTTCTCTTAAATCTTGGCCCGTCCTCTTGAAGATTTGTGGTTCTAGCTTCATGCCATCCTCATAATTGTTTTCGATTGTGAGGAATTCTTTTATACCCATCCGAAGCATTTCATGGATTCTTTTCTTTGTGATCCTCCGAAGGCCATCATTTCAGGATATTTCTTCGTTCTCAGTTTTCAACTTCGCCCTCCCAATATTCTTCTTTGATGCCTCTTCGTTCGTCTCCTTATTCTTACGGTGGTTCTTTCAAGTTTACTCTTCCGTTGTTATCGTTTTAATTCATTTGTTCTTTTCACAATCCTACCGGTGGTTCGTTGAATACTTATCCGAGTTTGTGCTAGATCCCTCTTTAATTCTTTGCAACGAGAATAAGTAGTATGCTAAATCCTTTGGTTGTCATCAATTAAATTGGTGAAGGAGATGCATGACATAATTCTTATTCTTATTCCTTCAAGGTGATTTAATTCTTTTGTCCGGAGCTTGTTCATCATATCATATTCTCGCTTCTAAGTTGTTCATCTTGTTTTCCGGAGCTTCAAGTTATTTCGATTATATCATTTCAAAGCTTCATCTAATTCATCGTTGGCCTTGAGTCTTATTCTTTCATCTTTCACTTCTCATGCTTTCATTACCGGAGATCTCATGGTGGTTCATCATATTTTAATTCATCCTCAGTCTTCATCAAGATTCTTGTTGGAGCTCAAGCATTCTTCATCATGCTTTCCAATTGCAATCCTTCTACCTTATCCTTTTCAGATGGTGTTATGTCATTCTTGACAATTCCTTCATGTTTTATGATTCACGAGTTTCAAGAATGAGATATTTAAACCCATCATTTTTTCCTTGTTCAGGAGATCTTCCCAACCATTCAATTTATTCTTTGGAGTTATCTTGGGTTGCATTTCACCTAAAAGCTTTCCCTAAGGATTGTTGCTAATTATGGTGCTTATAAATGACCCAAGTTCTTCATTTATCATTCCGGTGATATAAGTTTATCGTCTCCTTGTTGATCTCAATCCAATCAATTGTTTTCTTTAGTGGCTGGTTGTCACCTCTTAATTTTGAGATGTTTTCCATAAGCCCACATCAAGCTCATTCTTTCGTTGTTGATTTTTCCAACTACTCTGTTCAACCTTCTTCGTAAGGATGCTCTTTCAAATTCAATTTTGAGAGATGTTGTCATTTGCTTCTCCGTTCTTTTCTTTCATTGAACTATATTCTCTATTCTTTCATTCCGGAGGTTTTGTGATATTGCCCTCTTTAACCATCATCTCGTTTTTATCGAGATCATGTTCTTTCCATTGCCTATCTTTAACCGGAGTGTTGTATTCTTCATTCAAGTTCCGTCATCTTATCAAGTTTTAACTCTCTTTTAACCGGAGTGCTGTCTGAATCCTTTCTTACACCTTGTGCAATTCTTTTAATTGTTTCGGAGGCAATATGTTGTTGTTTTCATCAAGTATCACTCCATCTTCTCTAGTTCTTGTTAATTCCTTCCATTTTCAGACGGAGTGCTGTCCAAATTCTGTCATTCTTATTCCTTGGCTATACCGTTGCGGTTTCATATTCTTTTCATTCTTAAGCTCTTGTTTCATGTTTTTCAACCTACAAGGTTCTTGTTATGTTCCTTGTTCCTCCTTTTAACGGAGTGCTCTTAACTTCGTTCATCTATGATTGTATTCTTCTTTCAACTTGTTTAACCTCTCAAGGTTCCTGGTTTCACTCGTTTCTCGAAGAAGCAACTTTGTTTTACCTCTTCCTCTTCGTTTTTACCCGGTGATATCTCTAGGATCTCGGGTCGAGATCCTCTGTTAGTGTGGGAGAGTTGTGACGCCCGAGACCGACGTCCCAGAAGATTCCAGAAGATTCCAGATGTTCCGGGTCCTCCCGTGGGTTGCATTGTGCTTGTGTTATTTATTTTTGCATTGCATCATGTCATCATGCCATCATGTCATATTTTATTTTGCATCTCAACCTAATAATTCGTGTGGACCTTCGGTCCATTTAAATCGAGGGAAGATGACTTCTCTTTATAACATATAAAAGCCTCTCACTAGTTAGGGAGCTATATTTAAAATATTCCCTTTGTTGGAATTCACCGTAACACACTTGCATAATTTCTCCATGTCTTTTCACTTCGAGTTTCTACTTCAAAAACCTTGCCAAATAATTCTTTCCGTTGTTTCGAGGTTTCTCCAAAAATCTAAACTCCTTTTATTTGCAAGCTAAATGTTTTAGTTTGCACTTCCTTGTGTTGGAACTATTTTTGTTGGGTTGGTAATATCCCGTAAAGCCTTATAAAAATGTTCCATATTTTATTTTTCTGTTCCTTGCCTCTTTTATTTTATTTTTGAATCCCTCTCTATTTATTTCTGCTGAAGAAATAAATTAAAAGAAGAGGCCAGCCTCCCTCTTGGGCCTCCCCCTTCTTCCCTCCCAGCCGGCCCAACTCCTTCTGTTTTTTTTCCCTAAGATCCCAGCTGCACCAGGCCTCTCTCCTCCCTCTTGGGCCCATTCCCCTTGGCCCAAAACCCCCACCGTAACCCTAGCTGACCGCTCGGTCTCGCAGCCCTTTCCCTCGCTCCCCGCACCCCGCCGCCGCCACCCATCGAGCCCCTAGCCCGACCGAGCCGCTTCTCCCTCTCCCTCGCAGCTTCTCTCCCGCATCGCCCCACTCGTCTCTCTTCGCCCGCTCGCCTCCTTCTCGCCCGCACCCCAATTCTTCCCTCGCTGGCCCTCCCATCGCCCCGCCGGCCAGCGCCAGGAGCTCCGCCTCCTCCGTCCTCCAAGCGGCCGACCTCCCGCGCCAGGTCCGGGACCCTGGCCGAGCCCCGCGCGACCCGGCCAGCCCCTCGCCATGGACGCTGGCCCTTCTCGCGACCCGGCCCCCTGGCCCGAGCGTCCTTTCCTCGCCCCGCTCCTCCTCTGGCAGGTGCCGGCCACCCCGAGCACGACCCTCCGTTCCCTGCGAGCCGTCCGAGCTCCGCCGCAAGGCCAGCCAGGGCCCCAAGCGCGCCTGGCTTCTCCACCGCATCGCCATGGGAGCCGCTCCGTCCGCGAGCTCCTCCCAAGCGTCTTCCCCGTCTCCTCCGCGGCCAGGCCCCCCCTCTGGCCGGATCCCGCAGCGCCGCGGCGGCCCCGAGCGCTGCATCCTGCCTCGCCGCGCCTTCTTCACAGCAGCCGCGGCCAAGAGGCCTCCTGCCGAGCGCCTCAGCGCGCCCCTTCCCTCCGTCCTCGACGACCAGCAGCACCGCGGTGCTCCCCTTCTCCACCGCGACGAGGCCCTGCCTCCACTTCGTCCCGCAGCGCCCGATGTGCTCGCGAGCGCCTAGTTGCTGCTGTAGTTTTGTTTTTTTGTTTTTGTTTTTTTGTTTTTTGTTTTTTTTTTTGTTTTGTGCTTGTGTTGTTAACATGAACAGAGAACGTTTACCGCCAAAGACCGCAATGCCCGAGTACAACTACAGTGTTTCGTCAAGTTCGACTACCGGCGACCCGACCAAGTACCTCTTCGAGACAAGTACCTCTACGTATACAACCGAACGTCTACGAACCGTGACGAGTACCTCTACACGACGACCTCTTGTACCCCTACGGCAAGTACCACGACGACCGAGCCCCGTGAACGTCTACCGTCGCCCGGAAAACGAGGATTCGCCAAGTACCACGACACGATGACGTGAACCACTACTTCCCTCTACTACGGCTACTTCCTCGACGCTCTCGAACCGCTTCGAGAGAGAACGCTTCGAAGGTATAACCCCGAGACGTGACCCGTGTGATGCTTGTTGTGTTGTATGTAATGTCTCCCTTGTGTGTGCTCGTGCCCGTTCCGACCTTTTGTTGAGCTCCTCGGTTGCCTCGTCGCCGACCCGTGGGAACCCGGCAACGGGATCACCCCACCTCTTTCATCTTGTTCAACTCGTTCACTCCACCTTTTGTTTTGCACCGGTCCCTCAACGAGTTACCGGTACCGATATGATGCCATTGCCTCATTTCGGATCGTTGCCGTGGCACCCCTTTTCTTTCCACCACGGTGACAAACACTTCATGTCTCTTTTAAGTCAACCTTCTAATAAAACTTGCATAAACTTGATCATGTCATCCGCATCATGTTAACAACTTTAATATGTGTTAATTTGTTGTTGCTTATAATTATTAAACATGCTCATGGGGATTTTCCGGATATGTTGTTGTTATTTCCGGCCTCATTTAAAATGTCTTAATAGTGTAGTTTCTTTATGCCTCACCTCTTGCCATGCTAAAAACATTTAACCTTGTCTTGTAAATAACAAGAGTCAATTAAATAATTAAATGTGGTGTTCCGTCAATATGCAACTCGTTGCATATTGATCTCCACTTAACTTGTAGTATTTGTTTGTGCACTTGCCATGCCATGCATATTTAAACCGGACATGCATCATACTTGTTTGTGCATCGTGCCATGTTTATGCTTGTGTGTTTACCGTGTTGTTTGCTTCTTTCCGGTTGCTTCTCTTGTTAGCTTCGGTTTCGTTCCGGAGTTGTGAGGATCCGCTCGACTGTTGCTCCGTCTTCTTCTTGGATCCGTTCTTCTCCTCTGTGGAATCCCAGGCAAGATGACCGAACCCGGATACCATTACTATTTTTGCCTCTTGCTAGAAGTCATGATCTATAGTTTTGCCTCGATGCCCATGTCTTTCTTGTCAGCCTCCTACTTGTAACCAATTGCCATGTTTAACCACCCTACCTACGCAAACCGTTGCTTGGCTAAGTACGCTTCGCTCAGCCCTTCTTATAGCATTGTTAGTTGCAGGTGAAGATTGAAGATGCTTGCTTCATGTTGAAGTTCGGTTGGGTTATATCACACTATATAAATGCTTAAATGAAATCATCTATATACTGGCAGGGTGGAAGGCTAAGCCTTTTGCTTGGTGTTTTGTTCCACTCATGCCGTTAGGATCCGTATAAGCCGGTGTTATGTTCCTTGATTATGCGTTCCTAACACGGTTGGGGTGTATGGGACCCCCTTGATAAACCGCTAAGTGCTAAGTCTTTTCCAGCAAGTCCCAACTTTTGGTACTATTTGCCCATAATAACAACTTAATTAATTAATTAAATTTGCATAGAGGGTCGCTCCCTCGAGGATCCTTTATTTCTACATAGCAGGGGGGGCCAGTGCCGATGGTGTTGGTCCCAAACGGGGAGTCTGCAGGGCCGCCTTGGGGCAACCCGAGGTATTTGGGTCCTGTAGCTTCGCCCATCCGGTCGTGTCCTGAGACCTAGATACGCGCGGCTACTATCAGGGTGTCGACACGCCGGGAGGATTTGCTGGATTAGCCTTACCTTAGTTCGGTTTAACTTGAGCACGGGATTCCGAGAATACTCGGGCCTTCCCAACTATGGAGTTGCGACTCCGCGGATCGTGGGCTTGTAATGGGTCAAGTTGGAACACCCCTGCAGGGTTTGAACTTTCGAAAGCCGTGCCCGCGGTTATGTGGCAGATGGGAGCTTGTTAATTCCGGTTGTAGATAACTTGACACAATGTTTCAATACACTACCAGCGTTGTTCCGTGACTGTCAATTTCCGAATAGGGATTCGGGAGTTGAACACGGTGGGGTTATGTTTGACCGGCTTTAGTTAGGATCACTTCGTGATCATCTTTCGACCGATGCTCTTCTCTTCTCGCTCTCTATTGCGTAAGTTAGTGCTAGTTGCTGCTGCAGACTCTTGTTTGTTCCTTCACCTCATATTTCTTTCTTCAGCCTTATCCTCACCCAAGGCTTAAATAGTCTTGTTACCCGGGAACGGGATTGCTGAGTCCTCTGTGGCTCACAGTTACTTCACCACACCAGATGCAGGTTCAGCCGAGTTTGATGCAGGAGCTGGTTCAAGTACTTCATCGGGAGCTCGATGCAGAGTGTGGCCGTTTGTTTGAGACGTTTCAATGTTCAGTAGTGGTTTCTACTAGGATTCGATCCTGCCCTGTGGTTTTATGTTGTTTTGGTATCTTTCTTTTGGTTCTTACCCGTAGTCGGGCTGTGATGTTCTGTATGATGATTGTTTATGTAATGTATTGTGTGAAGTGGCGAGTGTAAGCCAACTATCTCCTTTTGCATTTTAATCCCTCTTTTACATGAGTCGTGCAAAGATACCAAACTTGAGATCATTCTAGGATGGACTTATGCCTTTAAGTCGTGCCTCGACACGTAGGAGGTATAACTCCATCCTGGGCATTACATTTAGTTTATAAGAGTATGTTTCAGATTTACCTCTATCATTGATTGTTTATTCATGAAATCTTGAATTGAGAAAAAAATATAACATTAATGCTACACGATTGAGAAGATCGATAAAACCACTTGGATGTGGCACTGCTTGGTTATATCAGAAAATTAATCTTCATATAGATAAAGTATTAAAACATTTTGACTTTGAATCAATAATACATAGTGATGTATTGGGTCCTAGAAACAACCCAGGGTGCAGTGAATTATTATGCTTCATTGATGATTGAGTAAATATGATTTACTTGATATACATCTGAAATCTTTGAAAGGTTCAAAAAAATCAGACAAAAATATTTGAAAGGTTCAAATAAAACTCATAATGAAGATAAGAATCATTGTGACAAAGATAAAATCATCTTCAATCATGAAGATAAATTATCTAAGTCACAAGTTTAGCAAAACACTCAGATAATTATAGAATTATTTATTATCGCTGGACTACCGAGCGGACCGATACATGTCTGCGTTGATATCCAGGACGATAAGCATGTTTACTCATTAAATTGCATTAAGTAATGGTCCTTAAGTAATGCGGATCTAAGAGCATCTATAGAGGGCATCTCAAACCGGCCTCAAACTCGGGCGGTCTGTCCAGTTATGAAATTTCAATTCAGACGGACGCCTCAAACGGGTCTCAAACACCCGGGCTGACCAGCACCCCTTATATCCAGTCCAAATATGAGGCGCATATGAAGTGCCTATGCGTGTCCGTCACATAGGACTGGCGATGGGGTTCCACATGGAGTTGCCCGGAAACCAGGTGGTCCAACGAACATCTCCTCCTTCGTCGCGGTATGATCGTCGTGTGGCGCCGCTCCGGTGCACCGCCCGAGGCCAAATCCGGCTGTTAAACCGGCCGACGTCCCCCAACCCTAGCCCATCCACCTGCTCCCTCTCAGTGCCGCAGCCCAAGTCCATCCACCTCCTCTCCCCCGCTCTTCACACGCTCTCTGGCATCTCCATGGTCCGGCTGAAGATCACCACATACGCTATGCTCACACGGGAGCACCGGTACAAGATAGACGAGGAGATCCGGGCGAGGCGCGCCGCCCGCATCGCTGCCGGGCTGCTTTCGGATTCGCCGGAGCCGGAGTAGGAGGAGCAGCAGGCGGATGAGGATGGAGAGTAGCAGCCGGGGCCTATGGAGGTGGCGGATTCGGCGGGGGACGAGGCGGAGCAGCCTGCTTCGGGCTTCAACATGGAGGACGCGGTGGCGGAGTTCGCCGTTGCCGAACTCGAAGCGGAGATAGAGGAGGAGGCCAAAGAGGAGCCGGAGCTACAGTTGCCGCCTATGTACCCGAAGCCGGACACAGAGATAGTCGACATCTCCAACGAGGAGTAGATTAGTTTCTATGTAGTACGCGTTTTTTTTTTTTGCATATTTTTATATGGATTTAAGAATTCCATTATTAGGTGTCTGGATGCGGTCGAACAAATTTAAGGTCAAATCATTTACTGTCCACGAACGCGTCTGCGCACACGCGCACACGTTCATGAGTTTGTAGGGTCATATTTGTCATACACAGTTGTAGATACTCCGATCTCCATAGATCGGCATATTCCCACGGCCCCATGCCACCCCACACCAGCGCACGTTCGGAAAAAGCTGCGGCTCGGCATCGATTGCAGCTAGACATGCATGCATCATGCGGGTAGCCGTCACGAGTCCTTGTTGGCCAGAGGCGTGGCCTTCCTACTTTCCTGGTTAGTTTTCTTTTTTTGGTACTACTTGGGTTACCGTTTTGGCACTACTTGGGTTACCGTTTTGGCGCTTGAACGGACATCCTTCACCAGTTGAGGGGAGGTAGCCATTTCCACTCTAGTAGATCACCTACTATACTACCCACTCTTGCTTGATCTCCTAGCTAGATTTCCTAGATCTGGTCCTTGTTTTTATAACATGGTCCAGTAGCAAAAGGGCAGATTTTTCCTCCGTGTCTATCCAAACCCCAAGATACGTAGCACGCTACTTATCCCTCCCAAGAAACGAAGGGCCTGTTGCTTTTCCGCGAATTTTTCGTTGCCTTTTCAGTTTTTATTTATTTATACTAAATTTGAGCTTAAAAGGGGGCACAAGCTAGAATTGGGTACTAAGCAACTTAGTACTAGTTGTCCATAGGCACGTCCAAAAGAATGTCAACATCAATTTCGCTAAATTGAAACCTCTCAAGTATGCATTTGGCTCATCGCTAATAAAGGTGGCCACTGGCAAAGCAGTCCTACCGATAACACCTTTTTTGGGGAGGAAATATGGATAATACTCCCTTCGTTCCATAATGTAGTGCGTATATATTTTTGAAAAGTCAAACTTTGCAAACTTTGACTAAATTTATAGGGAAAATTATTTATATCTACTATCAATGTTAAAAAAGGTCTTATATTTTGATATGAAGAGAGTACATCTTACGGTGAATCTAATTATATATGTTTGGCATTCTAGATGTAATTTTTCTCCACAAACTTGATCGAAGTTTTGTGAGGCTTGACTTTTCAGAAATCTATATATGCACTACATTATGAAACGGGGTAGTAAAAACACATGAATGAAATGTCATGATGATATCATGCTAGCTTGTTTTGGAGGCATTGCCCAGAGTTGCTCGGACTTGAACTTCAGGGGAAAACCCAAGGTCTAGCCTTCAGTGACAATGTTTGAGCGTCATTTAGTCCTTAGAGGTGTTTCTACTAGAGAACCTATCTCGTTAATTGCCCTCGTGTTGTCAAGAGATGGCCAGATGGGTGGTGTCAATTGTCGTAGTTGTAGTCGGTCGATCCCTATTCTAATCACTTCGGGTTTTCATTTCTTTTTTCTTCGCCGTTGAATAATTTCAATCGGCTTTTCTCTTTGCTGGTGTGATTCTTTCTGTGCATGTGTTAGTGTTGATTGTGTGCAGTCTAATCACGCACATGTCAGATGTGTGCTTATTGTTTCATGCTTCATTTTGAATCAATAAACCCACGTTTATCAAAGAAAAAACAGCCTACATGGAGTCCAAATCAACCCAAGCACGGCAAGAACCCTACACGGAACCATACACATACACTACTCAACCAGTCGTTCACAGTTTTTAGAGCATCTCCAACAGCCGCGCTATACTAGCGCCGCGCCGCAAAAAACGCCATTTTAGCGCGCGCGCAACGCGTCGGATAGCTCCAGCGGGCGCGCAAAAAACGCGCGCGCGCTAAAACGAGTTGGGCGCGCTGGTGAAAGCCCCATCCCGCGCTGTTGATTTGGTGCGTTCACTTCCGCGCGCGGCACACTCTCGCGCGCGCGCGAACTCTCCTCTCTTCTTTCTTCCACCCCCGCGCGCCGGCTCTCCCGCGCTCGTTCCTCTCCCGCGCTCGCTCACCCCCATCCGGCCACGCCGCCGCCGCCGCTCGCGCCCCCGGCGACCTCTTCCCCGGCCTATCCCGGCGCCGCCCCCGCGTCCGCCGGCGACTCGCGCTTCCCGGTCTGCCTCCGCTGGCGCCCGCCTCCCGCGCCCGCCGGCGACCGTTCAGGCGCTTCGCCCGCCTCCCCGCGCCGCTGCGCTTCCGCCCCACCCCCTCCTAGTCCGACCGGACCTCGCGCGCCTCCGACGTCCGAGGAACAGCGCCCGACGGCTCGCTTCCGCGCCGCGCCCGCAAGGTGTTCGACAAAAAACCCTAAACGGTCGTCGCGCCGCGCCGCGCCAGCGAACGATAAAACTATTTGTTTCAGTTGTAAACTATTTATTGTTGATTTATTTTGTTTGTTTGATCGTTTTTCTTCTATTTGTTGAACTGTATATGTGCTTTGCGCGCGCTGCATTTTTGCGCACCGCTGGAGCGGCGCGCGCGCTGCATTATAGCGCTGCTGCTGGAGCCAGCGCTGCGCGGCGCGGAAAAACAGTCTAAGCGCGCGCGGTATATGGGTTTTTTGGGCGCGGCGCTAAGCGCGCCTGTTGGAGATGCTCTTAACTATTACTCCGAGAAACCGCATCGCAAAAGTCCAAATGAAGCTGCAGGGGACATGATGATGACATTTGATGATAACTTTGTTTAATCCCTCGACGGGCATAGATTAACATCGACATAATCCCCCCTTCCACCGTGGGTCCGCACATTCCCAACGCGGCGTCGTAATATTCCGTCCCCCAGCGCCGGCGACCAATCGCAGGCCGTCACCGCGGCTCCTCCACCGATAAAACTACAAGAAGCCGACGCTGACCTGCCCCGCGCGCTTGGCTTAACCTAGGATCTGCGAAGCTGCGGCTCGACATTGATCGCAGTCGTCCAGAGAGATCTTTTGGCTTGGTGTTTCTGGGTAGCTGGTTTGCCGTGGGCATGGTGATGGAGGTGGAGGCCGGCATGGAGCGGGCTCTCGGCGGGTTCAGCCTCCGGCTCAGCGACCGCGACGATAGCGATGAGAGCGGCGGCGGCCGAGGAGGAGGAGGGCACGACGAGGCCGACGGCGGGGGCGCGGTGAAGGAGCGGATCGCGCGGGCGCTGCGGCTGTACAAGGAGTCGAGCAGCGGCGGCGAAGGCGGCGCGCTGGTGCAGGTCTGGGCGCCGGCGCGGGACGGGGAGCGCCGCCGCGTGCTGGCGACCCGCGGGCAGCCGTTCGTGCTTCCCTCGCGGTGCCGGCGGCTGCTCCAGTACAGAGCGGTCTCGCTGACGCACGTGTTCGCCGTCGGCGACGGCGAGCGCGCGACGTGGGAGGAGCGCGGGCTGCCGGGGCGGGTGTTCGAGGCGCGGGCGCCCGAGTGGACGCCCAACGTGCAGTTCTACGGCACCGGCGAGTACGCGCGAATGAGCTACGCGCTCATCTACGACATCCAGGCCAGCCTCGCCCTCCCCATCCTCGACCCCGCCGACCCGCGCCGCTGCCTCGCCGTCCTCGAGCTCGTCTTCACCACCGCCACCGCCGCCCGCTTCGCCGCCGAGGCCCACAACCTCTGCAAGGCCCTCCAGGTCACCCATCCCTCCATTATCTCCTCTAGCTTCCCTCCTTGCATTCTCGCTCCACCATAAAAACTACTACTCCTTGGTGTAGAGCCGCCATGAATCCTAATAAAAAGCTTCTACGATTAACATTTTCTGCCATTCTATGCATGCAGGCCGTGTCATTGAGAGGCTCCGAGATCTGCCACCCAGTGCCACCGACCGAGGTGCGTGCCGCGACTTGCGAACCATGGGTTCGTCTCGTACACATTTTCTCTACATCTTAATTAGTCTTTTGGATGAACTTTGATTGGTGCATCAAACTCAATAGAGGCGTAATCGCATGAACTTTGGAGACAAAAACTTCTGTTGTTACTATCAATCCGAAGCCACTTTCTCATCATGTTAATTATGAACATCTGGTGCAGATATGCAACTCAGAGGCGACTCAGGCGGCCATGTCGGAGGTGTCGGGGCTGCTGGCCGCCGTCCGCGAAGCCCACGAGCTGCCGCTGGCGCAAGCCTGGGTAAGGTGCAAGCGCTGCGGCATCACGGACGACGACGACGACGAGGAGCATTTCTACCTGACGACGGCCAGCGCTCCGTTCCGCCTAGGCGCGCACTACGGCGGATTCCGCGACGCCTGCGCCGAGCACCACCTGCGGCGTGGGCGGGGGCTCGTCGGCGAGGCGGCTGAAGCAGGCGGGCCGCGCTTCTGCGCCGACGTCGCCAGGCGCTCCAAGGACGCGTACCCGCTCGCGCACTACGCCCGCATGCACGGCCTGGCAGGGTGCCTCGCCGTGCCCCTGCGTCTACCACTGTCCGCCATGGACGTCGGCGACGACGGCCAGGTAGAGGAGGAGTGCGTGGTGCTGGAGTTGTTCCTCCCGCCGGACTGCAGGAGCGCCGGGGAGCAGAAGGCCATGGTGGACGCCGTCGCAGCTACGATCAGGAAGGAATGCTCCGGCAATCACCTGGAGGCGACGAGCGACCTGCAAGATTTGTTCTTGGAGACCGTTCTTGCCGATGCTGACACTGCCCATGAACTGAACGATCGTGGGGACTACGATACCAATGATTCAGACGAGGAGGGCGGGGATCAAGCAGGAGGCGTCCATGGCGCAGACCAAAGTGGAGCCGAGGATTGTTTACCACCACCGGAGACGAAGAAGAAGACCGGAAGGAAGGCCGGAAGAGCTGTCAGCCTTAAGGAGCTGCAAGGATACTTCTCAGGGAGCCTGAAAGATGCTGCACGGAGCCTCGGGGGTAAGAACATTCTCAGACACAGATTAACCAATATGAACACCACAATGAATTGACTCCGAACCAAGTTCCTTGAAACATGTCGAAAATCTGGTGCTCGGTTTCCATTCGCATAAGCCGATGCCCACATCGAAAAACCGAAATACTTACTGCATGGTGAGGTAACTGAAAGTCTGAAACTCTTGTTCTACAGTGTGCCCGACGACGATGAAGCGCATCTGCAGGCAGCACGGCATATCGAGATGGCCATTCCGGAAGATCAGTAAGGTGAACCGTGCCCTCGGTAAGATCAGGCGCGCCGCCATCGAATCAGGGAATCGCTCACCAAAGCCGACCACCGCTTCTTCTTCTTCCTCCCGCCGAGCTTCAGCTCCACACCTACCATGCCTGTCAAGCGCTCTAGGAGAAGATACCTCCTCCCAAGGCTCAAGCCAAGACCCCCCTCCTCTCACCAAAACGGCATTACCAAAGTCTTTGCTGCAGCGCAGCAATGGTGTAGCGGGGGAGGTGGTGACCATCAAGGCGAGCTACAGGGGGGACATCATCAGGTTCAGGGTGTCGTGCTCGGCCGGTGTCGCGGCGGTGAAGGGGGAGGTGGCCAAGAGGCTGGGTCTAGACACCGGTGCCTTCGACGTCAAGTACCTCGACGACGACCATGAGTGGGTGCTCCTGTCCTGCGACGCCGACTTCCAGGAGTGCCTTGATGTTGCGCCAGGACTGCCGGCTTCGGCGTTGGTAGCTGTGGCTGGCTCGGCGTCTCCGATTGTCAGATTGATGGTCCAGGAGATAGCTGATAACCTTAGGAGCTCTTGTGGCAGCTCAGATTAGCTGGAGACTTACTTCAACATGCCTTAACCATACAACTGTTGCTGATCAGTTTTGTCACTTCCATGAAGTGCATCGGAGTCAGGTAGAGCTTTCAAATTTCTGCAGATTCGCTTTGTAATTTTGTATACACACAACACAGTATTTGAATAATCATAGAAGGGATGGAGGGATGGAATTATATTGCTTAAAGAGTATTTGAATACACATGCAGTAACAGTTTCAAGCTAATTTGATCATCTCCTACCCCATGGAAGGAGGATCCTTTCCTAAGTGGCTTCAGTAGATTAGTTGGAAGGCGAAATTTTACAGGTAGCATGCAGACCCAATCAAGCAAATGGGGGTTTGCATTTCATACAACACAGGTTTTGCGGGAGGACACACATGGTACTAATCTGGTACAATCCTAAAAGACAGCAAAAATCTGCTATTCCACTACAAGTTTATTGTTCTGTGTCAATCCCTCACCGGTAATCGGGTATTCCGATGAAAGTTTCCACTCCCCGTCCACCAAGAACTTGATCTCATAGCTTTATTATGCACAAAAGATAAATATATTTCATTTGATGAATCATAGTGGGCGTGGGCAGCATCACGAAACTGACAAAAACATACCTCCCCGGTCTAAGCCTCAGAGTCCCAGAGAATCTCGCGTAGTCCCCTGAATATTCCCTGGACATTGTCTCGCCATGGGACCAGCCATCGAAGGAGCCCATAATTTGCACATTCTGGTATGAATTGTATATACATGGTGAGTAAGAACAAAGCAAAATGAGAATGAGGAAAAAAACAGACATAAAAATGTACTCCCTCCATCCCATAATATAAGACGTTATTACATCCAATATACTCACATATTGGATGTAATAATATCTTATATTTATGGGACGGAGGAAGTATTTTACAAACTGAAAAGGACAAATGCAGCATTGCAAGATGTTATTCTATAGTCATTCAGTAAAAAAAAAAATTGTTTACCTCAGCCATGCCAACCCAATGGACAGTGATTTCTCGAGGTCTTAAAGACTCGACATCCTTTATTTGTACCATAACCTTGTCATGAACAGCTGCAGGGAAGCAAATACTAGTATTATCAGTCAGCCAACCTCACATAAAGTCAAACTTAGAGCATTGCAAGCTTGTATGAAATGAGGTAATATTTTAACACAGCTCTAGATACTGTTATGCTACTAGATAACACAAAAAGGTGTATTACGAACATTTGTTACCCTGGCACTGCTTAGCACATTTAACTATTACTGGCATGCCAATTTTCCTTGCACAAAAAAGGGATGAGAACACACTAAAGACTGCTCTGCATATTTAGCTGATGTAAGGCTGCAATAAGCATGAAGTTTCTCCAATTTTATTAATGCAAGGACAGAAATATAACGATGACAAAATTTAGATCTGAGAAATCATAAAATGCTAGCACTCAGAATATCAGATCACAGTTATAATAACCATAAATGCAGTTGGATCTCACTGTCAACCTACCTACTTTGCATATCAGATATCCATGTCACAACTCACAACATGATAGTGAGAACTACAGATATAAATGGACAAAGGATCGTCACCATTGTCTGCTTAGGGACACTAAGGTATTCCATGCCAGTCAACAATGATGCTAGTGGAATTGTGACTTCCAGTATGCTGGAATTTATAGTTGACTTATTATGACAACCAAACAGATCAATACAACAAAGGATTATTTTGTTTAAGTGAATTAGATATGTTTTTTTAATTGGGTAGGCCACAAACTTCAGGTCAATACCTAGGGAGTTCTTTAACAAACTGGAACAATCCCACCGGCCAAAGACACCAAACCTCAGTTCCATGACCTACCTAGCGTAGCACTATAATATGTAGAAATTTAACTATAGGTCAACAGAAAGTAAATGTTTATTTCAAATGGATTGTACATGGATCACGATTAATCAACTCAAGTACTGTCTATTCAATCCTATGGAGATATGGCATCAAGGATAGGCATTCGTCATTCAGCTTGAATTCAGTGGGCCACTTCAAGGCAAAGTTTGCTAAGTGAGCTGACGTACTATTGTCAAATGTCTTTGCAGAAAAGGTAGCAATGACAAATGTAATGATGGAGAGCCTCAATCATACCGACAGTAGCTCTTTCTGCTAAATTACCTTCTAATCTGGAGAGAAGATGAGACTGAATATATTTTCCATTTACCTTCCTTGACCCTGATGGAACATCAAAATTAGCAATCTCTTCAGCTAGGCCAACCAAAGCCTGTGGACATAAAGAAACAGTTAAGACGCACAAAGTTTTCTAGTACAAACATCAAAACTGGTGGTTACTTACATGCGCAAAAGACAATATTGAACAAAACCAGTAAAGAAAACATAGTTATATACATCCAGTACCGAGGAAGACAAATCTAAGAGCTTACAATATTGTGCAAAGTGAAATCAGCATAATTATAAGGGGGGCTGATCAGCAACAAACCATTTAGCAAACAGTCACCTTAGAAACTGTGCAGTTTGCTTTTGAATTATCACAGAAAGGACCAAACATGTATTTTGTTGATAAAGAGGACACAAAAGGGGGCCAAAACAATTGGAACACGTGACCACCAGACAACATCTTGAGGCAATCCAAATTAACTATGCATAACAGTTAAACAATCCGAAAAAGAAAATGCTAACCTGCAGTTCAAGTTCCAAAACAGCAAGTTCACTTCTGAACTTTACAAGTGCATCATCCTTTATTTGCGACTGCAGAACATAAGATCTAGTCAGTAATGACCTCGCACTATTAAGAGAAATGGTACTATGCGACTTTTACATATCAACTCTGTCCCAGGCTGCTGTCTACACGAAACATACTTTTCTCACAAAATCTCATTAGTCCGTGATAAGCTTAAGTTGGAAAACAGTTATGCCGCTGCTAACATATAAGATTTCAGATTTTTTATATTTATATCACTGATAATTTTCTTGTGAGTTAGCAGACAGTGTCAAGTGAATTGACAACTGTAAGTCTGTAACACGCAAGTAGCAGAAGAGTTCTAGATGCGACCCTTCCCCGGTTAAAAAGATCACCGTATCTGACCTACATCGCAATTCACAAATCCAGCCTGGATAGACGGCTAATTTTGTCGAAATATATTCCCCGCCTCTCTTCATCAGTTCAGACTTTTGAATGAGTTGGCTGAATCATGAATTCAATATGGTATCCGAGCCAAGAGGTCTTGAGTTCAAGACCCTGCTAACGCAGTATTAAAATAAAAGATCCTGCAACCTACATCGATCCCACGTCTAAGGCCTGAACAAGCCTAGACATGAGGGGGAGTGTTGAAATATATTGCCCGCTTCTCTTCATCAGTTTTTACTTTTGAATGAGTTGGCTGGATCATGAATTCAAGAAATTTTGAATCTAAAGGAACAGGTCAGTGGTTTGGTGGTAGCCTCCTCACATAGCCAGGTTAGTCCTAGGAGCAGCTTGGGTCAGAGCTCCTGGCATATATATTATGAAAATAAGAAATTATGAATGTATATATGCAGTTCTTCAGCAGAATGAGGAACTATTCCTCAGAAGGCCAGTCATACAACACCACACTTTGCTATGAATCAAGTAAATTCGATGTATGGTTTATGATTTCAGTAATAGAACCTGTCTCTTGAGAAACCGGTTCTGCTGGTTTGCTTCACTTAGCTTTCTCAAAAGCTTACTTCGTTCTTTGTCAGCCAAAAGAGATTTCAACTGCAAAATAACGAGAGAGAAGATTAATCAATCACTGCTGCCTCTTTTAACAGATCCGGAAGCATCACATGTGGCCAACATTACATAGCCTGAGCACCCACATACGCAAGCATGATTGTTTTTCCCTTTTCAGAAGTAGTATTAACTATTATGTGTATAACCATTTCAAGAGGTATGAGAACAATTCTAGCCCCTTTCATTTGGACAGAGTGTGTCAACTTGCAGTTCTTTAGTAAACACAGAGGAACAGCTGATTTCATGAGTAAGTGGTACATGTGCTCAGAATGATTAACTTCACATGTGAAACGATATAATACCGAGTATGACTAATACCTCGTCTGAGGTAAGCTGCTCACTAGTCTGCCCTGATGAAGACGATGTCGAACTCGAGGGTGCAGGCCCATTTTCTAAATTTAAACTTGCTGCGAAAGATCTCCAGCGTGAACCTCTGCCAACAACTGGGCCGATGGGACACACCCCAGTGGCAACCTTGCAGCGTCTGCTAGAGTTTGTGTAAGCTGTAAAATAGCAGAGAACCCTTCCAGGAATCCATTGCTTCTCGCCCGCGGACTTACTCGGGCATACGAAGTTATACTCCCTACCCACATTCCTGGACAAGGAAATCACCATATCATGTCAAATGGACTCGAAAGAGATAATGAAACTACATGCCGTCCAACTTCCCTTTCGAATTCAGTATCTGTGCAAAAGATGAGCGCACAACCAACAGCAGGGCCTACCTTGCGGCGAAACTCGCAGTCAAGCATTCCATAGCAATCCCTGGAGAAAAATAAAAATAAGAGACATCCTGTTACCAATCAAATTCAGCATAGCTCCACTCAAACACTGAACAGAGGGATAAATCTCCGGTGGCCGGTAACTTCATCTTCTCAAAGCGTTAGAGAACAGCAGAGCCAGGCTCCTAGACTGACGAAACTACAAGGAACTGACGCCCCTTGTGCCCTACTGACGGAAAAAACCTCGCTGTTCGTTCTGAACCCGCATACCGTGGGCTGGCTAGGCAGTCCATTTCAAGGGAAACCCTGAACCTCCAGAGCTGCGCCTCCCACGGATCAGCTCCTATCCCCGAAACAAGCGAGGAAACGCACGCGGAAACCGGGACAGAGGCGGCCCACCGCGCCCAATCGCGACAGGGGCTCAGCGCCAACCGGCCCGCTTTGGGGGAAATTAAGCGGATGCCTAGAAACGAACCTCGCGGAGAATGCCGGGAGCTTGGGACTGGAGCCCCGGAGGCCGGAGATCGAGCGGAGGCGACGGCGGCGGAGGAGTGGAGTGGGGAAGCGAGGCGAGGGCGAGGAGCTCGTAGTTCTGTTTCCGTCTTCTTTTTCAGTGTGCGTGTGCTTCGCGAATCGCGAGGTTGCAGCCACGGGTTTTTATTCATCTTCTGCGTTTTATTTTTGTTTTTGGCTGCTGTGCGGGAAGGCCCCCTTGAGATATCTTATTCAAGATGAGGTCCCAGCCGACCAAGTCGATTTGTCGATTTTCAGGCCACCGTATTGAAAATGAAAAGCATTGTGCTACTCCCTTTTGAGTCACTTATTTTGAGACAGAGAGAGTACAATTTTCAATCTTTTCAAACTTCGCTCGATGAAAGCAAGTCGGCAAGATGGAGGAATAGGACTATCTGATTTGTTCGTTCTTGTTTTCGGTAAGCCATGAAATGATCATCTTTGGGCGATCCAATTGTCGACGGTCGCTTCTATTACATTTGTAATACACTCCTTTTTCAAAACTATCTGAAATTCTAGTTTTCGTTCCAAACTACTCTATGTTTGATCGAGTCTACCGTTTTTTGTTTCTATAGACGTAGTAGAACTTGAAACCTACAACTTCAAATAGCTTTTTTGTATTTTATTTTGTTTTGATTTGAATGCTGTGTGCAAGAACGGCCTTTTGAGACATATTATTCTCGATGAGCCCCCGAGTCTACACTGCAGTGCGCCACACTCAAAGGCAATAAGAGGTGAATCTTACATTCTTAAGAAGTTGATCCCCACTATTAACAATTCTCTCAACATGCAGCCCGTCCACATCATCATCTTGCCACCTCAGCAATTTTCACCCACGTCACTTCATCTCTTTGTTATTTATTTTTTCTTTTCAACGCTCACGTAGCATCCCTTGCTGGCATATTTCCCCTGATGTTTTTTTACCAGCGCGTCGCTACCTCTACCCACCATCCACGATGTACATTCAGTTAATTCCCACTGACCCACACGATTCTATAACATTAATTGAGGAGGCATTTGACCGGCCGGCCGGAGTAGTGATGTCGCCCATATTCAGAAGCCTGTCACCATGGTTCCTTCATCTTCCCTGAATCTATATATCTCCACAAAATTTGCCTTCGAAGTCTTCCAATAAAAGCAGTACCCCTTCACATCCTCGCACAGATGTACCTGACGAGCCCGACTTCTCTCTGGCGGCGTCCGTATATGAAGATGTGGTGGCGGCTTGAGGAAATCGGGTGGGCGAGGCCTGGGGACGACGAGATGGTTCCCTCATCTCACAGAAAACCGAGCGTGTTCTTCCTCCCTCCCCTCTCGAGACTTGCGGCGACTATGGAGGGTGGGCACACATCAGCAACAAATGGAGGGCTGCAGCACCGGATCGAGGTGAGTCCATCTCCCGCTCTCTCTCTCTATCTAGATCCCTCTGGATGGTGTGTGTGCTCCGCCCCGGCCATGTGTGCTACCGGGAACGAACAAATCAGACCTAGATGGATGTGACTGGATGGCTGGAGGCCTTCGCCGCCCGCCCACACATCGGCACCACCTCCCGCGTCGTCTCCAAGATCCAAGTTCGTTTCCTGCTGATTAGTTATTCTCTCTGTTGGTTTCAGTTAGTTCGTCACTTCATCATTAGGTCATCAGTTAGTTCGTCACTACAGATGGAGCAAGGAGGAGCATTCAGCTGTACTTTCCACAGCCGCTGATTCCACCGCGCGGGTCATACGGTGCCTTGCATCTGTGTTAAGAATACGATTGATCTGATCTGATTTATGTAATCAATTTCGTTGGTTTCTTCAAATTGTCTGTTGTTGCAGGAATTGTCAGAATGGAATGCGAAATATCGCGACAAGTTTGGATTTGTCTTCATGATATGCATGTCCAGGAGGACCGCCCCTGAGGTCTTTGCCGAGCATAAGTTCTGCATATGTCCATTCCAGTAGTTGATTTCTGCAATTGACTGACATGTATGCCTGTTTTGGTTGTCATCTCAACAATCCTTCCAACAGTATTTGGATATGCTCGCCTTAAATTCCAATATGCGGTTTCTATAATTGACATGTATGCATGTTTGGATCATCTCAATAATCCTTGCAGCATTAATGACTTATTCTTTGGTCTGTGTGTTGTTCGCTGGCCGGGTGATCATGCATGTGTGTTGTGTGCCGTTCGGGTGTGTGTGCGTGCCCCGGCCGGTTGTGCTGGTGCTAATCCTCTCTCCCAGTTGATTCCAAGGCACTATACTAATCCTTCTCCTCTAATTGTAGGTGCACAAAAGCGAGGCCACGACGTGGAGCTAGGCGGCGGTGAACGGGAGAATTTCTCTCTGTTAATTCCGTCTTTCTCTCTCTTAATAAATTCCTCTCTATACTCTTTGTGTTAACTCTCTCTATGTGTGTGTGTGTTAATCCTGTACGAAGAATCAACATGATTTTGTGAATTTCAGAATTTGAGTGAAAGCAACGGGTTTAGTGGGCATGCGTGACTATATCCTTCTGGTGCATAATGAGAGTTTCCTATTTTCATTATGTAGAGTTATGTTATCCAATGCACAGAATTAGTCAGAAGAGGGAGCTTATCTCCTGTTGTTGGGTCGATTAAAGTAAATGTACCTGGGTGTTATGATGCAGATTGCCCACAATCAAGACTTGGGGTTGTAGCTAGGTGTTAAAGTTTTAGCTGCAGCTTGATAGTTTATTCCACTTATACAGATAGTGGAAATATTGCCTATAAGTTTAACCATTCTCTTTCCGATTGTTCGTCTATTGTCCAAGCTTTGAATGATATAAGTTGGAGGTTTGATTTTACTTACCTATCTATCATTGTAAAGTCTGTTCAAATAAGAATCATTTATTCATCGTTTTGTCCTTTTAGGAGAGTAGTTGATGAGTGAAACATCAACTGTAGGCAATATTTTCCGCAGCAACGCGCGGGGTATCATCTAGTTGTAAGAATGAAAGCAACGACTCGCCTTTTGAAGAGTACTACTCCCTCTGTTCCGATTTACTCGTCTTGAACTAAAACCACGACGAGTAAATCAGAACGGAGGGAGTACAAAGCAAAGCTTGAGCAAGTGGCATCTTTTCAGGCCATCGTATTGAAAAAGATGGGCTACAGCCTACAGCTACCACTTGAAACATGATAGTACTTCAAGAACAGCCGAACTCATATCAAGGCATATCAATAGAAGACAGTTGCCACTAATCTTGCACTAGAATTCTCAATATGACATTCAGTCAAATCACGCAAATGCACCACCATTTCTGCAAAGTACAACCAACTGAAATCGGATATCTTTGCGCCGATGTAAACCCGCACCACACAACCAAATAAGGCGAATGATCGGTCTCCTCCCCACTCGGAACGCGGGAGAACACGGCAAGGCATAGGTTCATGAAACAAGCGCAGCCCGCGGCACAAGGTTTTCGAATTCTGGAGTCTAAACGGCTACGCCCAAAGAGCTGTACAACTTGCAACAAACAGACCAGCTGTCCCACCCGGAATTTAAAACCCCAGACACATAGTACTTGTTGCTTTTGGCACTACTAATCGAACACTTCGGGGTGAATTCTTCGCAGAATCGAGAAATTGTACTCCGCTACATCCAGTCTTGATGACGGTGGAGAAGGTTGGCTTGGAGCAGATGTAGCTGGAGACTTCTCATGCCGCCTATGTGGACGAAGGGCCATGGTGCTCCGGCTTTCCTGATACTTCAGCAGAGTGACCGTTATCATCAGCTTCGCACTGAAATGGAGAGTTCAGCAAGGAAGATCATTAGCAATGAGAAATGGTAATGGATGTGTTCTGCTATAGGGAAAAAACATGATGTTGATTCAGCTACAAGGTTTGCACATAAGACGAGGTAAAGAATCTAATGCATCAGGACACCATAACACATCGTCATCAGCTTCGCACCGTAAGGGAGTTCAGCATGGAAGATCATTAGCAATGAGAAATGGTTTCAGCTAATGCTGTCTACAGATGGCAATGGCTGTGCTTTGGCTAGAGAGAAAAATAAGACATGGTGTTTGATTCTGCTACCAGGCTTGCACAGAAAACTATGTACAGAATCTAATGCATCAGGACACCATAAAAATAATCAGTGTACTGGATACGAGAATTTCACGTACCAGATCGGAAAGCATATCAATGGTGAGTACTGCGTCGAATTCATTGGCCTTCAGTGCTTCAAGAATGAAGTCAGCAGACACATCTGGGAACATCTGCGAGAGAGATTCCACCACGGCGAGATGATTGCCCGCATGACTTGCCTCAGCAGCTTCTCCTTTTGATGATGACTCAGTAGAGATGTTGATCTTTCCTAGGCTTTCAGCATAGTCATCAAAAGAAAGGGACTCTGGGAGTTGATACCCAGCAGACTTGTCAGCGGTCTCATTCTTTTCAGTCTCATCTACTTGCTTCTCAGGGTCCTTCTTTCCTTTCAAGCTTTCCGCAAACGGAGACTTGGAGGCAGGCACGAAAGGAGTGGCATGCGGATTCAACTGAAAAGACCGCTCCATTGCTCGAGATTCAGCAGACCTGTCAAAACAATCAAGGAAACATAAGTATTGTGCAAACAGTCGTGAACTCATGACTCATCAGTCATCATATTACTACACTTCGATGACGTATCGAATTATGTCGAGAACGTAACTTGTTCACTCTGATATAAAAACACTTCGATGAGTGCAAAAGGGAATGCATCATTCAGAGAAAATTAGATGAAATCCATCTCCACATTATTCGTCAGCCTAAGCTGACAATTCTTCATGTGAGTTATAATCCTCAGAATTGATAATATCAACATATAGTAGCTTGCCACAATACAGTACAGAGTACATTACGCGTGGAAAATGTATCACATCTTAGGTAGAATATACATCAATCAAAGATGATCAGACAATTTGATGAGTGCAAAATGGTATGCATTATTCAGAAAAAAAAAATAGATGAAATTCATCTCCACATTATTCCATCAGCATAAGCTGTCTATTCTTCGTGTGAGTTATAACCCTCAGAATTCAAAATATCAACATATGATAGTTTGCCAGAATACATTAAAGAGTACATTGGGTGCGAAAAATGTATCACATCATAGGTAGGGTATGCATCAATCAAAGACTCGCACACACTGCTAGACCAGAACCTACTTACTTACGGGACAGCAAACTCAGGGGTTTCATGCCATGGGTACGCAATTCTATCTATGGACCGAGCAACAAGAACCTAGCTAACAGCAACTGGCTGTTAAGTCTTTTATAAAAAAAAAAAACTACAGCAAGTGGATGCAACTTGCACTTGATAAAAATGATTCCACAGATTAGTACGGCATAACAGAGTAATTTACATTCCTTGGATACACAAAAGAAGTTATCAACAGTTACAGGATATAACTAGCTAATAAAAGCAGCGCAGGAATAGCATGACAGAAAATTATACAGCTGAAACCCCAAACAGATTTCATCAGCCTACTGTCTACAAGCTCCAATGCAGGCACACCCGAATTTTAACCAGGAAGGTACAACCTTATTATATCACATTCGCAAGGAACAAGAGCAACAATTAATCTAACAGCAAGACTCGATCACAAGGATGAAGCTGCTCTGAGGCCCCGAACATACTGAATGAAAATAGAACACGACGGGGAATCGATCTACTTCGTGATGCCATTGAACCGACCGCGCCCTCCATTTCAGCAAGACTGGGTCGTCGGGAAGTGCCCAAATGCTAACGACTAAGCTATCGACCACTGAGACCAGAACAGGCAACCACGAAGCACAAGCTCCCCGAAAACCAATCTCGAGTTCCCGATCCCCCGCTTCCCCGGAAAAAATCTAGCACGGGCGAACGATCCCATGATCCCTGGGTCTCGCTTCGAATCCGCAACCACGAACCCCGCCGAAGCATCGCGAACACCCCCGCAACAGCAGGAAAAAAAGTCGAGCGCGACATCGAGGATCATCAAGCAACCTAAGCTACCGCCGCGGCGCGCGGCGAGATTGCCCGACCTCGCCGGGATCGCGAATCGAAGAGGCGGCAACACAGCGAGAGGGGCTGCCGGAGCGGGAGGGGGCGGCCGTACCTCGACGCCGACGGGGGGGCGGGGCGGGGGAATGCGCGAAACCCTAGGTCGGTCGGTCGCGCGTCGGTCTTCGTTCGTCGGCGTCGGCGTCGCGCTCGCTTCCGTCGGGCTGGAGCCAG
>LR738714.1:17184590-17196096 GCA_902687465.1 Secale cereale | reverse complement strand
AGGAAGGAAAGAAGGTGACGGGGGGAAGCCAGGAGGGGGAGGGGGGTGGGGGTGGTGGTGGGCCCCGGGCGACGTGGTGGGGGGACGTGCGCCGTCGGATGGCGGTGCCGTTCGTGGATGGACGGCCCAGATGGCGTGCGCAGGGGTTTCCTCCCCTTCCGCTATTAATTGGGGGGTGGCTTTTTCTGGGAATGGCAGCGCGTTTTTGCTTTGGAGGGGGAAAAGAGGTGTGCGCATCATGCGTGTTTGCTGAGTAAATGAGTGCTGGCACAAGCGACATTCACGTGCCCCTCGTTCGACTTGTACTTGTACAGTTGTTCGGATATTTACCACATTGGTTTTTATTTTTTTGCGGGTGATATTTACCACATGGTTATGGTGATGTGATGAGATTTCTGCAATCCCATGGCGATGGTATCTTCGGATCCTGATCTTGTTCGTTTGATTTGCTGAAACGTTATGCAAATGCTACACCGGGTACAATTCTTCGGTCCGTTGAAATATTTGGTAGTGAATGTCTCGCATTGAATTATACTAGCACAAGGGCCCGTGCGTTGCAACGGGCGTATAAAGTTTAGTCATTTTCTTCGACAATTTGTGTTACAGTAAATACAAAATACATAAGCATGTGTTTGGAAACCTGAAAAATAATTTACCAATCAAACAACTTATACTGTGAACTCCAGTTATCATTAGGTGCACGCAAGCTAAGCCTTGGGGGACTTGTTTCAGTGAAATCTCTACTTCCCTATGTTGACATATGCCTTTGCGGTCATAGTACGGAAACAACACATCTTCACTTGCAAAAGTTAAGATCCAACAGGCCAACACAGCGTCAATCCACATACTTCTCAGAAGGGGGTCTCTGTTTTTTCTGTTTTAGATGTTTTCACGGGTGCGAGATTTTTTATCAATGTAATTCTCTGATGAACTCCTTCAGTATTTGGACGTACGAGTGTGTTGCTTATCGTTGCAGTCGCACTAACAATGCACAGCTTGCAGGTCCTATGTATTCTGCTGGTAACAGAGAATATTCCAGTTTCAGATTCAATTCAATACATTATCCAAGGAAGGCAATAACAGGTCCATAATGCATCTCCATGAAGAACATATGAATGCACTAAATCTGTAGTTGCACGGAGTAATACATCACCAAGTGGAGGCAAAATCTAACACCTTTACTATTACAGCCGCCGGAGTCTAGATCTCTCCTCTCCTACTGACCTACTGGGCCTTCCCGCCGGCGTCCTCATCCTCCTGGTTGCCGGTGCCTTTCTACCTGTCGAGCACGGCACCGGTGAGGCGGCAGATGCGCCACTGCTTGAACACCTCGGGGCCCATCCCGTCGTAGAAGTCGATGGCATTCTGGTTCCAGTCGAGCACGCACCACTCCACGCAGCCCATCCCGATCTCGGCGGCCCTGCCGACAACGGCAGACAACATCATGCCGCCGAGCCCGCGGTGGCACCAGGGCGCGCGCACGAAGATGTCCTCCACGTACAGCCCGGGCCTGGCGAGGAAGGTGGAGTTGTTGGGGAAACAGACGACGAACCCCGCCGTGACGCGCCCGTCGCCGCGCGGGGATGGAAAGGCGGCCACCTCCGGTTCGGCGAGCGGGGACGCGGAAAGGTCGAGGCAGCGGGAGCCTACGGTGTCCGATGAGGCCGGGACGGAGGACGGGGAGACGTCGAAGATGAGGACGGTGAAGGAGGTGAAGGGGCGGGCTCAGGTGTGGGAAGAGCGTGGAGGCGAGGAGCTCGAACTCCGCCTGCTGGTAGATAAGGCTGTGGATGCGGGGCACGTCGCACGTGTCTGCTAGGCGCATCTCTGCCCACACCTCGCCGGAGAAGGTCGTCGGCGCCGCCATCCTGGTGCGGGGTTCAGAGCGATAGATGTCGGCAGAGGATGGATAGGGATAAACAGAACGGATCGCGGGCGGAATTCTTACAGATCCAGTGTTTCGTTTGTAAATTTGAAGCGTTTTCCAGTTCCACTTAAGAAGGGATGGCGGGTTCACAGCTCCCGCGAGGTCGCCGGCGCGCAGATCGGTCCGCTCGATCTCCATTGGGCGGATGCCAGCTCCGCACCCTCCCATCCTCTGCCTCCAGCGAGGTCGCGGCCAGTCGGTGAAGGGAAGCTGTGAACGGCGAAGAAAGCCCCGGGTGGCTGTGTTTTTATTTTCTATCATACCGATTTAATTAGTACCACCTTGTTTATATTATAATTTTATCTATACAAATCGTAAAAACGTATTATGACATGTGAGGAAAGCGTATTGTGACGGTGAACCCGACGGACTCGTTCCGTGCTTTATTATTAGGTATAGATTTGGTGGTAATTGTTTCATTGCCAATAACAATAAATATCATCTATCTAAACTTGAGCCTAAATCTACTGAAATGTTTCTTTTTGGTTGTGGAGCGAATTCACAATCATATAGAATACGCCGCTAATCCAATGTGTGTCTTCACTAGTGATGTGTAATTTGGTTAATCTAATGACTCTCCTCCAGTAGAGCAAGTTGGTTGGTGCGAATATGCTAGGTGCAAGTAATAGTGTTCTTGGAGGAAAAGGGCTCCTGCCCCGGCTCCATTTCATCGAAACCGTACAGAGTAGCATGAACGGGCATCCGGAACGAGCAAGTGAGCTGTTGGAAATAGTACAGAGTGATGTATGCGGACTAATGATCACACGCACGGTGGATATTTCTACTTCGTAACTTTCACTGGTGACTTGAGTAGGTAAGATTATATATCTATTTAATAAAGCGTAAGTCCGAGACTTTTGAAAAGTTCAAGGAATTTCAAAACGAAGTCAAAAATTATGGTGACAAGAAGATCAAGTTTCTAGAATCAAAATGTGGAGGTCAATATCTGAGGCATGAGTTTATTCACATCTTAGTGATCGTGTAATTGTTTCACAACTTACACCCCCGTGAACTACACAGAGGAATGGAGTGACAGATAGGCGTAACCAAACTTTTTTAGACACGGTTAGGTCTATTGTTAGGGCATTTCACATCTTTTGTGTTTTGAGTGCTGATGACAACTTTCCTTGTGGTCTAATCGTGTGCTAAGTTCTTCAGGTACTCTGTGCGTTGGTACAAGTTGGTTAGACATTCCCTCTAGGCGGAAAAGATCGAAGACGGCGTTTTCTGCGTGTTTATTTCTATAGTCGTAGGAAACCCATACTATTAAGAGGGAATCCACATCGGAAGGTATTGATGGAAATATGCCCTAGGGGCAATATTAAATTGTTATTAATTTTCTTATTTATGATAAAGGTTTATTATTCATGCTAGAATTGTATTGATCGGAAACCTTAATACATGTGTGAATACATAAACAAACACCGTGTCCCTAGTGAGCTCTAATAGACTAGCTCGTTGATCAAATATGATTACGGTGATGTGATGAGATTTCTGCAATCCGCATGGCGATGATATCTTCGGATCCTAATCGTGTTCATTTGATTTGTTGTAACGTCATGCAAATGCTACACCGGGTACATCCTTCGGTTCATAGAAATATTTGGTAGTGAATGTCTCGCATTGAATTATATTTGGTGGTAATTGTTTCGTTTTCAATAACAATAAATATCATCGATCTAAACTTGAGCCTAAATCTATTGAAATGTTTCTTTTTGGTTGTGGAGCGAATTCACAATCATATAGAATCCGCCGCAAATCCAATGTGTGTGTTCACTAGTGATGTCTAATTTGGTAAATCTAATGGTTCTCCAGTAGAGCATGTTGGTGCAAATATGATTGTGAAAACAGTAAAGTATTCTTAGAAGAAAAAAGGGCTCTTTCCCCGGCACCATTTTAGCGGAACCGTACAGTGTAGCACGAACAGGTTGTTGGGGAACGTAGTATTTTCAAAATTTTCCTACGATCATCTATCTACCAGATGCATAGCAACGAGAGGGAAGAGTGTGTCTACGTACCCTCGTAGACCGAAAGCGGAAGCGTCAAGTGACGCGGTTGATGTAGTCGAACTTCTTCGCGATCCAACCGATCAAGCACCGAACGTACGGCACCTCCGCGTTCAGCACACGTTCAGCTTGATGACGTCCCACGAGCTCTTGATCCAGTTGAGCTTCACGGGAGAGTTTCGTCAGCACGACGGCGTGGTGACGGATATGATGAAGTTACCGGTGCAGGGCTTCGCCTAAGCACTCCAACAATATGACCGAGGTGTGTTTCTGTGGAGGGGGGCACCGCACACGGCTAAAACAATTCAACTTGTGTGTCTTTGGTGCCCCCTGCCCCCGTATATAAAGGAGCAAGGGGGGAGGGCCGGCCGGCCAAGTTTGGCGCGCCTAGGAGTAGGATTCCTACTCCTAGTAGGAATAGGAATCCTCCTTCCTATTCCTACTAGGAGTAGGAAAGGAAGAAGGAGAAGAGAAGAGAGGTGACGCCCCCCCCCCCCCACTCCTAGTCCAACTACAACTAGGATTCCCTAGTGGGGGCGCCGGCCAGCCTCTTGGGCTACCTCTCACTTTTCCTTCAAGGCCCACTATGGACCATACTCCCTCGGAGGGGAGGAGGGTCCGGCAATCCGGTTAAATCTGAAACTTTCTCGGAACGCTTCCGGTGTCCAAATATAGTCGTCTAATATATCAATCTTTATGTCTCGGACATTCCGAGACTCCTCATCATGTCCGCGATCTTATCCGGGACTCTGAACTACCTTCGGTACATCAAAACTCATAAACTCATAATACCGATCGTCATCAAACGTTAAGCGTGCGGACCCTACGGGTTCGAGAACTATGTAGACATGACCGAGACTCATCTCCGGTCAATAACCAATAGCGGAACCTGGATGCTCATATTGGCTCCTACATATTCTACGAAGATCTTTATCGGTCAAACCACATAACAACATACGTTTGTTCCTTTTGTCATCGGTATGTTACTTGCCCGAGATTCGATCATCGGTATCTCAATACCTAGTTCAATCTCATTACCGGCAAGTCTCTTTACTCGTTCCGTGATACATCATCCTGTGACTAACTCATTAGTCATTTGCTTGCAAGGCTTATTATGATGTGTTTTACCGAGAGGGCCCAGAGATACCTCTCCGACACTCGGAGTGACAAATCATATTCTTGATCTATGCCAACACCACGAACACTTTCGGAGACACCTGTAGAGCATCTTTATGATCACCCAGTTACGTTGTGATGTTTGATAGCACACAAGGTGTTCCTACGGTATTCGGGAGTTGCATAATCTCATAGTCATAGGAACATGTATAAGTCATGAAGAAAGCAGTAGCAGTAAAAATAAACGATCATAGTGCTAAGCTAACGGATGGGTCTTGTCCATAACATCATTCTCCTAATGATGTGATCCCGTTGATCAAATGACAACTCATGTCTATGGCTAGGAAACATAACCATCCTTAATCAACGAGCTAGTCTAGTAGAGGCATACTAGGGACATATTGTTTTGTCTATGTATTCACACATGTACTAAGTTTCCGGTTAATACAATTGTAGCATGAATAAAAGACAGTTATCATGATATAAGGAAATACAAATAACATCTTTATTATTGCCTCTAGGGCATATTTCCTCCAGTCTCCCACTTGAACTAGAGTCAATAATCTAGATTACAAAGTAATGACCCTAACACCCATGGAGTCTTGGTGCTGATCATGTTTTGCCCGTGGAAGAGGCTTAGTCAACGGGTCTGCAACATTCAGATCCGTATGTATCTTGCAAATCTCTATGTCTCCTTCCTTGACTAGATCACGGATGGAATTGAAGCGTCTTTTGATGTGCTTTGTTCTCTTGTGAAACCTGGATTCCTTCGCAAAGGCTATTGCTCCAGTGTTGTCACACAAGATTTTCATTGGACTCGATGCACTAGGTATTACACCTAGATCGGATATGAACTCCTTCATCCAGACTCTTAATTTGCTGCTTCCGAAGCAGCTATGTATTCCGCTTCACACGTAGATCCCGCCACGACGCTCTGCTTGGAACCGCACCAACTAACAGCTTCACCGTTTAATAAAAATACATATCCGGTTTGTGACTTAGAGTCATCCGGATCAGTGTCAAAGCTGGAATCGACGTAACCATTTACGACGAGCTCTTTGTCACCTCCATACACGAGAAACATATCATTTGTCCTTTTCAGGTACTTCAGGATATTCGTGACCGCTGTCTAGTGATCCACTCCTGGATTACTTTGGTACCTCCCTGCTAGACTTATAGCAAGGCACACATCAGGTCTGGTACATAGCATTGCATACATGATAGATCCTATGGCTGAGGCATAGGGAATGACTTTCATTTTCTCTCTATCTTCTTCAGTGGTCGGGCATTGAGTCTTACTCAACTTCACACCTTGTAACACAGGCAAGAACCCTTTCTTTGACTGATCCATTTTGAACTTCTTCAAAACTTTATCAAGGTATGTGCTTTGTGAAAGTCCAATTAAGCGTCTTGATCTATGTCTATAGATCTTGATGACTAATATGTAAGCAGCTTCACCGAGGTCTTTCATTGAAAAACTCTTATTCAAGTATCCTTTTATGCTATCCAGAAATTCTATATCATTTCCAATCAACAATATGTCATCCACATATAATATCAGAAATGATACAGAGCTCCCACTCACTTTCTTGTAAATACAGGCTTCTCCAAAAGTCTGTATAAAACCATATGCTTTAATCACCTCATCAAAGCGTATATTCCAACTCCGAGATGCTTGCACCAGTCCATAGATGGATCGCTGGAGCTTGCACACTTTGTTAGCACCTTTTGGATCAACAAAACCTTCTGGTTGCATCATATACAACTCTTCTTTGAGATATCCATTCAGGAATGCAGTTTTGACGTCCATTTGCCAGATTTCATAACATAAAATGCGGCAATTGCTAACATGATTTAGACAGACTTAAGCATCGCTACAGGTGAGAAAGTCTCATCGTAGTCAACTCCTTGAACTTGTCAAAACCCTTTAGCAACAAGTCGAGCTTTGTAAACAGTAACATTACCGTCTGCGTCGGTCTTCCTCTTGAAGATCCATTTATTTTCGATGGCTTGTCGATCGTCGGGCAAGTCAACCAAAGTCCACACTTTGTTCTCATACATGGATCCCATCTCAGATTTCATGGCTTCAAGCCATTTTGCGGAATCTGGGCTCATCATCGCTTCCTCATAGTTTGTAGGTTCATCATGGTCTAGTAACATGACTTCCAGAACTGGGTTACCGTACCACTCTGGTGCGGAACGTACTCTGGTTGATCTACGACGTTCAGCAGAAACTTGGTCTGAAGTTTCATGATCATTATCATTAGCTTCCTCACTAATTGGTGTAGGAATCACCGGAACTAGTTTCTGTGATGTTTCACTTTCCAATTCGGGAGAAGGTACAATTACCTCATCAAGTTCTACTTTCCCCCCACTCACTTCTTTCGAGAGAAGCTCCTTCTCTAGAAAGGATCCATTCTTAGCAACGAATATCTTGCCTTCGGATCTGTGATAGAAGGTGTACCCAATAGTCTCTTTTGGGTATCCTATGAAGACACGTTTTTCCGACTTGGGTTCGAGCTTATCAGGTTGAAGCTTTTTCACATAAGCATCGCAGCCCCAAACTTTAAGAAACGACAACTTTGGTTTCTTGCCAAACCACAGTTACTAAGGCGTCGTCTCAACGGATTTAGATGGTGCCCTATTAAACATGAATGTAGCTGTCTCTAAAGCATAACTCCAAAACGATAGTGGTAAATCGGTAAGAGACATCATAGATCGCACCATATCCAATAAAGTACGCTTACGACGTTCGGACACACCATTACGCTGTGGTGTTCCGGGTGGCGTGAGTTGAGAAACTATTCCAAATTGTTTCAAATGAAGACCAAACTCGTAACTCAAATATTCACCTCCACGATCAGATCGTAGAAACTTTATTTTCTTGTTACGATGATTCTCTACTTCACTCTGAAATTCTTTGAACTTTTCAAATGTTTCAGACTTGTGCTTCATTAAGTAGATATACCCATATCTTCTCAAATCATCAGTGAAGGTCAGAAAATAACGATACCCGCCGCGAGCTTCAATACTCATTGGTCCACATACGTCAGTATGTATGATTTCCAACAAATCTGTTGCTCGCTCCATAGTTCTGGAGAACGGAGTTTTAGTCATCTTGCCCATGAGGCATGGTTCACAAGCACCAAGTGATTCATAATCAAGTGATTCCAAAAGTCCATCACTATGGAGTTTCTTCATGCGTTTTACACCAATATGACCTAAACGGCAGTGCCACAAATAAGTTGCACTACCATTATTAACCTTGCATCTTTTGGCTTCAATATTATGAATATGTGTATCACTACAATCGAGATCCAACAAGAATAGACCACTCTTCAAGGGTGCATGACCATAAAAGATATCATTCATAAAAATAGAACAACCATTATTCTCTGATTTAAATGAATAACTGTCTCGCAATAAACAAGATCCAGATATAATGTTCATGCTTAACGCTGGCACCAAATAACAATTATTCAGGTCTAAAACTAATCCCGAAGGTAGAGGTAGAGGTAGCGTGCCGACGACAATCACATCGACTTTGGAACCATTTCCTACGCACATCGTCACCTCGTCCTTAGCCAATCTTCGTTTAATCTGTAGTCCCTGTTTCGAGTTACAAATATTAGCAACCAAACCGGTATCAAATACCCAGGTACTACTACGAGCATTAGTAAGGTACACATCAATAACATGTATATCATATATACCTTTGTTCACCTTGCCATCCTTCTTATCCGCCAAATACTTGGGGCAGTTCCGCTTCCAGTGTCCAGTCCCTTTGCAGTAGAAGCACTTAGTTTTAGGCTTGGCTCCAAACTTGGGTTTCTTCGTGGGAGTAGCAACTGTCTTGCTATTATTCTTGAGGTTCCCCTTCTTTCCCTTGCCCTTTTTCTTGAAACTAGTGGTCTTGTTAACCATCAGCACTTGATGCTCCTTTTTGATTTCTACCTCCGCAGCTTTGAGCATAGCGAAGAGCTCGGGAATTGTCTTCTGCATCCCTTGCATATTATAGTTCACCACGAAGCCTTTATAGCTTGGTGGCAGTGATTGAAGAACTCTATCAATAACACTATCCTCATCAACTTTGCAACCAAGTTGAGTCATATGATTGTAGTACCCAGACATTCTGAGCAAGTGTTCACTGATAGGACTATTCTCCTCCATCTTGCAGCTATAGAACTTATTGGAAATCTCATATTTCTCAATCTGGGCATTTTCTTGAAATATTAACTTCAACTCCTGGAACATCTCATATGGTCCATGACGTTCAAAACGTCTTTGAAGTCCCGGTTCTAAGCCGTAAAGCACGGCACACTGAACTATCGTGTAGTCATCAGACCGCGTCTGCCAGACGTTCAAAGCGCCTACATTAGCGGGAGGGGGCTTGTCACCTAGCGGTGCTTCAAGGACATAATTCTTCTATGCAGCAATGAGGATAATCCTCAAGTTACGGACCTAGTCCGTGTAATTGCTACCATCATCTTTCAACTTAGCTTTCTCTAGGAATGCATTAAAATTCAAAGGAACGGTAGCACGGGCCATTGATCTACAACAACATAGATATGCGAAAAACTATCACGACTAAGTTCATGATAAATTAAAGTTCAATTTAATCATATTACTTAAGAACTCCCACTTAGATAGACATCCCTCCGGTCATCTAAATGATCACGTGATCCAAATCAACTAAACCATGTCCGATCATCACGTGAGATGGAGTAGTTTCAATGGTGAACATCTTATGTTGATCATATCTACTATATGATTCACGCTCGACCTTTCGGTCTCCAGTGTTCCGAGGCCATATCTGCATATGCTAGGCTCGTCAAGTTTAACCCGAGTATTCTGCGTGTGCAAAACTGGCTTACACCCGTTGTATTTGAACGTAGAGCTTATCACACCCCATCATCACATGGTGTCTCGGCACGACAAACTTTCGCAACGGTGCATACTTAGGGAGAACACTTATACCTTGAAATTTTGTAAGGGATCATCTTATAATGCTACCGCCGTACTAAGCAAAATAAGAAGCATAATAAGATAAACATCACATGCAATCAAAATATGTGATATGATATGGCCATCATCATCTTGTGCTTTTGATCTCCATCTCCAAAGCACCGTCATGATCACCTTCGTCATCGGCGCCACACCTTGATCTCCGTCGTAGCATCGTTGTCGTCTCGCCAACTATTGCTTCTACGACTATCGCTACCGCTTAGTGATAAAGTAAAGCAATTACATGTCGATTGCATTTCATACAATAAAGCAAAAACCATATGGCTCCTGCCAGTTGCCGATAACTTTACAAAACATGATCATCTCATACAAAACCGTGTAACTCATCATGTCTTGACCATATCACATCACAACATGCCCTGCAAAAACAAGTTAGACGTCCTCTACTTTGTTGCTGCAAGTTTTACGTGGCTGCTACGGGCTTAGCAAGAATCGTTCTTACCTACGCATACAAAACCACAACGATGTTTCGTCAAGTATGTGATGTTTTAACCTTCACAAGGATCGGGCGTAGCCACACTCGATTCAGCTAAAGTGAGAGAGACAGACACCCGCCAGTCACCTTTAAGCAACGAGTGCTCATAACGGTGAAACCAGTCTCGCGTAAGCGTACGCGTAATGTCGGTCCGGGCCGCTTCATCTCACAATACCGCCGAAGCAAAGTATGACATGCTGGTAAGCAGTATGACTAGTATCGCCCACAACTCATTGTGTTCTACTCGTGCATATCATCTACGCATAGACCTGGCTCTGATACCACTGTTGGGGAACGTAGTATTTTCAAAATTTTCCTATGATCACGCAAGATCTATCTACCAGATGCATAGCAACGAGAGGGAAGAGTGTGTCTACGTACCCTCATAGACCGAAAGCTGAAGCGTCAAGTGACGCGGTTGATGTAGTCGAACTTCTTCGCGATCCAACCGATCAAGCACCGAACGTACGGCACCTCCGCGTTCAGCACACGTTCAGCTTGATGACATCCCACGAGCTCTTGATCCAGTTGAGCTTCACGGGAGAGTTTCGTCAGCATGACGGCGTGGTGACGGATATGATGAAGTTACCGGCGCAGGGCTTCGCCTAAGCACTCCAACAGTATGACCGAGGTGTGTTTCAGTGGAGGGGGGCACCGCACACGGCTAAAACAATTCAACTTGTGTGTCTTTGGGTGCCCCCTTGCCCCCGTATGAAGGAGCAAGGGGGGAGGGCCGGCCGGCCAAGCTTGGCGCGCCTAGGAGTAGGATTCCTACTCCTAGTAGGAATAGGAATCCTCCTTCCTATTCCTACTAGGAGTAGGAAAGGAAGAAGGAGAAGAGAAGAGAGGTGACGCCCCCCACTCCCAGTCCAACTAGGATTCCCTAGTGGGGGCGCCGGCCAGCCTCTTGGGATGCCTCTCACTTTTCCTTCAAGGCCCACTATGGACCATACTCCC
>LR738714.1:17140842-17184526 GCA_902687465.1 Secale cereale | reverse complement strand
CGGGGGGGGGGGGGGGGGGGGGTTCCGGTAATCCCCTCCGGCAATCCGGTTAAATCCAAAGCTTTCTCGGAACACTTCCAGTGTCCGAATATAGTCGTCCTATATATCAATCTTTACGTCTCGGACATTCCGAGACTCCTTGTCATGTCCGTGATCTTATCCGGGACTCCGAACTACCTTCGGTACATCAAAACTCATAAACTCATAATACCGATCGTCATCAAACGTTAAGCGTGCGGACCCTACGGGTTCGAGAACTATGTAGACATGACCGAGACTCATCTCCGGTCAATAACCAATAGCGGAACCTGGATGCTCATATTGGCTCCTGCATATTCTACGAAGATCTTTATCGGTCAAACCGCATAACAACATACGTTTGTTCCTTTTGTCATCGGTATGTTACTTGCCCGAGATTCGATCGTCGGTATCTCAATACCTACTTCAATCTCGTTACCGGCAAGTCTCTTTACTCGTTCTGTGATACATCGTCCTGTGACTAACTCATTAGTCATTTGCTTGCAAGGCTTATTATGATGTGTATTACCGAGAGGGCCCAGAGATACCTCTCCGACACTCGTAGTGACAAATCCTATTCTTGATCTATGCCAACACCACTGACACTTTCGGAGACACCTGTAGAGCATCTTTATGATCACCCAGTTATGTTGTGACGTTTGATAGCACACAAGGTGTTCCTACGGTATTCGGGAGTTGCATAATCTCATAGTCATAGGAGCATGTATAAGTCACGAAGAAAGAAGTAGCAGTAAAACTAAACGATCATAGTGCTAAGCTAACGGATGGGTCTTGTCCATCACATAATTCTCCTAATGATGTGATCCCGTTGATCAAATGACAACTCATGTCTATGGCTAGGAAACATAACCATCTTTGATCAACGAGCTAGTCTAGTAGAGGCATACTAGGGACATACTGTTTTGTCTATGTATTCACACATGTACTAAGTTTCCGGTTAATACAATTCTAGCATGAATAGAAGATATTTATCATGATATAAAGAAATACAAATAACATCTTTATTATTGCCTTTAGGGCATATTTCCTTCACAGGTCATCCTGAACGAGCAAGTTAGCTATTGGAAATAGTACAAAGTGATGTATGTGGACCAATGATCACACGCGCGGTGGATTTTGTATTTCCTAACTCTCACTGATGACTTGAGTAGGTAAGGTTATATATCTATTTATTGAAGCGTAAGTCTAAGACTTTTAAAAATTGTAAGAAATTTTAGAATGATGTCAAAAAGTATCATGACGAGAAGTTCATAGTTTCTAGGTGTTAGAGATATATTTGGGATACATGTATTTGGTAGTCTAGGATTTGTAATCCGTCTCCTACCATATCTCTAGGAGAGACGTCTTATCCTCCAAGTCTTGTACTCAATATATACTCGCCCTCAAGGCTCAATAATACATTCATCATATTCCGCAACAATCCCTCTCTCTCCCTTCTAACATGGTATCAGACTTACCTCGATCCTAAACCCTAGCCGTCGCCACTTCCGCACCCGCGCGGCGCCCCTGGGGCGGTCGGCCTCCATGACCACCGCCGGGGGCCGCGCCGCCCGTACGTAGTATTCGTCTGCCGATCGTTGAAAGAACATGTGGTGCCCCCGTGTTTGGTTTTGGTAGTTGATGACAATCTCTATGGACTAATGGTTGCCTTGAGTTATATTTGAAGGTTTTTCCATAGGAGTTTCTTGAAGTCCATGTGTTGGTTTCAAGGAGTTTATGAGTTGACCAAGGTTCTATTAAGGAATTATCCAAAGATAGGTCATGTGAGTGTTGAGCTTATTGCAAGCATGTCTTGAAGAAGAAGAGTGTGTGATCATTCATGTTTACCTCCAAGACATCATCCAAATGAAGAGAGTTGGAAAGATTCAAGGTTCATCAAGACTAAGCACAGAGAGTGATTCAAGTTGATCAACACACAAAGCGTAGAAGATGTACCAAGAGGGATCAAGTGATCACATGGTATGGTAAGAATTGTCCATTACGCTTTGTGCACTAACCCATGGTCTACGTGAGAGTGATATGTGGGGTTAGGTATGTTTCCATGGGTTCGCGTCAAGATGAAGATCTCATACAACCCATGGAGGATGACATCAAATGGTGATCGTCATCAAGTTTGTGGTGTGCAAGTTCAAGTGGAACATCACGAAGAGATCAAATGCTTGAAGCTTGCCGTCCATTGTGGTGGCAATGGACTTGTGAAGATGTGCCGAAGAGTGGCTCACCCATAGTAAAGAATTGGGGAGCAATCTACTAGTATTCACCAAGCCAATGCAATCAAGAAAGGTGGTCCAACTTGAGGAAATCTCAAGTGGACTATGTGCAAGGCAACGGTTTTCCCTTGATAGATTTTCTATTTTACCGGTCTCATGGTGGTAGTTGGGAGACCGGGTTATAGGATTGATTGTCGTACTATCAAAGGGGGGCTCTTGATGTGTAGCTTCATCATATCGTTCGTAGAGAGCTCAAACCATTGCATCCTTGCATCATCTTTATTGGTTCTTGTTTGGTTCTACTCCTTGTGAGATTTGGAGCTTATGGTCATTTTCATGACAAGATCGAGTTCATCGAAAATAGAGTTCACATGCATCTTCTATGATGTTTTCAATGTTGGGTTTTTTGCCGGTTCTCTTTGTGAGTCTTAGAGCTTATGGTCATCTTTATGACAAGCTCGAGTTCATCGAAAACGGAGTTCACATGCATCTTCTATGATGTTTTCAATGTTGGAGGTTATGCCGGTTCTTCTGTGTTGGAGGTTTTACTCTTCTATATATAAGGCATACATCCCCTTCTCTGTCGTTGTTGGATAGTATTTGTCATCATCTATCCAACAAGCTTGAGTTTTCTTAGTTTGGAGCTCATTTGCACAAGTTGTGGCAGTTCTGGTTTTCCTGGAGCATCTATTTTGCTTGGAAGTGACGTTGGGAGGTGCCAACAGCAGTACCGCGGCCGTGGAGAGGCACTACCGCTGAAAGCCACAAGCGGTACTACAGCTGTTTCACAGCGGTATTACCGCCCACGGCCACAGGCGGTAGTACGGCTCCGGTTCCGCGCTAGTACCACCTTGACTCGAGACCTGCGTGTCTTGTGTCGGGTTTAGCAGCAGTAGTGTAAGGGCATATGTCTCCCTAAGTAGTTTTGGTGATTGATGACAATGCATTTGCGGACTAATCGTGTGCTCTAAGCTCCTACAGATTTATCTCACCTAGGCACAAGACGATTGCTTACCCCTCGTATTCGATGGAAGACAGTGTTTCCTTTTTGCTCCCTGTTGGTGGCTTTGAGTAATAGGAAAGCCGTACTATTAAGAGGGGGTCCGTTTCGGAAAGGTTAGGGTGGAATCAACACATACACATCTTACTCTCACACCACCTTTCCCTTGCTTCTCTGGAGTTCCAACCGTTTATTATCGTATATGCAAACCATGACTTCTTAACTAAAACATCTGCCCGGCAAGCGGTAGTACCGCTCCATAAGCGGTAGTACCGCACAGCCACACGGTAGTACCGCCTGAAGACACGGAAGTACCGCACCAGCGGTAGTACCACGGCTCCAGAACGGTAGTACCGTGTATCTGGCCCGGCACTGTATTAAGTGAGGAAGTAGGTGCGGAAGTAATTTTTTACTTCCGCATCCTATGTGGTAGTACCACTTGCTCCAAGCGGTAGTACCGCGTCGTGTTTTTGCTTCTACCGTATTTCTACGGATGTAGCAACGGTTGTAATTTATTTCATCCGTGGTTGTTTTCTTCTCGCTTGTTTTTGCCTAGCGGTAGTACCGCTCAACAAGCGGTAGTACCACAACTTACGTGCGGTACTACCGCTCTCTGCGGGCAGAAAACGTGCATAACGGTTGGATTTGCTCTCCCACTATATATAGGGGGTCTTCTTCTCCAAGAAGACTTACCTCTTTCCCCACATACTCCATTGTTGCTCCAAAGCTCCATTTCCACCCGATCTCTCTCCCTAGCCAATCAAACTTGTTGATTTGCTCGGGATTGCTTGAGAAGGCATCGATCTACACTTCCACCAAGAGATATTTGATTCCCCCAGTAACCCCTTGCGGATCTTGTTACTCTTGGGTGGTTGAGCACCCTAGACGGTTGAGGTCACCTCAAAGCCATATTCCATTGTGGTGAAGCTTCATGGTTTCGTTGGGAGCCTCCGAGTTGTGGAGATAGCCCCAACCTTGTTTGTAAAGGTTCGGTTGTCGCCTTCAAGGGCACCACTAGTGGAATCACGGCACCTTGCATCGTGTGAGGGCGTGAGGAGAATACGGTGGTCCTAGTGGCTTCTTGGGGAGCATTGTGCCTCCACACCGCTCCAACGGAGACGTACTTCCCCTCAAAGGGAAGGAACTTCGGCAACACATCCTCGTCTCCACCGGTTCCTCTTGTGGTTATTTCTTACCTTTACTTGTGCAAGCATTACTTGTTTAACTCCTATAGCTTGCTTGTGAAGTTGTTATCTTTACTTTCCATTAGTTGTCATCTTAGTAGAATATCTAGACAACTTACTTTGACGCTTAATTTAAAGTGGTTAAGAAAAGCTAAAAATTGTTAGTTGCCTATTCACCCCCCCTCTAGTCAACCATAACGATCCTTTCAATTGGTATTAGAGCCTTGTCTCTTTTTAAGGACTTTACCGTCCAAAGAGTATGGGTGACAACATAGTCGAGACGGAGGACCATTCCGGTGGAACTCCGTCCTTGCCTACGTCAGATGGGGGAGCCTCGGTCTCTCGTGAGGAGTTCAATGTGGCCTTGACCACATTGAAAGAATCACTAGAGAGCGAGGTCAAAGGCATGTTTAAAGATTTGCTTGAGGGGCTTAAATTATCCACCGCACCATTGGAAGTGGTTCGTCCAGCTACCAACGTGTCGGAGGCTAATCCCGACAAGGGAGAAGCTAGTAGTGAACAAGCCCCTGTTACTAAGAATGGGAGTGGGATCTTTGCCCACTCCGCTCCTCCTACTCACAATGGAGGACCCGTTCCCACACCGCATTTAAATTCCATTGGGCCTCCACCCAAGTTTATCAAAAATTCTGATTTTGCTACTTGGGTGTTTCGTTTCAAACATCATATTAATCATTGTTCTACTAATCTTTGGAGAATCATTGAGCAAGGTTTTTATCCGCATGATCCCGACAACATGACTCCAAGAGAAACTGCGGATCATCAATTCAACGAGTCCGCTCTTTGCATTCTTCAAGATTCCATCCCTCCTGAAGACATTGCACACCTTCGACCCTTCACTGTGGCCAAGGAAGCTTGGGAGCATGTTGGCACGATGTACAAGGGAAGCACCAGTATTCAACGCTCCAACTATGAAGTTGTGCAAGATGAAGCTGATGAGTTTGCTATGATCGAAGAAGAAGATCCTCGTGAACTCTATCGAAGATTAACTATCCTTGCCGTCTCTCTTCGATATCATGGCAGTAAGGATACGGATGCCAATTGGATCAAGCGCAAGTTCCTCAAGGCCATGATGCCCTACCATAAGGCCATGTCCTCTGTCATTCGTCAGAGACCGGACTTCCATCACTTATCCTCAAATGAAGTGTTGGATGAGTTTGTTGCCATGAGGATCTTGGATGTGACTGCCGACAATGCGGTCTTAAGAGCTCAACGATCGAAGAAGCCTAATCTTGTCCTGAAGGCCAAGGCTTGTGCGGAAGAAGAGGAGGTGGAAGATGATGATGAGTGTAGCCCCGAGGACACCAAATATGCCTATCATGAGCACATGGCTCTTGCTTCAAGGCAATTCTGGGGCAAGAAGAACACAAGACCCAACTTCAACAGGAACAACTCTAGTGGGAACAAGGGCAAGAAACGAGTGAGGACATGCTTCAACTGTGGAAATGTAAACCACTTCATTGCATATTGCCCATATGAGAAGAGAGAAGACTTTGGAGGCAAGCTTATCCGGAAGGACAAGTCAAAGTCCTATCCTAACAAGAACAACTTCAACAAGAAGACTCCTCCGAAAGTGTTGGTGGCCCAAGAAGAATATGCCGAGGATGATGATAATGATGAAGATGATGAGACGGTCACCATGGCCACAATTGCTATTGCTACTACTCCGCACACATCTCTCTTCGACTCGCCTAATGAGAACATCACCGCCAAGTGTCTCATGGCCAAGGCCACCAACAAGGTAACCCCTAACATCAATACCACCATCACTTCTCCTTCATTGATGAATTGTATTGATGAAAGTGAGGGAACTAAGGAGGGAGAGAATGAATTTGAGTTGTTCATGAAAAATCTCAAGGGCAAACCCAAGAAGCATTTTGTTGCTCTCTTGGAACAACTCGGTGAGGCCAACGACATGATCGAGGCTCACGAGGAAACCATTACTAAAATGGAAGGACATAGTCGATACTATGCCGATGAGATATCATATCTCTCTAACGCCTTAGAGGAAGAGCGTGGTCTTCGTTTGGCTCTTGAGGAGTCACACAACGATGGTCATGCTAAATTAAAGAAAGATCTTGATCATGCTTTAGTTGTCTCTCGTGTGCTTAATTCCGAGAAGGCAAAACTTGAGGTTGACCATGCTAAACTCAAAGAGGAGTTTGACATACTTGACAATGCTCACAAGGCCTTGAAAGGTATGCATGCTACTCTCAAGGAGTCTCATGATCAACTCCAAGTTTCGCTAACCAAGGAAAAGGCTATCTTTCCTCGCATGGTTTTAATTGATAATGCAAATGCTACTAACCCATGTTGCGAGCATGTGCATCTTGTTGAAGAGAATGCCGAGTTGAAGAAGCAACTTGAGAAAGGCCTTCTGACTTGCATACAAGGCGAGAAGAACCTCAACACCCTTTTGAGCAATCAAAAGGAGGTTGTGGCAAAGGAAGGAATTGGGTTTGTTCCTAAGCCCAAGAAGAAGAAGAATGACAAGACCAATCAACGACCCCCTCTCCGACAATCTTTTGTGAAAGAAGGAGAGGGCACATTAAAGAAGAAGAAAATGGTGGAAAGTTGTGGTGTCAAGAAAAACTCCACCATACCATCAAACATGGCCGGCGACTTTAATCCTTCATATGTTTTATGTCGTGCTAGTGATGGTCATGTGTTTGCTAAATTTGTTGGTTCTTCTTATGAGTACATTGAATGGTCCATTTGGGTTCCTAAGACCCTTGTTACTAACCTCAAAGGACCCATTACCAAATGGGTACCTAAATCCAAGCATTGATCTCTTGTAGGAGTTTGCTTCCGATGGGGGATCATGGTTGCTCGATAGCGGAGCCACAAATCATATGACCGGAAGCAAAGACTTGGTGGTGGACGTGCATCTAGGTTCATCTATGGCCACCAACGTCGAATGGGGTGATGCTTCATCTTCTAAGGTATTGGGGCTTGGCAAGGTTGTTGTCTCTCATGATCTCACGATCGATAAAGTCATGCTTGTTGAGTCCCTTGCATACAATTTACTTTCTGTTCGCTAACTTGCACTCATGGGATTTGCTACATTCTTTGATATTGATACCGTCGCCCTCTTGTGGAGCAAGACTCTTAAAGTAGCCTATGTTGGGCATGTCGAGAACGGCCTTTATGTGGTTAACTTCTCGAAGCAACCCACTAAGGTCGCGACATTCCTAATGGCTAAAGTTGATGTGGGATGGCTTTGGCATCGCCGTTTGACCCACCTCAATATGAGATCTTTGCAAAGTATTCTCAAGGGGGACCCTGTCCGTGGACTAACAAATGTTAGCTTTGCCAAAGATCGTGCTTGCAGGGCTTGCATTGAAGGAAAGTTACATGAGACGGCTCACCCTCCCACGACTATCATCTATTCAAAGAGACCCTTAGAGCTCCTCCACATGGACCTCTTTGGACCTCCATCTTTTGATAGTCTTGGGGGTAGAAAGTACTGCTTGGTGATTGTGGATGATTACTCAAGATACACCTGGGTATACTTCTTCAAGAAGAAGAGTGAGACCCAACAAACCGTCATCAACTTTGCAAATGAAGCTCAACGACAACATGAAGCAAAGATTTTGATGATCAGAAGTGACAACGGCACCGAGTTCAAGAACTACACCTTGGATGAGTTTCTTAGTGATGAGGGGATCAAACATCAATATGCAGCCCCATATACCCCTCAACAAAACGGTGTAGCGGAGAGAAAGAACCGAACTCTGATGGATGCGGTAAGAACCATGATGGCTGAATTCAAATCTCCATACAACTTTTGGGCCAAAGCCATCAACACTGCTTGCCATGCATCAAATCGGCTCTATCTTCGCAAAGCCTTGAACAAAACTCCGTATGAGATTCTTACCGGTAACAATCCCAATCTCAAGTACTTCCGGGTATTTGGGTGTAAGTGTTTCATTCTCAAGAAAGGTGTTCGTTTGTCTAAATTTGAATCTAGAGCTCACGAGGGCATATTTGTTGGTTATGCTACAAACTCTCATGCTTACCGTGTCCTCAACAAGTCCAATGGACTCATTGAGGAGACGAGTAACGTAGAGTTTGATGAAAATAACGGCTCCCAAGTGGAGCAAAGTGGTACTTGTGATGTAGGTGATGAAATTCCTCCTCAAGCCATAAGAAGAATGGGTGTTGGATACATCCTACCCATTGAGGAACCCCTTGTGGCTGAAGGAGAAGGACAATGTTCCACTCAAGTGGAACCATCATCAACCCAAGACCCACACGCTTCCGAAGAACAAAGTGAAGGCCCTCAACCTGACGAACAAGGCCAAGTGCAAGATCAATTACAAGATGATGGAGAACCACCAAATGATGCACAAGGCCAAGTTCTGTCCTCCGAGCAAGATCAAGATCAAGAGGAAGCTCAAGATCAAGATCTAGCTCCTGACGACGCTCAAGATGATCAACTTAATGCTCCTCAACTAACTCTTGAAGAGCAATTAGAGCGTTGTGCTGCAAAAGTTGCCTCCAGGCTTGCTTCCAACGAACATCACATCGAGAACATTCTAGGAAGCATCAAAAGGGCGGTAAGCACTCGTAGACAATTAGCAAACTATTTTGCTCATCAAGCTTTTGTCTCCTGTGTTGAACCTCAGAAGGTTTATGAGGCGCTCGAAGACCCTGATTGGCTCAGTGCCATGCATGAAGAACTCCATAACTTCGAGCGGAACAAGGTGTGGCGTCTGGTGCCAAGGCTAGAGGAGAACCATAATGTCATCGGAACCAAATGGATCTTTAAGAACAAGCAAGATGCTCATGGCATTGTCATCCGCAACAAGGCGCGTCTGGTGGCTCAAGGCTACTCCCAAGTCGAGGGTATCGACTACGGTGAAACCTTTGCCCCCGTTGCTCGTCTTGAATCCATTCGTTTGTTGCTTGCCTATGCTTCCCATCGTAACTTTAAATTGCAACAAATGGATGTGAAAAGTGCATTTCTTGATGGTCCTATTAATGAGTTGGTGTATGTTAAACAACCCCCGGGGTTTGAGGATCCTAAGCTCCCCAATCACGTGTACCAACTCGATAAGGCACTCTATGGACTTAAACAAGCCCCACGTGCGTGGTATGAGCATCTTACTGAGTTGTTACAAGATCGTGGGTTTGAAATTGGGAAAATCGACCCCACTCTTTTTACTAAGAAGGTCAAAGGGGAGTTGTTTGTTTGCCAACTATATGTTGATGATATTATCTTTGGTTCTCCTAACAAAGCTTTCAATGATGAGTTCGACGCACTCATGACCACACATTTTGAGATGTCCATGATGGGAGAGTTGAAGTATTTCCTTGGGTTTGAGATCAAACAAAGAAGAGAAGGCATCTTCATCAAACAATCCAAGTACACTCAAGACATGCTGAAGAGGTTCAATCTAAGTGATGTCAAGCCGGCTACTACTCCAATGCCAACCAAATGCCAACTTGACATTGATCCCAATGGTAAAGCGGTGGATCAAAAGGTATATCGCTCTATGATCGGATCCTTGCTTTACCTTTGTGCATCTAGACCGGATATTATGTTGAGTGTAGGAATTTGTGCACGGTTTCAAGCCTCACCTAAGGAGAGTCACTTTGTGGCTGTCAAGCGAATCTTTCGATATTTGGCTCATACCCCAAACTTTGGCTTATGGTACCCGAGAGGAGCAAACTTCAACCTTGTAGGTTTCTCTGATTCTGACTGGGCGGGAGACAAAGTGGATAGGAAGTCCACTTCGGGAGGGTGCCAATTTCTTGGTTGCTCTCTTGTTAGTTGGTCTTCCAAAAAGCAAAGTTGTGTGTCTCTCTCGTCCACTGAAGCAGAGTATGTGGCTGCTGCCAGTTGTTGTGCTCAACTCTTATGGATGAGGCAAACTTTAAAGGATTACGGTTTCACTTGTGACAAAGTGCCTCTTTGGTGTGACAATGAAAGTGCCATCAAGATTTCTCTCAACCCGGTGCAACACTTCAAGACGAAGCATATAGAGATTCGGTATCACTTCATCCGGGATCACATAAGGCAAGGAGAGATCGAGCTTCACTACGTCAACACTCATGATAACCTTGCAGATATCTTCACGAAGCCATTGGATGAAGCAAGATTTCGCGAGTTAAGGCATGAGCTAAATATCATCGATTTGAGCAATGTGGCTTGAGTCTTTGCACACACTCCTCACACTCAATATAGTTATCTTGTCTAGATGTAGGCATGGACATAGGGGGAGTACTGTTCTCTCAATGAACCTTTCCTCCCCCCATTATGCATAAATTGATCAAGTCTTTATCATTTGCCATACATAGTTGGTTTAAGTGCTTCAAGACGAGTATTGGTCATGGGCCCAAGGATAGTTCTTTGCAGTGCCATACCAACGAACTCAAACATAGGTGGCCTCGGCCACCGCCCTCCTCTGTGGAGTTGCGTTATTTGCCTTGCTTGTGCGTCTTTTTGTTTTTCCTCTTTTCTTTGCTAAAAGCCTTGTGTCGAAACGTGCTTTTTCTTGGAGAAGCGGTACTACCGTGCAAGGTTACGGTACTACCACACAGGAGGTTACGGTACTACCGCAAGTCCAGCACGACAGTATTTATTTACTGCCGCTGGTAGAGCGGTACTACCGCTTGGCATGCGATACTTCCGCCCAAGCGGTACTACCGCGATGACCGCGGTACTACCGCACATATTCGCACGGGTGGGGGTTATAAGCGGGCAGGGGGAGTTCCAACTCCCCCATACCCATTCACTCCTAACCCCCACGCTGTCCCTCTCTCTCCCTCTCAAGAACGCCGCCGGAGGACCTCGCCGGATCTCCTCCCTCGGCCACTCTCCTCGCATTCCGACCGGTGGGATCGCTCCCCACCTCGCCCTCTTGCCATGGATGAAGGTTTCTCCCCTTTTCCCCTCTTCTTGTTGCCTTGTTGTTGTTTTAGGGTTAGGGGAGATGCTTAGTGTTCTTGCGTTCTTCGTGTTCTTATCCATGGAAGATTAGGATGTAGGAGAGTGTTCTTGCTCTAGAAATGCTAGTATGTATGTTGCTACCAAGTTACTATGATCAGCCGTAGTACGGTTGCTCGATCTACGCAGTCTTATCCAGATTAGTTCTTTTCAGATCTGATTCGAGCGGTACTACCGCTGGAGAACCGCGGTACTACCGCTCGATCTGGTCCAGATCCGTTCGTCAGATCTGTTCCAGGGCGGTACTACCGCTGTCCTCCGTGGTACTACCGCTCCGGAGCGGAAGTAAAATTTTAGTACTACATACCGAGCGGTACTACCGCAACCCCGGCGCGGTACTACCGCTCCGTAAGCAGTACTAGTTTTTAACTTCCGTTTCTGATCACGAAAGTAAATTTTTACTACCGCAGTGTGTGCGGTACTACCGCGCCCATCAAGCGGTACTACCGCTCACTCAGCGGTACTAATTTTTTACTTCCGCATCAGTCAGGCAGTACTACCGCTTGTGTCATAGTACTTTTGTAGCATGCACATATTTCCCTTTCTACTCGTTTCTTGTGCTTTTTGAGGCTTTTGCATTGATTCTCTTTGTGCTTTCATCGTGTTCTTGTGTTTGTGTTTTAGGTGGTGGCTCCGGTTTCGATGCTCGTCGTACCAATCCAGTCCGCGACACCGGGTCCAAGCGTCTGCGCAACCCCAGTGATGTGCCAGAGGGCTCCAATCCACAGCGCAAGTTCAAGACCGCCGCCAACAAGCAAAAGGAATCCTCGATGACTATGGAAGAAATGCCAGCTAATGAGATCATGGAACGGAGGAAGCACAACCCTTATGGAGAACCCCGTGCTCAATTTCATGGAGATGAGCTTTTCTAGACTAAGCAGCAGTATCGCATCTACACAGAGGTGCTCAAGAGCAAGACCAACCTGTACGTGGATGCTCACTGGGTGGACGTGGCCCACATGCGGAGGGACACCAACCGGGCCTACTTTGCCGAGGCTCTGGATCTGGTCGAGCAGTTTGGACTTGAGCACGTCATGACCTTTCAGCATGATTTTGATCCAGAGATCATTGCTCAGTTCTATGCGTCAGTCCACTTCCACACCAAGGATGATCGCCCAATGACTTGGATGACCAATGGTCACAAGATGACTTCATCTTGGAAGGATTTCATGGATCTTTTACAGATTCCTAACGAGGGACTCCACAACCCAGTTGGAGCTCGGCCTCATGCCACTTCAGAATCTGCCAACAAAGACAAGCTGCTGCCATTCTATGTGGAGAAGACTCTTGCTAGTGGCAAGGAGACATGGGTGTTGAACCCATTTTTGGACATCATGTATCGGATCTTTCGCAACACTTTGTTTCCTCGCGTTGGAGACAAGGACAAGGTCCATGCATACCTGGTTGACATGCTGCTGTTGTGTGAAGCGGCTCGCACGGAGCAGTCTCCACCACTTGACATATCCCATATCATGTGGTGTGAGCTCCGCTTCGCGATCTACACTCGCAAGGTACCCATCTATGGTCCATTCATGTTTCTGCTGATCTCCAAGACTTGGGAGAAGTTGTACCTTGATGAGGAGTTCGAGGCCGACTGTATCCGTCATGATCCCATTCGTCTTCGCATCAAGACTCGATGGGCCAACACTACCACTCGTGCGCAAGCTGCTGCGGCTCAGATGGGCACTGATGAGGAGACTGTGGAGGAGGCTGATGAGGAAGGCCCTGGAAGATTTGCTCCGTCCTGCTCGGAGCCATCTTGGGCTAAAAAGCTAAAGAAGAAGATGAAGGCACTTTTCTGCATGCAAGCTCAAGGTCAGTACAGGGCTCATGTCACTGACAAGAAGACTCGCCAGCATGACAAGAAGCTCTTGGCGGTCTATGGAGAGGATGTGTCTAACGGGTCCGAGGACAACATCACCCCTGAGGCAGCTTGGATGGCCCATCAGGGGTACAAGTGGTCAGAGTCTGACGAGGAGCATCAGGAGGAGCAGCAGGAGTCCGATGGCGAGTACGATGACTGAGTTCCTCCGCCGGGGCTGCCACCCTTCTTTGTGTCCTCTTTCCCCTTTATGGTGTCTCGATGCCAAAGGGGGAGAGAGTGATTTGCGTCTTGTGCCGTTTGTTTCTTTTCGTTTGTCGAACTCGGTTTATTTGCGTGCTTTTGTGTCGTGTGCGTGAGACTATCGTATGGTGTAAGACATATGCTTCTCTATCGTTAAACTCTTAGTTATGTCTTTATTTATATATCGTGAGCAGTTAGTTTACTTTCCCTTGTTTTTGTGCTCAGTTTTATATAAGGAGTATATTATGTGTAGAATATAGGGGGAGCACTGAACCTAGTATGTGTGTTGTGCAGTCCAAAGCACACCCTTGTGTAGGCACACATCCAGGGGGAGCTCACCTATATTCTAGTGTTTAGGATTGCATACTCTCTTATTTTATCCCTGTGCAAATCCCGTATTGTCATCAATCCACCAAAAAGGGGGAGATTGTAAGGGCATATGTCTCCCTAAGTAGTTTTGGTGATTGATCACAATGCATTTGCGGACTAATCATGTGCTCTAAGCTCCTACAGATTTATCTCACCTAGGCACAAGACGATTGCTTACCCCTCGTATTCGATGGAAGACGGTGTTTCCTTTTTGCTCCCTGTCGGTGGCTTTGAGTAATAGGAAAGCCGTACTATTAAGAGGGGGTCCGTTTCGGAAAGGTTAGGGTGGAATCAACACGTACACATCTTACTCTCACACCACCTTTCCCTTGCTTCTCTGGAGTTCCAACCGTTTATTATCGTATATGCAAACCATGACATCTTAACTAAAACATCTGTCTGGCAAGCGGTAGTACCGCTCCATAAGTGGTAGTACCGCACAGCCACACGGTAGTACCGCCTGAAGACACGGTAGTACCGCACCAGCGGTAGTACCGCGGCTCCAGAACAGTAGTACCATGTATCTGGCCCGACACTGTATTAAGTGAGGAAGTAGGTGCGGAAGTAATTTTTTACTTCCGCATCCTATGCGGTAGTACCGCTTGCTCCAAGCAGTAGTACCGCGTCGTGTTTTGCTTGTACCGTATTTCTACGAATGTAGCCACGGATGTAATTTATTTCATCCGTGGCTGTTATCTTCTCGCTTGTTTTTGCCTAGCGGTAGTACCGCTCTCAGAGCGGTAGTACCGCTCAGCAAGCGGTAGTACCACAACTTACGTGCGGTACTACCGCTCTTTGCGGGCAGAAAACGTGCATAACGGTTGGATTTGCTCTCCCACTATATATAGGGGGTCTTCTTCTCCAAGAAGACTTACCTCTTCCCCCACATACTCCATTGTTGCTCCAAAGATCCATTTCCGCCCGATCTCTCTCCCTAGCCAATCAAACTTGTTGATTTGCTCGGGATTGCTTGAGAAGGCATCGATCTACACTTCCACCAAGAGATATTTGATTCCCCCCACTAACCCCTTGCGGATCTTGTTACTCTTGGGTGTTTGAGCACCCTAGACGGTTGAGGTCACCTCGAAGCCATATTCCATTGTGGTGAAGCTTCGTGGTTTCGTTGGGAGCCTCCGAGTTGTGGAGATAGCCCCAACCTTGTTTGTAAAGGTTTGGTTGCCGCCTTCAAGGGCACCACTAGTGGAATCACGGCACCTTGCATCGTGTGAGGGCGTGAGGAGAATGCGGTGGCCCTAGTGGCTTCTTGGGGAGCATTGTGCCTCCACACCGCTCCAACGGAGACATACTTCCCCTCAAAGGGAAGGAACTTCGGCAACACATCCTCGTCTCCACCGGTTCCTCTTGTGGTTATTTCTTACCTTTACTTGTGCAAGCATTACTTGTTTAACTCCTATAGCTTGCTTGTGAAGTTGTTATCTTTACTTTCCATTAGTTGTCATCTTAGTAGAATATCTGGACACCTTACTTTGACGCTTAATTTAAAGTGGTTAAGAAAAGCTAAAAATTGTTAGTTGCCTATTCACCCCCCCTCTAGTCAACCATAACAATCCTTTCAAGTAGGAGCGGTTGTACCGCCCCTACTCCACTACTAGTGCTGCTCAATGGCCTTCCTCTTTGTTCCCTCTCCCTTAGGCGTTGTGCGAGGTCCCAGCGGTAGTATTGCAGGGCCAAGCGGTAGTACCGCTCCTTAGAGCGATAGTACCGCTCCTTAGAGCAGTAGCACCGCTGACTGCGGGTTGAGAATGGGGATAACGGTTGGATTATTTCCTTCCTATAAAAGGGGGTCTTCTTACCCATTGAGCCTTATCCTTTGAGCTCGCATTTGGCCCCCATTGTTGACCTTCTTCGAGCTGCTTTCTCTCAATCCCGCCATGGATTCTTGCTAGTTTGGGGGGGGGGAGATAGAGGAGATCTAGATCTATGTTTTCACCAATCACTTTCTCCTCTATGTGAGGGAAACCCTTTGGATCTAGATCTTGGAGTTCTTCGTGTTCTCTTCTTCGTTCTTCCTCTCATTTTCCTCCCGTAGCATTAGTTGCTTGGGTGGGATTCGGGAGAGAAGGACTTGGGCACTCCATGTGCCATTGCCATTGCATTCGGTGCATCGGTCTGAGTTCTCCACAGTGATACGTGGAAGTGAAGTTGAGAAGCTTATTACTCTTGGGTGCTTGGTACCCTTTATTAGGAATAAGCAACTTATATTTCCAGGAGGCCATAGGCCAGTATATATACATGTACATGTGTGGAATATATGCAGGAAACCCCTTATAGAATAGGGTAAATACGAAAGGTTACATGGCTATATATATATATATATAATATTCTAACACCCCCCCTTCGAACTCATGGTGGATTAACAACACTGAGTTTGGAGAGATAGAAGCCATGCTGCGCTCTAGTCTGGGCCTTCGTCAGAAAATCCACCAACTGTAACTCAGAAGGCACATACTGAAGCGCAATAACCTGATCATGCACGCGCACATAGAAAGCATCAACACCAATATTCTTGGTGAGCTCATGCTTCACATGATAGTGCGCAATGCTTATAGCACCTGCATTGTCAGATAAGAGTAGAGTAGGTGTAATAATAGAAACACCAAAATCCTAAAGTAACCACCGTAACCAAGTCACCTCTGCCGTCAAAAGAGCCATAGCTCGTAACTCAGCCTCTACACTCGAATAGGAAACTGCAGTATGTTTCTTCGTCTTCCAGGCAATGAGAGAACCACCAAGAAAAGCACAGTAAGCAGAAAGTGAACGACGATCGGAGGGATCACTAGCCCACATAGCATCCGAATAGGCCTGAACCTATAAAGAACTGGAGCGAGGAAAGTATAGACGGTGAGAGATCGTGCCCCGGAGATATCGGAGAACACGAAGGAGGTGATTATAGTGAATTGAAGTGGGAGCGGAGATAAACTGACTCAGAATATGAACATGATAAGAGATATCCGGATGAGTGACAGCTAGATAGACAAGACTCCCAACAAGATGACGATAACGCATTGGGTCAGGCAAGAGGTCACCATCAGTATCACAGAGGTGAACATTGAGCTCCATGGGAGTCTCAATAATGCGCTCATCGGTAAGAGCATCACGAGCAAGAAGATCCTAGATATACTTTTCCTGGGATATAAAAAAGCCATCAGAGGTATAAGAGACTTCAATCCCAAGAAAGTAGCGAAGAGGTCCAAGATCGGACATAAGAAATTGCTCACTAAGACGGGCCTTTACAAAGGCAATATACTCAGGGTCGTCGCCAGTGATGATCATGTCATCAACATAGAGAAGAAGAAGAGTCCGACCACGATGATAAATGTGGACAAAAAATGTTGGATCATGAGCACTCGCGGAAAAACTAGCAGCAGTCACCACGGAGGAAAAACGCTCAAACCAGGCGTGGGGGGGCTTGCTTAAGGGCATAGAGAGAGCGACAAAGACGACATACCATGCCATCAGGAACAGAATACCCAGGTGGTGGATGCATGTATACCTCCTCACGTAGCTCACCATTAAGAAAGGCATTCTTAACATCAAGCTGGGATACAGACCAGTGGCGTGCGGAGGCCACGACAAGAAGTGTATGAATAGTGGTCATATGGGCCACAGGAGCAAAAGTCTCGTCCTAATCATGACCATGCTCCTGCTGAAAGCCACAAGCCACATGACGAGCTTTGTAACGCTCAAGAGAACCATCGGAGCAAGTCTTAACCTTGTAGACCCACTTACAAGTGATGGGACGGACACCTGGAGGAAGAGAAACAAGATCCCATGTACCAGTGCGTTCAAGAGCAGCAATCTCCTCTGCCATCACAAACTTCAAGGAAATATGCCCTAGAGGCAATAATAAAGTTGTTAATTTATATTTCCTTATTTCATGATAAATGTTTATTATTCATGCTAGAATTGTATTAACCGGAAACTTGATACATGTGTGAATACATAGACAAAATACCAAGTCCCTAGTAAGCCTCTACTAGACTAGCTCGTTAATCAAAGATGGTTAAGTTCCCTGATCATAGACATGTGTTGTCATTCGATGAACGGGATCACATCATTAGGAGAATGATGTGATGGACATGACCCATCTGTTAGCTTAGCATATTGATCGTTCAGTTTTATTGCTATTGCTTTCTTCATGTCAAATACATGTTCCTCCGACTATGAGATTATGCAACTCCCGGATACCGGTGGAATGCCTTGTGTTCTATCAAACGTCACAACGTAACTGGGTGATTATAAAGATGCTCTATGGGTACCTCCGGAGATGTTTGTCGGGTTGGCAAAGATCGAGATTAGGATTTGTCACTCCGAGTATCGGAGAGGTGTCTCTGGGCCCTCTCGGTAATGCACATCATAAGAATCCTTGCAAGCAATGTGACTAATTAGTTAGTTGTGGGATGATGCATTATGGAACAAGTAAAGAGACTTGCCGGTAACAAGATTGAACTAGGTATGAAGATACCGATGATCGAATCTTGGGCAAGCAACATACCGATGACAAAGGGAATACCGTATGTTGTCATAACGGTTCGAACGATAAAGATCTTCGTAGAATATGTAGGAGCCAATATGAGCATCCAAGTTCCACTATTGGTTATTGACCGGAGAGGTGTCTCGGTCATGTCTACATAGTTCTCGAACCCGTAGGATCCGCACGCTTAACGTTTGATGACGATTTGTATTATATGAGTTATGTGATTTGGTGATCGAATGTTGTTCAGAGTCCCGAATGAGATCACGGACATGACGAGGAGTCTCGAAATGGTCGATAAGTAAAGATTGATATATATAGGACGATGGTATTTGGACACCGGAAGTGGTCTGGGTGATACGAGGTCACCAGAAAGGAGTTTCGGGCACCCCCGACAAAGATATGGGCCTTATTAGGCCAAGAGTGGGATAGACCAGCCCCTATGGGGCTGGTGCGCCCCATGTAGGACAAGATAAGGTGGGAGGAAAGGAAAGGAGAGGTGGAAAAGGAAAGTATGAAGTAGGACTCCTACTTCCTTCCCCTCCCCCCTCCTCCTCTCCCCTTGTCCTATACAAGGAAGGGGGGGGGGCAAACCATGGCAGGAGCCCAAGTGGGATTTGGCCCCACTTGGGGCGCCCCTTGGTCTCTCCCCTCTCCCTCCCACCTATATATATATATATATATATATATATGTGTGTGTGTGTGGGGGGGGGGGGGCGCCCTAGAACACACAACAACATCATTATTAGCCGTGTGCGGCGCCCCCTCCACCATTTACTCCGACGGTCATAATCTCGTAGTGCTTAGGCAAAGCCCTATGGGGATCACTTCATCATCACCATCACCACGCCATCGTGCTGATAGAACTCATCTACTTCTTCGACGCTCTGCTGGATCAAGAGTTTGAGGGACATAACATGTGCAGAACTCAGAGGTGTTGTACGTTCGGTGCTTGTTCGGTCGGAATGAGAAGAAGTTCGACTACATCAACCGCGTTGTCAAACGCTTCCGCTTTCGATCTACATGAAGGAAATATGCCCTAGAGTCAATAATAAAGTCGTTATTTATATTTCCTTATATCATGATAAATGTTTATTATTCGTGCTAGAAATGTATTAACAGGAAACTTAGTACATGTGTGAATACATAGACCAAAACAGAGTGTCCCTAGTATGCCTCTACTATACTAGCTCGTTAATCAAAGATGGTTATGTTTCCTAACCATAGACATGAGTTGTCATTTGATCAACGGGATCACATCATTATGAAAATGATGTGATGGACAATACCCATCCGTTAGCTTAGCAACTTGATCGTTTAGTTTTACTGCTATTGCTTTCTTCATGACTTATACATGTTCCTATGACTATGAGATTATGCAGCTCCCGAATACCGGAGGAACACCTTGTGTGCTATCAAACGTCACACCGTAACTGGGTGATTATAAAGATGCTCTATAGGTGTCTCCGAAGGTGTTTGTGGTGTTGGCATAGATCGAGAATAGGATTTGTCACTCCGAGTGTCGGAGAGGTATCTCTGGGCCCTCTCGGTAATACACATCATAATAAGCCTTGCAAGCAAACGACTAATGAGTTAGTCACGAGATGATGTATTACGGAATGAGTAAAGAGACTTGCCGGTAACGAGATTGAACTAGGTATGATGATACCGACGATCGAATCTCGGGCTAGTAACATACCGATGACAAAGGGAACAACGTATGTTGTTATGCGATTTGACCAATAACGATCTTCGTAGAATATGTAGGAACCAATATGAGCATACATGTTCCGCTATTGGTTATTGACCGGAGGTGAGTCTCAGTCATGTCTACATAGTTCTCGAACCCATAGGGTCCCGTTTGATGACGATGGTTATTATGAGTTTATGAGTTTTGATGTACCGAAGATAGTTCGGAGTCTCGGATGGGATCATGGACATGACGAGGAGTCTCGGAATGTCCGAGACATAAAGATTGATATATTGGACGGCTATATTCGGACACCGGAAGTGTTCCGGGTGATTTCGGAGAAAACCGGAGTGCCGGAGGGGTTACCGGAACCCCCGGGGGAGTATTGGGCCATAGTGGGCCATGAGGGAAAGTGAGAGGCAGCCCATAGGGGCTGGCCGCGCCCCCTCCCTAGGAATCCTAGTTGGACTAGGAGTGGGGGGGGAGGCGCCCCTCTCCTTCCTTCTTCTCTTCTCCTTCCTTTCCCACTCCTAGCAGGAGTAGGAATGGGGAGTCCTACTCCTACTAGGAGTAGGATTGCTCCTCTCCTTGGCGCGCCTAGGGCTGTCCGGCCTCCCCCCTTGATCCTTTATATGGCAGGGGGCACCCTAGAAGAGACTAGCAACATCGTTTTAGCCATTTGCGGTGCCTCCCTCCACAGAAACACACCTCGGTCATATTGTTGCAGTGCTTAGGCGAAGCCCTGTGCCGGTAACTTCATCATCTCCGTCACCACGCCGTTGTGCTGACGAAACTCTCCCGTGAAGTTCAACTGGATCTAGAGCTCGTGGGGCATAATTGAGCTGAACGTGAGCTGAACGCGGAGGTGCCGTACGTTCGGTGCTTGGATCGGTTGGATTGCGAAGACGTTCGACTACATCAACCACATCACTAGACGCTTCCGCTTTTGGTCTACGAGGGTATGTAGCCACACTCTCCCCTCTCGTTGCTATGCTTCTAGTAGATAGGTCTTGCGTGATCGTAGGATTTTTTTGAAATACTACGTTCACCAACAGTGGCATCATGAGCCAGGTCTATGCGTAGATGATATGCACGAGTAGAACACAATGAGTTGTGGGCAATACTAGTCATACTGCTTACCAGCATGTCATACTTTGATTCAGCGGTATTGTGAGATGAAGCGGCCTGGACCGACATTATGTGTATGCTTACGCGAGACTGGTTTCACCGTTACGAGCACTCGTTGCTTAAAGGTGACCGGCGAGTGTCTGTCTCTCTCACTTTAGTTGAATTGACTGTGGCTACGCCCGGTCCTTGTGAAGGTTAAAACAACACACTTGACGAAAAATCGTTGTGTTTTTTTGTATGCGTAGGTAAGAACGGTTCTTGCTAAGCCCGTAGCAGCCATGTAAAACTTGCAACAACAAAGTAGAGGACGTCTAACATGTTTTTGCAAGGCATGTTGTGATGTGATATGGTCAAGACGTGATGAGTTATACGTTATTGTATGAGATGATCATGTTTTGTAAATTATCGGCAACCGGAAGGAGCCTTATGGTTGTCTCTTTATTGTATGAATTGCGAAGGCCATGTAATTGCTTTACTTTATCACCATGAGTTAGTGATAGTAGTAGTAGCAATAGTTGTTGAGACGACCACGACACTAAGATGAAGATCATGGTGTCAAGCCGGTGACGATGGAGATCATGACGATGCTTTGGAGATGGAGATCAAAAGCACAAGATGATGATGGCCATATCATGTCACATATTTTGATTGCATGTGATGTTTATCTTATTATGCTTCTTATTTTGCTTAGTACGGCGGTAGCATTATAAGATGATCCCTTACAAAAAATTCAAGGTACAAGTGTTCTCCCTGAGTATGCACCATTGCGAAAGTTTGTCGTGCCGAGACACCACGTGATGATCGGGTGTTATAAGCTCTACGTCCAAATACAATGGGTGTATGACAGTTTTGCACATGCAGAATACTCGGGTTAAACTTGACGAGCCTAGCATGTACATACATGGCCTCGGAACACCGGATACCAAAAGGTCGAGCATGAATCATATAGTAGATATGATCAACATAAGATGTTCACCATCGAAAACTACTCCATCTCACATGATGATCAGACATGGTTTAGTTGATCTGGATCACGTGTTCATTTAGATGACTTGAGGGATGTCTATCTAAGTGGGAGTTCTTAAGTAATATGATTAACTGGACTTTAATTTATCATGAACTTAGTCTTGATAGTATTTGCAAATTATGTTATAGATCAATAGCTCGCGTTGTAGCTCCCCTTTGTTTTTGATATGTTCCTAGAGAAAACTAAGTTGAAAGATGTTAGTAGCAATGATGCAGACTAGGTCCGTGATCTGAGGATTATCCTCATTGCTGCACAGAAGTATTATGTCCTTGATGCACCGCTAGGTGACAGATCTATTGTAGGAGCAGATGCAAACGTTATGAACGTTTGGCAAAGCTCAGTATGATGTCTACTTAATAGTTTAGTCCAACATGCTTTACGGCTTAGAACCGGGACTTCAAAAATGTTTTGAATGCCACAGAGCATATAAGATGTTCCAATAGTTGAAATTAGTATTTCATACTCATGCCCATGTCGAGAGGTATGAGACCTCTGACAGTACTTTTCCTACAAGATGGAGGAGAATAGCTCAACCAGTGAGCATGTGCTCAAATTGTCTGGGTACTACAATTGCTTGAATCAAGTGGGAATTAATCTACCAGATAAGATAGTAATTGACAAAGTTCTCTAGTCACCATCACCAAGTTAGTAGAACTTCGTGATGAAGTATAATATACAAGGGATGACGAAAGTAATTCCTGAGCTCTTCGCTATGCTCAAAGCTGCGGAGGTAGAAATCAAAAATGAGCATCAAGTGTTGATGGTTAACAAGACCACTAGTTTCAAGAAAAAGGGCAAGGGAAAGAAGGGGAACTTCAAGAAGAATAACAAGACAGTTGCTACTCCTGCGAAGAAACTCAAGGCTGGAGCCAAGCCTGAAATTGAGTGCTTCTACTGCAAAGGGACTGGAAACTGGAAGCGAAACTGCCCCAAGTATTTGGCGGATAAGAGGGATGGCAAAGTGAACAAAGGTATATTTGATATATGATACGTCTCCAACATATCCACAATTTTTGATTGTTCCATGCTATTATATTATCTATTATGGATGTTTAATGGGCTTTAATTTACACTTTTATATGATTTTTGGGACTAACCTATTAACCCAGATCCCAGTGCCAGTTTCTGTTTTCCCCTTGTTTTTGAGTATCGTAGAAAAGGAATACCAAACGGAGCTCAACTGACCTGAAACTCAACGGATGTTGTTTTTGGACCAGAAGAAGCCCAAGGAGTACCGGAGATGGACCAGAAGAGTCTCGGGCTGCCCACGAGGGTGGGGGGCGCGCCCACCCCCCTGGGCGCGCCCCCCTCCTCGTGGACAGCCCCGGGACCCCCTTACTTGTTCCTGACTCCAACACCTCTTATATATACAGAAACCTCCAGAAAATAACATAGATCGGGAGTTCCACCGCCGCAAGCCTCTGTTGCCACCGAAAACCAATCTAGACCCGTTCTGGCACCCTGCCGGAGGCGGGAATCCCTCTCCGGTGGCCATCTTCATCATCCCGACGCTCTCCATGACGAGGAGGGAGTAGTCCACCCTCGGGGCTGAGGGTATGTACTAGTAGCTATGTGTTTGATCTCTCTCTCGTGTTCTTGAGAAGGCACGATCTTGATGTATCGCGAGCTTTGCTATTATAGTTGGATCTTATGATGTTTCTCCCCCTCTACTCTCTTGTGATGAATTGAGTTTTCCCTTTGAAGTTATCTTATCGGATTGAGTCTTTAAGGATTTGAGAACACTTGATGTATGTCTTGCATGTGTTTATCTGTGGTGAAAATGGGATATCACGTGATCTACTTGATGTATGTTTTGGTGATCAACTTGTGGGTTCCGTGACCTTGGGAATCTATGCATAGGGGTTGGCACAAGTTTTCGTCTTGACTCTTCGGTAGAAACTTTGGGGCACTCTTTGAAGTTCTTTGTGTCGGTTGAATAGATGAATCTGAGATTGTGTGATGCATATCGTATAATCATGCCCACAGATACTTGAGGTGACAATGGAGTATCTAGGTGACATTAGGGTTTTGGTTGATGTGTGTCTTAAGGTGTTATTCTAGTACGAACTCTAGGATAGATCAAACGGAAAGAATAGCTTCGTGCTATTTTACTACTGACTCTTGAATAGATCGACCAGAAAGAATAACTTTGAGGTGGTTTCATACCCTACAATAATCTCGTCGTTTGTTACCGCTATTAATGACTTTGGAGTGACTCTTTGTTGCATGTTGAGGGATAGTTATATGATCCAGTTATGTTATCATTGTTGAGAGAACTTGCACTAGTGAAAGTATGAACCCTAGGCCTTGTTTCAAAGCATTGCAATACCGTTTATGCTCACTTTTATTATTAGTTACCTTGCTGTTTTTATATTTTCATATTACAAAAACCTATATCTACCATCCATATTGCACTTGTATCACCATCTCTTCGCCGAACTAGTGCACCTATACAATTTACCATTGTATTGGGTGTGTTGGGGACACAAGAGACTCTTTGTTATTTGGTTGCAGGGTTGTTTGAGAGAGGCCATCTTCATCCTACGCCTCCCACGGATTGATAAACCTTAGGTCATCCACTTGAGGGAAATTTGCTACTTTCCTACAAACCTCTGCACTTGGAGACCCAACAACGTCTACAAGAAGAAGGTTGCGTAGTAGACATCAAGCTCTTTTCTGGCGCCTCTGCCGGGGAGGTGAGTGCTTGAAGGTATATCTTTATATCTTGCAATTGAATCTTTTAGTTTCTTGTTTTATCACTAGTTTAGCTTATAAAAGAAAACTACAAAAATGGAAATAAGGTTACCTCATATGCTTCACCTTTTTAAAATCTTTCGTGAAAATGATGGGAAGGAAAATTGTGCTCAAGTACTAGAAGAAGAATGCATTAAAATGTTTGGCACTAAATCTTTGAATGATGAGCATGATTGCAATGTTGTTAGTACGAACTATTTGAATATCCATAGTACTAATGATGATTGCACTAGTCATGATGAAAATATCTCATATAAGCATGTCATTTTTGTGGAGTGCATAGAGTTTGCAAGTACACACCAAATAGGGAAGATAGATTTTGCAAGAGGCATAAGTATTTAGAAACTAAATTGTTGCAAGAAAGGCTAGATGTTTGTGCTGCAAATTTTATTTTTCTTAGCCATCCTGGTGAACTTTGCAATGAACGTGGTCATTTAAATATCCAATGCAAATTGTTTCATGATCGAATTGTGTCCAAAAATTGTGATGACTTGATTTCCCTTGCACATCATAATGAACTTAGTTTGGTTTTTGGGTTATGAAGAAATGAAACGTATAACTAAGAATATTCCAGAATTTGCCCTTGAGAGAGTTCTTGATTTTGATCTAGAGGAAATTTATATGTATTGTGCGGTGAATTGCATTGAAAATCCTTATATTGCCAATTACATAAAGACAAGAAAACAAATAGAAGATGAAGAGAATACTAATGAAAGGGAAGACACTTCCCAATATCTTCCTCTTATTTCTTATGATGAATCAGGTAACAAGGAGGAGCCTTCTATTCAACCAATCTCATTAATAAGGAGCTCCAAAAAGAGGACTAAACCCACACATAATGTGAAGAAGAAAAAGAAAAGATGGAGAAGGAAAGGTAAAAATGTATCCCTCCCAAATGATGTTTCTCCTATTACTCATTATGATGGTGATAATTGCTATACTATTGCTGCTATCCATACTATTAATGATGAGAGTGATTATGCTTATGATATGCAAAGGCCCAAGCTTGGGGATGCTATGTTTGATGAGAATGACATGTTTGAGAATTTATTTGCTGCAATTAATGTTTGTCCCAAGCTTGGGGATGCTATGTTTAATGAAGATGATATTTTATTCTCCCAAGTTTTCATGAGCAAATTTATTATGATGATAGCATGCCCCCTATTTATGATGATTATATTGATGAAAGTGGGTTTGGAAGAGTGTCAACTTTAGGAAGTAATGATCCCACTATTTTGGAGTATGTTGAATCTTATTGTGATAATTATAAAAGTGGATTTGGAGAGGTCATGACTTTATTTAGTAATGATTCCACTATCTTGGAAGAGGTTTCAATTGATTATGATGAGAACAAAGTTGATACTTATGATGATTATTGTGATGATACTTATGTTATAAAAAGTAGTGATGATTATATTTACGAAACTTGTCATGATTATGATTCCCCTTTTTCTGAACATTACTCTTTTAATGTGGAAACAATTTATAGTATTCGAATTTCTTATGATACTCCCACTTTCCAAACGAGTAGAATTTTGCTTATGTGGAGAGTAGTAAAATTTCAATGCAAGTAGATCATGAAAAGAATGCTTTATGTGCTGGTTATATGGTTGAATTCATTCATGATGCTACTGAAAATTATTATGAGGGAGGAATATATGCTTGTAGGAGTTGCAATATTATCAAGTTTCCTCTCGATGTGTTGAAAATCTTGAAGCTATGCTTGTTTTGCTTTCCTATGGTAGTTGATTCTTGTTCTCATAAGTTGTTTGCTCACAAAATCTCTATGCGTAGGAAGTGGGTCAGACTTAAATATGCTAGTCATATTCTTCATGATGCTCTCTTTATGTTTCAATTCTTATCTTTTATATGAGCATCATTGAAATCATCATGCCTAGCTAATAGGCATTAAAGAAAAGCGCTTGTTGGGAGACAACCCAATATTTACCCTTACTATTTTTGTGTGTCTACATGATTAAGCTACTGTAGTAATCGTGTTTTATAGCTTTTGTTTCAATAAAGTGCCAAGTAGAACCTTTGGGAAGACTTGGGTGAAAGTCTTTGTGATCTTGCTGTAAAAAAACAGAAACTTTGCGCTCACGAGATTAGCTGCCATTTTTTTTACAGAAGAGTGATTTTGAGTTGATTCTTTTTGCAGAAGATTAATATACAAATTCCTCACGTCCAATAATTTATTTCAGAATTTCTAGAGTTACAGAAGTATTCGAAAGTTACAGATTGCTACAGACTGTTCTGTTTTTGACAGATTCTGTTTTTCTTGTGTTGTTTGCTTATTTTGATGAATCTATGAGTAGTATCGGAGGGTATGAACCATAGAGAAGTTGGAATACAATAGATACTACACCAATATGAATTTAGAATGAGTTCATAATAGTACCTAAGTGGTGGTTTTATTTTCTTATACTAATGGAGCTTACGAGTTTTCCGTTGAGTTTTGTGTTGTGAAGTATTCAAGTTATGGGTAAAGATTCGATGGACTATGGAATAAGGAGTGGCAAGAGCCTAATCTTGGGGATTCCCAAGGCACCCCAAGGTAAAATTCAAGGACAACCAAAAGCCTAAGCTTGGGGATGCCCCGGGAAGGCATCCCCTCTTTCGTCTTCGTTTATCGATAACTTTACTTGAGGCTATATTTTTATTCACCACATGATATGTGTTTTGCTTGGAGAGTCAATTTATTTTATTTTGTTTTGCTTGATGTTTGAATAATATCCCAAGATCTGAAATTCTTAAATGTTAGAGAGTCTTCACATAGTTACATAATTGTTCAACTACTTATTGATCTTCACTTATATCTTCTGGAGTAGTTTGTCATTTGCTCTAGTGCTTCACTTATATCTTTTTAGAGCGCGGCGGTGGTTTTATTTTGAAGAAATAGATGAACTCTCAGTGCTTCACTTATATTATTTTGAGAGACTTTTAGAACAGCATGATAATTTGCATTGGTTATGAGTTTAGTCCTAATCGGATTGGCATCCAAGATGAGTATAATAAAAACTTTCATATAAAGTGCATTGAATACTATGAGAAGTTTGTGCTTGATGATCGTTTTGAGATATGAGGATGGCGATACTAGAGTCATGCTAATAGAGTAGTTGTGAATTTGATAAATACTTGTGTTGAGGTTTGCAAGTTTCGTAGCATGCACGGATGGTAACCGTTGTGTGACAAATTTGAAGCATGAGGTATTTCTTTGATTGTCATCCTTTGTGTGGAGGTCGGGATCACGCGATGGTCAACTCCTACCAACCCGTCCCATAGGAGCATGCGTGTAGTACTTTGTTTTGATGACTTGTAGATTTTTGCAATAAGTATGTCAGTTCTTTATGACTAATGTTGAGTCCATGGATTATACGCACTCTCGCCCTTCCACCATTGCTAGCCTCTCTTGTACCGCGCAACTTTCGCCGGTACCATACACCCACCATATATCTTCCTCAAAACAGCCACGGTACCTACCTATTATGGCATTTCCATAGCCATTCTGAGATATATTGCCATGCAACTTTCCACCATTCCGTTTATTATGACACGCTTCATCATTGTCATATTTCCATGCATGATCATGTAGTTGACATCGTATTTGTGGCTAGGACACCATGCAAAAATTTTCATACATGTCACTCTTGATTCACGGCACATCCCGGTACACCACCGGAGGCATTCATATAGAGTCATACTTTGTTCTAGTATCGAGTTGTAATATCAAGTTGTAAGTAAATAAAAGTGTGATGATCATCATTATTAGAGCATTGTACCAAAGAAAAAAAGAAAAAAAAAGAAAAAAAAGAAAGGCCAAAGAAAAAAAAGGAAGGTCCCCCAAAAAAAGAAAAAAAGAAAAAAAAGAAAAAAAGGGAAAAAGAAGAAAAAGAAGGAAAAGAAGGGACAATGCTACTATCTTTTTCCACACTTGTGCTTCAAAGTAGCACCGTGACCTTCATGATAGAGAGTCTCTTGTTTTGTCACTTTCATATACTAGTGGGAATTTTCATTATAGAACTTGGCTTGTATATTACAACGATGGGCTTCCTCAAATGCCCTAGGTCTTGATGAGCAAGCAAGTTGGATGCACACCCACTTAGTTTCTTTTGTTGAGCTTTCATACATTTATAGCTCTAGTGCATCTGTTGCATGGCAATCCCTACTCACTCACATTGATATCTATTGATGGGCATCTCCATAGCCCATTGATACGCCTAGTTGATGTGAGACCATCTTCCTCCTTTTTGTCTTCTCCACAACCACCACTCACTACAAAAAAAGTCACATCCATGACATTTTGGGCCGAACAAAACTTTTTTCTGTCATACTTATGACACTTCTATGACGATAATTGTGACAAAACCCGGTATCATCATAGATGTGGTGGGGTCCTACTTCTATGACAAAAAATCATGACAGAAAATGGGCTTTTCGTCCTGGGCGGGCTGGAGACGCAGCTGCATGATATATTTGGGCCGTCGATGATGGAAAAAACCGTGGTAGAAGCGAGGGCGAGGAAAATATCTGGGTGTTCCCGGTTACGGTGGGTGGTCGGGGCCGAGCGATGCGCGTTTCTCTCGTACACGCACGCGCGTGGGTGCGAGGCGTTTGGCTCTAACTGAACCCGAGCGAGGCGTTGGGCTCTAACTGAATCCGAGCGATTGCACTCAAGGCTACACGTTACTAAACCCGAGCGATCGATCGATGGCTGTTAACTGAACCCGATCGAGCGATTCCTTCGCTACTGCTGCTAACTGAAGCCGATCGATGCTGCCTCTGCATGAACAGTGAGCGTTGCTGGGGGGTTTGGATGAACAGTTCCTGGTGGGGGTGGCTGAACAGGACCACATGGTGTTGAGTAGGACCCCGGTCGATCAAGCCGGTTGGGGCTGCATGAACAGGACCCCGTGGAGGGCTAGATGAACAGGACCACCCCGTGGAGGGCTGGATGAACAGTAGAAGGTGGAGGGCTGGATGAACAGTAGCCCGTGGAGGGGTGGTTGAATAGGAGCCCGTGGAGAGGGCTGGTTGAACAGTAGCCGGTGGAGTAGCGCGCGGTGGAGGCTGAACAGTCGCAGGTGGAGGCAGGAGGAGGTCGACGGTAGATGAATAGTAGCCCGTGGAGGCTGGAGGGGGTCGACGGTGGAGATGAACAGTATCTCGTGGAGTCCCATTTTAGGGGGGGCCAAGAGACGACCCTCGAAGAAAAATTCTTCTGTAAAGTAAATTAATTTTGAGAGCCTTCGTCTCCAATTTCTATTAAGAAAACCAAGATCTTTTCTTATAGTATCGTTGGGAGGCAAGAAAATTAGCCGTCATGTTCTTATACTTCTGATTTTGTTTGACGGGAGATGTATTCTTATAATTCCGATTCTGTTCTTATACAACATATATCAGTAAAGGTAATCGCTAAATAAATGCCAAATATAAATTACTTCTTTTCAAATCAACAAACTAACAAGTGAAAAAGGCGAGAACACTAACCGAAGAAATTTTAGCCTCATTGTGTGCGTTGATCACACACAAATGAATCTGGAGATCAAGGTGCCGGCGCAAGCGCCCAGCCACATGCCGCCGTCTCCAAATTGCCCTAGCCCGATGCAATAAACTGCGAGCAACTATGAAATGATGAGAAAAACCAGGAAAGGGAATCCTAACCATTTTTACGGTCTTGGGCTGATCCACGAGCATAGTAAGATATTACAATTGGGCTGGACCTAGGCTGGCTGTACATTTGCGTTGTTGGGCTTGAGTCATTGTGTGATTGAGGGGGGCCGAGCTGGACTAAACTTCTTGACACAATAATGTACGTACTATACGTAACTACGTACGACAATTGTTGGGGGGGGGGGCCTGGCCCCTGCCCGTCCCCCTAGCTCCGCCCATGGCCACACCCCTCTCGGTGAACAGGACCCCCGTTTCGACCGTAGCGCTCCAACAGAAGTCCGTTTCCTCCGTTTTAAGGTACACCACACCCTTCCCGATCAACATGACCCATGTTTCGACCATAGGAGGTCCGTTTCCTCAGTTTTGCGGTGCGCCAGACCCCTCCCGATGAACATGATCCTGTTTCGACCGTGGCCGGTCGAATACAAGGCCGTTTCCTCCGTTCTACGGTACGCCAGGCCTCGTTTCCATCAGCTGTTCCGTCCAAGCCCTCCCGATAAACACGACGACGGATTCCGTTCCGACCCAGCCGGTTGGCTCCGCATGAACACGACGACGACGTTGTTTCTCCGTTCTGACCCAGCCATGTACACGAGCCCTGGCCGTACGTACGCGCGAGTGGGCGTTCGAGACCCCGCCCGTATGTACGTACGTGGCCGTATTTACTTTCTTGCACCCTGGCCGCTGTACGTATGTGTACATGCTATGTGCGCGCCTCTGCTACGACACGTGCGTGCCTCTACATCGACCAGTATGTACATACACATTCGCGACCAGAATGACAACACTACGTACGCTTCGACCAGGAGGGTGCTGACTGTCAGGCACTTCCTTGTGTGCGAAGATGTAGCTGGTGGTAGGGCTGGGCATTCCGTTCCCCCGAACCAGTCGGTGCGGTTCTTCGGTTTCTGCAACAATTCGGTTTTGAGAAAACACTGACCGATCTGATAATAAAATACTGGGAAACCAAGGTTCCAGTGCACCGAGAAATCGGTTCGGTCTTCGGTCGTGACCAAGTGGCACCGATATATATACTTATATAATAGTAGAAAAGGCAAGCAGCGGCAAGAATCACTGTGGCTACTGACAGTAATCAGTGTCTGTACGGGTGTACTACACCCTGTAGCACTGCATGCATGCCTGCTAAAAGATAGTAGTACTAGTAGTAGCCTCCACGCCAACTCACATGCTCAGCATTGGGAACACCAGGAAGCGTCGACCATTAAACTCCATGCTGGAATTATCTTAATAAAAAATCCATGTGGGAAGCGAGGAGACAGTGAATTTAATTGCAGAGGTTAGCCGGCGCGCGGCTTGCTCGCTACTCACGCATGCGACTGCAAGGGATTAGGGTAGGCCCGTAGGGATAGTAGTACTTGGCGCATATGGGCCAGGCTTTTTTTTACTTAGTGTTTCGGTTAGTTCGGTTGACCGAGTGCTAAGCCCGAATTCACCAAACTATCTTCGGTTTTTCAGACATGCAAACCGATTGTACTACCGAAGTTTTCGGTTTTGTTGTATTCGGCTTCGGCGCCGGTTATTTTGGTTCGGTACATCGGTTTCCGGGTTATATGCCCAGCCCTAGCTGGTGGGTCCCAGCAGTTCGGAGGGTGAATCATTTTTTTTGCCCGGACGCACTTCCTTGCGTGCGAAGATGTAGCTGGTGGGTCCCAGCAGTCAGGGGAAGCGTTTTTTTTCACGAAATACGGTGGCCTGTCCGGTGGGTCCCCGCTGTGAGGTGGAGGAATAATTGTTTTACGCGTAATAAGGAGGCACTTCCTTGCTGCGGCCGTGGACCCAGCTGTCAGCCTCTCCACGTACAGTCCACGTCCCATGGAAGCTGTTCCTTGACCACGTTGACCACGCCGCCCCGAGAGCACCAGGGTGGTGGACGATGGCGAGGCCTAGGAAGAGGACGACGCAGAGCCGGGGAACACGCGGCAGTGGATGCCCACGCGTAGAGGAGTATGAGGGTTCACTGGTTCGCTGCGGTGTTAGGCTGTAGTCGCCGCAGAATAACAAGGGGTGTGGGTGAGTAGAGGGATGGCTTGGCCAGCGGTGGGAATAGTAGGGGACGGTGAGGCCTTCGAGGCAGCACAGCCGGCCACGGGAGGCTGGAGCATGCGATACGACCGGCGCTGCTTTGGGCGGCTGGAGCAACAAGACCAGAGGTTGAAGAAGCACTACGGCCGTTGGATGGACATCGTATGGTCGCTGGAGCTAGAATTGTTCATATTGACTAAGTTGACAAAGTACACCATCCCCGTCAACTTAGTAGGCCCACAAGTCAACCTCCCACCAAGGTGGGTCCCAACCAGCAGGGGGAGTATTCCTTTCTTTGTGCCTAATAAGGAGGCACTTTCGGTGGGTCCGAGCTGACAGCGGGGGAAACGTTTTTTTTGCGCAATACAGTGGCCCGTCCGATGGGTCCCAGCAGTCAGGGGGAAATGTTTTTTTTGCGAAATACGGTGGCCTGTCCGGTGGGTCCTTGATGTCAGGTGGAGGAATCATTATTTTCCGCGTAATAAGGAGGCACTTCATTGCTACCGTCGTGGACCCAACTATCAGCCTCTCCATGTATAGTCCATGTCCGATGGAAGCCGTTCCTTGACCATGTTGACCACGCCGCGCCGAGAGCACCACGGGTGGTGGACGACGGCGAGGCCTAGGAAGGGGACGACGCGGAGCCGGGGAAGAGCGGCAGTGGAAGCCCGTGCAAAGAGGAGTATGAGGGTTCACTGGTTTGGCTGCGGTGTGAGGCTGCCGTCGGCGTGGAATAACAGGGGGTGTGCGTAAGTAGAGGGATGGCCTGGCCAGCGGTGGGAGTAGTAGGGGGCGGTGAGGCCTGCGCGGCAGCACAGCCGTCCACGGGAGGCAGGAGCAGGCGGCACGACCGGCGCTGCTTTGGGCGGCTGGAGCAAGAAGACCAAAGGTTGAAGAAGCACGACGGCCGTTGGATGGACATCGTACGGTCACTGCAGCTAGAATCGTTTATATTGACTAAGTTGACAAAGCCCTTGGTACGCGTCAACTTAGTAGGCCCATAGGTCAGCTTCCGGAACGGTGCGCCCCATATGTCAGGGGGGAATCATTTTTTGGGCGGGTGAAGCTAGAATATCCGAGATTGAAGAAGAAGCACGGCATCCATTGGATGGACATCCAACGGCCACTGCTGCTAGAACCGTGTGTTGACTATAAGTTGACAAAGCCTTGCATACGGGTCAACTCTTTTTTTTAGGGGACGCGTCAACTTAGTAAGGCCACAAGTGTGTGGCAGAGAACTCATAGCCCATTTGAGATTTGTAAGAATGTGTAGCCAATTTTTGAATTCTAATGGAATTTACTACAGCCCATTTCAACCAACCGTTCAAAACAGAATTCAATAAAATTTCCCACATTTTGATGGGATCCGAAATATTTTTATCCCGAAATTTCTAGTCAGATTAAAATTTATATTACGTAAAAATCCAACGAAACATTGCGCTCGCAACAATTAATGAAATTAAAATTTTCAATATCCTAAAATAATATTTTATAAAGTAATTACATTTTTGGTGCATTTTTTATAGTCACTGCCCAGTTTTTATAATTACATCCCATTTATTAGTTCTTAAAGCCCATTATCTTGTTAAGCCTAATGCATCCCTCCTAGGAAAGATTTGCAGCCCAGCGGGGTGGAGAAGACCAACTTGACCTTGCCTCGGTATTCCTAAAAAAGTATAGCTGGGCTAGCCATTTTCAGCTTGAAAAAAATATATATGGGTTGGATATCTGGCCTGGGCTAGACGGGCCATAACTCGCCCAGTTAATAGCTGCAATGATGTTTTCATTGTTGTTCAAAGGAGAAAAATTAATATATGGGCTAAACATCGCTCAAGAAAAACTCCGCAGTGCTCACACCTCAAAAAACACAAATACTGCTCGAGCTGCTTGGTCCCAGCTGTCGGCCGCTTCTTGTGCAATTCTCTCATTTATTGACTACATAGGTTGACAATGGTGTGGGACCGTGATGTCAAGAAACTAGGAGGAAGCAAAAAAATTATAGTTTTATATACTAATAAGGAGGCACTTGCGTACGTGCGGCTATGGCCCTGGTGGGTCCCCACGGTCATCCTCTCCAAGTAAAGTCATCTCCTCATCCTCATGTCTGTTGACCATGTTGACAATGCGAGACGACGGCACCACGGCAAGCACAACAACTCTAAGGACGACGGAGAGGGCCTCGCGGGCCCTACGGATGGTCTGATACAGCACCCGCTGCTCATTTGGGAAGTCAGGATCATAGGGCCACATGTCCGCGACGGCATTGTCGTTCGCTTGTTCATTGGTGCTCGATGAGGAGACGGAGGTTGCAGCACAGGTCCTCCTGCGCTGGTAGCTCTTCCGCCATTAGGGCTTCGAAGTGCGGCCACACCTGCTCTATGGTGAACACGGCATGAACCGGCTTGGACAGTGGCGCCGGCTCCTGGTCTGAAGCTACGTCCATCGTCTGATTGTCGTCGCTCAGCTCGGCGAGGTAGCTGGCGAGCCAGCATGTCCGGCTGCTGGACCGACCCACTGCCAAGCACGAGTCTGACTGCCCTGGCCCACCCAAACAGCCTCCCTCGCCCGCGCACGCTTTCCGCCTGAAACGGTCAGCGCCGCCCGCCCCGCTTCCCAGTGCATGCGATTGCTCCGCCTTCAAACGACACAAGTGTCGTCTGTCCGTCCTTCTGCCACCCACATTAATGATACGCGGTTGCCAAGACGGCTACTCCAGCACCACACGTCCATCCCTCCGCCCCCACCATTGCTATATAAACTGCTGCGCCGGCCATAGCCGCAGTCATCCGCATCCGTTCCTATTCTCCTGTCCACACCACTACTGCCCACCATGGGTTCCTCGCGCTTCAGTGCTCTTCGGGATGGGCGGACGACGGACCATGAGGAGATGGCAGCCATTGCTCCCGACTGGCTGGCCGGCAGGCGGCCGGAGGACGACGACGTCCCAATGGAGAACATGGTAGTCGACGATCCGGCGCCAAACCCCACCTCCGCGTCATCCTCGCCGGTGCATTGCACCATGACCATCGGCGAGGCCCGTGCCCAATATATGGACACGGTGAGGCAGAAGTGTGAGGATCTGTTCCTCTAGGAGCACCTGCAGGCGGAGGAGCAGATCGCCGCGGAGCAGGAGGCGCTGCTCGACTCGTACCGCTCCGCCTGCGAGGGCCGCCTCGAGCGCTGGCGGTACCGCATACGGGTGGCGGAGGCTGTGGCCGCCTACAAAGAGAGCGATGAAGCGGGAGATGCGATTTTTGGTGAGACCGAGGACGAGGCAGAGGACAATGCCGGCTCCGACGAGTCCCCGCTCCACTGGCATCGATGAGGCCCTGCTCCGCCGAGGCCCCGCGGCGCCAACAACGCGGCAGAGGACACCGCCGGCTCTGCCGAGGCCCCGCGGCGCCAACAACGAGGCAGAGGACACCGTCGGCTCCGCCGGGGCCCCACCCTACCGGCAACGAGGGGGACGATTTCCCCGCTCCGCCGGCAACGAGACAGAGGACATCGCCGGCTCCGCCGAGGCCCCGTCCCACTGCCAACGAGGTCGTGCCACACAGAAAACGAGGAAGAGTAGAACATGGTAGGTCGTCGCCGCTCGGTTCCAAGTAAGGCCACCGCTGCTACCCTCCGGCCGGTTAGCTTCTTGGCGGCAACGTGGAGTCGGAGAGCTATGTTGGAGAGGGACGCTGCTTCTACTTAACTGCTGGTGCAGTTGGCTAACTGGCACGTGGGACCAATATGCATCTGGGCCACATGTCAGTTACGCAACTGCACCTGGAGTTAAGTCACTGAAGCTTCTGTTCGGCTCAGCCAGACACAGGTGGGTTGCTTCTGTTAATTAATTATACCTCCAGCGCACCCCTTTTTAGTTGAAGAATGTATGAAATATAATGAAATCCGGCATGTTTATATGAAATCCGACCGTGTATGAATGAATTTATTTTGATTAGTTCGAATTCTTGTATCACTGGCATTGGATGAACATGCAAAACAATACGTACTAGCATTCCTCGTTTGCAGCAGTTTCACATGTACTCCCTCCAGTCCTTTCTAGTCTGCATACAAGTTATGTCTGCAGTCAAAGTATCTCTACTTTGACCAATCTTATAGAAAAAAGTTTGCACTTTCACAATATGCGAAGTAAAAAGGAACAACAGGAGTACAAAGAGTTTGAGCAGCTTTTTAGCGTTCCTGTACATTGCAATCAAACACACAGGCCTGGCAATTCATAGAGAACATTCAAAACAATCGATGATTATGCATCTCAGCGATTCACATGTCAGAGCCAATATTTACTTCACAACTAAAGAATAAAGAAAAAATGGATCGACGCTGCTGACAGCAAAGGGCGTCTCATTCGAAAATATCAAATGCATGTCTTCTTGCTAAAATCAATGAGCAAAATTTGACAAGGTTTTACCATTCCAAAATATCAAATGCCTACGATTGTGGAATGGGCAGGGTTTGCCATCAGTTCGGACATTCACATGGCACCTCGTGCTAAATAAACCAGTTGTTCTTTTTGTGCAGTTCCACCAAAATCAACCAAATTCGCGTGTAGCTTGGATGATTTCGCCCTTATATGTTGCAACGCCTTGAACTTATCGGCACCTTCTTTCTTGTGGTGGAAATGAATGATTCGATGTATTCATGAACATTTTGTGCAGTTCCCATTGAAATCAAGCTGAGCACCCCTGGTTGCACAAATAAAAAAAAAGTGATTAGTATAAAGAAAATTGTACTATGAATTGATAGTTTAAACAGGCACCTACATGGTCCATGTAGAGCACACTTATTGAAAAATGGAACTCACCGGAAAGAATCCTAGAACAACATTGTACTCGCGCATCACAGCAAGAAAATGGAGATTTATCAGTCCTTCTGAGCTGAAGTTAGTTTGGTCTTGTGGGGGGTAATGTAACCATCCTTCAACTGCTCCTTCTGAACTAGACACTTCAGTACTCCATATTCTTCTTCACAGGAGGATGATCCTGTTGTGCAAAGACAAGAGGATAATTAAATGCTAGCATCCCTGTTTGCTCGAAAAAAAAGGAAAGGAAATATTTCAAACAACATAGATGAAGTACTTCTCAAGGACAATACCACTTTCTGATGACAGTATCTAAACAGTAGCACAACACCAATAGAAATGACAAAGCTCAATCATATGGATGAAATCAGTGGGCGAGTACCAACCTTTGTCAGGAGGCTTATTGTGTAGAGCATATAGATGAAGCACTTCTCCGGAACCATCTGTTGCTATCTACTGTGGTGGCCATGCTTACTATATACTCCTCGATTAGATTAATATTTCCAACATCTTCTTGTGCAGTTCCACTAAAATATATGGTATCTTCAGAGAAGATCCCTGTTCGCACAAGTAGAGATAATTACGTATTACATTAAGAGTGGCATCAAATTAGTGGCAAACCAATTGCTTGTTCCAGCCATAGCAATAAATTAAGATGCAAAACAATATCATTACTTGTGTCATTACAGTTCCAGTGCTTCTTTACAGCACCAGGAGTTGATTTTTGTTTTTCTTCCGCTTGTTCTTCCCCTTCATCACTTGGTTCAATAACAGACAAGCTTCACCTTCAATGTGAAAGAAGGCTAGTACTGACCTCTCATGACGCAGAATTCAAACAACTCACAAGAAGAAGATCTGAACCAAATTTGCCAACATGGATAGGAAGTAAGATCTCCTGTTGTGCAGTTCCACTAAGATCAAGCAATCAAGCAACATTGTCGGTGTGACATTTTGGTTGCACTGCACAAAACACTCTTAAAACAAAAGTGTTTTGTGAAGTGCAACAAAAGGTCACCATGGCAACGAGGTGAAGTAGATAACACTGTTTACACACAGGTGCAAAGAAAACAACTAGTGGTCAATAACGGTGGATGACAGAAAAGCCAACAAAAAAGAAGCATATACCTTATCTAAATGGGAAAGAAAGCAAGACAGTAGCATTTCTCAAACGGTGGCATTGATTAATATTAACAAAGAGATTATATTAACAATAAAATTCGTTAAACATGTAATTTTCTTTTAACTGTGGCATTGCATCAATTTTCCAGCGGCATTATTAGAGGGTGCTTGTTTACAGGGACATTTTGGTGGAGGGACTAAAAAAACTCCATGTTAGTCCCATCTAAACCAAACATGAGGGACTTTTAGGGACTAAAAGTGGGCATTTGGGTCTAAAGAAAGAAGACCCCGAGGGAGAGTCTTTTTGGGACTTTTTCCAATAGTTGCCCCTGCCACGCATGGTACCTTGTCTCTATTAGTTCATTACTAGGGGTAACATGGTATTTTAGCATGTCATTTAATAACCTCTAGTCCATGTTTAGTCCCTGGAACCAAGCAAGTAGGGACTAGGGAGTTTTTAACCAAACAGGGCCTTAGATTAACAACAACTAAAGAGTTGCACGGGGTAGTGGATGCACCAGCACCATGTGCATCTACCGATGTACTGGGGTGATGCACAGTCTGTTGCAACAAAGAACAAACAACCAAGGAGCATATTTGTGTTGGTCCCAGTTTTGTTATCTTTAGACACCTTTCCCTATGTGAGCGCAGCAAATCTTGTCCTTCTCAAACTCTACAGCCTTGTCCCCGAAAACAAAAGATCAGTTTGTTACAGATGTGCGTACTTCGTTTGTCATTGTTTTCCCTTTTCGACCAACGTAGGTGTTGGATAGCCAGTCTATACAAGTACTTGCCCCACTTACTTTCCTCTGTGAACCACATCCTAGATTTATGCTATACAAATTTCCCCACCACTTTCCCCCATTCCTGTCCTCTTTGAACCACGTCTTAGATTCATGCGATACAACTTTCCCCGCTACTTTCACCCTTCCATTCCTTTTTGAACCACGTCCTAGATTCATGATATTCAACTTTTCCCACTACTTTCCCCCATTCATTTCCTCTTTGAACCACGTCCTAGATTCATGGTATATAACTTTCCCCACTACTTTCCTATTTGATCCAACACCTAGATTCGAGTGCAGAAGCGGAAAAAGCCAACATGCAGCTAGAGAGCAATGCATGTGGAATAAGTAAATCATACCTTAAGGTTCTTGGGGTGTGGTTCGGTGGGCGACCAGAGGCCGTTCGACCCACACTATGTACGGCGGCGAAGAAGAAGGGGTCGGAGGCCCTCCCGCGCCGCCGCTGGGTGAAAGTGAACAGTTGCGCCGGTAGTGAATTCCCTCCCTCGCCGACGGTGACAACGTTAAGCCTCCTTCCCTTCCCGGCGGACGAATCCTGTCGGCTCTTTGACCAGCAATGAGGGGAGAGAGAGAGGCCAATGAAGTCTTGTTTAGGTCTGGAGAGGGTGAGAGAGTGTGAAGAGAGCAACTACAAGCAGACCAGCAGTGAGGGGAGAGAGAGGCGAACGAAGTCTTGTTTAGATCTGGAGAGGGTGAGAGATTGTGAAGAGAACAACTACAAGGGCCGAGGCTCCAGCGTGTATATATATACTGGAGAGAGTGTGAAGAGTGCAAACCCTAGAAAACAAGCGCCGAGGCTGCAACTTATACGTGATGAGGTGATTATACGGTCACTACAAGATTGTATAGCTCCGTATCCATCAATTTTGACCAGTCAAAGAATCCTCCTGGCACGAATTATGCTCAAGTGTAGTTATCGAACCCGAGACCTCAAGTTTGATGAGCAAACAGGCTAACCAGCTACACAACCCTCCCGTTATGTTCAACGAGAGGAAAATAACCTTTTATACATTCCTGCATTCGTGTGACAAGCATGCCGTATTTTTTTGTGCGTGTGGGAGTCATTGGGATTTAAATCATAATCGTGTCATGTGGCTTTGGTGGTAAGACTATCCACAGTGGTGCAAAAATAATACAACCTTAGTCACCTTACCTCTCTCCACGTAGTACGTTGGGTCCCACCAGTCAGAGGGTGAAACAAACAAATTAATAAGAAAAATTAAAAGCGCTAGCAGTATATGTTACCTCACACATCTCGCTACTGCTCGGGAACACTGTCCAATTGATCCCTCTGTTCGCTCACGTACTATTTTAAGTGAATCCTTATTATAACATGCACACAATTTTGGGCACTTGTATTTGACCTAAGTCAGTGTGCCACCGTATCTCGTACGACTCCCTCTGTCTAGGTGTAATAAGTCACTTTAGAAGGTGCAGTGGGACCAAGGTGCAAGCAGATTGGAGGAGAAGTAGAAACTCAACCGGTCGTTCCTCCAATCAAAGCCCTGATTTCTGTCTCTAAACGCAACAATTGATCTAAACAACTAAGGGCCTCTTTGATTCGTAGGATTTCCAAAACGCAGGAATAGGAAAAACATGCGATTGGGGTGGCATGTCATCTTGAATTCTACATGATTCTATTAGTGTTTGATCGTGCACAGCAAAAACGTTGGATTCTTTGAAAGAGGTTAGTGTGGATTGAAAATTTCCTATGAAATCTAGTGCAAATGAATCCTATGGAAAAGTTCCTCTGGTTTAGAATCCTATTAATCAAACAACCCACATAAGAAAAAATCCTAAGGAATTGAATCCTTCAAAATTCCTTTGAGAATCCTTGGAATCAAAGAAGCCCTAAGAGATGTCGTATTAGCTACCATGCAGGGCCACGTATTAACTTGCATGCAAGCCGGCTATGATTTCTTGACTGATCAACGCGTAGTAGCGCTCCATGCATTGGGTTTCCGGGGGAGATAACAAGGCAGAGTAAGGAGTGTTTGGTTACATTGCTTAGGCTGGTCATAGTTTATACGTACTCCATTTGTATTTCACTTCCTGTGGCTTCACACTCGCACGATTTTCCTATTCTTTGAACCTGTGTGTGCATGTGCGTGTGCGTGCGTGTTTTTTAGCATCAATACAGACGCAAGCGCGTGCGTGTGTGTGTTTAACAGCATGTGTGTGTGTTAGAGAGAGCGACAGATCGACCTACTCCTACAGATAGATGGTGTGTAGTCTACGATTTTAGCCGCGAGAATCGGTGCATCCTCTCGTTTCCGGGCGTCCGGTAGGGACAGGTGGACAACTGCCATTCCCGCTCCTGATCAGCCTGGCCCACCCAAAGCCCCTCCATCGCCCGCGCGCGCTTCCCGCCTGAAACGGTCAGCGTAGCTCCAAAGAATCGGTGCCGCATTCATGCCCGGGCAGAGCGGACGCGACCTCTCACTGGCGCTGCGTTGAAGGGAGAAGCGGATTCAAGAGTGATGGTTGCTTCGTCCGTCCAACTTGCTGCTGGGTCTATGTGATTTGACAGCTCATTGGTCATTATTATTGAGGTGGTAGGACTGCTGGATGTCCCACGCTTTCGGCGAAAGGAGGTACTACTAGATTACAATTTTCTCCATTCTTACGGCGGAGGAGTGAAAGAGCAGTGAAAACACGCAGGCACAGTGATTACATGGCCTAGCTCACACTATCACCATATTTTCTGGACACCGTGCGACACCTAACTATTTACATAGTACTCCCTCCGTTCATAAATATAAGTCTTTGTAGAGATTCCACTAGGTGGACTACATACGGAACAAAATGAATGAATCTACACTTAAAATGCATCTATATACATCCGTATGTGGTTCATGGTAAAATCTCTACAAAGACTTCTATTTAGGAACGGAGGAAGTACTTGTATAGTACGTACTGTAATTTATCAGCGAGATAGTACAATGCTATGAAGCTTCCAGCTTCTGTTACATGTATCTTGCGTCCAAGCTTGCCCGTTGCAACATTTCATCAAATACAAAGGAGACTAACATGCATGCTATTGCATCTCAATGATTGACAGCTCATAGCGAATATGTACTCCCTCCGTTCCAAAATAAGTGTCTCAACTTTATGCTACATACGGAGCAAAATGAGTGAATCTACACTCTAAAATACGTCTATATACATCAGTGTTTGGAGTATGTACTAGTAGTTCATATTGAAATCTACTAAAGGACATATATATTCCAAACAATATGATAATGTCTCTAACCAAGGTAGTAGGGACGAGGAGTAAAAGGAGGGAGTAGTAAAATTTTCTCCTCGACCTGCGAGCCACCGCGAGCGTGGGCGAGGGAGCAGGCGTAAGGCGTAGGAAGCAAGCTTCACCTCATCCTGCGAGCCACTGCGCCCGTGGGCGGGGGAGATCGCGTACTAAGCAAGCTTCTCCTCGTTCTACGAGTTGACGGGACACATCAAAAGTACTCCAGTGTATAGAGCCTTGCCTCTAAGGTATGCCCCACATGGTTCGCCTCTTTTTTAACATAACGCGCCAAGTCGCAATTTGTTTGTTCACCAGTGGTAGACGATCCTTCCTCCATCTAGTGGACAACCAGTACACGTGTCAAGTTACCACGTGGGCTGCCTTTTCGCATAAAAATGAGCTCCACTATGTACCCGCGCGGGTGTGGTTGGGAAAGAGACGGGAGTACGTGCGCCATGCGTGCACCTCTTCTCTTCGTGCACGTCCCCCACCTATGTGTGTGTGTGAGACAGATACAAACCTAGACAAATGGCTTGTGTGCGTTCGTGAGTGTTTTTTGTTTTTTGGGGGGAGGTTTATTTTGTGAATGTATTTGTGGGAATATGTGTTTGATAACATCTCAAACAAAATTTTGCATGCAATGTGTGTGAAATGGAGGCCTATCCATATTATATATAGAGGGTCGGGCGATCCACGAGAAGAGAGGGAGGGGTCATAGATATCGATAGAGTCGAAGAGAGGATCAAGTGGGTGGGTGCGAGATCGATGAAGAGAGCCATCGAAATTGTGTGTGTGCAAGTCAAAGATATAGGTCGACTGACCTAGCTACCGGAACGTCAGAGGGCACATGTCAAGTTTGTGTGTGGCAGGGAGACATGACTAGAGCGCTCGATGTATCGGTGTGTGTGTGTGTGTGTGGGAGGGGGTTTGGGGAGGGGTAGGTAGAGGCCTAACTATAGAGGTAGAACGACTCGTATATGTGTTGAGAAGGAGAGACCCAGCTATGTCTTGAGGGAGATCGGTCGACATCCATACATAACTGAAGGACGGGAAATAGGATG
>LR738714.1:17029065-17140820 GCA_902687465.1 Secale cereale | reverse complement strand
AGAGAGAGAGAGAGAGAGAGAGACAGAGAGAGAGAGAGGGAGGGAGAGGGGTAGAGTGCTGGATGGGTGATGGAGTTGCTTCTCGAAGATGGTGGGAGAGGCCTACTAGAGAAACTAAGGGTGGAACTGCAATATTATCAATAAGAGTGGGGATGTGTTTCTGTGTGTGCGTGTGCGTGATGATTTGTCGGGGCACATCCATGGATGATGAAGGGGAACCATGTGTTTGGTAAGCAAACCTAACTAGATCAGTAGATCAATTGTTGTTTGTCGGAGGAAGGGAGAGACATAACTAATGAGGTAGATCGATTGACGCGTGGGAAAAAATGAGTTATAATGACCTAGCTAGATATATGTATAGCCGGGAGATCGGTCGGTGTACGTCCATTTGTTAGAGGCAAATAAGGCCCGGCGAGACGGATAGGCAGAGAGAATGGAGCTAGGAGGTGGTGCGAGAGGCCCAGCTACTAGCTAGATAGGGGGAGGAGTGTGCGGTTGTGAGATCGATGAAAAGAGGGGCGAGAGTTTACACGTGTGTGGGACCGTATGAGAGACACGAGGCAAGGACACATAAAGGAGGAGATTGAAGTTGCGTGTGTATGTTGTAGGCAGACATCGCTGCAAAGGTTTATCGATCGGTGCGTGTCAGAAAGGAGTTGTGGACAATGTGGGAGAACGACCTAAAGAAAACAAAATGAATGTGCGCGATGGATAGAATGCTGAGGGAGGGGGAGGGCAATGAGGGCGTGTGGATGCACGAGAGAAAGTTAGTGGTAGTTACAAAGGTTAGAGGATGTGTGGGTGTAAGAGACTAAGAAAGATCATAATTTGGTATGAAAATGGATTTATATATTTGAAAGTTAGTGGTAGTTACAATGGTCTGGTACAGCGCCCGCTGCTCATTCGGGAAGTCAGGATCATAGGGCCACATATCCACGACGGCATTGTCGTTCGCTTGTTCACTAGTGCTCATTGAGGTGACGGAGGTTGCAGCACAGGTCCTCCTGCGCTGGTAGCTCTTCTGTCATTAGGGCTTCCAAGTGCGGCCACACCTGCTCTATGGTGAACACGGCATGAACCGGCTTGGACAGTGGCGCGGGCTCCTAGTCTGAAGCTACATCCATCGTCTGATTGTCGTCGCTCAGCTCAGCGTGGTAGCTGGCGAGCCAGCATGTCCGGCTGCTGGACCGACCCACTACCAAGCACGAGTCTGACTGCCCTGGCCCACCCAGACCGCCTCCCTCGCCCGCGCGCACTTTCCGCCCGAAACGGTCAGCGCCGCCCGCCCCGCTTCCCAGTGCATGCGATTGCTCCGCCTTCAAACGACACAAGTGCCGTCCGTCCGTCCTTCTGCCACCCACATTAATGATACGCGGTTGCCAAGGCGGCTACTCCGGCACCACATGTCCATCCCTCCGCCCCCACCATTGCTATATAAACTGCTGCGCCGGCCATAGCCGCAATCATCCGCATCCGTTCCTATTCTCCTGTCCACACCACTACTGCCCACCATGGGTTCCTCGCGCTTCAGCGCTCTTCGGGATGGCCGGACGACGGACCACGAGGAGATGGCAGCCATTGCTCCCGACTGGTTGGCCGGCAGGCGGCCGGAGGACGACGATGTCCCAATGGAGAACATGGTAGTCGACGATCCGGCGCCAACCCCCTCCTCCGCGTCATCCTCGCCGGTGCATTGCACCATGACCATCGGCGAGGCCCGTGCCCAATATATGGACACGGTGAGGCAGAAGCGTGAGTAGCTGTTCCTCTAGGAGCACCTGCAGGCGGAGGAGCAGATCGCCGCGGAGCAGGAGGCGCTGCTCGACTCGTACCGCTCCGCCTGCGAGGGCCGCCTCGAGCGCTGGTGGTACCGCATGCGGGTGGCGGAGGCTGCGACCGCCTACAAAGAGGGCGATGAAGCGGGAGAGGCGTTGTTTGGTGAGACCGAGGACGAGGCAGAGGACAATGATGGCTCCGACGAGTCCCCGCTCCGCTGTCATCGACGAGGACCTGCTCCGCCGAGGCCCCGCGGCTCCAACAACGAGGCAGAGGACACCGCCGGCTCCGCCGAGGCCCCGCGGCGCCAACAACGAGGCAGAGGACACCGCCGGCTCCGCCGGGGCCCCACCCTGCCGGCAACGAGGGGGAGGATTTCCCCGCTCCGCCGGCAACGAGACAGAGGACATCGCCGGCTCCACCGAGGCCCCGTCCCGCTGCCAACGAGGCCGTGCCACACAGAAAACGAGGAAGAGTAGAACATGATAGGTCACCGCCGCTCAGTTCCAAGTAAGGCCACCGCTGCTACCCTCCGGCCGGTTAGCTTCTTGGCGGCGACGTGGAGTCGGAGAGCTATGTTGGAGAAGGACGCTGCTTCTACTTCACTGCTGGTGCAGTTGGCTGACTAGCACATGGGCTCAATAGGCATCTGGGCCACATGTCAGTTACGCAACTGCACCTGCAGTTAAGTCACTGAAGCTTCTGTTCGGCTCAGCCAAACATAGGTGGGTAGCTTCTGTTAATTAATTATACCTCCAGCGCACCCCTTTTTAGTTGAAGAATGTATGAAATATAATGAAATCCGGCATGTTTATATGAAATCCGACCGTGTATGAATGAATTTATTTCGATTAGTTCGAATTCTTGTATCACTGGCATTGGATGAACATGCAAAACAATATGTACTAGCATTATTCCCAGGGTGATCACCTCGTTTGCAGCAGTTTCACATGTACTCCCTCCAGTCCTTTGTAGTCTGCATACAAGTTATGTTTGCAGTCAAAGTATCTCTACTTTGACCAATCTTATAGAAAAAAGTTTGCACTTTCACAATGTGCGAAGTAAAAAGTAACATAAGGAGTACAAAGAGTTTGAGAAGCTTTTTAGCGTTCCTGTACATTGCAATCAAACACACAGGCCTGGCAATTCATAGAGAACATTCAAAACATTCGATGATTATGCATCTCAGCGATTCACATGTCAGAGCCAATATTTACTTCACAACTAAAGAATAAAGAAAAAATGGATCGACGTTGCTGACAGCAAAGGGCGTCTCATTCGAAAATATCAAACGCATGTCTTCTTGCTAAAATCAATGAGCAAAATTTGACAAGGTTTTCCCATTCCAAAATATCAAATGCCTATGATTGTGGAATGGGCAGGGTTTGCCATCAGTTCAGACATTGACATGGCACCTCGTGCTAAATAAACCAGTAGTTCTTTTTGTGCAGTTCCACCAAAATCAACCAAATTCGCGTGTAGCTTGGATGATTTCGCCCTTATATGTTGCAACGCCTTGAACTTATCGGCACCTCCTTTCTTGTGGTGGAAATGAATGATTTGATGTATTCATGAACATTTTGTGCAGTTCCCATTGAAATCAAGCTGAGCACCCCTGGTTGCACAAATAAAAAAAAGTGATTAGTATAAAGAAAATTGTACTATGAATTGACAGTTTAAACAGGCACCTACATGGTCCATGTAGAGCACACTTATTGAAAACTGGAACTCACCGGAAAGAATCCTAGAACAACATTGTGCTCGCGCATCATAGCAAGAAAATGGAGATTTGTTAGTCCTTCTAAGCTGAAGTTAGTTTAGTCTTGTGGGGGGTAATGTAACCATCCTTCAACTACTCCTTCTGATGAGAAGATAGACATGGCTTCTTCATCCTAGCATAATCGGAACTAGTCACTTCAGTACTCCATATTCTTCTTCAGAGGAGGATGATCCTGTTGTGCAAAGACAAGAGGATAATTAAATGCTAGCATCCCTGTTTGCTCGAAAAAAAGGAAAGGAAATATTTAAAACAACATAGATGAAGCACTTCTCAAGGACAATACCACTTTTTGATGACAGTATCTAAACAGTAGCACAACACCAATAGAGATGACAAAGCTCAATCATATGGATGAAATCAGTGGGCGAGTACCAACCTTTGTCAGGAGGCTTATTGTGTAGAGCATACAGATGAAGCACTTCTCCGGAACCATCTGTTGCTATCTACTGTGGTGGCCATGCTTACTATATACTCCTCGATTAGATTAATATTTCCAACATCTTCTTGTGCAGTTCCACTAAAATATATGGTATCTTCAAAGAAGATCCCTGTTTGCACAAGTAGATATAATTACGTATTACATTAAGAGTGGCATCAAATCAGTGGCAAAACAATTGCTTGTTCCATCCATAGCAATAAATTAAGTTGCAAAACAATATCATTACTTGTGTCATCACAGTTCCAGTGCTTCTTTACAGCACCAGGAATTGATTTTTATTTTTCTTCCACTTGTTCTTCCCCTTCATCACTTGGTTCAATAACAGACAAGCTTCACCTTCAATGTGAAAGAAGGCTAGTACTGACCTCTCATGACGCGGAATTCAAACAACTCACAAGAAGAGGATCTTAACCAAATTTGCCAACATGGATAGGAAGTAAGATCTTCTGTTGTGCAGTTCCACTAAGATCAAGCAATCAAGCAACATTGTCGGTGTGACATTTTGGTTGAACTGCACAAAACACTCTCAAAACAAAAGTGTTTTGTGTCGTGCAACAAAAGGTCACAATGGCAACGAGGTGAAGTAGATAACCCTGTTTACATAGAGGTGGAAAGAAAACAACTAGTGGTCAATAACGGTGGATGACAGAAAAGCCAACAAAAAGAAGCATATACCATATCTAAATGGGAAAGAAAGCAAGAAAGTAGCATTTCTCAAACGGTGGCATTGATTAATATTAACAGAGAGATTATATTAACAATAAAATTCGTTAAACATGTAATTTGCTTTTTACTGTGGCATTGCATCAATTTTCCAGCGGAATTATTAGAGGGTGCTTGTTTACAGGGACATTTTGGTGGAGGGACTAAAAAAACTCTGTGTTAGTCCGATCTAAACCAAACTGGAAGGACTCTTAGGGACTAAAAGTGGGCATTTGGAACTAAAGAAAGAAGACCCCGAGGGAGAGTCTTTTTGGGACTTTTTCCAACAGTTGCCCCTGCCAAGCATGGTACCTTGTCTCTATTAGTTCATTACTAGGGGTAACATGGTCTTTTAGCATGTCATTTAATAACCTCTAGTCCATGTTTAGTCCCTAGAACTAAGCAAGTAGGGACTAGGGAGTTTTTAACCAACCAGGGCCTTAGATTAACAACAACTAAAGAGTTGCACGGGATAGTGGACGCACCAGCACGATGTGCATCTACCGATGTACTGGGGTGATGCACAGTCTGTTGCAACAAAGAACAAACAACCAAGGAGCATATTTGTGTTGGTCCCAGTTTTGTTATCTTTAGACACCTTTCCCTATGTGAGCGCAGCAAATCTTGTCCTGCTCAAACTCTACAGCCTTGTCCCCCAAAACAAAAGATCAGTTTGTTACAGATGTGCGTACTGCGTTTGTCATTGTTTTCCCTTTGCGACCAACGTAGGTGTTGGATAGCCAGTCTATACAAGTACTTTCCCCACTTACTTTCCTGTGTGAACCACGTCCTAGATTTATGCTATACAAATTTTCCCACTACTTTCCCCAATTCCTGTCCTCTTTGAACCACGTCTTAGATTCATGCGATACAACTTTCCCCACTACTTTCACCCTTCCTTTCCTTTTTGAACCACGTCCTAGATTCATGATATACAACTTTTCCCACTACTTTCCCCCATTCCTTTCCTCTTTGAACCACGTCCTAGATTCATGGTATACAACTTTCCCCACTACTTTCCTGTTTGATCCAACACCTAGATTTGAGTGCGGAAGCGGAAAAAGCCGACATGCAGCTAGAGAGCAATGCATATGGAATAAGTAAATTATACCTTAAGGTTCTTGGGGTGTGGTTCGGTGGGCGACCGGAGGCCGTTCGACCCACACTATGTACGGCGGCGAAGAAGAAGGGGTTGGAGGCCCTCCCGCGTCGTCGCTGGGTGAAAGTGAACAGTTGCGTCGGTAGTGAATTCCCTCCCTCGCCGACGGTGACAGCGTTAAGCCTCCTTCCCTTCCCGACGGATGAATCCTGCCGGCTCTTTGACCAGCAATGAGGGGAGAGAGAGAGGCCAACAAAGTCTTGTTTAGGTCTGGAGAGGGTGAGATAGTGTGAAGCGAGCAACTACAACCAGACCAGCAGTGAGGGGAGAGAGAGAGGCCAACGAAGTCTTGTTTAGATCTGGAGAGGGTGAGAGATTGTGAAGAGAACAACTACAAGGGCCGAGGCTCCAGCGTGTATATATATACTGGAGAGAGTGTGAAGAGTGCAAACCCTAAAAAACAAGCGCCGAGGCTGCAGCTTATACGTCATGAGGTGATTATACGGTCACTACGAGATCGTATAGCTCCGTATCCATCCATTTTGACCAGTCAAAGAATCCTCCTGGCATGAATTATGCTCAAGTGTAGTTATCGAACCCGAGACCTCAAGTTTGATGAGCAAACAGGCTAACCAGCTACACAACCCTCCCGTTATGTTCAACGAGAGGAAAATAACCTTTTATACATTCCTGTATTCGTGTGACAAGCATGCTGTATTTTTTTTGTGTGTGTGGGAGTCATTGGGATTTAAATCATAATCGTGTCATGTGGCTTTGGTGGTAAGACTATCCAAAGTGGTGCAAAAATAATGCAGCCTTAGTCACCTTACCTCTCTCCACGTAGTACGTTGGGTCCCACCAGTCAGAGGGTGAAACAAACAAATTAATAAGAAAAATTAAAAGCGCCAGCGGTATATCTTACCTCACACATCTCGATACTGCTCGGGAACACTGTCCAATTGATCCCTTTGTTCGCTCACGTACTATTTTAAGCAATGTTGAGGATATCGCTTATCGTTATGTTCTCGGTCAGCTGGGGATTAGAGATTAATCGGAAATCGGACGATTAATCGATTTTATCGGTCGACTATTTATCGGCCATTTTTTTCAAATCACAGGTTCCCAACACTAAATAATGCTATATTCAAGACCAAAACTATATTGGATAGAAGTGTTACCTTGAATTCTAGCCATTGAATCCTGATATAATGACAAAAAAAATAGAAAAAAAATTACATATTGCGTAACAAGGTTCACAAAACACAAATAAACATAGTTCTTGCAAACATAGTGCTACGAATAGGCCCGATTTATCGCTACTCTTGGGGTGACCGATAAGATTATGCCTTATCTTCATCATTTATCATTGGACCGATTTATCGCTATGACAAGCGATTTATCGGGAAACTGAATCGAAAGATTTCTTGAACAATGATTTTAAGTGAATCCTTATTATAACATGCACACAATTTTGGGCACTTGTATTTGACCTAAGTCAGTGTGCCACCGTATCTCGTACGACTCCCTCTGTCCAGGTGTAATAAGTCACGTTAGAAGGTGCAGCGGGACCAAGGTGCAAGCAGATTGGAGGAGAAGGAGAAACTCAACCGGTCATTCCTCCAATCAAAGCACTGATTTCTGTCTCTAAACGCAACAATTGATCCAAACAAGTAAGGGCCTCTTTGATTCGTAGGATTTCCAAAACGCAGGAATAGGAAAAACATGGGATTGGGGTGGCATTGCATCTTGAATTCTACATGATTCTATGAGTGTTTGATCGTGCACAGAAAGAACGTAGGATTCTTTCAAAGAGGTTAGTGTGGATTGAAAATTTCCTATGAAATCTAGTGCAAATGAATCCTATGGAAAAGTTCCTATGGTTTAGAATCCTATGAATCAAACAACCCACATAAGAAAAAATCCTAAGGAATTGAATCCTTCAAAATTCCTTTGAGAATCCTTGGAATCAAAGAATCCCTAAGCGATGTCGTTTTAGCTACCATGCATGGCCACGTATTAACTTGCATGCAAGCCGGCTATGATTTCTTGATTGATCAAAGCGTAGTAGCGCTCCATGCATTGGGTTTCCGGGGGAGATAACAAGGCAGAGTAAGGAGCGTTTGGTTACATTGCTTAGGCTGGTCATAGTTTGTACGTACTCCATTTGTATCTCACTTCCTGTGGCTTCGCACTCGCACGATTTTCCTATTCTTTGAACCTGTGTGTGCATGTGTGTGTGCGTGTGTGTTTTTTAGCATCAATACAGACGCAAGCGCGTGCGTGTGTGTGTTTAACAGCATGTGTGTGTTAGAGAGAGCGACAGATCGACCTACTCCTACAAAGAGATGGTGTGTAGTGTATGATTTTAGCCGCGAGAGTCGGTGCATCCTCTCGTTTCCGGGTGTCCGGTAGGGACAGGTGGACAGCTGCCAGGCCCGCTCCTGATCAGCCTGGCCCACCCAAAGCCCCTGCATCGCTCGCGCGCGCTTCCCGCCCGAAATGGTCAGCGTCGCTCCAAAGAATCGGTGCCGCATTCATGCCCGGGCAGAGCGGACGCAACCTCTCACTGGCACTGTGTTGAAGGGAGAAGCGGATTCAAGAGTGATGCTTGCTTCGTTCGTCCAACTTGCTGCTGGGTCTATGTGATTTGACAGCTCATTGGTCATTATTACTGAGGTGGTAGGACTGCTGGATGTCCCACGCTTTCGGCGAAAGGAGGTACTACTAGATTACAATTTTCTCCATTCTTACGGCGGAGGGGTGAAAGAGCAGTGAAAACACGCAGGCTCAGTGATTACATGGCCCAGCTCACACTATCACCATATTTTCTGGACACCGTGCGACACCTAACTATTTACATAGTACTCCCTCCATTCCTAAATATAAGTCTTTGTAGAGATTCCACTAGGCGGACTACATACGGAACAAAATGAATGAATCTACACTTAAAATGCATCTATATACATCCGTATGTGGTTCATGATGAAATCTCTACAAAGACTTATATTTAGGAACGGAGGAAGTACTTGTATAGTACGTACTGTAATTTATCAGCGAGATAGTACAATGCTATGAAGCTTCCAGCTTCTGTTACATGTATCTTACGTCCAAGGTTGCCCGTTGCAACATTTCATCAAATACAAAGGAGACTAACATGCATGCTATTGCATCTCAATGATTGACAGATCATATCAAATATGTACTCCCTCCGTTCCAAAATAAGTGTCTCAACTTTATGCTACATACGGAGCAAAATGAGTGAATCTACACTCTAAAATACGTCTATATGCATCAGTGTTTGGAGTATGTACTAGTAGTTCATATTGAAATCTACTAAAGGACATATATATTCCAAACAATATGATAATGTCTCTAACCAAGGTAGTAGGGACGAGGAGTAATCGGAGGGAGTAGTAAAATTTTCTCCTCGACCTGCGAGCCACCGCGAGCGTGGGCGAGGGAGCAGGTGTAAGGCATAGGAAGAAAGCTTCACCTCATCCTGCGAGCCACCGTGCCCGTGGGCGGGGGAGATCGCGTATTAAGAAAGCTTCTCCTCGTTCTACGAGTTGACGGGACACATCAAAAGTACTCCAGTGTATAGAGCCTTGCCTCTAAGGTATGCCCCACATGGTTCACCTCTTTTTTAACATAACGCGTCAAGTCGCAATTTGTTTGTTCACCCGTGGTAGACGATCCTCCCTCCATCTAGTGGACAACCAGTACACGTGTCAAGTTACCACATGGGCTGCCTTTTCGTATAAAAATGAGCTCCACTATGTACCCGCGCGGGTGTGGTTGGGAAAGAGACGGGAGTACGTGCGCCATGCGTGCACCTCTTCTATTCGTGCATGTCCCCCACCTACGTGGGTGTGTGAGAGAGATACAAACCTAGACAAATGGCTTGTGTGCGTTCGTGAGTGTTTTTTGTTTTTTTGGGGGGTTTATTTCGTGAATGTATTTGTGGGAATATGTGTTCGATGACATCTCAAACAAAATTTTGCATGCAATGTGTGTGAAATGGAGGCCTATCCATATTATATATAGAGGGTCGGGCGATCCACGAGAAGAGAGGGAGGGGTCATAGATATCGATAGAGTCGAAGAGAGGATCAAGTGGGTGGGTGCGAGATCGATGAAGAGAGCCATCGAAATTGTGTGTGTGCAAGTCAAAGATATAGGGCGACTGACCTAGCTACCAGAACGTCAGAGGGCACAGGTCAAGTTTGTGTGTGGCAGGGAGACATGACTAGAGCGCTCGATGTATCGGTGTGTGTGTGTGGGAGGGGGTTTGGGGAGGGGTAGGTAGAGGCCTAACTATAGAGGTGGAACGACTCGCATATGTGTTGAGAAGGAGAGACCCAGCTATGTCTTGAGGGAGATCGGTCGACATCCATACCTAACTGAAGGACGAGAAATAGGATGGGAGAGAGAGAGAGAGAGGAGAGAGAGAGAGGGAGGGAGACGGGTAGAGTGCTGGATGGGTGATGGAGTTGTTTCTCGAAGATGGTGGGAGAGGCCTACTAGAGAAACTAAGGGTGGAAGTGCAATATTATCAATAAGAGTGGGGATGTATTTTTGTGTGTGCCTGTGCGTGATGATCTGTCGGTACACATCCATGGATGATGAAGGGGAACCATGTGTTTGGTAAGCAAACCTAACTAGATCAGTAGATCAATTGTTGTTTGTCGAAGGAAGGGAGAGACATAACTAATGAGGTAGATCGATTGACGCGTGCGGAAAAATGAGTTATAAGGACCTAGCTAGCTATATGTATAGCCGGGAGATCGGTCGGTGTACGTCCATTTGTTAGAGGCAAATAAGGCCCGGCGAGACGGATAGGCAGAGAGAATGGAGCTAGGAGGTGGCGCGAGAGGCCCAGCTACTAGCTAGATAGGGGGAGGAGTGTGCGGTTGTGAGATCGATGAAAAGAGGGGCGAGAGTTTACACGTGTGTGGGACCGTATGAGAGACACGAGGCAAGGACACATAAAGGAGGAGATTGAAGGTGTGTGTGTATGTTGTAGGCAGACATCGCTGCAAAGGTTTATCGATCGGTGTGTGTCGGAAAGGAGTTGTGGACACTGTGGGAGAATGACCTAAAGAAAACAAAATGAATATGCGCGATTGATAGAATGTTGAGGGAGGGGGAGGGCAAGGAGGGCGTGTGGATGCACGAGAGAAAGTTAGTGGTAGTTACAAAGGTTTGAGGATGTGTGGGTGTAAGAGACTAACAAAGATCATAATTTGGTATGAAAATGGATTCATATATTTGAATAGGAGATCATAGTGTTTTAAACATATGCATGCATGAATATAGCGGTGATACGCGTGTTGTGGTTTTGCACATGTTATACCATAATGTGACAATGCATGGCGTTTACAACTCACAGGTAAATGTCGAACAATCTAAACCATACTATACATCGAAGAATCTCACATTTTATTTGAATTTGTGATAATGTGTGGCGTTTGCAGCTTACAACTAAATATCGAACAATCTAGACAATACTATATATCGAACATTCTCACATTTTATTTGAATTTGTGGTAATGTGTGTTGTTTGCAACTCGCATCTAAATACTTGTAGGCATAGGGGGCGGGGCACCATACATAATGTGATAAACACATTATACATATGAGACATGGTTTAGTTTGTGAAGATCTAGCTAGAGCTTGAAATGTACTATGATTTGAAATCAACATAAAGTGGATTCAAAAAATCGAGTTCGAGTTCGTATAGTACACATAGTTCATATGTAACTCGAGACTAATCATGTGGTGTGATGTGAAGATAATACACAAACGATGGTTTAACTTGACAATAATGATGATTGTAGATCTTATTAAAATAGAGAAATGAATTCAAATGCTTTGACTTCACAACAATCATTATTGTAGATCTTATTCAAATAGAGAAACGAATTCGAATTTAGTTCATATTGAAGTGGTAGTATATACGTTTGGAATGCACTAAAATGTTCATTTGAGTACTAGGTTGCATGCATTATACACGTAGCAAAATATTTTAATTGAACATAACATGAATTCAAAGTTCTGAATGACATTTATAGTGCGAATTGATTTGGTACAGTACACGTTAGGCTTGTCCGGAAATTTCAACCTGCACCTTGTTAGCCCGAAATATTTAAGATATATATTTGACTCGTTGTGCTCCGGCAACTCCCTCCATCTCAACCCGCGCCTTGTTATTCCAAAATGTCAACGCACGCGAAAACTCCCACCTCCTGTGAAATCCCGACACACGAAATGCCCGTGATACCCCTGAACCGAAAGAACTGCCTCAAATCGGTGGGGGTACTTTTGTAACTTACCCCACATTTCAGTCAAGTGCGTCCCTAAGCCATTGTTCCCCACTCCCATCCCATCCGCCCACCCATTCGTACACCGAGGCCGGCAAAACCCGCAAAGCCCCACACCCTCCTCCGTTCGCCACCCAGCCGGAGCCTTTTCCCCGACGACGTCGTCCACATCAACACCTCGACGTCCCTCATCCACCGTACCGGATGAGGATCCGTTGTCGATCTGGTCGTCCCGCCTGTTCAGCCACCCCGTCCTCCACCTCCAAGGAGCTGCCATGACGTTCCCCTCGTCTTTCGTGCCACCTCCATTCCCACATCGTCGTCTTCACCTGCACCACCGGAAGAGCATCATCATCACCGTTTCCTCGGATGAAGCTGTGGCCTAATCGGCGCCACCAAAGAGGTTATACATTAATCGCCGCATTTTATTCTTGATTCGATCTCACGGTGCTGCCGGCGCTCGGTCCTGAGCCGACACGGCGCGGCTCCATCCACGGCGGCATCGCCGGCCACTTCCTCCACGGCGTTGCTCCCTCTGCGGCGACGTCCACATCAGTAGGAGCTGCTGCTGCTTTAGCTCTCGCTCACACTACTACTCTGCTCTTGCTCTCGGTCCCCTGCCTGGTCTGCTCTTGCTCTTGCTCTTGCTCGTGCTGCTGCTCTCGCTCTTGCTCTTGCTTGCGATGATGCTCCGATTTAGCTACACTTTAGTCTACTGAATCGACTTTTGGGTCAGTCGATTTTCAGGGGGTGGGGGGCTCGCCGGGTTAAGGAAGAACCAGCCGCAGCGGGGAGGGGGGCTCACCAGAGAGGTACCCCACTATCTATCTTAGGGTTCAGGGTAGGGGCAGTGGTCGCCGGTGGTGGTGGGGCGGTGGCGTGGGGATCGCCGGAGAAAAAGCTCGGCACGGGGGGCCTACAGGGATGGCCAGGGCGGCGGCGGACCGGTGGTGGGGAGTGTTTTCGGGGCGGGCGGGGCGGCGGGGCCGGCTATTTGGCCGGTGGAGGCCGACGGCTCAGGGGGGTGGAGGTTGAAGTGAATAGCAGGCCCTTGATTTCGTATCCAACGGTTGCAAAATCGACTGACCAGAGATGAAAAAGTCAGTCGACTGATGTGTAGCCTCACCTTGTCTAGTGTGTTCAGTTTCGACAGCAAAATTCAGTTTCGGCAGTTAAGTTCAGTTTTGACAGCAAAATTCAGTTTCAACAGTTAAGTTCAGGGGGGTGGAGGTTGAAGTGAACAGCATGCCCTTGATTTCGTATCCAACGGTTGCAAAATCGACTGACCAGAGATGAAAAAGTCAGTCGACTGACGTGTAGCCTCACCTTGTCTAGTGCGTTCAGTTTCGACAGCAAAATTCAGTTTCGGCAGTTAAGTTCAGTTTTGACAGCAAAATTCAGTTTCAACAGTTAAGTTCAGTTTCGACAGTTAAATTCAGTTTCGACAGTTAAGTTCAGAGATGAGCGGCTGATGTATACATCTAGCACTTTGTGGTTATGTATTTTACGTCATCTATTGGAGATGCTATTAGAATTCCACTTAGGTTAACGTTGTCTCTCTTGTCCTGCTTCAGCCTGGGCGACGTACAACTCACCGGAGCTGCTCCAACAACGAAACCCTCCGTCACAGCGGAGCAGTACCTTGGGATCCATCTCCAGACGCCTAAGATCTTCTTCCCCTCCTCCGACAGCCAAGTCAGGCGGAGCATCCTCACCGGCCAACCCAATCACGCTGAGATCGACATGGCTTCGCCAAAGAGGTTGTACACTTCTTGTGGTTTGACTTAATCTCACCATGCTTCTTTGCATCCTGTGATCTTCCAATTCTTGTGAACCAAACACCCAGATTGGCGGAAATCCTGTGTTTTTAAATTCTTTGTTTTGCACGTGCATTCCTATCCTATTCCTGTCTATTTCCTATCCCTGCATTGTTAGAATCCTCAAATTCAAACAAGCCCTTACACAATTACTTCTGTTACAGATATGTGCCAAAGAAAACCTTGTGTGGTTTGTCCTACTCCTGTGGTGCTGTGTTCCACCCCAGCTCAGCTGCTCGAACGATGGAAGGGTTCACCACAACAGGGATCCGCTCTCCAGTCTGTCTTTCACCGCCTCAGATCTTCTTCCCCGTCGCCGGCAGCCACGACAACTGCATTACCATGATCAACTGAGCAGATGACCTTGAGGACTACACGGGCCCGCAAGAGAGGTCGCACTCTTCCGTGTCTGCTTACGTTATGCATCGCTTAATATGATGACATGCTACTTTATCGTCGTGTTCACCTATTAGACTCCGACTCAGGTCCAAACTTATGCTGAAACTTGAGTTTTTAAATGGTTGTGGGGTACATATTGGGCCAGCAATCATTACTGTCTGTCTACTATCTGGTTAATCTCGGGTGTCTACTATGAGTTTCATGTTGGGTGCAAACAAACATTAAAGGAGCCACTATCTGTATTTTTTAACTAAAGCTACTATCTGCCTGCTATCATTGGTTTTGGATCTATCCACGGTTTGCTACTTTCTCTGGATTTGTGCATGCACTCCTTACATAATCTCACTATGTTTTATTCCTATGCATGTCAGTTATTGTACACAATGAAACTGAACATGTAGAGCAAAAGAGACGAGCCTTGCATGGCAATAAAATTTCATGCAGACGTCGCTCCATGGTGGGTGCAAAGGCAGCCCCCCTCCACCCATTTCGGATCGTAATCAAGAGGAAGATAACTCCTCAGAGGAGGATTCAGAGACAGATGACCAGTCCTATTCCCCCCGGGGTGCATGCTCTAACTTGGCAGGGTTATGTTGCTCATATCGTGTGTATGGTATATTGCATTGCTATGTCATTTGCTTAGTTTAGACATGATTTGTGTGAATGCCACCTGTTTAGTGTCTAATTACCATATATGTGAATTATGCAATGCCATCTTTTTGAAAGACATTATATATGTGAATTATGCAATGCTATCTTGTTGCAAGGCATTATATATGTGAATTATTCAATGCCATGCTGTTTAGCCAAGCGTCATATATGTGAATTATATCATGTTGTACTTTTTTGTATTTCTCATTGCTTTTGTTGACAATGTTTGTATATTCAACTGCTCTTCCTGTGCATCAGCCATTTGAATTGGTGATGGACAAATCTGGAGTGAAAACAAGGTCTCCAGAGCAGACAATGCTACCTGGTGAAGCAGATATCTTGCTGGTTACAGATAGCTCTTCAGAGGAGGATTCAGAGGCGGATGACCAGTCCTATTATCCCCCTGAGGTGTATGCTCAAACTTGACAGGGTTATATTACTCATATCATGCATATGTTGTATTGCAATGCTTAGTTTTTATATCATATACACGATATTGAATGCCATCTCCTTAGTTGACACATCATATATGCGATTGCCCTCTGCTCACTTCCTTAGTATATAAATCATATATTTGAATTATATCATGCAGTGATGTTTACATAGACAGCATGTATCTGAATTATGGCATGCCAACCCGTTTTCTAAAGACATAATATAGTTATATCATCTCATCCTGTTCACATAGTCATCATATTTTGAATTATGTCATTCTATCCGTGAATTATATCATGCCATCATGTTTCCATCGACGACATGTTTGTGATTTATGGCATGCCAACCACTTTAATAGACACATCGTATAGTTATATCATGTCATCCTGTTTACATAGTCATCATATTTTGAAGTATGTCATTCTATCATGTTTAGTTAGCCATCATACATGTGAAATTGTGTCATGCTATCCTGTTTAATTAGCCATCATATATGTGAAATTATGTCCTGCTATTCTGTTTGGTTAGACAACATAAATGTGAATTATTTCATGCCCTGATTTCTTCCCTACTATCCATTACACCTGTCTATCTTACAATGTCTGTACATTCAATTACTTTTCTTGTTTATCAGCCATTTCAATTGGAGGGGGTGATGGCAGTATCTGTGGGAGTAAAAACACGGTCTTCAGAAAAGATCGTGCTACCTGTCGATGGAGATAGAACCACGGTTGTACTTGCCCAAGAACCAGCCCCACCATACATAACCCAGACTCACGCAGATTGTACCCCTACCCAGTTGGACAGAGAACCAGCTACACCCCTTCTAACCCAACCCCAGCATATAGTAACCCAGTTCCCATTGACACAACACCGTCTCCACCACAGAGCACCCAAACACGAGCAGTTAGTAAGGCAACTGCAGTGCCCAAAGCACGAGGACCACCACTCCGAACCCCAAGTTAACGCTTAAAGTAGAAGAAGAATTGTTCTCAGGTCAGGTTCCGTAGCTATGGTTCATACTACTTTGCTCTTGCATCACTGTATTTACTCATACCAACTAATTTCAAATTTCAGGGATGCAATTGAAACTCCAATGGCGCAAGAGGTATGTAATAAACATGTTTCTTTAACGTGTTTGCGGTTGTAACTTGCTCTATGTTGATTTCAGTTTCAATTGAATAAACAGTTATATTCTCATGCCATGCACCTTACAAGTGTTGTTATTGCTGCGTAGTTTCGCACACTCATATTCTGTCTAAGCTGCTTTGTCTTAAATAGATACGATTCAAACTGTATCTATCTTGATTTGGCAACATAAACTAGAATGATATAGACCATACAGTGACCATACTACATAGATATATGTTTGTTTCATGCTGTTATCTTGTCCACCTTCTTGCTGAACTAGTTTACCAAAATGAGTTTCATATACTACATGTAAACCTGTGATGTGTTTGTTTGTTTCTCTTTTAGAATGCGGATAAAATATTGGAGAAGAGTACCTTGTTATGCAATGGTACATGAAATAATGCAGATACGGTTCAAGATAGTGAGACATCCCTGTTGGTCTCCAAGAAAGCTGATAAAAACTATATTGAAGACACTGAGACAACCCCAAAGTCCTATCTTGATGTAGTGTTCGGGAGACTGGCTACTACTGCTGGCACCAGCTCTTCGAACTCACTGCCTGAATCAGTTCGGCTTCTTGAGTCTCAACTTCAAGTTGAAAGACATCGATCAGATGTTATGCGACAGGAAGCCGAAGGACTGAGGAAGTCCCCGCAGAATTCAGATGCATACTTTCTGGTGCAACAGCAAGTGCTGGAGGATTTAAGCGCCAAACAATAGAAAGTTAATAAGCTTGCTAAGCATCTTGCCAGCATTATGGGTACCCAGGATATTGTTTCTTGAGCTCTTCTGAAGTGGTTTCAGTTCTGGACTTGTTTTGCTGCGACGTTTATATGCTGCTTTGTTCCCTATATTTGCACTGGTGGCGAACTTTGATGCCCAGTGGATGTAATATGTGTAATAACCGTGATAGCCCAGCGTAAGTTGCTTGCCTATTTATTTCCTTATTGTCTTGTTTATTTGTTTTCTTGTAGTCAGTGCAGTTCTTTTTCCACGGTTTGCTAGTGGCCGCAATAGCCTATTTTTTAAAACTAGGCCACATTAACCATGGGCTACATATTTACTTTAGTTAAAATGGGACTCTTATGGGCCATAGAAACAATGGGCCTTCTAAGGGCCGTAGAAACAATGGGCCTTCTACGGGGCGTAGAAACAATGGGCCTTATACGGGCCGTAGACACAATGGGCCTTCTACGGGCCGTATGATCGGTTGGCCAAACATGGGCCAATAACAGACCACATTATGGCCGTAAATGGGCTAGAGTTGAAATAGTCCACTCATGGGCCGACCATAATGGGCCGTCGTTAATCGGCCATTTTTTATGACGCTATGAAAACGGCCCAACATATTAACGGGCCACAAATGGGCCGACTGTAACCACTGGCTGAATTTGGCCCACAAGCAAAAAATGACAGTAACGGGCCGAAAGTAAACGAATGCTGGAAATGAGCCCAAGAATAAATGGGCCCTGAGAAGGCCGAAAGATAACATGGGCTGGAAATGGCCCAACGGAGTAATGGGCCGTTAATGGGTATAAAGTGAAACACTGTTCATTACGGGCCAGTTTAACCACGGGCCGTTAATGGGCCGAGGGTTACTATGGACCTCATATGGGCTGAAAGACGTCATGGGCCATACATGGGCCGGAAGTTGAAACGGGCTGGAATTATATTGGACGGCCCAGATGACGCTACTGGGCCTAATTCGGTAGGCTGAAACGGGCCCTGTGTTAGCGAGCTGTAAATGGGCTATATGCGAACAGGCCATTAGCAGGCTTGCCGTGGGCCGGCCCATCACCTTTTGACCAAGTCAAATGGACCGGCCTTTTCACAGGAATGGGCCTCTATTGGGCACTGTTCATTTCGGGCCAGTTTTACCACGGACCGTTAATGGGCGAGGGTTACTAAGGGCCTCATATGGGCCGAAAGACGTCATGGGCCATACATGGGCTGGAAGTTAAAATGGGCTGGAATTATATTGGACGGCCCAGATGACGCTACTGGACCTAATTCGGATAGGCCGTAAACGGGCCCTGGGTTAGCGGGCTGTAAATGGGCTATATGCGAACATGCCGTTAGCAGGCTTGCCGTGGGCCGGCCCATCACCTTTTGACCAAGTCAAACGGGCCGGCCTTTTCGCAGGAATGGGCCTCTGTTGGGTCGTGCCACGTGTCAACGTATCATAGGCACTTTGGGTCCAATGAGTGGATGACATCTGTCCCAACGGCGAGCCGACACATGTTCCCTCCAGCCAATGATGATTTTACACGTGGAAAATCCCCATTGGTCGGGGCTGTTAACGGGTTATCGGATCCAAAACCGGACCCGATAACTCAACGGCGTTCCGTTACGGTGGATGCCACGTGTCGGTCACCCTTGACGAAAGCACTTCTATGACGCGTGATTTATCGTCATGGAAGTGGACACTTCCGTGATGATAATTTTGGTAATGTCATGGAACACTTCTACGACAGCACAAGTATGACTATCTTGATTCTGTCATAAATTTTTCATGGATGTACATGCATGACAGAAAACGTGACCTACTGTGACAAACACATATCATCACGGAAGTGTATTTTTTTGTAGTGACTCTATTCCACCTATAGTGCTATATCCATGGCTCACGCTCATGTATTGCGTGAAAGTTGAAAAAGTTTGAAAAAAATTAAGTATGAAATAATTGCTTAGCCGGGGTTGTGCATGATTTGAGTATTTTGTGTGACGAAGATGGAGCATAGCCAAACTATATGATTTTGTAGGTATGAACTTTCTTTGGCCATGTTATTTTGAGAAGACACAATTGCTTTGTTAGTATGCTTGAAGTATTATTATTTTTATGTCAATATTAAACTTTTGTCTTGAATATTTCGGATCTAAACATTCATGCCACAATAAAGAAAGTTGCATTGAGAATTATGTTAGGTAGCATTCCACATAAAAAAATCTGTTTTTATCATTTACCTATTCGAGGATGAGCAGGAATTAAGCTTGGGGATGCTTGATACGTCTCCAAAGTATCTATAATTTTTGATTGTTCCATGCTATTATATTATATATTATGGATGTTTAATGGACTTTAATTTACAGTTTAATATGATTTTTGGGACTAACCTATTAACCCAAAGCCCAGTGCCAGTTCTGTTTTTCCCTGTTTTTTTAGTATCGCAGAAAAGGAATACCAAACGGAGCCCAATTGACCTGATACTCAATGGAGGTTGTTTTTGGACCCGAAGAAGCCCAAGGAGTATGGGAGATGGACCAGAAGAGTCCCGGGCTGCCCACGAGGTTGGGGGGCACGCCCCCTACCTCGTGGACAGCCCGGGGATCCCCCCGACTTGTTCCCGACTCCAACACCTCTTATATATACAGAAACCTCCAGAAAAAACCTAGATCGGGAGTTCCGCCGCCGCAAGCCTCTGTTGCCACCGAAAACCAATCTAGACCCGTTCTAGCACCCTGCCGGAGGGGGGAATCCCTCTCCGTTGGACATCTTCATCATCCCGATGCTTTCCATGACAAGGAGGGAGTAGTCCACCCTCGGGGCTGAGGGTATGCACCAGTAGCTATGTGTTTGATCTCTCTCTCTCTCTCTCTCTCTCTCTCTCTCTCTCTCTCTCTCTCTCTCTCTCTCTCTCTCGTGTTCTTGAGAAGGCACGATCTTGATGTATAGAGAGCTTTGCTATTATAGTTGGATCTTATGATTTTGCTCCCCCTCTACTCTCTTGTGATGAATTGAGTTTTCCCTTTGAAGTTATCTTATCGGATGAGTCTTTAAGGATTCGAGAACACTTGATGTATGTCTTGCACGTGTTTATCTGTGGTGACAATGGGATATCACATGATCTACTTGATGTATGTTTTGGTGATCAACTAGCAGTTTCCGTGACCTTGGGAATCTATGCATAGGGGTTGGCACAAGTTTTCGTCTTGACTCTCCGGTAGAAACTTTGGGGCACTCTTTGAAGTTCTTTGTGTCGGTTGAATAGATGAATCTGAGATTGTGTGATGCATATCGTATAATCATGCCCACGGATACTTGAGGTGACAATGGAGTATCTAGGTGACATTAGGGTTTTGGTTGATGTGTGTCTTAAGGTGTTATTCTAGTACGAACTCTAGGATAGATCGAACGGAAAGAATATCTTCGTGCTATTTTACTATGGACTCTTGAATAGATCGATCAGAAAGAATAACTTTGAGGTGGTTTTGTACCCTACAATAATCTCATTGTTTGTTCCCGATATTAGTGACTTTGGAGTGACTCTTTGTTGCATGTTGAGGGATAGTTATATGATCCAGTTATGTAATTATTGTTGAGAGAACTTGCACTAGTGAAAGTATGAACCCTAGGCCTTGTTTCAAAGCATTGCAATACCGTTTATGCTCACTTTTATCATTAGTTACCTTGCTGTTTTTATATTTTCATATTACAAAAACCTATATCTATCATCCATATTGCACTTGTATCACCATCTCTTCGCCGAACTAGTGCACCTATATAATTTACCATTGTATTGGGTGTGTTGGGGACACAAGAGACTCTTTGTTATTTGGTTGCAGGGTTGTTTGAGAGAGACCATCTTCATCCTACGCCTCCCACGGATTGATAAACCTTAGGTCATCCACTTGAGGGAAATTTGCTATTGTCCTACAAACCTCTGCACTTGGAGGCCCAACAATGTCTACGAGAAGAAGGTTGCATAGTAGACATCAATATACATGTTATTGATGTGTACCTTACTAATGCTTGTAGTAGCACCTGGGTATTTGATACTGGTTCGGTTGCTAATATTTGTAACTCGAAACAGGAGCTACGGATTAAACGAAGATTAGCTAAGGACGAGTGACGATGCACGTGGGAAATGGTTCCAAAGTCGATGCGATCGCCGTCGGCACGCTACCTCTACATCTACCATCAGGATTAGTTTTAGACCTGAATTATTGTTATTTGTGCCAGCGTTGAGCATGAACATTATATCTGGATCTTGTTTGTTACGAGACGGTTATTCATTTAAATCAGAGAATAATGGTTGTTCTATTTATATGAGTAATATCTTTTATGGTCATGCACCTTTGAAGAATGGTCTATTCTTGGTAGATCTCAATCGTAGTGATACACATATTCATAATATTGAAGCCAAAAGATGCAAGGTTGATAATGATAGTGCAACTTATTTGTGGCACTGCCGTTTAGGTCATATTGGTGTAAAGCGCATGAAGAAGCTCCATACTGATGGACTTTTAGAATCACTTGATTATGAATCACTTGGTGCTTGCGAACCATGCCTCATGGGCAAGATGACTAAGACTCCATCCTCCGGAACAATGGAGCGAGCAACTGATTTGTTGGAAATCATACATACTGATGTATGTGGACCGATGAGTGTTGAGGCTTGCGGTGGGTATCATTATTTTCTGACATTCACTGATGATTTGAGCAGATATGGGTATATCTACTTGATGAAACACAACTCTGAAACATTTAAAAAGTTCAAAGAATTTCAGAGTGAAGTAGAGAATCATCGTAACAAGAAAATAAAGTTTCTACGATCTGATCGTGGAGGCGAATATTTGAGTTACGAGTTTGGTCTTCATTTGAAACAATGTGGAATAGTTTCACAACTCATGCCACCGGGAACACCACAACGTAATGGTGTGTCCGAACGTTGTAACCGTACTTTATTAGATATGGTGCGATCTATGATGTCTCTTACCGATTTACCACTATCGTTTTGGGGTTATGCTTTAGAGACAACTGCATTCACATTAAATAGGGCACCATCTAAATCCGTTGAGACGACGCCTTATGAACTGTGGTTTGGCAAGAAACCAAAGTTGTCGTTTCTAAAAGTTTGGGGCTGCAATGCTTATGTGAAAAAGCTTCAACCTGATAAGCTCGAACCCAAGTCGAAGAAATGTGTCTTCATAGGATACCCAAAGGAAAATGTTGGGTACACCTTCTATCACAGATCTGAAGGCAAGATATTCGTTGCTAAGAATGGATCCTTTCTAGAGAAGGAGTTTATCTCGAAAGAAGTGAGTGGGAGGAAAGTGGAACTTGATGAGGTAATTGTACCTTCTCCCGAATTGGAAAGAAGTACATCACATAAACTAGTTCCAGTGATTCCTACACCAATTAGCGAGGAAGCTAATGATGATGATCATGAAACTTTGGATCAAGTTACTACTGAACCTCCTAGGTCAACCAGAGTGCGTTCCATGCTAGAGTGGTATGGTAACCTGGTTCTGGAAGTCATGTTACTAAGACCATGGTGAACCTACAAACTATGAGGAAGCGATGATGAGCCCTGATTCCACAAAATGGCTTGAGGCCATGAAATCTGAGATGGAATCCATGTATGAGAACAAAGTGTGTACTTTGGTTGACTTGCCCGATGATCGGCAAGCCATTGAAAATAAATGGATCTTTAAGAGGAAGACTGACGCCGATGGTAATGTTACTATCTACAAAGCTCGACTTGTTGCGAAAGGTTTTCGACAAGTTCAAGGAGTTGACTACGATGAGATTTTTCTCACGCGTAGCGATACTTAAGTCTGTCCAAATCATGTTAGCAATTGCCGCATTTTATGGTTATGAAATCTGGCAAATGGATAAGAAAACCGCGTTCTTTAATGGATTTATTAAAGATGAGTTGTATATGATGCAACCAGAAGATTTTGTCAATCCTAAAGGTGCTAACAAAATGTGCAAGCTCCAGCGATCCATCTATGGACTGGTGCAAGCATCTCAGAGTTGGAATGTATGCTTTGATAAGTTGATCAAAGCATATAGTTTTGTACACACTTGCGATGAAGCATGTATTTACAAGAATGTGAGTGGGAGCACTACAGCCTTTCTGATAAGTATATGTGAATGACATATCGTTGATCGGAAATAATGTAGAATTTTCTGGAAAGCATAAATGAGTGTTTGAAAGGAGTTTTTCAAAGAAAGACCTTGGTAAAGCTGCTTACATATTGAGCATCAAGATCTATAAAGATAGATCAAGACGCTTGATAAGTTTTTTCAATGAGTACATACCTTGACAAGTTTTTGAAGTAGTTCAAAATGGAACAGTCAAAGAAAGAGTTCTTGCCTGTGTTGCAAGGTATGAAGTTGAGTAAGACTCAAAACCCGACCACGAAAGAAGATAGAGAAAGAATGAAAGTCATTCCCTATGCCTTAGCCATAGGTTCTATAAAGTATGCCATGCTGTGTACCAAACCTGTTGTGTACCTTGCCACGAGTTTGGCAAGGAGGTCCAAAAGTGATCCATGAGTAGATCACTGGACAACGGTGAAAATTATTCTTAGTTACTGGATGACTAAGGAAATGTTTCTCGATTATGGAGGTGATAAAGAGTTCATCGTAAAGAGTTACACCGATGCAAGCTTTGACACTAATCTAGATGACTCTAATTATCAATCTGGATACGTATTGAAAGTGGGAGCAATTAGCTAGAGTAACTCCATGCAGAGCATTGTACACATAGAAATTTGCGAAATACATACAGATATGAATGTAACAGACCCGCTGACTAAACTTCTCTCACGAAGCAAAACATGATCACACCTTAGTACTCTTTGGGTGTTAATCACATGGCGATGTGAACTAGATTATTGACTCTAGTAAACCCTTTGGGTGTTGGTCACATGGCGATGTGAACTGTGGGTGTTATTCACATAACGATGTAAACTATCGATATTAAATCACATGGCGTTGTGAACTAGATTATTGACTCTAGTGCAAGTGGGAGACTGAAGGAAATATGCCCTAGAGGCAATAATAAAGTTGTTATTTATATTTCCTTATATCATGATAAATGTTTATTATTCATGCTAGAATTATATAAACCGGAAACACTGTACATGTGTGAATACATAGACCAAAACAGAGTGTCCCTAGTATGCCTCTACTAGACTAGCTCGTTAATCAAAGTTGGTTATGCTTCCTAACCATAGACATGACTTGTCATTTGATCAACGGGATCACATCATTAGGAAAATGATGTGATGGACAAGACCCATCCGTTAGCTTAGCAACTTGATCGTTTAGTTTTACTGCTATTGCTTTCTTCATGACTTATACATGTTCCTATGACTATGAGATTATGCAACTCCTGAATACCGGAGGAACACCTTGTGTGCTATCAAACGTCACAAAATTCAAGGAAATATGCCCTAGAGGCAATAATAAAGTTGCTATTTGATACGTCTCCAATGTATCTATAAATTTTGATTGTTCCACGCTATTATTTAGGATGTTTTGGATGTTTAATGGGCTTTGTTATACACTTTCATATTATTTTTGCGACTCTTTTATTAACCCAAAGGCCCAGTCCAGATTGCTGTTTTTTTAACCTATTTCAGGGTTTTACAGAAAAGGAATATCAAACGAAGTCCAAACGGAATGAAACTTTGGGAGAGATATTTTTGGAGCAAAATACGCACGGGAAACTTGAGAACCACGGAGTAGGGCACACGTGGCGTCCACGAGGGTGGGGGTGCCCCCCTATATGGCGCGCCCCTGCCTCTTAGGCCCCACGTCTGGCCCCCGGTGCCCTCCTTCTTCCTATATATATCTACGTACCCCGAAACCATCAGAACAACAGAGAAAACCCTAGTTCCACCGCCGCAACCTTCTGTTCCTGTGAGATCCCATCTTGGGGCATGTTCCAGAGCTCCACCGGAGGGGGGATCTACAAAGGAGTGCTTCTACATCATCATCATCGCCTCACCATGAGTTGTGAGTAGTTTACCACAGACCTTCGGGTCCAAATCTAGTATCTAGATGGCTTCTTCTCTCTCTCTGGATCTCAATACCAAGTTCTCCTCGGTCTTCGAGGAGATCTATTCGATGTAATCTCTTTTTCTGGTGTGTTTGTCGAGATCCGATGAATTGTGGGTTTATGATCAAGATTATCTTTGAGAAATATTTGGTTCTTCTCTGAACTCTTTATGTATGATTATAATATCCTTGCAAGTCTCTTCGAATTATTGGTTTGGTTCGGCCTACTAGATTATAGTTCTTGCAATGGGAGAAGTGCTGGGCTTTGGGTTCAATCTTGCGGTGTCCTTTCCCAGTGACACCAGGGGCAGCAAGGCATGTATTGTATTGTTTCAATCGAGGATAAAAAGATGGGGTTTATATCACTATGTTTGAGTTTATCCCTCTACATCATGTCATCTTGCTTAAGGCGTTACTCTGTTCTTATAACTTAATACTCTAGATGCATGCTGGATAGCGGTCGATGTGTGGAGTAATAGTAGTAGATGCAGAATCGTTCCGGTCTACTTGTCTCGGACGTGATGCCTATATATAATGATCATGCATGGATAGTCTCATAATTATTCGCTTTTCTATCAATTGCTCGACATTATTTGCCTCTCGTTTTCCAATCCCCCACTTCACCCTTACCGTTTTATTTGCCCTTCATTTGCCGTGTGTTTATTGTTCGCTTGCTTCTTGTTTGCTTGTGTGTTGCATTGCTTGCTTATTAATATGGCTCAGAACAATACCAAATTGTGTGACTTCTCCAATACCAACAATAATGATTTTATTAGCACTCCGATTGCTCCTATTACCGATGCTGAATCTTGTGAGATCAATGCTGCTCTGTTGAATCTTGTCATGAAAGATCAATTTTCCGGCCTTCCTAGTGAAGATGTCGCTGCCCATCTAAACAACTTTGTTGATTTGTGTGATATGCAAAAGAAAAGGGATACAGATAACAATATTGTTAAATTGAGGTTATTTCCATTTTCACTTAGAGATCGTGCTAAAACTTGGTTTTCCTCTTTGCCTAGAAATAGTATTAATTCGTGGAATAAGTGCAAAGATCCTTTTATCTCTAAGTATTTCCCTCCTGCTAAGATCATCTATCTTAGAAACGATATTATGAATTTTAAGCAACTAGATCATGAGCATGTTGCACAAGCTTGGGAGAGAATGCAATTAATGATACGTAATTGACCTACACATGGTTTGAACTTATGGATGATTATTCAAAACTTTTATGCTGGCTTAAATGTTGCTTCTAGAAATCTTTTAGATTCGGCCACATGAGGCACTTTCATGGAAACTACCTTAGGAGTAGCTACCAAACTCCTAGATAATATTATGGTTAATTATTCTCAATGGCACACTAAAAGATCTACTAGTAAAAAAGTGCATGCTATTGAAGAGATTAGTGTTCTGAGTGGAAAGATGGATGAACTTATGAAATTATTTGCTGCTAAGAGTGCTTCTTTTGATCCTAATGATATGCCTTTGTCCACTTTGATTGAAAATAATAATGAATCTTTAGATGTGAATTTTGTTGGTAGGAATAATTTTGGTAACAATGCTTATAGAGGAAACTTCAATCCTATGACTTTTCCTAGTAATTCCTCTAATAATTATGGAAATTCCTACAACAACTCGTATGGAAAGATGCCTTCTGAATTTGAAACTAGTGTTAAGGAGTTTATGAATTCGCAAAAGAATTTCAATACTTTGCTTGAAGAAAAATTGCTTCAGATTGATGAATTGGCTAGAAGTGTGGTTAGAATTACTCTTGATGTTGATTCTTTGAAACTTAGATCTATCCCACCTAAGCATGATATCAATGAGTCTCTCAAAGCTATGAGAATTTCCATTGATGAATGCAAAGAAAGAACCGCTAGGATGCGTGCTAAAAGAGAGAATTATATAAAAGTGTGTTCTTCTAGTTATCATGAAAATAAGTTGAAGTTCTGAAAGTTATTGATGTGTCTCCTATTAGATCCTTGTTTTCTAGTGTGAATCTTGATAAAGATGGGATTGGAGATGAGTCTACTTTAATTAAAGGTGTCCCAATGATTCAGAGTTTTTAGATCTTGATGCTAAAATTGTTAAAAGTGGAGTGAAGAGATTAAACCTTTGCATAGTGATGAACCCACTACTTTGGATTTCAAGGGATTCAATTATGATAATTGCTCTTTGATTGATTGTATTTCCTTTTTGCAATCCGTACTAAACTCTCCGCATGCTTATAGTCAAAATAAAGCTTTTACCAAACACATAGTTGATGCTTTGATGTAATCTTATGAAGAAAAACTTGAATTAGAAGTTTCTATCGCTAGAAAGCTTTATGATGAGTGGGAACCTACTATTAAAATAAAAATTAAAGTTCATGAATGCTTTGCTTTGTGTGATTGGTTGCAAGTGTTTCCACTATCCCAAAAACTTTGTGTGATTTGCTTGGTTTCCATGAGTTTGATGATTGTTCTTTAAATTTGCATCTTGCGGATTCCACTATTAAGAAACCTATGGGAAGGATTAATGTCATGCCCAGTATGCGGCTATGTCCCCCACGTGTCGAGGCATGACTTAAGGACATAAACGCATACTAGAATGATCTCAAGTATGGTATCTTTGCACATCTCATGTAAAATTCAGGGATGAAATTGCAAAATGATAGTTGGCTTACACTCGCCACATCACACAATGAATACAATAACATATACATCATCCAAAGAACATCAGGGTCCGACTACGGACGAAATCCAAACGAGAAAGATACCATAAATAACACAAGCCCGGTTCCTCCTAGTAAGAACCACTACTGATCGTCGGGATAAGACACATAGTAACGTCCACGCTCTTCATCGAACTCCCAGTGAAGTTCCAAACCATCTCCTGCATAGTTCTCAACGGTACCTGCATCTGGTGTGTGTTGAATCTGTGAGCCACAGAGGACTCAGCAATCCCAATCCCGGGTATCAAGACTACCATAACCTTAGGTGTGGAAAGGCCATAAACAAGGGTTGCAGCAAGCACTAAGCACTAGCTTACGAGTTTAGAGCGAGAAGAGAACAAGTGCCAACGATCGCCAAGTTGATCAAGAAGTGATCCTAACTACTCACGATCAAACATAACCCCACCGTGTTCACTTCCCAAAGCCCTTCGGAAAGAGACCATCACGTTTACTCACGCAGGTAGTGTATTATTGAATAAGGTGTCAAGTTATCTACAACCGGATATTAACAAATTCCCATCTGCCACATAACCGCGGGCACGGCTTTCGAAAGATCAAACCTGCAGGGGTGTCCCAACTTAGCCCATCACAAGCTCACGATCTGCAGAGTCACAACTCCAAAGTGGGAAGACCCGAGTATTCTCGGAATCCCGTGCTCAAGATATTTCGACAAAGGTAAAACTAATCCAGCAAGACCTCCCGGCGTGCCGACACCCTGATAGTAGCCGCGTGTATCTCGTCTCAGGCCACGGCCGTATGGGACAAGCTACGGGTGTATACTAGACCTTGAGTTTCCCCGAGGTGGCCCCGCAGGTTGCCCAGTTTGGACCAACACTCATGAGGAGCATTGGCCCGGGTTGTTAATTAAGAACTCGGTTTGCAACGCCCTATGCAAGTTTTAGTTATTAGGCAAATGTAAAACCAATGTTGGGCCTTGCTGGAAAAGCTTTAACAGAGCGAATTATCAAGGGGGGCCCATAAACCCCAACCGTGTTAGGAATGCAAAATCAAGGAACATAACACCGGTTTATCGGTTCCTAGGGTGGCATGAGTGAAACAAAACACCAAGCAGGAAGGCTTAGCCTTCCACCCATTACCAATATATAGGTGAATTAGTTTATCAGATATTATATATTGTGTTATCCCAACAATAACTTCATCATGGAGCAAAATCTTCAAAACTTCACCTGCAACTAACAACGCTATAAGAGAGGCTGAGCGATGCGTACTTAGCCAAACAACGGTTTGCTAGGAAGGTGGTTAGAGTGTTTCATGGCAACAATAGGGGGGGCTAACAAACATGAATAGGCACCGAGGCAATATCTAAAGAGCGAGACATCTAGCATAGGCAAAGATAGAAGTGATATCTGGGAATGGTCATCTTGCCTGTTGATTCCACGGAGGGATCGTAACCTTGCTCCTCAAACTCAGCCTCGAAAGGAACCTCGAACTCCGAATCGTCACCGGGCTCTAACCAACACAACAATGCAAACGCCGGAACGAGAATCAATCATCATGCAATGCTCAAACACATGATGCATGAATATGATGCATATGGACAAAGATATGGTGCAACTCCTAGGAATAAGAAGAGTGCACAAGCATCATGGCATCAACAAGATCACAATACAAAAGGAACAAAACTAGCATAGCCACAAGTGGTTATGTAGAATATTTAAACAAGCACCAAACAAGTTTTTAAAAGTTGTTTAACATGGCAAGGGGTTCAACTAGGACTAACAGCAACATGCTAGCAATTTAAATGGGCCGGAAAGAACAAACAACAATTTCCGGGAACTCCCATAATCCTTTAAATGCAATTAGGACAGAATTGTGATAGCCATATTTTAAAGTTGTTAAACATGCAAAACAACATCACCACATTAATCTACACATTTTTCCACCCCAAAAGCATATAAATTTTGTCAAATTTGGAGTTGTAGATATTTAGTTATGATTTTTACAAGTTTAAGCATAATTTAAACATAAATTAATTCAAACAGAATTTTAAACATTTTAAAACAAGGCAACAAACAACATATTAATATTCTACATGAAAAACTAAGCAGTTTTCATATATAACTTATTTTCATCAGATGCATATTTTAAAAGATATTAAATATGCAAAGTTAATGCAGAAAAAAGAAAAAGAAAAAGAAAACAAAAAGAAAAACAAAAGAAAATGTCAAACTGACCCAGGCTGGGTCTAGCCGTAGCCACTGACCCGTGGGTCCAGAGGCGCTGAGGTGGCAGCGGCGGGTGCGGGTGTGGGTGAAAAAGCGCAGAGAGGCCGACAGGTGGGGCCGACCTGTCAGCGACACATGAATGCAAAAATGGGGGGAATAATCCCACTGCCCCCGACGGGATCGAACCCGCGACCTCATGGTTAACTGACGAAGAGACGAGCCACTGGGCTAGGCATGTGTTGCTGACAGAGAAGGCGAACACTGCCTTATGAGGTAACTGAAGAAGCAGACAGCAGGGGAAAACAGAGCACATCGGATGTCAGGGATATTACTATCAGGTATAAACCGTCCAGGATGGTCCGGTTTACGTTAGCAAGATTTTATTACCAGAAGCCCAACGGAGTAGGTAGTAGGAGATTATAGCCCAAAGAGGCTCCGGGCCCATGTATTAAGGCCCGTGATTCATAAACCGTCATACTATGTAACTTGGGATGTAAGATAGAAAGAGCAGAGACCGGGGCGGACACGTGTATGAGTCGGCCTCGGGACTCTGTAAACCGGACCGGGCGTCACCTCTTATATAAAGGGACGACCCGGTGACGGTTCATGACAAGAAACAACAGCTCGAGACACAGGCAAAGCGGATTCTCTCCCTAGTCATCGAAGCCCAAGCAATACCACACCAAACTAGGCGTAGGCTTTTACCTTCATCGAAGGGGCCGAACTAGTATAAAATCCTTGTGTCCTTCGTCCGCTTTAACCCCTTTAAGCTAACCCATAGCTATGGCCTCACGACTAAGTCTTTTGCTAGGATATCTGTCGTGCTAAATCCACGACAGTTGACGCCCGCCGTGGGGCTATCGCACGATGGTTTCGAGTTCTTGAAGGGCAGCTTTGAAGGGCTCAAGGGCTATGCAGTGGGCCGAATGACTAAAAGTCGTCGCGGCCGGATCTACATCGACGATGCAGGCTGGGGCCTCGAGACCGATTCAATCGAATACGGGTACAGGGCCCCTTCGGCGGCATCCACGTCTTCATCGGCAAGATCGGCGAACCGGGCCCTAAGCCGGACACCTTCCCCAACACCGTCGAGTCGGCTCAGCGTGCGAGACCTGCCCGGATTCAGCTCGCCGTGAAGCACGTCTTCGTTGGAGCAGTGCGTGGAGTACAAGTCGAGGACGGATCGGACTCCGGTGGCGAGACCGTTATTTATTCCGGCGATGAATCTTCATCCGGAGAGACCGAATCTTTGTACCTGCTGCAGGACGGCTGATCTGAGGGTTGTTCCGATGGCGATAGTATTCCGGACCCCCTCAATCCGCCAAACAGGGTTGTTGTTTTCATGGCCGCATCACAACCCATGCAGCAGCCCTCAGCGACAGGGGCGTTAAACTCAGAGGCAATGGGAGCTAGAGCTGGAGATCTTCCCCCGTCGCCCTCTGATGCTCTGTCCACCTTAGTCGACACTTTGACAGCGCTTGCAACAGCGGAAGTAGCCCAGGCCGACAAGGAGCAGCATGATGCAGAGATCGCTCAGGTGAAGAGCCGGATTGAGCAAGCCAAGTTGGATCTGGCTGCTGAGAAAGCTAGGATGGCTACAAGGCAGGCAGAGCTGGATTCTCAAGCTTATCGGCTCAGGTTAGATCAGAACACCTCACATGAGGTAATGTGGAGAAGACAACGATCTCGTTTGCCGCCGGTTTATGAGGCGAGGAATCTCTTTAGCATGCCAGGTGCAGGAACCAATAACCATCCAGAGGTAAACCGGGGAGGAGCGCCAGGAACAGGCGCGTCGGTTCAGCCACCGGCCATAGAGCCGAATCACCAAGTTGTGCCGACCCCGCATGTGCCCACCCCTCCTGGTCACTATTCTAATCCCTTGGACAACATAGTTGCTGCCGCTTCACGGCTGGCCGCCCTTCCCATTGAAGGTACGTCCCCCATAGCAGTGGAGGCACGACGGGCCAAGGAGTTGCTGGACACGGCGCTAACCCAGCAGCAAGCTTATTCCTATAGCCGGGAGAGGATTCATTCAACCCCCCGCCCGAGCCGAAGTTATACAAGGCGCCTGGATGAACCGGCCGTATCCAGCAGTGCAAGGAGACAACATCGACAGAGGCAGGATAATCCGACAGGAGAGGAAGCACGTGCGCAAGAGGTAGTGGATCAGGCCAGACATACTGCCCAATACGACGCCCGTCAGGCGACGTCGGTTCACCCCGCCGCCACAGTCGAACCGGGGGTCATGTCCAGTTCCCTGGGCGTGCAGTGTCTCATCCCCGCTTCACGGAACGTGAAAATACCCAAGGATTTCAAAGGTCCGCGCAAGGTGTCCAATTACACGGCGGATCTTGCTCCAGAATCATGGGTTGAGAGTTATGAGATGGCAATAGAGATGCTCGACGTGGATGAAGCGGCATGTGCTAAATACTTCACAATGATGCTCGACGGCACGACCAGGACATGGCTAAAGGGTTTGCCACCTAATTCCATCGGATCATGGGGTGAATTGCGGCGCCGGTTTATCAATAATTTCAAGGACACGTGCAAGAAGACGATGTCTGTTGTTGATTTAGCTGCATGTGTTCAAGGAGAGCAAGAGTCCACAAGAAGTTGGGTGCGTCGAGTGTCCGAAATCCTGCACTCCTCCAATAGCATCAACCCAAGTACAACAATAGTAACCTTGGAAGGCAATTGCCGGTTTGAACTTTTGAGGCATAAATTGGGACGGCTCAAACGTGATTGCAACGACATGGGAACGCTCATGGGCGCTTTGGTGAAGTATGGAGATTCTGATAACACCAAGTATCCAGACGCAGATGGAGACAAGTCAGGAAAGGCAAGCAAGAACGGTAAACCGCCGCAGGCCAATCTGGCAGGTCAAGGATACAATGGCAAACATAAAGCGGAAGGCAGCTCAGACTTTGTGGCCAATACCAACGCTCAGGATAATGGGCAGCGCCGCAAGGGTAGACCGCCCCCGCGCAACGGGAGGCCGCCTATTAATCTAGAGCGCCAGTTGAACGTACCCTGCCCAAAGCACGGAACCACAGAAAACCCAGCTACGCATCTTTGGAAAGACTGTTTCATTATGCAAGAATTTATGAAGCAGACTAGGTATGATCACGGGCCCTCAGGCGGATCAGGCCCCGGTTTCCAAGGTCCGGGTTATCAAGGTGGCGGGTCCGGTTCAGGATACCACTGCAATAACGGTAACCACAATGGCAACAATCAGAAGCAGCATAACCAACAGCATGGTCAGGGCGGATACAACAACCAAGGGAATCAACAGCGTCAGCAGCAGTAGCAATCCGGATATCAGAATAATCCGAAGGAGTTGAGCAGCGGGCAGTATCATGTCTTCACCACGAGTTTAGGCAAATGGGATCAGAAGGTTTTTAAAAGGGCAGTACATTCTGTTGAACCGGTGATACCATGTTTTTTGCGTTGGTCCGAGCAACCCATTGTGTGGAGCAGAGAAGATCATCCACCTCGGGTTGATAATCTGGGTCAATTAGCTCTGGTGCTGGCACCACAGGTGGGTGGTTATAAGTTCACCAAGGTGCTTATGGATGGAGGCAGCAGCATCAACATCCTATATTATGAGACTTTTCGGCATATGGGGTTGACAGATAAGAAGCTCTGACATTCCAACACAATGTTCCATGGGGTAGTACCCGGTAAATCGACCTATCCAGTTGGTAAAATCGATCTGGAGGTTACCTTTGGAGATTAGCATGATTCTAGGTCTGAGATGGTGACCTTTGAGGTAGTCAAGATCAGAAGTCCATACCATGCCTTGTTTGGGCGGCCGGTTTATGCCAAATTTATGGCTAGACCGTGCTATGTTTATCTATAGCTCAAGATGCCAGGCCATAAAGGGACCATTACGGTTCATGGGAGCCGCAAAATTGCATTGGAGTGCGAGGAAGGAGATGCAGCTTATGCCGAGGCAGTTTGTGCCACGGAGGAGCTGAAATTCTATAAAGACAATGTTGATCCGGCGAATATGTCCCCGCTGAAGAGGCCAACAACAGAGCATGATCCGGCATTGAAATTCAAGTCAGCTGGGGAGACTAAGCAGGTGGACTTTGTTCCGGGCGATTCATCCAAGCAGTTCACTATCAGCGCTAACCTAGACCCCAAATAGGAAAGCGCGCTCATCGAGTTCATCCATGAGAATCGGGATATCTTTGCGTGGAAGCCTTCTGACATGCCAGGTATACCGAGGGAACTCGCTGAGCACAATCTTAATATTGATCCGAAGTTTAAACCGGTCAAGCAGTATCTGCGTCGCTTCAATGAGGAAAGGCGCAAGGCTATTGGAGAAGAAGTGGCTTTATAGTTGAAGTGTTTCATCCGGAGTGGTTAGCTAATCCGGTGCTAGTGCTCAAGAAAAATGGAACTTGGAGAATGTGTGTTGATTACACAGATCTGAACAAAGCTTGCCCAACTGATCCTTTTGCACTCCCCGTATTAATCAGATCATTGATGCTACGGCAGGATGTGAGCGGCTAAGTTTTTTGGATGCATATTCAGGTTATCATTAGATCAAGATGGCAGTTAAAGACCAGGAGAAGACAGCTTTCATAACTCCCTTTGGAGCCTTTTGCTATGTGTCTATGCCATTTGGGCTCAAGAGTGCCCAGGCAACCTACCAGCGTTGTGTGTAGAACTGCCTACAAGGGCAGATTGGGCGGATTGTTCATGCATATGTTGATGACATTGTGGTGAAATCCAGGGAGGAAACACTGATAGATGATTTGAAGGAAACTTTTGATAACCTCCGAGTTTATAAAATGATGCTCAATCCGGAGAAGTGCGTCTTTGGTGTTCCGGCAGGCAAGCTCCTGGGGTTCTTAGTGTCAAACAGAGGGATTGAAGCCAATTCGGAGAACATCAAGGCGATCACATCCTTGGCTAAACCGGCGTGCATCAATGATGTCCAACGTGTGGCGGGTCGTATCGCAGCACTCAGCCGGTTTATTAGCCGTTTGGGGGAGAAGGCAATCCCGCTTTATCAAATGATGAAGAAGACAGACAGATTCGTCTGGAGCGATGCTGCTGATGCTGCGTTCGAGGATTTGAAGAGGCAATTGGCAAAGCCGCCAGTCCTTGCTGCCCCGGTTGACAATGAACCGCTGCTGTTATACGTGGTTGCCAATGCCCGTGCAGTGAGCGTGGCCATTGTGGTAGAGAGCAAGGAGGCAAGCAAAGAATATCCGGTTCAACGACCGGTTTACTACATCAGTGAGGTGCTCATTGAGTCAAAACACAGATACCCACATTGGCAGAAACTGGTGTATGGAGTGTTCATGGCAAACCGGAAGCTGAAGCACTATTTTCAGGGCCACCCAATCACTGTGGTCAGTTCAGCTCCCTTAGGGGATATAATCCAGAACAGAGAAGCCACTGGTAGGGTGGCGAAGTGGGCCATTGAGCTTAGCCCGCACGGATTAAAGTATGTGCCCCGTACTGCTATAAAGTCCCAAGCGCTGGTGGATTTTATCAACGATTGGACAGAGTTGCAGGCACCTGAGGAGAAGCCGGATCATACATACTGGACTATTCACTTTGACGGTTCAAGGCAGTTGGAGGGTTCGGGGGCTGGAGTCGTATTAACTTCCCCAAGAGGTGATAAGTTCTGCTATGTCCTACGTTTAATGTTCCCTTGTACTAACAATGCTGCTGAGTATGAAGCTCTCTTCCACGGTCTGCGGATGGCCAAGGAGATGAACTTGAGCCGGGTTAAGTGCTTTGGTGATTCAGATCTGGTAGCACAACAAGTAAATGGCAAGTGGGACTCCAAGGATCCTCTCATGGCAGCATATCGACGAGAGGTGGACGCAGTCGTTGGGTACTTCAAGGGATATCAGGTGGATCATATAGACCGGCGAAAGAATGAAGCGGCCGACGCGTTAAGCCGGCTGGGTTCCCAGCGTAAACCGGTTCCACCTAATACTTTCTTGGATGAATTGCATAATCCGTCGGTGCAGATACCTTCAGAGGAGGACTTGGTTGTTCCTGATCCGGAAGCACAATTGGTTGCAGCGCTTCATATTATTCTGGATTGGACGCTCCCTTACTTGGCATATATGAACCGAGGTGAGTTACCAGAAGACGAAGCCGAGGCCCGGCAGATAACCCGGCGGTCTAAATACATGAATATTGTCAATGGGGAACTTCATCATCGCAGTGTTTCTGGAGCATTTCAGCGGTGTGTGTCATCAGAAGAAGGCTGTGAGATTCTCAGAGAGATTCATGAAGGCAATTGCGGTCATCACGCCAGTTCAAAATCCTTGGTGGCTAAAGCTTTTCGTCATGGGTTCTACTGGTTGACGGCTCACGCCGACGCAGAGGACTTGGTCAGAAAATGTGATGCTTGCCAGAAATTCTCACGGCGTGCTCATATACCGGCACAGGAGCTGAGGATGATCCCAATTACTTGGCCGTTGCAACCTGGGGAAAGGATATGGTTGGACCCTTCAAGAGATCCCAAGACAAGAAAACCCACATGTTGGTAGCAGTGGACAATTTTACAAAATGGGTTGAAGCGGAGCCTGTCAGTAAGTGTGATGCAACAACAGCGGTTCAGTTCATCAAAAAGGTGATTTTCCGGTTTGGCTTTCCACACAGCATAATAACAGATAATGGCACCAACCTATCCAAGGGGGCTATGGAGGAGTTCTGTCAAAGAGAGCATATTCGCCTTGATGTATCATCAGTAGCTCACCCTCAGTCCAATGGCCAAGCTGAAAGAGCCAACCAAGAGATCTTGAGAGGCATCAAGCCCCGGCTTATGGTTCCTTTGCAAAGAACACCGGGTTGTTGGGTGGAGGAGTTGCCTTCTGTCTTATGGAGCATTAACACTACACCTAATAGATCCACAGGATACACGCCTTTCTTCATGGTATATGGAGCTGAAGCGGTCCTTCCTAGTGATATCCATCATGATTCACCATGGATGGCAGGTTATGTTGAAGCGGATAATGAGCAAGCAAGACAAGACACCTTGGACCGGCTGGATGAGGAACGGGATACGGCAGCAGCTCGATCGGTGATTTATCAACAAGACCTGCGCCGGTACCACAGTCGCCGGGTTAAGACCAGGAGGTTTCAGGAAGGAGATCTGGTGCTCCGGCTCATCCAGGACCAGACAGATATGCACAAGTTATCCCCACCTTGGGAAGGACCCTTTGTGGTCAGCAAGAACCTGCACAACGGATCATACTACCTCGTCGACGTTCGAGAACATAAGGACTCACGCACGGCGGAGGAGGGGACCAAGCGGCCGTGGAACATCGCTCTTCTTCGACCTTACTATACTTGAGCCATCGGCTCCGCTTTATGTACAATGTATATATTATGATTAATAAAATAAACTGGCGCCCGCGGTAAACCGGGGAATCGGCCATCTTCTTCATGAGAGTATCACCTGGGGGCTTCCGTGCAAGGAAGCTTTCCATGGCCTCTTAAACCGGCGCCCTTGATAAATCAAGGAATCAGCCGTCTTCTCTGCACAGATGAGTATCACATGGGGGCTTCCGTGCAAGGAAGCTTTCCATGGCCTCTTAAACCGGCGCCCTTGATAAAGTCAAGGAATCAGCCGTCCCTTCTATTCAAACAAGAATCACATGGGGGCTTTCGCGGGCAAGGAAGTTTCCCATGGCCTCTTGATCCGGTGGCGATATGAAGCCCATCATAAGAGCACTGCTCTGGTTGCCTCGGCAATTTCCACATGATGATGAGAGGCAAAAGAGGGTTTGATGCTTAGCACAACTCAAACATATGTCCCGACGAGCAATGCTCACACGCTACCTGGGGGCTCTCAGCGAGTTGACAACCCTTGTAGTGAACACGGCTTGGAAGCCCGGTGTATACACCTAAAACCCCAGATTAACCTGCCTGCATCAAGTAAATCGCGCCGTCCAGGTAAACCTGGTATGACCCGTCGAGCGTATCACAAGTCAATCCTTCGGGACCCTGAACTTGGTCACGTTAAATTGACGATCATCAAGTGATTACCCAAGCCAAAATCCTTAAGAGATTTTGAACATTGGGTAGCTGTTGACATTGATGATTTGGTTAAAGATTGCGGATCATCTTAACAGACTTTGCTAAAATGGTTAATGACAGTAGCCTGGCAGCTCATAAAAGCCTCGAATTTGGAGACTGGCAGCTCGTAAAAAGCCTCGACTACATGGTCTTATTTGCCCAAAAACTTTATTTTTCATTTTTTATGTTTTCACAAATCTTTATCTTCAAGGTCATTGGTTTTTCAACCAAGGCCATTGATTCAAGACCGGACAACTACAAGGTTGTCACTACATCTGTATTTACAGAGCTATAGTCTAGGTCATGACACCAGTACTAGTTTACAGTTAAACCGGCGCTCATCGTAACCCGGATCAGTCTTCGTAATGAGCCGACAGAGAGCCAAGGGAGTCATCAACACTCGCGCCTTGGATTATTCCTACCGGATTAAGGTTTACAGATACACTTAATCACAGGTATGATGCATGTTTATATACAGCTCAAGTTATTTACTTAGCTCATGTGTCAGGATAGTATAACCTGTCCAGTGGTAAACCGCCAGGACATCTTTTAGCTTTGTTCATGCAGACACAGGTAAATATGAACTGTCAAAGCATTGCAAGCAGGAGATACTTTAGGAATTGCCAAACAAAGCAATGCCACGAAGGATAAGAGTGGGACAAAGACAGTATCTCAACTATTCTATTACAAGGCACTTACAGGCCCAAAAGAATATCAGTTTCTTGCAAAGTATTCAACACATAAGATTAAACCGGAGCCGGTTTAGGCTTCTTCTTCGGCTCGCTGAGAAGACTGAGGGTCAACTTGCACCGGATCTTCGTCAACTTCTGGCAGCCGTTGGAAATCAGGAGTGCTCCAGTCAATCTTGGCAAGGGCGCGGTAATATACTTCATCGTTTATGAGTTCTGACGGTTCAATGTCAGGAGCGAAGGTATGCTTATGAACGGGTGGAATTAGATTTTCGATGTCATAATTCGGCCGCTCCACCCGCGAGTTCTCTAGATCATAACCCGGATGGTACCTGGTTAAGTCCGCTTCATCAGCTAGCTTACTGGCAAGAGGGCGCATGTCTTTGGTCAAAGCGCGAAGATCTTCAGCAGAGAAGGCTGACCCATCTTCTTTCATACTGGGGTAGCCATCCATGGCTTCCGCCGGGTCAAAATCGGGAACCCATGCCTTGGCCCAGGTTAACGCCATGAGGGAGCCAGCTCTTGCAGAAGATTTCTTTACTTCAACAAGTCGGGTAGGCAAGATGGATAATTTCTCCAGAGTACCTTGGATGGTGGTCGGCGCCGGTTTATTGTGCGAAATAGCGATGATGGCCCTCTGAGCACCGACATAGAGTTGTTCCACCAAGGTATAAGCAGCCTTCAGCTTCCTCCGGACATCGTCCCCAAGATGAGTCACGCGCCTCCCTGTGTACAAGTGATGAGTTAAGCCGTAACAGTATCAAATAGCAAGGATAAAGCATATGAAAACAAGTATTTACCAAAGATGGCAGATGTCATATCATCTATATGCTGTCTTAACCCGGATAACTTCTCCATCACCGGGTTAAGGGCAGCCTCGGCATCCTTGGCTCTTTTCTCTAAGGCGGCTCTTTGCACCTCCCAAGTAGACCGCTCCACTTCAAAATCTTTCTTGAGCGTTTCCATACTGGCTAAAGCAAAGGTAAGTTCCTCCTTAACTTTAGTCGAAGCAGATTCCTGGAAGGCCAGGTTATTTTGGAGCTCAGTTATTTCGGAAACTCTCCGGTTCAAGTCAGTCTGCAGAGGATACGGAAAGTCAGATATTTATGGAGACAGCTTAATCAAAAGTCTCAAGCCCATAACAAGTTATGCACTCGACACTTGGGGGCTAATGTACAATTGAAGTGAAAGAAAGCAACTTTTTTAAACAAGTCCCAAGCACATAACAAGTTATGTCCTTGACACTTGGGGGCTAATGTAAGGTCATTCTCAAACATGGCAGAAGTCCCGATTCACCCGCAATGGAGTAAACCTGTCCTTGGGGGCTACACATGCAAATCAAGCTATTCTGGTCAATCTATCAAAGTCCCTGTTCACCCTAAAGGCTAAACCGGCACTTGGGGGCTACAATGGCCTAATGATACATTTACAAGATGCAAGCAGAAGTGAAAGGCAAAGGAAAGGAAGTTACCTCATATTTTTCCTTCATCATGTTTACCAAACCGGCCTCATGGTCGTCGCTGGTGAAGAGCCAGTTTAGATACCCAGAGTGGAGCTCCTGGGCACTAAGCTGGGCATAACTAGACAAGTGAGTGCTCCACTTGCCTTTATCTTTCTGAAGAACTTCCTCCTTGGCAGTATGTCTGGCCAAGATAGCAGGTTCTGCAGGAGCAGTAAAACCTATCCCAGTTATCTCGACATCTTCTGTCGAGGCAACAGTTGGCCTGGGTGGATCATCAGCGATAGCGGGATTAGTCTCCACCGGACTAATAGGAGCCGGGCTAGCCCAAGGAGGACTAACCCGAACAGGGCTGGCCGGTTCAGTAGCGTTCTCCATGGCGTCGCCCCCCGGAGCAGCAAGATCTTCTTAGTCCATTGGGGAAATATCATTGAGCGGAACCTCAGCGTTCTCTTCCAGAGTATTGGCAGCTTCAAGATCCTCTGCCGGTTTAGAAGCATTTCCAGTTGCCGGTTTATTTAATTTCGCCTTCTTACTAGGCTTGGGAATACTGAAAGATTAAAAGAGTAATGAAAATCCCAAGTCAAAAAGGAAAGATAAACCGGACATTTGGAAAGATGACTTACCCAGAACGGTCTTCAGCACCGGGACTTGGGTGGCAGTTGACTCGCCGGAAGAAGACAAAGGAGTTTCCTGATAGTTTGGATCAGACGGTTTAAGAGGTTTGCGAATAAGACCTGCTTTTGGATGAAGAGTGGTTGGAGTAAGCAAAACCTCTGAGCGGCGTCTTCGAGCCAGCGTGTGGGGTAATCCGGATGATTCGACCACGTAACCACTATGGCGTGTGGTCCGGCGAGCCTCATGCTGCTGCTTCTTCAAAAGAAAATTAGGGTCCAATTGAGCATAAGGGTGAGAAAATGGATACTTCCAGGCTACCCGACGAATTTTGGGTGGCGACGGTACTGAATCAGAGGAAAGAGAGATTACCTCGACTTCATCCGCTTTACTCCCTTCCGCCGGATCCTGGGAAAGGACATTGTTAATATAAATGCAGACAAAGGAAAGTTAAAGAGACGTCAGAGCCAAGCAGTACCTCAGAAGCCAGATCATCTTCTTCGGCGTTTGAACCGGAAGCAGCAGCAAGTCTTCTCTTGTGTTTCTTTAGGGCCAAGTTCTTCTTGCGAGTTGGCTTTGCCGGTTTGTCCTCGGCCTTCTTCTTCCAGAAGGGGTCATTGGCCTATGTATGGATTAAAAACATGTTGAGGACAAGTAATATGGGCGGATTACAACAAAAAGAAAGGGACAGAAGAATCTTACCGTCAGTGGTTTGTTGTTCGCCCAAAAGGGTGCTAAACCGGTCCGGCTGCACTCCTCCAGGGGGATATTTAACATCTTCTTAGCAGCCTCAGTAACTTCATTGTCTGGAAGCACTATAGCTGTGTGACGTTGAGGGTCCTTCGGATTGCCGGTATACTCGCACATTAAACCGGATTGCCGTCTTAACGGGAGAATGCTCCAAGCGAGCCAGCAGCGGACAAAGTCAACCCCGGTTAAACCGTTAGCTACGAAAGCCATGAGCTTGGAAAGTTGAGGGGCATATCGAGCCCGGTCTTGGGCACTCAGACGCTGCGGGAAAGGGTGATCCGCTATCAGGCGATAAGCGCGGAAACCCGGTAGTGGATTTTCTCCCTCTGGTGAAGTGTCCCTATAGTAGAACCAAGTCTGATTCCACTCCTTGGGGTGGCTGTGAAGAGTGGTGTGAGGAAAGCTGACATCTTTCCTCTTCTGGATGCTCATACAGCCAAGTTCGGTATGGGGCCCATCGGAGAATTTAGTCCGGCGATTCAGATGGAAGAAGTCCCGGAACAGCTCTACAGACGGCTCCTCTTGCAGATATGCTTCTGAGAAGACTTGGAAGTTGCAAATGTTTGATATGGAATTGGAACCTATATCTTGTGGATGGAGTTGAAAATCGGCTAAAACGTCGCGAAAGAACTTTGAACCGGGAGGGCTAAAGCCCCGGGCCAGATGATCGAAAAAGACGATGATCTCTCCTTCCTTAGGCTGAGGAGGCCACTCTTTCCCAGGGGCCCGCCAGTGCAGAACCTCTTTCGGACCCAAACCGCCTATGGAGGCCGCCTTTACTAAGTCATCCTCGGTAATCCGGGATGGGACCCAGTTGCAAGCGACGAACTGTTTAGCCGCAGAAGCCATCTCCTTCAAAGAGGGAATGCTAAAAAATACAATACAAGACCCGGTTTATGATCCACTAGATATAAACCGGTATGTTCTATGAAGATATTGATCTAATTGACGGTTTAAGCAAGGGACAAATGGTATCTACTGATCCGGAGCAAGCATGAACGAGACAGCTACCGGTTTACGAAGCTTAGAAATGAAAAGCTAAACCGCCAATTACAGGATACAGGTCTAAATCTAAACCGTCAGCATAGGCATACAAGGCGCGGGTCAAAATTGAACCGGTGACATAAGAAGTTAAGCTACAGATCTAAAGTGTGAGAAACAACTTTCACATGAGCAGTGGTAAAATATGGATCTACAACACAGGGAAAAAACAAGATAATTCAAGTCATATTTGTTGAAGGCAGCGAAGGTTTTACAGATCTAGTTTTTACTAGCAGTATTGGGGGAACTAAGATTGCAAGAGATGGAGCGGAGTCATGCGCACGAGAGTTGACCTAAAAGTTTTACATCTACAGCTAAGAACTGTCTACGGTGATGATCTGCGAAGAACAAGGGTTCGTGGGCGAGCTACCGAGAAACCCTAGAGCCAAGATCTATAGGGAAGAAGAGATAACACACCCAAGGAAGAGGAAGGGCGGCGATGAGTATCTGGACGCGCTCAGGTTGATCCAGTGGCCGGGCTTGGTGAAGACGACGAGCTCGAAAGGGCGGCGGCAGAGCTTGAGCTCTTGAGGACAGAGGAAGACGAAGCAGAGGGGATAAAGAGATGGCCCTCGGCCCTATTTATAGGCTGAGGAGATAAAACGATAGGCACGGGAATCGAGGAGACCAAAAATGGGATATGGATTGAGCTGTCACCTCGATCTTCGGAAGCTTTAATAAGTAAAGGTAAAAAATAGGTGCAGGCATTAAATGCGCGGATGATGTCACGACGGTTTAAAGTGACGAAGAGGGATGACGTCATGGCCGGTTTATGAAGTATATGAAAGCTGCAGAAAGGGAAATCTATACAAGACTTTAAAGACTGACATGAACAAGTTAAAATCAATCTGGGGCCTAATGTCAGGGATATTACTATCAGGTATAAACCGACCATGAGGTTTCGGTTTACGTTATCAAGTTTATATTATCAGAAGCCCAGCGGAGTAGGTAGTAGGAGATTATAGCCCAAAGAGGCTCCAGGCCCATGTATTAAGGCCCGTGATTCATAAACTGTCATACTATGTAACTTGGGATGTAAGATAGAAAGAGCAGAGACCGGGGTGGACAGGTTTATGAGCCGGCCCCGAGACTCTGTAAACCGAACCGGGCGTCACCTCTTATGTAAAGGGATGACCCGGCGATGGTTCAGGACAAGAAACAACGGCTCGAGACACAGGCAAAGCGGATTCGCTCCCTGGTCATCGAAGCCCAAGCAATACCACACCAAACTAGACGTAGGCTTTTACCTTCATCGAAGGGGCCGAACTAGTATAAAATCCTTGTGTCCTTCGTCCGCTTTAACCCCTTTAAGCTAACCCATAGCGATGGCCTCACGACTAAGTCCTTTTGCTAGGACATCTGCCGTGCTAAATCCACGACATCGGAGCTGCTCGTCGGAGCTGCTCCGGCGACCAAATCTGGCGACGGAGGGGTGCGGTCTGTTCCTGGGGGAACTCCACATCCACGACGTGCATTGGCAGCTCCTAGCGTCGACTATAACGATGACAGCGAGCTTCAAACAAAGCGGCGGCGGCGGACCTCGACGAGACTAAGCAGGGGCCTAAATGGAGCGGCGAAAGCGCTAGCAGCATCTACGCGACAAGGCGAACACGACGGGCAACAGAGGAAGAGCTACGGTGGTCGGGGCACTCGCCGGGGACGAGGCCCAACGACGACGTGTTCGGGTGCACGGCGAACTACGAGCTAGACGGCGCGACAAGAGTGGAAAAGTGCATGGGGAGGTGCGCGCACGTACCACAAGCACGGAGGTGTGCTTGGTTAGCCTGGAGGTGGACAGAGTCGACGGCGGTGAGGATCAAACACCCGCGGCTGCCGAAGTTGAAGAAGAGGAAGAAGAAGTCGCAGGCGAGGCGATCGGCTCTGTGTAGTGGACGTAGTCGACGTAGACGACATCGAGGAAGAAGACCGGCAAGGTTGGCGAGGCAGAGGAGGACGGGAAGCACGCCGGCGACGAGCTCGCGCTCTCAGATGCGCTCGGGATAGCTGTGGAGCTGCGGATCTGGTGGCCCTCAGCTCACCAGGCTGCAGGAGGAGGAAGAGGGAACCCTAGAGGATGGGTTGGACACGGAGAGGGGTTAAAAGGAGCGCCAGAGCCACGACGGTGCGGCGACGGCGTCGGGCTCGCGGTCCCCATGGCGTTGCGGGAGGAGGAAGAAAGGTGGGTGAACTTTCTGGCGTAGTCGCTGACGAGCGGGCTCTGCCTGGCCACGTGGGCGTGAACCAGCGGGGGTAAGCAGGGTTGCGGGTGCAAAAGGGGAAGAGGGACGCGCTGCGGCTGTGCTGGGCTGCGGGCGCATGCTGGAGCTGGGCCGAGAGGGAAGAACTGGCCCAAGTTGGCTGGGCTGCACTGCTACGGCTGCTACTTATTAATTCCTTTACTTTTTCCACTTTCCTCAGACTGTAAACAAAAGAAAACGTACATGCTCAAGGAAAAGGAATTAGGAGATAAATAAAATATCCCCATGCTCCTGGATTTATGCCCTATTTTATAAAAATGACTTGGACATTTTTTGAGGTAGAAAAATAAAATAAGTTTGCATATGGTTCAAACTTCTGTCATTTTTTAACCTAACCAAATCATTTCATATTGAGGCTAGGCTTTGCAAGGTGATTCATGACAGTGTAACTTAGATGTGGGGGGGGGGAGATGAACATTATAGGAAGAGGCTAAGTCACTTGCAAAATTACTTAAAGAAAGGAAAGAAAAAGGAGGAAGGAGAAGAGGTGAAGTGCTAGAGGAGGAAGAAGGGGTTAGGGTTTAGCATGGGCATGGCTTGCCACCACCATAAGAACAAGAAGCACTCACTAGGCATGCTAGGACAATGATCATCACATATGCAAACACAAAGACAAGTAAAAAGGGTGCTAAGATTAACATGTTGCCATGGTGATGATGAAGCAATGCATGGATGCAAAAAGGAAAAGAAACATGACAATTCAATACAATAAGAATGCATAAATGACTAGAACTACCAAGGAAAAGGACAAGGATCAAAATGATAAATGCTTTATTGCCATATATGGAAAGTATCACATATGGGGTGTTACAATTAATGATGTTCTTATTGTTGCCAATAGGAATTATGTGCCGTAGATTTCATTGTTCTTGATATAGATTGCAATCTTTCATGTCCGATTATTGTTTTGAGATATGAGGGTAGTGATATTAGAGTCATGCTAGTGGAGTTATTATGAAATTGAGAAATACTTGTGTTAAGGTTAGTGATTCCCGTAGCATGCACATATGGTGAACCGCTATGTGACGAAATTAGAGCATGGGGGATTTGTAAAGTGTCAACCTTTGTGTGGAGATTGGGGGCGTGCGATGGTTAACTCCTACCAACCTCCCCCTAGGAGCATGCATTGATTGCTTTGTTTTGATGACTCGTAAATTTTTACAATAAGTATATGAGTTCTTATGACTAATGTTGAATCCATGGATTATACGCACTCTCACCCTTCCACCATTGCTAGCCTCTCTTGTACCGCGCAAATTTCGTCGGTACCATACACCCACTATATAGCCTTCCTCAAAACAGCCACCATATATCTTCCTCAAAACAGCCACCATACCTACCTATCATGGCATTTCCATAGCCATTCTGAGATATATTGCCATGAAACTTCCCACCGTTCCGTTCATATGACACGCTTCACATTGTCATATTGCCATGCATGATCATGTAGTTGACATGGTATTTGTGGAAAAGCCACCATGCATAATTTTTCATACATGTCACTCTTGATTCATTGCATATCCCGGGACATTGCTGGAGGCATTCATATAGAGTCATACTTTGTTCTAGTATCGAGTTGTAAATCAATAAATGTGTGATGATCATCATTATTAGAGCATTATCCCATGTGAGGAAAGGCCAATAAAAAAAAGATGGCCCAAAAAAAAATAGAGAGAGGGGGCTAAATAAAAAAAGAGAAAGCCCCTCCAAAAAATGAGAGAAAAGAGAGAAGGGACAATTGCTACTATCCTTTTTCCACACTTGTGCTTCAAAGTAGCGCCATGTTCTTCATGATAGAGAGTCTCATGTTTAGTCACTTTCATACACTAGTGGGAATTTTCATTATAGAACTTGGCTTGTATATTCCAACGATGGGCTTCCTCAAATGCCCTAGGTCTTAATGAGCAAGCAAGTTGGATGCACACCCACTTAGTTTCTTTTGTTGAGCTTTCATACATTTTAGCTCTAGTGCATCTGTTGCATGGAAATCCCTACTCACTCACATTGATATTTATTGATGGGCATCTCCATAGCCCGTTGATACGCCTAGTCGATGTGAGACTATCTCCCTCCTTTTTGTCTTCTCCACAACCACCTCTCTATTCCACCCATAGTGCTATGTCCATGGCTCACGCTCATGTATTACGTGAAAGTTGAAAGGTTTGAAAGAATAGAGTATGAAAACAAGTGCTTGGCTGAAACCGGGGTTGTGCATGATATGAGTATTTTGTGTGATGAAGAGGGAGCATAGCCAGACTATATGATTTTGTTGGGATAACTTTCTTTAGCCATGGTATTTTGAGAAGACATGATTGCTTTGTTAGTATGCTTGAAGTATTATTATTTCTTATGTCAATATAGACTTTTGTCTTGAATCTTTCAGATCTGAACATTCATGCCACAATTAAGAGAATTTCATTGAAAACTATGTTGGTTAGCATTCCACATCAAAAATTCTGTTTTTATCATTTACGTACTCGAGGACAGACAGGAATTAAGCTTGGGGATGCTTGATACGTCTCCAACGTATCTATAATTTTTGATTGTTCCATGCTATTATTTATGATGTTTTGAATGTTTAATGGGCTTTATTATACAATTTTATATTATTTTTTAGACTAACCTATTAACCCAAAGGCCCATCTGTTAGCTTAGCATATTGATCGTTCAGTTTTATTGCTATTGCTTTCTTCATGTCAAATACATGTTCCTCCGACTATGAGATTATGCAACTCCCGGATACCGGTGGAATGCCTTGTGTGCTATCAAACGTCACAACGTAACTGGGTGATTATAAAGATGCTCTATGGGTATCTCCGAAGATGTTTGTTGGGTTGGCATAGATCGAGATTAGGATTTGTCACTCCGAGTATCAGAGAGGTATCTCTAGGCCCTCTCGGTAATGCACATCACAAGAAGCCTTGCAAGCAATGTGACTAATGAGTTAGTTACGGGATGATGCATTATGGAACAAGTAAAGAGACTTGCTGGGAACGATATTGAACTAGGTATGAACATACTGATGATTGAATCTCGGGCAAGTAACATACCGATGACAAAAGGAATACCGTATGTTGTCATAACAGTTCGACCGATAAAGATCTTCATAGAATATGTAGGAGCCAATATGAGCATCCAAGTTCCGCTATTGGTTATTGATCGGAGAGGTGCCTCGTGTCTCGGTCATGTCTACGTAGTTCCCGAACCCGTAGGGTCCGCACGCTTAACGTTTGATGACGATTTCTATAATATGAGTTATGTGATTTGGTGACCGAATGTTGTCCGGAGTCCTGGATGAGATCACGGACATGACGAGGAGTCTCGAAATGGTCGATAGGTAAATATTGATATATATATATATAGACGATGGTATTTGGACACCGGAAGTGTTCCGGGTGATACGGGGTCACCGGAAAGGAGTTTAGGGCACCCCCGACAAAGATATGGGCCTTATTGGGCCAAGAGTGGGACAGACCAGCCCTTATGGGGCTGGTGGGTGCGCCCCATGTAGGGCAAGATAAGGTAGGAGGAAAGGAAAGGAGAGGAGGAAAAGGAAAGTATGAAGTAGGACTCCTACTTTCTCCCCCCCCCCCTCCTTCCTCGCCCCCCACTTGTCCTATAGAAGGAAGGGGAGGCCGAACCAGGGCTGGAGCCCAAGTGGGATTCGGCCCCACTTGGGGCGCCCCTTGGTCTCCCCCCTCTCCCTCCCACCTATGTATATATGTGTGGGGGCGCCCTAGAACACACAACAACATCATTGTTAGCCGTGTGCGGCGCCCCCCTCCATCGTTTACTCCCACAGTCATAATCTCGTAGTGCTTAGGTGAAGCCCTGTGGGGATCACTTCATCATCATCGTCACCATGCCATCATGCTGACAGAACTCATCTACTTCTTCGACGCTCTACTGTATCAAGAGTTCGAGGGACGTCATTGAGTTGAACGTGTGCAAAACTCAGAGGTGTTGTACGTTCGGTGCTTGTTCGTTCAGAACGAGAAGAAGTTCGACTACATCAACCGTGTTGTCAAACGCTTCTGCTTTTGATCTACGTTTATGCCCTAGACGCAATAATAAAGTTGTTATTTATATTTCCTTATATCATGATAAATGTTTATTATTCATGCTAGAATTGTATTAACCGGAAACTTAGTACATGTGTGAATACATAGACCAAAACAGAGTGTCCCTAGTATGCCTCTACTATACTAGCTCGTTAATCAAAGATGGTTATGTTTTCTAGCCATAGACACGAGTTGTCATTTGATCAATGGGATCACATTATTAGGAAAACGATGTGATGGACAAGACCCATCCGTTAGCTTAGCAACTTGATCGTTTAGTTTTACTGCTATTGCTTTCTTCAAGACTTATACATGTTCCTATGACTATGAGATTATGCAACCCCCGAATATCGGAGGAACACCTTGTGTGCTATCAAACGTCACAACATAACTGGGTGATTATAAAGATGCTCTACATGTGTCTCCGAAGGTGTTTGTGGTGTTGGCATAGATCGAGAATAGGATTTGTCACTCCGAGTGTCGGAGAGGTATCTCTGGGCCCTCTCGGTAATACACATCATAATAAGCCTTGCAAGCAAATGACTAATGAGTTAGTCACGAGATGATGTATTACGGAATGAGTAAAGAGACTTGCCGGTAATGAGATTGAACTAGGTATGATGATACCGACGATCGAATATCGGGCTAGTAACATACCAATGACAAAGGGAACAACGTATTTTGTTATGCGGCTTGACCGATGAAGATCTTCGTAGAATATGTAGGAACCAATATGAGCATCCAGGTTCCGCTATTGGTTATTGACCGGAGATGTGTCTCGGTCATGTCTACATAGTTCTCAAACCCGTAGGGTCCGCACGCTTAACGTTTGATGATGATCGGTATTATGAGTTTATGAGTTTTGATGTACCGAAGATAGTTCGGAGTCCCGGATGAGATCACAGACATGACGAGGAGTCTCGGAATGCCCGAGACATAAAGATTGATATATTGGACGACTATATTTGGACACCAGAAGTGTTCCGGGTGATTTCGGAGAAAACCGGAGCGCCGGAGGGGTTACCGGAACCCACCGGGGGAGTATTAGGCCATAGTGGGCCATGAGGGGAAGTGAGAGGCAGCCTGATACGTCCATAACGTATCTATAATTTCTGCTTGCTCCATGCCTTTTTTGTGTGATATTCCTATGATATTTATGCACTTCCATACACTTTTGATCATATTTGGACTAACCTACTAATGGTTGCAAAAGTGCACAATGTTCTTGTTTTACACTTTATTGTGTAGGAATTACTTGGAAATTGACAAAAACGCAAAAGGAGTCGTATTGGAGTAGGACTCTGACTTTCCTGAAATCTGTCTGAGAACGGTTTTTAAAGATGGTCACGTTCTGGCCCGAAGACGACGTCAAACGGAAAAAGTCTAGTAGCAAAAGTTGTGGGGAATTTCGAGGCGATGCTTCTGGATATAAAATTCGTCCAAATCGGTGTCCAGACAGCCGAGTAAAGCCCGTTTTACTGAGGCCCAAAATCTGATGACGGGAATCCGAGAGTCTATATAAAGAGAGGAAACCTAGGTCACCAAGGGCCATGAATTTTCCTCCTCCCGAGCCGCCGTCTTGGAGGGGAGGACCAGCACCATTGCAGCACCATCCACAAGGAAGAAGGGGGGCCAAGGAGCCCCCCAAGGGCCACCGCCGCCGCCTTCGTGGCTGCCGCCGGCCGTCTCCACCTCGCGGGGCTGCACTTCTCCATCAACACCATCATCAACCTCCTCCTCACCATGCCCATGTGTGAGTAGTCTTCTCCGGGGCTGAGGGCTCGTACGTGTAGCTATGTGGTTATCTCTCTCTCCCATGATGTGATCTTCGTTGTGATCATAGGCTATGTTAATCTAGGGTGATCCCATGATATTTCCCCTTCCTCTATGTATTGGATTGATGTACTCACTTGTCTTTATCTAGTATAATCCCCGAGACCAAGGTGACAGCGGTCTATTGGACATGGATTAGAAAAATATTTTCATGAGTGATTTCCTCTCTTGTGTGTTGATTGAAGATTGAGAGTCTCTTGGTGCTTGTCTTGGACTATCCTTTAGATATGTTGTGGTGATTGTGGGACTCTCTTTGGATGGCCGCGGTGACATTGGGAAATCCTTAGATTGAGAACTACGAACTTTGAGGTGTGCTTTTGTAGCCCTACATAATTCTCGTCCTCTCTTGACCACGAAGGAATGACCTCCGGGTGCGTCTCCATTGCATGTTTTATGGGAAATATCATGTGATTCGATTATGTTAATGTTGTTGGGAGTTGCCACTAGTGAAAGTATGATCCCTAGGCCTTGTTTCCACCATTGCAATACCATTTGTGCTCACGTTTACCACTTGTTTGCTTGCTGCACTTTTTATTACAGATTTATATTACCTTGTTTTGCCATCCATATCACTTGCCATTTAACATCTCTTCGCCGAACTAGTGCACCTATACATCTGACAAGTGTATTAGGTGTGTTGGGGACACAAGAGACTTCTTGTATCTTAGTTGTAGGGTTGCTTGAGAGAGACCATCTTCAACCTCTACTTCTCTGAGTTCGATAAACCTTAGGTCATCCACTTGAGGGAAATTGCTGCTGTCCTACAAACCTCTGCGCTTGGAGGCCCAACATAGTCTACAAGAGTAGAAGCGTGTGTAGACATCACAGCCCATAGGGGCTGGCCGCGCCCCCTCCTTAGGAATCCTAGTTGGACTAGGAGTGGGGGGGGAGGCGCCCCTCTCCTTCCTTCTTCTCTTCTCCTTCCTTTCCCACTCCTAGTAGGAGTAGGAAAGGGGGGGTCCTACTCCTACTAGGAGTAGGATTGCTCCTCTCCTTAGCGCGCCTAGGGCCGGCCGGCCTCCCCCTTGCTCCTTTATATACAGGGGCTGGGGGGCACCCTAGAAGAGACTAGCAACATTGTTTTAGCCGTGTGCGGTGCCCCCACCATAGAAACACACCTCGGTCATATTGTTGCAGTGCTTAAGCGAAGCCCTGCGCCGATAACTACATCATCTTCGTCACCATGCCGTCGTGCTGACGAAACTCTCCCGTGAAGCTCAACTGGATCAAGAGCTCGTGGGACGTCATTGAGCTGAACGTGTGCTGAACGCGGAGGTGTCGTACGTTCGGTAACTACATCAACCCCGTCACTAGATGCTTCCGCTTTCGGTCTATGAGGGTACATAGACACACTCTCCCCTCTCGTTGATATGCTTCTAGTAGATAGATCTTGCGAGATCGTAGGATTTTTTTTGAAATACTATGTTCCCCAACACTATGAGGGTACAAAGACACATTCTCCTCCTCTCGTTTCTATGCATCTCCTAAATAGATCTTGCGTGGGTGTATTTTTTTTGAAATTGCATGCTACGTTTCCCTACAGTGGCATCATGAGCCAGGTCTATGCGTAGATGATATGCACGAGTAGAACACAAAGAGTTGTGGGCAGCGATAGTCATACTGCTTACCACCAACATCTTATTTTGATTCGGCGGTATTGTTGGATGAAGCGGCCCGAACCAACCTTACATGACCATGTTCATGAGACGACAGACATGCAACTAGTTTTGCATAAAGGTGGTTGATGGGTGTCTGTTTCTCCAACTTTAGTTGAATCAAATTTGACTGCGGCCAATCCTTGTTGAAGGTTAAAACAACAAACTTGGCAAAACACCGTTGTGGTTTTGTATGCGTAGGTAAGAACGGTTCTTGCTAAGCCCGTAGCAGCCATGTAAAACTTGCAACAATAAAGTAGAGGACGTGTAACTTGTTTTTGCAGGGCATGTTGTGATGTGATATGGTCAAGACATGATGATTTATACGTTATTGTATGAGATGATCATGTTTTGTAAAGTTATCGGCAACTGTCAGGAGCCATATGGTTGTCGCTTTATTGTATGAAATACAGTCGCCATGTAATTGATTTACTTTATCATTAAGCGGTAGCGATAGTTGTGGAAGCAATAGTTGGCGAGACGACAACGATGCTACGATGGAGATCAAGGTGTCGCGCCGGTGACGATGTTGATCATGACGATGCCTTGGAGATGGAGATCAAAAAACACAAGATGATGATGGCCATATCATGTCACATACTTTGATTGCATGTGATGTTTATCTTATTATGCTTCTTATTTTGCTTAGTACGGCGGTAGCATTATAAGATGATCCCTTACAAAATTTCAAGGTACAAGTGTTCTCCCTGAGTATGCACCATTAAGAAAGTTCGTCGTGCCAAGACACCACGTGATGATCGGGTGTGATAAGTTGTACATTCACATACAACGGGTGCAAGCCAGTTTTGCACACGCAGAATACTCGGGTTAAACTTGACGAGCCTAGCATGTACAGACATGGCCTCAGAATACTGGAGACCGAAAGGTCGAGCGTGAATCATATAGTAGATATGATCAACATAAGATGTTCACCATTGAAAACTACTCCAGCTCACGTGATGATCGGACATGGTTTCGTTGATTTGGATCACGTGATTATTTAGATGACTAGAGCGATGTCCATTTAAGTGGGAGTTCTTTAGTAATACGATTAATTGAACTTTAATTTATCATGAACTTAGTTCTGATAGTTTTTGCATATCTATGTTGTTGTAGATCAATGGCACGTGCTACCGTTCCCTTGAATTTTAATGTGTTCCTAGAGAAAGCTAAGTTGAAAGATGATGGTAGCAATTACACGGACTGGGTCCATAACTTGAGGATTATCCTCATTGCTTCACAGAAGAATTATGTCCTTGAAGCACCGCTAGGTGACAAGCCCCCTCCCGCTAATGTAGACGCTTTGAACGTCTGGCAGACGCGGTCTGATGACTACACGATAGTTCAGTGTGCCATGCTTTACGTCTTAGAACCGGGACTTCAACGATGTTTTGAACGTCATGGAGCATATGAGATGTTCCAGGAGTTGAAGTTAACATTTCAAGAAAATGCTCGAATTGAGAAATATGAGATTTCCAATAAGTTCTACAGCTATAAGCTGGAGGAGAACGGTTCTATCAGTGAACACTTGCTCAGAAAGTGTGGGTACTGCAATCATATGACTCTACTTGGTTGCAAAGTTGATGAAGATAGTGTTATTGATAGAGTTCTTCAATCACTGCCACCAAGCTATAAAGGCTTCGTGATGAACTATAACATGCAAGGGATGCAGAAGACAATTCCCGAGCTCTTCGCTATGCTCAAAGCTGCGGAGGTAGAAATCAAAAAGGAGCATCAAGTGTTGATGGTTAACAAGACCACTAGTTTCAAGAAAAGGGCAAGGGAAAGAAGGGGAACTTCAAGAAGAATAGCAAGACAGTTGCTACTCCCACAAAGAAACCCAAATCTGGAGCCAAGCCTGAAACTGAGTGCTTCTACTACAAAGGGACTGGACACTAGAAGCGGACCTGCCCCAAGTATTTGGCAGATAAGAAGGATGGCAAGGTGCACAAAGGTATATGTGATATACATGTTATTCATGTGTACCTTACTAATGCTCGTAGTAGCACCTGGGTATTTGATACCGGTTTAGTTGCTAATATTTGTAACTCGAAACAGGGGCTAAGGGAAATGGTTCCAAAGTCGATGTGATCGCCATCGGCACGCTACATCTACATCTACCTTCGGGATTAGTTTTAGACCTAAATAATTGTTATTTAGTGCCAGCGTTAAGCATGAACATTATATCTGGATCTTGTTTATTGCGAGACGGTTATTCATTTAAATCTGAGAATAATGGTTGTTCTATTTATATGAGTAATATCTTTTATGGTCATGCAGCCTTGAAGAGTGGTCTATTCTTGTTGGATCTCGATCGTAGTGATACACATATTCATAATATTGTATCCAAAAGATGCAAGGTTAATAATGATAGTGCAACTTATTTGTGGCACTGCCATTTAGGTCATATTGGCGTAAAGTGCATGAAGAAACTCCATAATGATGGACTTTTGGAATCACTTGGTGCTTGCGAACCATGCCTCATGGGTAAGATGACTAAAACTCCGTTCTCCGGAACAATGGAGCGAGCAACAGATTAGTTGGAAATCATACATACTTATGTATGTGGACCGATGAGTGTTGAAGCTCGCGGCGGGTATTGTCATGGAATTGTCACGGCAGATATCCTTGGCGTGAGGACTTAGTTGTGAGGCCAACGCATCTATGTAGTAGCTTGAGAGGGGTTGAGCGGAATCGAGAGACGCAACACAAGACAAGGATTTAGACAGCTTCGGGCCCCGGGAAACATCATCCGGTAATAGCCCTACATGCTGTTTGAGGCTAGGTCTCACTATGATCCTCCTGGAGTCACCGGTAAACCGGCTCTTTGTGTCTAGCCCTAAGATTGTTTCTTGTTACCTGTCCCTCTTTGGCGAGCCCTGCCCCTCCTTATATATGTTGAAGGGGCGGGTTACATATAGAATCCTAATAGGAATAGGACTAACTTATCTTCTATTACAAACGGAACACAAGTCCGAGTCTTGCTTCCTTGTACAATTCCTCTCGCCTTTCATCTTAAACTGGCCCACCAGAGTATAAGCCGGCCTACTGGTCCTTGGGCTTTGTCATCCGTCCGCCGCCCGCCGGGTTACCAGTGAGTCATAATGTTCTGACAGGTTGCTTGTAAAACGTCTGGCCAGTGCAGGTCGCCAGTGAATCACCAAGCTCCAGCCGGGTCATACATCCGGCGGTTCATACCGTGGGGTATATCCCCGACATTAGCCCCCAGTTTAATTTGGATTTATCCTTGTTAAACTGATCCTGCAACATAAACACAAGAACGAATTTGACAGGTTGTGCTCCGGGTTAAATATTCTTATAAATCGGTACTTGATCATCCTTAAGTCCTTGTCATTTCTTCCTTCTGAAAATCCGGGTCAGTACACCAACTTCATAATCAATTTGCATGTAGAAAAAAATATTGTAAATAAAGAATCCATTTGACTCGGCCTTCAATGCTCTGACTTGACAAAAATATTGATCTTTAAATATTCAACTGATATCCAGCCGGTTTGATAATGTAGAACTTGCCGGTTTATGATTGCGAAATTTGCCGAGTTATAAAAACTGATGATCCCGGGCCATGCTGTAGCCCCCAAGTCTTAAGAGGAGAACATAGTGATATCTTAAGACTTGTTTGAATATAAATGTTGCAACCTTGAAGAAATCCAGATTGTTCATCCCAGTCACTAGTAAAAACTGAATACTCCATATTATGTAGCCCCCAAGTGCCGGGTTGTCCTGCTTGCAGCAACCTGGGACTTGTAATTGCTTTGATGCTCAAAAACTTCAACCAGTGTAGCCCCCAAGGGCCAGGTCATTATGCAATAATGAGCAGAGACTTTATAAATATGATCGTGTAGACTTGAACAACAACATGTAGCCCCCAAGGGCCGGCTTAGTAAGATAATACTGAGCTGGGACTTTATTAAAAACAACATCATATACTCTATTCTTGCTTTCATTCTTGTAGCTTGCCTTTACTCCATCGTAGCCCCCAAGGGCTGGTTTTGTCCTTTAGGATGAATCAGGACTTTAGAATATCCAGTAGATAATTTGTTTTTCACATGTGTAGTTCCCAAGGGCCGGTTCACTCCTTGAGGATGAACCGGGACTTTAGTTTGCCTTCTGCTCTGAACAATGTCACATTAGCCCCCAAGTGCCAAGCGTATAACTTTGTTATGTGCTTGGGACTTAAAAAAATGTCTGTTTAACTGCAAATACGCATTAGCCCCAAGTGCCAAGTGTATAACTTGTTATGTGCTTGGGACTTTGAAAAAATGTCTCATGAATATGTAATGTGCTCTCCTCTTGGCAGACTGACTTAAACCGGAAAAATTCTGTAGTGACCGAGCTCCGGGATACCCTAAAGTTTCAAGAATCCGTCGCTTCCAAAGTCAAAGATGAGTTGACACTTGCTTTAGCGAATATAGAAAAGCTGAAGAAGGACTTTGAAAAGGAACGGTCGGATTGGGTTGCTGAAAAGGCTATCTTGGAGAAAAGAGCAATTGATGCAGAGGCTGCTCTTAATCCGGTGATAGAGGAGTTGTCCGGTTTAAAGCAGCAGATAAACGCCATGACAACTGCTATCTTTGGTAAGTGTTGTTGACATAATCCTGAATATGGTAGTCCTGCACCTTCCGGTTTAACTCATACTCTTTGATGCAGGAAAACGTATTGGTCATCTCGGCAATGATATGCGTAAAAAGTTGAAGGCTGCATACACTCTGGTAGAGCAGTTGTATTCCGGTGCCCAGAGAATTGTCTGCACTGCTTCTCACAATAAACCGGCTCCCACGACGATCAATGGCACTTTAGAAAAGTTATCCATTCTACCTGCCCGCCTCATAGAGCTGAAGAAATCTTCTGCAAGGGCGGGTGCTCTGATGGCTTTAACTCGAGCGAAAGCTTGGGTGCCTGACTTTGATCCGGCGGAAGCAATGAATGGCTATCCCAGCATGAAAGAGGACGGATCGGCATTCGTAGACAGTGATTTGCGCGCTCTGACTAAGGAAATGCGGCCTATGGCCAGCAAGCTGTCTCATGAGGCTGATCTATCTCGTTATCATCCTGGTTATAATGCTAAGAACGTGCGGGTCGACCCTCCGGCTTACGAGATTGAAAATCTCATCCCGCCCGTCCGTAAGCACATGTACGCTCCTGATATTGATCCGTCTGAACTCGTGAACGATGAAGTTGTTTTCAGAGCACTGACCAAGATCGATTGGGCAGCCCCTGACTTCCAGCGGCTAGAAGAGAACGACGGGGAGTCGGAGCAGGACGATCCACAACCTTCAAGCCGAGCTGATGCAGAATCCTAATCCGGTGCCGGTTTAAATTTTATGTCCCAGCACTTTAGGAAAAAGATGATATTCTTTTGGGATATCCAGCGCCTTGTAATAGGGTAGCTGAAATACTTTATGTTGTCACACACTGTCCTTTGTATGAGATTGCTTCAGCTGGCAACTTCATAATTATTTCTTGCTTATAATGCCTTTGACGGTTTAATCCACCTGTTTCTGCATAAGACAATATTTAAAGTGTCCTGGCGGTTTATCGCCGGACGGGTCATGATGCCCAAACACATGGTCTAGGTTTATAACCTGAACTATGTATAAAATATAAAACATATATCATACCTGTGATTAAGTTTTTCACGAGTAGCCTTAGTCAATAATCGGTAGTAAAGACAATGATCCAAGTTGCAAGTGTTGATGACTCCCTTGATCATTTGTCGGTTCATGATGGAACCATACCGGGTTATGATAAACTCCGGTTTAACGATAGACAACATTGGTGATTTATAATCAAACCAGACTAGGTTCTGTAAACGCTGGCGTATCATAGTGGCAACTTATAGGTATCGTTATTTTCTGACCTTCACTGATGATTTGAGCAGATATGGGTATATGTACTTGATGAAACACAAGTCTGAAACATTTGAAAAGTTCAAAGAATTTCAGAGTGAAGTAGAGAATCATCGTAACAAGAAAATAAAGTTTCTATGATCTGATCGTGGAGGTGAATATTTGAGTTACGAGTTTGGTCTTCATTTGAAACAATGTGAAATAGTTTCACAACTCACGCCACCCGGAACACCACAGCGTAATGGTGTATCCGAACGTCGTAAACGTACTTTATTAGATATGGTGCGGTCTATGATGTCTCTTACCGATTTACCACTATCGTTTTGGGGTTATGCTTTAGAGACAGCTGCATTCACGTTAAATAGGGCACCATCTAAATCTGTTGAGACGACACCTTATGAACTGTGGTTTGGCAAGAAACCAAAGTTGTCGTTTCTTAAAGTTTGGGGCTGCGATGCTTATGTGAAAAAGCTTCAACCTGATAAGATCGAACCCAAGTCGGAGAAATGTGTCTTCATAGGATACCCAAAGGAGACTGTTGGGTACACCTTCTATCACAGATCCGAAGGCAAGATATTCGTTGCTAAGAATGGATCCTTTCTAGAGAAGGAGTTTCTCTCGAAAGAAGTGAGTGGGAGGAAAGTGGAACTTGATGAGGTAATTGTACCTTCTCCCGAATTGGAAAATAGTACATTACAGAAACTCGTTCCAGTGATTCCTACACCAATTAGTGAGGAAGCTAATGATGATGATCATGAAACTTCGGATCAAGTTACTGCTGAACTTCGTAGATCAACCACAGTACATTCCGCGCCAGAGTGGTACGGTAACCCGGTTCTGGAAGTCATGTTACTAGGCCATGATGAACCTACGAACTATGAGGAAGCGATGATGAGCCCAGATTCCGCCAAATGGCTTGACGCCATGAAATCTGAGATGGGATCCATGTATGAGAACAAAGTGTGGACTTTGGTTGACTTGCCCGATGATCGGCAAGTCATCGAAAATAGATGGATCTTCAAGAGGAAGACCGACGCCGATGGTAATGTTTCTGTTTACAAAGCTCGACTTGTTGCGAAAGGTTTTCGACAAGTGCAAGGAGTTGACTACGATGAGACTTTCTCACCCGTAGCGATGCTTAAGTATGTCCGAATCATGTTAGCAATTGCCGCATTTTATGATTATGAAATCTAGCAAATGGATGTCAAAACTGCATTCCTGAATGGATAGCTCAAAGAGGAGTTGTAAATGATGTAACTAGAAGGTTTTGTTGATACTAAAGGTGCTAACAAAGTGTGCAAGCTCCAGCGATCCATCTATGGACTGGTGCAAGCATCTCGGAGTTGGAATATACACTTTGATGAGGTGATCAAAGCATATGGTTTTATACAGACTTTTGGAGAAGCATGTATTTACAAGAAAGTGAGTGGGAGCTCTGTAGCATTTCTGATATTATATGTGGATGACATATTGTTGATTGGAAATGATATAGAATTTCTGGATGGCATAAAAGGATACTTGAATAAGAATTTTTCAATGAAAGCCTCGGTGAAGCTGCTTACATATTAGGCATCAAGATCTATAGAGATAGATCAAGACGCTTAATTGGACTTTCACAAAGCACATACCTTGATAAAGTTTTGAAGAAGTTCTAAATGGATCATTCAAAGAAAGGGTTCTTGCCTGTGTTACAAGGTGTGAAGTTGAGTAAGACTCAATGCCCGACCACTGCAGAAGATAGAGAGATAATAAAAGTCATTCCCTATGCCTCAGCCATAGGATCTATCATGTATGCAATGCTGTGTACCAGACTTGATGTGTGCCTTGCTATAAGTTTAGCAAGGAGGTACCAAACTAATCTAGGACTGGATCACTGGACAGTGGTCAGGAACATCCTGAAGTACTTGAAAAGGACAAAGGATATGTTTCTCGTTTATGGAGGTGACAAAGAGCTCATCGTAAACGGTTACGTCGATTCAAGCTTTGACACTGATCCGGATGACTCTAAGTCACAAACCGGATATGTATTTTTATTGAATAGTGGAGCTATCAGTTGGTGCAGTTCCAAGCAGAGCGTCGTGGCGGGATCTACGTGTGAAGCGGAATACATAGCTGCTTCGGAAGCACCAAATGAAGGAGTCTGGATGAAGGAGTTCATATTTGATCTAGGTGTAATACCTAGTGCATCGGGTCCAAAGAAAATCTTTTGTGACAACACTGGAGCAATAGCCTTGGCAAAGGAATCCAGGTTTCACAAGAGAACAAAGCATATCAAAAGACGCTTCAATTCCATCCGCGACCAAGTCAAGGAATGAGACATAGAAATTTGCAAGATACATACAGAGCTGAATGTCGCAGACCCGTTGACTAAGCCTCTTCCACGGGCAAAACATGATCAGCACCAAGACTCCATGGGTGTTAGAATCATTACTTTGTAATCTAGATTATTGACTCTAGTTCAAGTGGGACACTGAAGGAAATATGCCCTAGAGGCAATAATAAAGATGTTATTTTGTATTTCCTTATATCATGATAAATGTCTTTTATTCATGCTAGAATTGTATTAACTGGAAACTTAGTACATGTGTGAATACATAGACAAAACAGTATGTCCCTAGTATGCATGTACTAGACTAGCTCATTGATCAAAGATGGTTATGTTTCCTAGCCATAGACATGAGTTGTTATTTGATCAACGATATCACATCATTATGAGAATGATGTGATGGACAAGACCCATCCGTTACCTTAGCACTATGATCGTTTAGTTTTACTGTTATTGCTTTCTTCATGACTTATACATGTTCCTATGACTATGAGATTATGCAACTCCCGAATACCTGAGGAACACCTTGTGTGCTATCAAACGTCAAAACGTAACTGGGTGATTATAAAGATGCTCTACAGGTGTCTCCGAAAGTGTTCGTGGTGTTGGCATAGATCAAGAATAGGATATGTCACTCCGAGTGTCGGAGAGGTATCTCTGGGCCCTCTCGGTAATGCGCATCATAATAAGCCTTGCAAGCAAATGACTAATGAGTTAGTCACGAGATGATGTATTACAGAACGAGTAAAGAGACTAGCCGGTAACGAGATTGAACTAGGTATTGAGATACCGACGATCGAATATCGGGCAAGTAACATACCGATGACAAAAGGAACAACGTATGTTGTTATGCGGTTTGACCGATAAAGATCTTCATAGAATATGTAGGAGCCAATATGAGCATCCAGGTTCCGCTATTGGTTATTGACCGGAGATGAGTCTCGGTCATGTCTACATAGTTCTCGAAATGTAGGGTCCGCACGCTTAACGTTTGATGACGATCGGTATTATGAGTTTGTGAGTTTTGATGTACCGAAGGTAGTTCGGAGTCCCGGTGAGATCACGTACATGACAAGGAGTCTCGGAATGTCCGAGACGTAAGGATCGATATATTGGACGACTATGTTTAGACACCGGAAGAGTTCCGGGAGGTTTCGGGCATATACCGGAGTACCGGGGGTTACCGGAACCCCCCGGGGAGTTAAATGGGCCACATGGGCCCTAGTGGGAGAAGAGGAGGGGTGGCCAGGGCAGCCGCGCGCCCCTCCCCCTCTAGTCCGAATTGGACAAGGAGGGGGGGTAGCGTCCCCCTTTCCTTCTCTTCCTCTCTCCCTTTCCTTCTCCCCTCCTACTCCAACTAGGAAAAGAGGGAGTCCAACTCCCGGTGGGAGTAGGACTCCTCCCTTGGCGCGCCCTCCCCCTTGGTCGGCCGCTTCCCCCCTAGCTCCTTTATATACGGGGGCAGGGGGCACCTCTAGACACACAAGTTGATCATTTGATCTCTCCCAACCGTGTGCGGTGCCCCCCTCCACAGAAACACACCTTGGTCATATCGTTGCAGTGCTTAGGCGAAGCCCTGCACCGGTAGCTTCATCATCTCCGTCACCACACCGTCGTGCTGACGAAACTCTCCCATGAAGCTCTACTGGATCAAGAGCTCGTGGGACGTCATCAAGCTGAATGTGTGCTGAACGCGGAGGTGTCGTACGTTTGGTGCTTGATCGGTTGGATCGCGAATAAGTTCGACTACATCAACCGCGTCACTAGACGCTTCCGCTTTCGGTCTACGAGGGTACGTAGACACACTCTCCCCTCTCGTTGCTATGCATCTAGTATATAGATCTTGCGTGATCGTAGGAAAATTTTGAAATACTACGTTCCCCAGTAGGGCACACTCCCGATGTCACATGGCACACCACTTAGCAAGAATCAAAGTCCTCGGACTATGGATGAGCGAGTACAGAGCTATGTTCCATATGCTTCGGAAGTGGGGTCTATCATGTACTCTATGCTATGTACAAGATCAGATGTTTCTTATGCTTTAAAATGTTTGTAGCGGGTACCAAAGTGATTCTGGATTAGCTCACTTGGCAACAGTTAAAATATTCTAAAGTACCTGAGAAGGAATAAGGATTTGCTCCTAATCTATGGAGGTGATGAAGAGCTCGTTGTAAGTGGTTGCACCGATGCTAGCTTCATGACTAATACTGATAACTACAAATCTCAACCAGGCTATGCTTTCACTCTCAATGGTGGTGCAGTGGTTTGGAAAAGTTTGAAGCAAAACACTGTTGCAGTTTCTACGACGGAAGCGGATTATATCGCAACTTCCGAAGCTTTGAATGAGGCGATTTGGATCAACAAGTTTCTTGAAGAAACAGATGTGGTTCCAAGTACATCGAACAACATGGAGCTCTATTTTGACAATGGTGATGTCGTGGCTTAAGCAAAGGAGCCAAGGTCCCATCAGAAGTCCAGACATATACAACGCAAGTATCAACTCACTCGATATCATCTTGAAGAAGGTCAAGGAAAAGTACTCAAGATTCACATGGACCTGAATGTGTCACATCCGATGCCGAAGACTCTACCATGAGCAAAGCATGATCAACACCGGATTGCCATTGGTGTAAAAGAAGCTATGTAAATTAGATTATTGACTCTAGTGCAAGTGAACACTGTCGGAAATATGCCCTAGAGACAATAATATTTGTATTATTTATTTTAGGTTTATAGTTAATGTTTATATTCTATGTTATAATGGTTATCGTTCTTGAATATGCGATTCAAAGGAAAACGTATTAGCAAGTGTAGATATATAAATGGTAAAATCAGATTCCTAGTAATGCCTCTAGGACTAGCACAAGTGTTTATTTGATGATTCTGATTTCCTGGTCATGGGCATATGCCAGTTATGTTTGAGAGCACGATGTTGGTAGAACACTCGTGTTGAATTGACCCAAGTTATTTGTTATACTTCAAGATAATATTGTCTGAAGTCCATAGTTCACACCGTAGTAGCTAATGTACGTGTGAATCCTTACACCATGAGAGTATCGAGTTACTCCATACCGGACGTTGCACTTTGGGTTTGTCCCAACATCATATGTAATAAGGTGATCATAACGGCAAGTTACGGGTTTTTCGGAAAAGTATGACGAGGGACTATATAGCTCGAGACTGGGATTTGCTCCTCCTACTATGGAGAGATATTCTAAGCGACCTCTCAATGTGATGACATCTATCATCGTTTGGGCAGACAAAGCATGAATTGATCATGGTGATGTCGTAACACGAGAACGAGAAAAGAGAACAAAACCGATAACGAGGAAGACCGGTATCGTGAACATGTGTTGACCTCACAGGGATACCGATATATCTAGGCTCTGATTTTGTAATGTATCGCGAAGCAAAAGGAACAACATGTGATAACCAACGATTCATTGGGATATCATTCGTGTAAGCATAGTGATCAATATAGATGCCCACGGTTCCGCTATTGATAATTGAACAAAAGGTGTTTTTCATTCATGTCTATATTTTACCGAACCTGCAAAGTCATACGCTTAAAGGATTACGATCCGTTGAGTTCAATAGGAGTTAGTAATATTAGAAAATAATACTGAAAATGTTTCAAAAATAAAAGAAATTGTTTCGAGAGAAACCAGAAGTGTTTTTGAGTTACGCAAAGAGTTTCAAAAAATCGGGTAATACTGTATAAAGATATACATGCAGAAAATGTTTCTGGGGACCTAATCCTATGTACCTAAGAAATTCATCCCGCTATCTTATTTATCTTGACATGCAAGCTATCCACATCATCAAGGAGTCCATCATGTAAAAATACTTTCTCACTAACTCTTCATGCACATGCTCCCACTAATTTTCCATGCGCATGCAATCTGCCATATATAACCATTAATTTTTGTTTTCGTGCACTCTCAAGCAACCACGTGATCATAGGCTTCTTTAGCTATAAGTATATGTCTTGACATCATCCGATCCACTCCATACGTAGAACACGAGTTCCCGTCCAACCATTTGATTAGACTTTATTTGTTATTAGTGCTATCATCTGATTTTGAAAGTGCAAACAACCATCTTTTCTCATTCTCAATCTCTTATGATTTTTGTCCATGTCTATTTTGCTCCCAATAGGTCAAAGAATTGCGTTAGATGCCTTCGTTCCCTCGAACCTCCGGTGTTCCAAGCAACCTTTTAATCCTAATTTCGTAAAGTGAGGTAGTTCGTCAAAATTTTCGTTTCTAAGAATCCACTATTCTCATGCAACATTTCAATCCCAATTTTATCCCATTGCATACACCTGGCTAGGTAATCAGGTCTTTTTATTACTAAACTAAGGTTCACCTAATGGGGAAGCATGCATGGTTGTGTACGTGAAAATGATAAACAAAAAGAATTGGAGCTACCTAGTATATTGCGGTGAATGAGCTACCTGGATAAGCGACCTCCTTCTTTCAATAAAAATCGAGTTATGAGTGAACTCACGATTTTTCATGCGAGCTATGTTTTTTTATGAAGGCAAACACACATGTAGTTGGTATCTTTGATTTAGGTTTAGCCAAGTGTTGAGATGTCTCCACTATCTCTAAGCAACACTGTTTACATCTCATATCGCCTTGCTGATATATGGCCAAGGTAATATATCAGAATAAAAATCACACATTTTTGTTTTTTCATCAAATTTGCTTAAAATGCTTACTCTAAACAATAGTTCTTCGAAGCAAAATTCTTTGCATCTACTTATACTATGTTCCATAAACTTTTTCATGTTTTTAAACATTGAATTATTTATAAAAAAGTCCCCGCAACAACGCGCGGGGTATCATGTAGTATAAATAATAGGTGGCTCAGATGATTATATAGGAGTACCTAGGATTTATTTAGAGTCAATGAGCTAGGAAAATAAATATCAATTTGCTTCTTGTGGAGGCACAGATTTGCTTTCGCGAGAGCATAGTTGTGCTTCTTGGAAACGGGCAAAATATGTGCCTCCTTAAGAAGCATCCTGGACGCACATATTTGCTTCCACAAGAAGCACATTTGTGCTTCTCGAGAAGGGAAAAGTGAAGAAAATAAATGTGCTTCGGGCTCCGATCTTTTACTTTTTTGGTGCACACAAAGTTAATCAAAATATATTAAAATGGGATCTAGTTTCGAAGAACTCTACGCAATAAATCCAGCGATGAAAAGGTTCAGGATTGGATATACAGTTCAAGAGATAAAACATTTCGAATAAATGAATCAACGAAAAAAAAATAAGAAACTCTCAGGTTGCGACAAATGACGCACATGCAGTACACCACTTGTGAGGGCCAGAGAAGTTGGGAGTGACCTTTGCAAGGGGTAACTCCTAACTAGTGATTTCCTTATAACGCTTCATAGGAGGTCTTCAATGCGTGGCTAGCTGGATATCCACAAAACGCGTAGCCCCCCACGATCACGAGTGCCCTTTGGGCCCGCCCATCTGTTGGGTGGGGCGGCCCTTTTTTGTTTATTTTTCACTCCTGTAGAAAATGTTTAGGACTTCAAAAGATGTTCATGAATATTAAAGTAATTGTATAGTTTAAAAATATTCACTAATTTAAAAAAACTCCAATTTTTTTCATATTTTAAAAAATGTTAAAGAATTTGAAAAATATTCTCGGAATTCTTTTAAATATTCTGAACTTTTCATAAAAAGTACTAATTGTTTTTCCAAATTTCAGAAATGTTACTGAAATTCTCAAAATATTCATGAATATAAAATGTTCTCTCGTATTAATTTTTTCCCTAAATTTATGAAAATGTTGAAGAATTTTTAAAAATTATTTTCAGATTACAAAAAATGCCTATGAATTTTAAGTTTTCCCCTTACAATCTTCTATGTTTTCAAGCATGTGATTTTGATTTTGTTCCTAGATTACAAAAGAGAGTTCATGAATTTAATTATGTTCTCGGATTAAAAAATGTTCCAAATTAAATAGTTTTTCCTGAACTTTTAAAAAAAATCACGATTTTAAAAATATTTGCGAAATTCAGGAATTGTTAGAGCGCTCCAAATAGTTTTGGAAAATTTTAAAATGTTCTACAAATTAAATAGGAAATAGAATAGGAAAATAAATAAATTAAAAAACACCAAAATAGAAACATGGAAAAAAATACACGGGAAATACGATACGTGGATGTTACGCTTGTAACAGGACTACCATATGTTTTCGGGCTGGCCCATTTTACTTTTTGCCCATTCGCTGGTTTCAGTTGAGTTCGTTTCATTTGCTAGGTATTGTTTTTATTTTATTTTTTAAATTTATTTCTCAGTTTTATGCCTTTATTTGTTTTTCCACCAGTTTTATCCGCTCTTTCTTGTTTTCATCGATTTTTCTTTTCTCTTTCTCTTTCTTTTCTTTTGTTTTGTTTTTATTGTGTGTTCTTTCATTGTTTGCTTCACATTTCTTTTTTGTCTGTTTATTCCTTGTTTTTCTTTGGCTTTCTTCCTTTCTTTCTATGATTTCATTGTCCTTTATTTTTCTTTGTTTGTATAGGTTTCGTTCTCGATTCTCATGTTTTTTTTTGTCTTTTCATCATCTTTCTTTGTTTTCTTTGTTTCTTTCATGGTTTTCATTGGTTTTCTTTCCTTTGTTTCTCTCTGGGTTTTCTCTGTTTCTGCTTTTTTGTTGTATTTTACTTCGGCTTTTCATCTTCTTTATTGTGTTCCTTCTTTGTTCTTCTCTTTTCACTGATTTCTTTTTTCGCACATGTTATAAAAGTACACATCCAACATTTTTGGTATACACCAGGAACATTTTTATAAATGAGTTTTTTAAATACACGATTATTATTTTTGTCAATCATATATTTTTGGTGTCTACCTTTTTTCCATACACATTGTGCATTTTTGGTATATATGTAATACATTTTTCTAATATATGTTTAATATTTTGTGAATACTTCTGATTAACTTTATTCAAATACAATATCACATTTTTTAATGAATGGTCAACATTTCTTATATACACATATCTAGTGCTTGATTAGCATTTTTCAAATGCAAGGCTGACATCAATTGTAATGCAATGGTCAACATTTTCCCTGTACACATCTAACATTTTTTTAAATGCTTGATTAACATATTTAAAATACAAGATTAACATATTATTGAATTCCATGATCAAAGTTTTTCTATACGCATTTAAAATTTTCAAATTGTTCAAATACTTGTTTAATATTTTTTCAAAGGCTTGATTAACATTTTGAAAATATATGACCAATTTTTTTACACACATTATATTGTTTATATACAAATTTTTTATACACGTGAAACATTTTTTCTATACCCATTTAACATTTTTCAAACACTAGGTTAACATTTTTTTTTCAAATTTTTTGTATAAATTGTTTTCTCATATAGTTTACAGAATATTTGGACGTACAAATAGGAGTAAAAAAGAAACCAAAAAAAAATGAGCTTGCTGCCTCTAGCCCACCTGGGCCGTCCCATCTTGCGCTCCCCTTGATGCAAGGCTTCCCTACGTCTCTCTATAAGAGGCATAGTGGCGCCTAATATGATGTGCCGCTTGCAATGTCTTCGCTACAAGGAAATTTGATATGGCCCGGCAAGTTATATTTTTTTACGAGAATGCCCTGCAAGGGCTTTTTTTTAATTGCCAACGCCTCTTTAATTGAAAGATTTGATCAAACGATTAAAACTCGCCTCATCTTCACCATCTTGAATAATAGCCGATTCAGCTTCTTGAAATGCATGAAAGTACAGGATCCCAAAAAGAGTATGACCAACCAGCCGATAAAAAAAGGATTCTTAGGCTTCGTTTGGGCGTTGACATTCAACGCAGCGAAATTGAGTATCAATATTGAGATCCAACCGGAATTCTGTTGTTTGGATGTTTGTGCACTTGGCATTTGAAATTCAAGGAAAAAGACACATATACACTCATCCCTACCACTATGAGCACCTTCGAAAAAATGGGCCGATACAACTTTGAAATTGTCGAAGTTACATATGCACCTCACAGTCGAAGGAAACGTTGTGTCACACTAAATAAACATCCCCAACAATCAAAAGTACTCCCTCCGTCCCATAATATATATGCATTTTTAACACTGCACTAGCGTTAAAAATGTTTTTATATTATGGGACGGAAGGAGTAATAATTTTTTTTAAAAATGTGAGCACCAGTGTACCGTGCTAAGCGCAATTAAGTCAATCGATAGGCGCTTTCCATTCGGATAAGCCCCCTTTTTATCCTCATGCCACCGTACCGACGCTTGCATGCGGGACCCATCTAGTTCCTGCAACGGCGAAACCGTTGTTGCCGGAGTTTGGAAAAGGTCGATGGGAACTTGGACGGTGAGTAGTTTGCACGTCGCCGGCGCGCGAGAACCCGGGGCCAGAAAATAAATTGGGGGTGTGTGACGAGCTGTTCCCCAGAATCCATGGGCATGTGGTCCATGTCAGTGCCACTGACCGTAAACTAATTTTCATGGGAGTATGCATCTGAGGTTGTCGGTTGCATGGGACCTCTCGTGTCTCATCCCAGCCCCCACCATCTGCTCACGACGACACGACGGGAAATTGATTGATCGATCAACTTACCGAATCTTAAAAAATCATCATCAAATAATTACATCACATATGCGTGTGATCCTTTTCAGCTCCAGGACCACATGGCGAGTTCGTGGGACACGGCTCTGTACATGGTTTAAATCTTGATGTTCATATTTTACGTTTAGCCAGCGCAGTTTGGCCCGAAACTGCATCAGAGGCACCTTCAAAGTAGATTCTCGCACTGCCAACCGCTCGGCCGACACGGTCCGGACATATGGACCTAGAGCATAATTGATTTGCTATCAATATTTGGCATTGCCAATATTTGGTAAGCCAACATTTGATAAAATCAAAAGTTGCCGATATTTGCACATATGCCCATGCGTTGCTACGGGAGATAGAATTATCATGTATTTAAATTTGGTGAGAATTGTATGTGCAATTAGAACATGGTGTGCACCTCTACGTAAAAAATATTACCACATATAAGAACATATGTAAAATACTCTTTCGGTCCCAAAACAAGTTGTACTAAATCATCCACACTTATTTTGGGACCAAGGAGTACTAAACAATTACATATGAATTTTCTTTTATTATCTATGTGTAAAATAGTCAAATAAAGCTAGCACATATACCCGCGCGTCGCACTCAGTTCTTTTTGTTCTATATTCAAATCTTAGGCAATTGTGCATTTCAAAGTCTAATCAACTACAACCACCCAAGTAAAATTATATGTTTGGTTTCCGATGCTACAGTTTATATTTTATTATCTATTTTTGCTAGAAAATACTTGATAGTAGATAAAATCAACCAACGGTTGTGCCTGGGGCATACTAGGTCAAACTAAACTAGTAAGGGAAGCTTCTGCTTGAATATGGTGCTAGGAAGACCGATGACTTGTCATGCGTACTTGGCCTAGATCATTTTGAGTCGTTCGCGCACCTTCCCGGAATCCTTGGCGTTGAGGTATGTCGGAGGCAATCCCTGTGCATCCACTCTTTCAAGGAGTTCATTGTATCTCTGTTGTCCTTCTTGCAAAATTCTTTTCCTACAGCTGAAAGGTTCCTTGTTTATTTCAACGCTCAAACTCGTTAACTGCTGAATTATGTGAATAGCCTGTAAGAATTTATCTCTCTTGATTAAAGCATTGACAACAAAATCAAGAGTATCTCCTTATGTGCAAGAACCAAATGCATCTTCAAGCATGTCCAAATACACTCTTAATACTAACTCCAATTTTCTCCTTCTGACCAGAAGATTCCGAAGTATTTGATAACATAAAGATGAGGGAGTCAAACACGTAGAGCTTGCACGATCAAAAAATAGCCACTGATTTGTTGAGGCGGCCAGCTTCTAAATACATCCGGATAATCCGACAAACATTTCATTTGCGCCTGTTACAGCCATTGAAAGACCGTGGATGTCGCCCAGAAGGGGGGGGGGTGAATAGACGCTTTAAAATAATTATGGTTTAGGCTTGAACAAATGCGGAATAAACCTAGCATTTAATTTGTCAAGCACAAAACCTACAACAACTAGGCTCACCTATGTGCACCAACAACTTATGCTAAGCAAGATAAACAACTATGTGATAGTAAAATGCATAAGTAAAGGCCTCGGGTAAGAGATAACCGAGGCACGCGGAGACGATGATGTATCCCGAAGTTCACACCCATGCGGATGCTAATCTTCGTTTGGAGCGGTGTGGAGTCACAATGCTCCCCAAGAAGCCACTAGAGCCACTGTAATCCCCTCATGCCCTCGCACAATGCAAGATGCTGTGATTTCACTAAGGGACCCTTGAGGGCGGTCACCGAACCCGTACAAATGGCAACCCTTGGTGGCGGTCAGGCTATCTCCCCAACGAAACCACGAAGCTTCACCACAATGGAATATGGCTCCGAGGTGACCACAACCCTTTAGGGCACCCAAACACCCAAGAGGAACAAGCTCAAGGGTACCAAGCACCCAAGAGTAATATGCTTCTCAACTTGTAACTCCCACGTATCACCGTGGAGAACTCAAACCGATGCACCAAATGCAATGGCAAGGCCACACAGAGTGCCCAAGTCCTTCTCTCCCAAATCCCACCAAAGCAACTAATGCTAGGGAGGGAAATGAGAGGAAGAACAGAGAAGAGAACACGAAGAACTCCAAGATCTAGATCCAAAGGGTTTCCCTCATAAAGAGGAGAAAGTGATTGGTGGAAACGTAGATCTAGATCTCCTCTCTCCTTTCCCCCAAAAACTAGCAAGAATCCATGGAGGGATTGAGAGGTAGCAAGCTCGAAGAAGGTCAACAATGGGGGAAGAACACGAGCTCTAAGGATAAGGCTCAATGGGGAAGAAGACCCCCTTTTATAGGGGGGAAATCCAACCATTATCCCCACCAACCAGCCCGCAGCGAGCTGTAGTACCGCTGGCTGCAACGGTACTGCCACTCGGCCCAGCGGTACTACCGCTGGGACCTTGCATAGCGCCAACGGGAGAAGTAACAAGATATAGAGCCCTCGAGCGGCACTAGTAGCGGTGGTAGGGCGGTACTACCGCTCATAAGTGGTACTACCGCACCTACTGCCGCCCAACCCGACACGAGAAGCGGCGGTCTCGAATCGAGGCGGCACTAGCGTAGAATCATAGCGGTACTATTGCATATAGCCATGGGCGGTACTACCGCTGTGAATTAGCGGTACTACCGCTTGTGGCTATAAGCGGTACTACCGTTCTGGCCCAGCGGTACTACCGCAGGAGCAGCAAGAAAACCCTGAGCTGCCATAACTTCTGCAAATGAGCTCCGAATTGAGCAAACTAAAGCTTGTTGGATAGAGGAAGATGAGTAGCATCAAAACAATGATTGGTTATAGTAATAAGAGGCAGGGGAGATATGCCTAGAATATAGAGGAGTGAACCCTCCATCAGAGAAGAATCGACATAACCTCCAACATCGAAAACATCGTAGAAGATGCATGAGTGGATTCCGTTTTTGATGAACTCGAGCTTGTCATCAAGATGACCATAAGCTCCAAATCTCACAAGGAGAAAACTAAACAAGAACCAAGAAAGATGATGCAATCATGCAATGGTTTGAGCTCTCTACGAACGATACGATCAAGTTACTCATCGAGAGCCCCCCTTGATAGTACGGCAATCGATCATATAACCCGGTCTCCCAACTACTACCATGAGACCGGTAAAATAGAAAACCTATCAGGGCAAACCTTTGCCTTGCACATAGTCCACTTGAGTTTGATGATGACGATCTTAACTCCCTCAAGCTGGACCACCTTACTTGATTGCGTTGGCTCGATGAAGACTAGTAGATTGCTCCCCCATACTCCACTATGGGTGAGCCACTCTTTGGCACATCTTCACAAGTCCACTGTCACCACAATGGATGGCAAGCTTCAAGCACTTGATCTCTTCGTGATGCTCCACTTGAACTTGTACACTGTAAACTTGATGACGATCACCACTTGATGTCATCCTCCATGGGTTGTATAATATCTTCCTATTGAGGCAAGTCCATGGAAACATACCTAACCCCACACAGAACTCTCACATAGACCATGGGTTAGTACACAAAGTGTAAATGACAAAGCTTAACTTACCATGGGATCACTTGATCCCTCTCGGTACATCTTCTACGGTTTGTGAGTTGATCAACTTAATTCACTCTTTGACTTAGTCTTGATCAACCTAGAATCTTTCCAACTCTCCTCATTTGGATGATGTCTTGAAGGTAAACATGAATGATCACACACTCTTGCAATAAGCTCAACACTCACAAGACCAATCTTTGGATAATTCCTTAATAGCACCTTGTTCTTCACAAACTCTCTTTGAAACCAACAAATGGACTCCAAGAAAAGCCTATGGACAAACCCTTCAAATATAACTCAAGGCAACCATTAGTCCATAGAGATTGTCATCAATTACCAAAACCAAACATGGGGGCACCGCATGTTCTTTCAGCCTTGTTATCATCCAGCAAGAGAACGAATGATTCGGCTTGACTGAGCATCTGAACATGTGCAGGTATGGGTTGAGAAGGAGCAGCATCAATCAGGGAAAACATGGATGAACAAATTCGTTGCAATCTCTCATGTTTGTATAAGCAACTCAGACTTAATCTTGATTCTTGCAAAAGAACAAATTCATTATAACCTCATAATCTGATCCTAAACTTGCTGAGCAACACATGCACGTACACGAAGGCTGATCCTTGATTTATTCCTACATTTGTTGGATGCTATGTACAAAAGGAAACGATGCTTGCCAGAGAAAAAGACACATACATATGAAACCCAAATCTGGCGAATGTGGCCAGACACGAGCAAAGATGATTTCGTTCTGTGTGTTCAACCTGAGCACCTATGTAGTCTTATCAATCTGACCAAATCTCGCATGCGTAGACTATGGCGATGCAGCACCACCACACACGCATGCTTTGCAATTGCTCGACCATGGCCTCTTGACATGTCCACACCTTCGTCTACACCAACCGCCATCATCACCCTCGCCCGTCGTGCTAGACCATGGCTGTCGATGGGGGTCGCAACTCCCACATGCGGTAGTCGATCCTGTCGTGCAGCGTTGTAGGGTTTGATGTGCCACAGCTGGCCACAGGAAGGAGGCCGATGCGGAGTTTGCGGCGTGTTCCGCGGGTGAGATCAAGGGGATCGGGCACGGCCGCATGGGGAAGAATCAAGAGTAGGGAAGAAGGAAAATAGAAAATTGGGTTGGGGACGGGACAAACACAAACCGGTAGCCCACCCGTGCGTTGCAGATAACTCTAGTCGTGGATCAGACATATACATTTTAACGCATAATATAGGACAAAGCTGACGAAAATTACCGGACCAAACCAAGAATATAGGTATAGATTTAATAGTAGGTATAGATTTTGGGTTTCCTTACTATCTTATCATATTGAATGATTACATGCATTTTGTGTGAACCCTTTCGCTGGGCCGGAAATTCGACGTTCGTGCCACCCTCACTTCCTTTCTTTCTATGCGTCCACACAATTCAACAAGTCTCTCTTCAAACCGACAACGAAAAATAATTCGATAACATCACTATTCGCACTCTCCTCACCATCCATGGCACTATATTCCGGCCCACTTGTCCATACACTTTGCAACCAAATGGTAGGGGTGAACACATTCTTCTCAATGTGTGCGTCTGCACCATTCTGTTTGATGCTCTCATGCCGCAGCGCATCTGGCCCGTTATTCTTGTCACAACAACCCTTCTTTTCAATATCCTGCCTTGTCGTTTCCGCTGGAATTATGCCCCCATCATCTTCTTTTGGGATCACCATCCTCCTAAGATGGTCTCACTACTGCAGGTTGCTGCTAACGCGACACTACAATCAGAGACCCTTCGACGAAACTGTGTGCTTTCCCATAATCACAAACGGGGGTGTAAAAAACCCGTTAAAAAAGCCGCAAAAGGTTTGTGATGGAGGATGCATCAAACACGGTTCATATTTTGGTTGCGTGTGCGATGGTGGGCATACAGTTCAATTCAATTGACTGTTTACGATGAGGAGGAACAAAAGAAATGGGCTGCCAGATGAAGGCGTGTGAGATGTAGAGCATACGGTTCAGTCGGATGAACTGTTTGTGATTAGGCAACACAAAAGAAATGGTCAGGCAAATCAAGGTTTGTGCGACATACGGCATGCGGTTCTCTCGGATGAACTGTTTGTGTTGAGACAAGAGAACAAAAACGGTTCAATATAAGAAGATGTGTGTGATACGTGGCAAACATGTCTATAATAAAAAATGTGTGCTAAGACCGATAATAACACAGACGGTTGCTGCTAAAAAGACGTGTGTGTTGTCCGATGGGATTGCATGCATACAGAACAACATAGTATATATATATACACACACACTCATAAGGACATGGTTGCATAACCAAATTAAACATCCACTTACATAGGTGGCTACTATACAACCATGGCATTTGCACACACCAAAGTAAACTATTACATGCATAATTACATAGGTGGCTACTACACACATGACATTTCTACACACCAATAAAGTAAAGTATACATTACATGCATGATCAACTAGCATAAATGATCATCTAATCATCATCTACTTCTTGGGACGCTTGCTCTGCTTGTGGCTCGATCCGTGCTCGTTAATTTGGGTAACAAGGCACTTCATCATGTCAATGATCTGCCTGTGCATCTCATAGCATGTGTACACGCTCTTGGCCGCGAACCTGAGGTGAGGTTGATCCAGTTGCCGCATCCAGGCCTTGTGCCAGGATATGGGATTTGTTCTCTTGGCATCCCGCTTCATCTTTTCGTAGTAGGGGTCGATGATGGCCGAGGCGAGTTCAACCAGGGAGTCCTTCTTCGTGCTGCCCTAGTCCCTGTAGTGCTCATGGATTTCGATAAGGTTCTGGCAGGCCAAGCCCGTAACCCTGAGTGCTTTTACATCGTCGGTGGTTTCCACCATGGCGAACTTGTAGTCAGTGCTGTTGACAAACCTATTGAAACGGTTCGAAGGCTCTGTGGCCATGCATTAGTGGTAGACGAGGACATGATGGCGCACACACAACTGGGCGATGGCAACCTTCTGATCTATGTCGGGACGATTGACGGTGTACTGGAGGTCTATGCCGACCACCTTGTACTTGTCTCCAGCAAGCAACTGCTCAACGGTGTTGATGTAGTCGTCCACCATGGCTGGGTCGATGGTGTAGACCACCGAGAGATCCGTCTTCCTCGCGTGGGTCTCCACTCTATGCTCGCCGAACTCCATTGGAGCGCCACTGGACATCCCCTCTCTATGTGTCGTCGTGGGTGTGCTTGTTGTGTTGTGGGGCGCGATCGAAAGGTTGAAGAGACTAAGGTTATAATGGCCGCGGGAACTAAAGGGGATTAACTTCATTCGAGCGCCGATGTTAATGTAGTCATCCACCAAGGCCGGGTCGATGGTGTACACCACCGAGAGATCCATCTCCCTCGCGTGGGTCTCCACTCTATGCTCGCCGAACACCATTGGAGCGCCGATGGACATCCCCTCTCTATGTGTCGTCGTGGGTGTGCTTGTTGTGTTGTGGGGCGCAATCGAAAGGTTGCAGAGACTAAGGTTATAATGGCCATGGGAATTAAAGGGGAAGTCGGACGGCCAAAAATATCGGCACGCCCTTGATGGCAGTTCTAATTTGCAGTGCGTAACTCCGCACGTAACTGCATCGCATGGTAACGCGCGCGGCGCAACTGCATGCATACGGGGCCCCCGACGTGATCGTGCGCACGCCCAACCGTTGGCAGAGCGCGCGCGGAGGGACGCGAGTAGAGCGCGCCGCGGCGCCTAACGGCGAGCACAACGCGATGCGTCGCCTAACGGCGGGGTAGACCTTCATTCAAGCTAATCAAAATAAGACTGGAACGGACATGTCTGTATTGAGCAAATTAGGGATCGCACATGTGTGTATTGACTAGAACGAGAATGCAATAGCAAAATAAGAATTAAGTCCACGATGATGCGATTGCAGTGGTGTTACAGGAGGCAAGAAGAAAGATGCATCCATCAACGTACGACCTCCTTCTCCTCAACTCAGTGCGCCGGCCGGCCCACCGACCAGCGGCTAAGGAGCGGCGACTTTTGTGACGAGGTCAAGGTGCTTCTCAGCAAAGGCATCCAAGGCTTCTAGCCGGCTCAAGAAGGCCAACGTCGTAGCGTCCTCACTGACCTTGTAGATACCTATGTACACGATTTGCTTGTACACATGGATTTGTAGGTCGACGGTTTCTTGCAGGGTGAGGCGCCTCGCGGCAAGCGCGACCTCCAAGTGGACATTCTTCGTGGCGTCGGCGGCCAGTCGCAGGGCCACCAGTGCTTGAAAGAGGTTTCGAACATGGATGCCGGTTAGGGTGGCAGGCAATGAGGAGCCCGGGCGCGCTGGCTGGAGGAGTACGATGATGTCGTCCGCGAGCTTCTTGACGACGGTGAACCTGTTGGTGGTGCGAATGATCATCTGGTCAAACTGAGAGTCGTTGCTGGCGTCGACGGCGGCCATCCACTAGCCGGTCACCAACACCATATGGAGATGATCCATGGTGCCATGCCGCAGGCCGGCGTCGTGGACCATCTGGCATAGCCGCTGGCTGCTCGCGCACATAGCCGCCATGGGTCTGGAGTTGGCACTGTTGCACTTATTAGTGTAGGTGCTTAGCCAAATGCTTAGGTGCGTACTATGTGGTAGATGCATTGGAATGTAGGGGTGCCTTTATATGAGTGCAAATTGCATTGCATTCACATCGTGTTGCCTCATTTCACGGTCCTCCCATTACTTCCCTCATGCGTTCACACGTGCTAATTGAAGGAGGATGCATCATTGGCCATTCAACATTTCGGGAATCGCTACCCTCTCCCTCGTCTGCATTAAAGCCGTATCGGGAACAACGCCGCCAGCTGTCAAATCGAATAGTAGTGCGCCGTGATAACCCACAAGTGTAGGGGATCGCAACAGTTTTCGAGGGTAAATTATTCAATCCAAATTTATTGATTCGACACAAGGGGAGCCAAAGAATACTCTTAAGTATTTGCAGCTGAGTTGTCAATTCAACCACACCTGGAAACTTAGTATCTGCAGCAAGGTAATTTAGTAGCAAAGTAATATGGTAGTGTTTTTGTAGTTTTTGTAATAGTAGCAGCGGAAAAGTAAATAAGCAACAAGCAATATGTGGAAAGCTCGTAGGCATTGGATCGGTGATGGGAAATTATGTCGGATGCAATTCATCATGTAAAAGTTATAACCTAGGGTGACACATAACTAGCTCCAGTTCATCAATGTAATGTAGGCATGTATTCCGAATATAGTCATACGTGCTTATGGAAAAGAACTTGCATGACATCTTTTGTCCTACCCTCCCGTGGCAGCGGGGTCCTAGTGGAAACTAAGGGATATTAAGGCCTCCTTTTAATAGAGTACCGGACCAAAGCATTAACACATAGTTAATACATGAACTTCTCAAACTACGGTCATCACCGGGAGTGATCCCGATTATTGTCACTTCGGGGTTGTCGGATCATAACACATAGTAAGTGATTATAGACTTGCAAGATAGGATCAAGAAAACACATATATTCATGAAAACATAATAGGTTCAGATATGAAATCATGGTACTCGGGCCCTAGTGACAAGCATTAAGCATGGCAAAGTCATAGAAACATCAATCTTAGAACATAGTGGATACTAGGGATCAAACCCTAACAAAACTAACTCGATTACATGGTAAATCTCATCCAACCCATCACCGTCCAGCAAGCCTACGATGGGATTACTCATGCACGACGGTGAGCATCATGAAATTGGTGATGTAGGAAGGTTGATGATGATGATGGCGATGATCTCCACTCTCCGGAGCCCCGAACGGACTCCAGATCAACCCTCCCGAGAGAGATTAGGGCTTGGCGGCGGCTCCGTATCGTAAAACGCGATAATTCTTCCTCTCTGATTTTTTTTCTCCCCGAAAGTGAATATATGGAGTCTGGGGGTACGTCGGTGGAGCATCAGGGGGCCCACGAGGCAGGGGCGCACCCAGGGGGAGGGGGCACGCCCCCCACCCTCGTGGACAGGGTGTGGGCCCCCTGACGTGGATCTTTCCACATATATTTTTTATATTTTCCAAAACAATTCTCCGTGGATTTTCAGGTCATTTCGAGAACTTATTATTTCTGCACAAAAACAACAGCATGGCAATTCTACTGAAAACAACGTCAGTCCGGGTTAGTTCCATTCAAATCATGCAAGTTAGAGTCCAAAACAAGGGCAAAAGTGTTTGGAAAAGTAGATACGTTGGAGACGTATCAACTCCCCCAAGCTTAAACCTTTGCTTGTCCTCAAGCAATTCAGTTGATAAACTGAAAGTGATAAAGAAAAACTTTGACAAACTCTGTTTGCTCTTGTTGTTGTAAATATGTAAGCCAGCATTCAGGTTTTCAACAAAGATCATGAACTAACCACATTCACAATAACTTTTAGGTCTCATGTCTACTCATATCAATGGCATAATCAACTAGCGAGCAATAATAAAAAACCTCGGATGACAACACTTTCAAAACAATCATAATACGATATAACAAGGTGGTATCTCGCTAGCCCTTTCTGAGACCGCAAAACATAAATGCAGAGCACCTTTAAAGATCAAGGACTGGCTAGACATTGTAATTCATGGTAAAAGAGATCCAGTCACAATCATACTCAATGCAAATTAATAGCAATACATGCAAATGACAGAGGTGCTCTCCAACTGGTGCTCTTTTATAAGAGGATGATGACTCAGCATAAAAGTAATTAGATAGGCCCTTCGTAGAGGGAAGCAGGGATTTGTAGAGGTGCCAGAGCTCGATTTTTAAATAGAGATGAATAACATTTTGAGCGGTATACTCTCATTGTTAACATAACAACCAAGAATCTCGATATCTTCCATGCTACGCACATTATAGGCGGTTCCCAAACAGAATGGTAAAGTTTATACTCCTCCAACCACCAACAAGCACACTCCATGGCTAGCCCGAAACAACGGGTACCGTCCAAACCAGCAACAGCCCTGGGGGAGTTTTGTTTAATTATTATGATTTGAGCATGGGACTGGGCATCCCGGTTACCATCCATTTTCTCATGAATGATGAGCGGAGTCCACTCATCATGAGAATAACCCACCCAGCATGGAAGATATAGACAACCCTAGTTAATACATGAGCTGTTCGAGCATACAAAACTGAATTTCATTTGAAGGTTTAGAGTTTGGCACATACAAATTTACTTGGAACGGCAGGTAAATACCGTATATAGGAAGGTATGGTGGACTTATTGGAATAAATTTGGGGTTTATGGAAGTGGATGCACAAGCAGTGTTCCCGCTTAGTACAGGTGAAGGCTAGAAAGAGACTGGGAAGCGACCAGCTAGAGAGCGACAACAGTCATGAACATGCATTGAAATTAATCAACAATGAATGCAAGCATGAGTAGGATATAAATCACCGTGAACATAAATATCGTGGAGGCTATGTTGATTTTGTTTCAACTACATGCGTGAACATGTGCCAAGTCAAACTACTTGAATCGTTCAAAGGAGGATACCACCCTATCATACCACATCACAACCATTTTAATATCATGTTGGCACGCAAGATAGACCATTATAAACTCCTAGCTAATTAAGCATGGCATGAGTAGCTATGATCTCTAATCATGATTGCAAGCATCTTTCATTCATAATAGGCTGAATCAGGAACGATGAACTATCATATCTACAAAAACAAGAGAGGTCGAGTTTATACCAGCTTTTCTCATCTCAATCAATTCATCATATATTGTCATTATTGCCTTTCACTCACACGACCGAACGGTGTGGATAATGATAATAGTGCAGGTGCATTGGTCTAAGCTGGAATCTGCAAGAATTTAATACAAGAGAGAAGACAAGGTAATATGGCTCAAGATTAAATCAACAATAAAGCATATGAGAGCCACTAAGCATTTTCAACATGGTCTTCTGCTCTTAACCCCCAAAGTAAAGAAAATAAACTATTTACACGGGGAAGCTCCCAACAAGCAAAAGAAGAACAAGAAATATTTTTGGGTTTTCTTTTAATTACTACTACCACAAGCATGGAAATTAAACTAGCTAAAAGCTACAACTAAATTTTTTGTTTTTCTTAAGGTTTTTCTAGCACACAAGAAAAAGACTAAGAAAAAGAATTGAAACTAAGCATGGATGGTACAATGAAAGAGGGTGAGCACCGACAACTAGAATAAGTGTGTGAACATGAATGTAAAGTCGGTGAGAAACACGTACTCCCCCAAGCTTAAGCTTTTGGCCTAAGTTGGTCTATGGACACGAACCAAAGCTACTCTCTCCAGTGTACTGAGATGTGTCCTCTGGATGCCACTGGTTGGCAAGCTCATCCAGATTCCACCCATAAACAGACTGACGGTAAGGATCGACTGGTGGCTCCGGCTCAGGCTCTGGAGCTCGTGCCTGGCTCTAGTACTTGTAGAAGGCATCCGACGTAACGAGATATATGCCTGTAAACAGATCAAACAGAGATGGTGCAGGCAAAGTAACAATCTCACAATATTTTTCATCAAACCTTAATTTATAATTAAGCAACTTTTCTTTGTCTTTAACAATAAAATCATGTGCTATCATGCTCTTATAATCTAGATAAATGGGGGCAAGCAATTTTTCTTCCTTCTCATGATGCCTAATAGGTATTCTAAAATGTTCAGCAAGGCGAGAAGCAAAGATGCCTCCAAAGACGGGGCCTTTTGAGCGGTTCAAACTTAATCGTTTAGCAACGACGACACCCAAGCTAAAAGTTGTGTCTCGAAACAAAGCATGGCGCAAAATGACAATATCAGGGGCACTAAGATTCCCACTGTTCCCGCGGCCAATTAAACATCTACTAGCAAATAAAGCAAAGTAGCGCAGAGCAGGGAAATGTATACTAGTAATTCTTGCCCCTGAGACTTGTCTAGATTCCCCTACAGCTATCATGTCAATAAGCCCTTCAACGTCTTCACGACGTGGTTCATCAAGTCTACCTTCAAAGGTTATCTTGCATACTTCACAAAATTCTAAGAGTGATATCTCCTTAACCTCATCATATAAACGAAACACCACTTTAGGTGGTGATTTCTTAGCACGAAAATGAAAGTTTTGCGTGAAAATATTAGTTAGTAATAGATACTGTTCACACTGGTCGTGGAGGAAGTCGGTGAGGCCTGCGTTGTTCGCCAAATAATAAAAGTCTTCGTAAATCCCGGCGGCTTTCATGAACTCATTACAAGGTCATTCACGTGGCCGAACTTCCGCCATGCGAGGGAGATTATATTTGGGCTTCTTATTTTCTTCCTTATTCTTATCCTCTGAACTTTTACTGGAAGAGCCTCTCAACAATCTCTTTATCATTTTCCTCCTCTAAAAATTTCTGAAATTTTTAGTAACTCAAAATAAAAGTTAACCAAACTCAACAAGATTGATAGCAACAACTCCTACCAGTGCCTAAAGACTATATCATGCATTAGAACTACTAGGGACCAAAGAAATTTGACATGCAAGCTCAAGAACAAGGTCACCACAGTAGCAAAAATTTGCAATAAATAAAGCACTAGAACAAAAACTAATTGGATCAATGGAGGAGTCACATACCAAGGAACAATCTCCCTAAACAGTTTTGTTAATGGAGCTTTGAGCAAGGAGATCGAAAATGGCAGCAAGATGAGCTAGAACTCGTGCTCGAGCTGGATGGTGCTTTTTTGGGAGGAAGAAGAAGGGTATGGGTGCAGGAATAAGTGGAGGGGGGCCATGTGGGGCCCACGAGGCAGGGGCGCGCCCTGTGAGGGTGGGCATGCCCTGGACCCTCGTGGCCAGGTGCTGGCTCCCCTCGCTGTGATTTCTGTGCCATATATTCTCAAATATTCTAGAAAAAAAAATCATATTTCATTTTCAGGGCATTTGGAGAACTTTTATTTTCGGGGTATTTTTATTGCACGGATAAGTCTGGAAACAGACAGAAAATACCATTTTTGCTTTATTTATCCTAATTAACAGAAAGTAAAAGGGGGATACAGAAGGTTGTGCTATCTAGATTCACCTATCTCATGCTCATTAAAAGGAATCCATTAACAAGGTTGATCAGGTCTTGTTAATAAACTCTTTCCGAATAACATGAAACCGGAGAATTTTCAAATAACACTAGGTTACCTCAATGGGGATATGTATGTCCCCAACAATAAGAATATCATATGTCTTCTTGACAGTAGGAAGAGGAAATTCAAGACCTCCAATAGTAATAGTTGAATTTTTTCCAATAGAATTGATACTGTGGACCTGAGGTTGTTTCCTCGGAAAGTGTACCGTATGCTCATTTCCATTGACATGAAAAGTGACATTGCCTTTGTTGTAATCAATAATAGTCCCTGCAGTATTCAGAAAGGGTCTACCAAGGATAATAGACATACTATCGTCCTCGGGAATATCAAGTATAACAAAGTCTGTTAGAATAGTAACATTTGCAACCACAACAGGCTCATCCTCACAAATACCGACAGGTATAGCAGTTGATTTATCAGCCATTTGCAAAGATATTTCAGTAGGTGTCAACTTACTCAAGTCAAGTCTACGATATAAAGAGAGGGGCATAACACTAACACCGGCTCCAAGATCACACAAAGCAGTTTTAACATGGTTTCTTTTAATGGAGCAAGGTATAGTAGGTACTCCTGGATCTCCTAGTTTCTTAGGTATTCCACCTTTGAAAGTGTAATTGGCAAGCATGGTGGAAGTTTCTACTTCAGGTATCATTCTTTTATTGGTAATAATATCCTTCATATATTTAGCATAAGGATTTGTTTTGAGCATGTCAGTCAAACGCATACGCAAAAAGATAGGTCTAATCATTTCATCAAAGCGCCCAAAATCCTCATCATCTTTTTTCTTGGATGGTTTCGGAGGAAAAGGCATGGGTTTCTGAACCCATGGTTCTCTTTCCCTACCGTGCTTCCAAGCAACAAAGTCTCTCTTATCATAACATTGATTCTTTGATTGTGAGTTATCAAGATCAACAGCAGGTTCAATCTCTACATCATTATCATTGCTAGGTTGAGCATCATCATGAACATTGTCACTAGGTTCATGTTCATTACCAAATTGTGTCTAAGCATCAGAAACAGATATATCATTGGGATTCTCAGGTGTGTCAGCTACAGGTTCACTAGAAGCATGCAAAGTTCTATCATTTTTCTTTTTGTTCTTCTTACAAGAACTGGGTGCATCTAAATTGGCTCTCTGAGAATCTTGCTCAATTCTCTTAGGGTGGCCCTCAGGATACAGAGGTTCTTGAATCATTTTACCACCGCTAGTTGCAACTCTAACAACATAGTCATTATCCTTACTATTTAATTCAATGAGCAAATCATTCTGAGCTTTAAGTACTTGTTCTACTTGAGTGGTAACCATAGAAGCATGTTTACTAATGAGTTTCAATTCACCTTTAACTCTATACATATAATCACTCAAGCGTTCAATCATATAAGCATTGTGTTGCAATTTTCTACCAACATAAGCATTGAAGTTTTCTTGTTTCACAATGAAATTGTCAAACTCATGTAAGCATTGGCTAGCAGACTTATAACAAGGAATACCACCTTCATCAAAACTATAAAGAGAATTTACCTTTACTACCTATGTCGGGTTATCAAGACCATGAAATTCTTCAATAAGTGGTAAATTCTTAACATCTTCAGCTTTAATACCTTTTTCTTTCATAGATTTCTTTGCCTCTTGCATATCTTCAGGAATGAGAAATAGAACTCCCCTTTTCTTCGGAGTTGGCTTAGGGGCTGGTTCAGGAAGTGTCCAATTATTTTCATTGGCCAGCATATTATTCAATAGTAATTCGGCTTGATCAATTGTTCTTTCCCTGAAAACACAACCAGCACAACTATCCAGGTCGTCTCTGCAAGCATCGGTTAGTCCATTATAAAAGGCATCAAGTATATCATTCCTCTCAAGAGGATGATCAGCCAAAGCATTAAGTAATTGGAGAAGCCTCCCCCAAGCTTGCGGGAGACTCTCTTCTTCAATTTGCACAAAGTTATATATTTCCCGTAAGGCAGTTTGTTTCTTATGAGCGGGAAAATATTTAGCAGAAAAGTAATGCATCATATCCTGGGGACTACGCACACAACCAGGATCAAGAGAATTAAATCAAGTCTTAGCATCACCCTTTATCGAGAACGGAAATAGCTTAAGGATATAGTAATAACTAATCTTTTCATCGTGGGTAAACATGGTGGCTATATCATTCAACTTAGTAAGATGTGCCACAACAGTTTCAGACTCATAGCCATGGAAAGGATCAGATTCAACCAAAGTAATTAACTCAGGATCAACAGAGAAATCATAATCCTTATCAGTAACAAAGATAGGTGAAGTAGCAAAAGTAGGGTCATGTTTCATTCTAGCATTCAAAGACTTTTCTTTCAGTTTAGCTAATAATTTCTTAAGATCATATCTATCGTTGCAAGCAAGAAAGTTTCTAGCAGTTTCTTCATCCATAACATAACCCTCAGGAACAACAGGCAATTCATATCTAGGGGGAGAAGCTTCATCATCACTTTCATAAATATTATCAGTTTCAATATTTGCATTCTCCCTAACCTTAGCAATTTGTTCATCTATAAATTCACCTAGTGGCACATTATTATCAAGCATAGAAGTAGTTTCATCATACATAGCAGAAGTGGCATCATCAAGAACATACGACATATCAGATTCAATAGCAGGAGTAGGTGTCACAAATTTACCCATAACAGATGGTGAATCAAGTGCAGAGCTAGATGGCAGTTCCTTACCTCCCCTCGTAGTTGAGGGATAGATCTTGGTTTTTGAGTCCTTCAAATTCTTCATAGTGATCAACAGATATAAATCCCAAGTGACTTAAAGAATATAGCTATGCTCCCCGGCAACGGCGCCAGAAAATAGTCTTGATAACCCACAAGTATAGGGGATTGCAACAGTTTTAGAGGGTAAAGTATTCAGCCCAAATTTATTGATTCGACACAAGGGGAGCCAAAGAGTACTCTTAAGTATTAGCAGCTGAGTTGTCAATTCAACCACACCTGGAAACTTAGTATCTGCAGCAAGGTAATTTAGTAGCAAAGTAATATGGTAGTAGTGGTAATAGAAATAAAAGTAACGGTAGTGTTTTTGTAGTTTTTGTAATAGTAGCAGCTGAAAAGTAAATAAGCAACAAGCAATATGTGCAAAGCTCGTAGGCATTGGATCGGTGATGGGAAATTATGTCGGATGCAATTCATCATGTAAAAGTTATAACCTAGGGTGACACAGAACTAGCTCTAGTTCATCAATGTAATGTAGGCATGTATTCCGAATATAGCCATACATGCTTATGGAAAAGAACTTGCATGACATCTTTTGTCCTACCCTCTCGTGGCAGCGGGGTCCTAGTGGAAACTAAGGGATATTAAGGCCTCCTTTTAATAGAGTACCGGACCAAAGCATTAACACATAGTGAATGCATGAACTCCTCAAACTACGGTCATCACCGGGAGTGGTCCCGATTATTGTCACTTCGGGGTTGCCGGATCATAACACATAGTAGGTGACTATAGACTTGCAAGATAGGATCAAGAACACAAACATATATTCATGAAAACATAGTAGGTTCAGATCTGAAATCATGGCACTCGGGCCCTAGTGACAAGCATTAAACATGGCAAAGTCATAGCAACATCAATCTTAGAACATAGTGGATACTAGGGATCAAACCCTAACAAAACTAACCCGATTACATGGTAAATCTCTTCCAACCCATCACCGTCCAGCAAGCCTACGATGGGATTACTCACGCACGGCGGTGAGCATTATGAAATTGGTGATGGAGGAAGGTTGATGATGACGATGGCGACGATCTCCACTCCCTGGAGCCCCGAACGGACTCCAAATCAGCCCTCCCGAGAGAGATTAGGGCTTGGCGGCAGCCCCGTATTGTAAAACGAGATAATTCTTCCTCTCTGGTTTTTTTATCCCCGAAAGTGAATATATGGAGTCCGGGGGTACGTCGTTGGAGCATCAGGGGGCCCACGAGGCAGGGGGGCGCGCCCAGAGGGAGGGGGCGCGCCCCCACCGTCGTGGACAGGGTGTGGGCCCCTGACTTGGATCTTTCCGTAGATATTTTTTTATATTTTTCAAAACAATTCTCCGTGGATTTTCAGGTCATTCCGAGAACTTTTTATTTTTGCACAAAAACAACACCATGGCAATTCCGCTGAAAACATCATGAGTCCAGGTTACTTCCATTCAAATCAGGCAAGTTAGAGTGCAAAACAAGGGCAAAAGTGTTTGGAAAAGTAGATACGTTGGAGACGTATCATGCCGCCTGCTGCATGACGAGGTTACAGACCTAGGGTAGGGTCACACGCCTGACCAAGGTACCCTACCCAAGGTCACTACCCCAGAAGATTAAAAGACAAAACCGATGACGATAAGGACAGTCGACTGAGACAACCCAAGAGGACATCCCACTCGACTGGACACCACCTACCAGACGACTCAACTTCACTCGACCCGTACAAGGCACTCGACCCCCGAAGGTCAAAGGTCCCTTAGGACAGCAATGGTCTGGGATTTACTCAGCGTAGTGAATGCCTTTATTACTATTTACTGCAGACGTTATCAGTAACGCCCACCTTAATGCACATTGAACCCTTAGTAACGTGGAGCATGGCTGGGGTCCTGGCGCACTATATAAGCCACCCCTACTCTTGTTCAAGGGTTCGCATCCCTGTAACTCATACATATACACACTTCAGTCGACCGCCTCCGGGCACCGAGACGTAGGGCTGTTACTTCCTCCGAGAAGGGCCTGAACTCGTAAAACACCTCGTGTACAACTCCACCATAGCTAGGGCTTTGCCTCCTCATTCGTACCCCCTACTCGTACTGTCAGACTTAGAACCACGACAGTTGGCGCCCACCGTGGGGCAAGGCGTCTTAGCGACTTCTGGTGAGGTTGCAATCTTTTCTCCGACCTCCTTCGTCATGGTTTCTGGCGGTGGTCTGGCGTTGGGCCGCGAGATCCAACTCGGCGCGCTCGTCTTCGTCGCCGATGACTCCGCTTGGCTCCAGGAGGCTCCTCTCGACGTCGAGGCTCTACCCGCTCGCGGGGCCGCGCACTTCCGCGCCAGCGCCTGCGGCGTCCTCCTTCGGCAGCTGTCGACTCGGTACCTGTCGATTCCTACATCGTCCCCCATCCCAGCTGGACGCCATTGCAAGCGATCCGGTCGCTCACGGCTCCAGCGGTGGGTGAAACACGCGGTGGCTCGCCAGGCGGCCACCCCTCAGGTCATGGCCATCGAGCCCAACGGTTACCTCCACGGGCCGGTCGATCCGTCGGTCGAGCTCATGGATTCAGTTTCCGAGTGCGGGAGTACCGATCCCGCCGCGGAGGTCCTCATGGTCAACTCATGCCGCAACCCGCCGGGTTTTCCTCGCGGTGGCGACGGCGGCAGCGGTGGCGGCCGTTCATATGACAACGACGGATACATTCCTCAACCCCTCACTGCCGAGCAGAGGGACGAGCTCTGTCGCCGCAATGAAGATGCGCTCTTCACACCCATCGCGGGTGATTCTCCAGAGGCTCTGGCCCTGGAGGCCACGCGCTTGGCCACCATGGCCGAGCGCACACACTTGGAAAATATCCAGTGCGCACTCAACGAACAGGCCCACCGACTAGTTCTCGAGTCCAGTCGACGACCGCGGCAATCGCACCCGCGCGAGACTCACGTGTTCCGCACACCAGTCCAGAACCTCGAAGCTGCGGCTCGCATCACGGAGTCTATTCAACTATCTCAGTCGGAGGCTGGGAGAGGCCTTCAGCAGATCCGGGCATTGCTCCGAACGGCTGAGGAGCAAAACGCGGCTGTTTCTCAGTCGCGCAACAAGATTCATAGCAGTTTTGGTGATTGATGACAATGCATTTGCGGACTAATCGTGTGCTCTAAGCTCTTTCAAATATATCTCACCTAGGCACAAGACGATTGTGAGCCCCTCGGATTCCTTGGAAGACGGTGTTTCCTTTTTGCTCCCTTTCGGTGGCTTTGAGTAATAGGAAAGCCATACTATTAAGAGGGGGTCCGCTTTGGAAAGGTTTGGGTGGAATCAACACGTACACATCTTACTCTCGCACCACCTTTCCTTTGCTTCTCTGGATCTCCGGCCGTTTCTTATCGTATATGCAAACCATGGCTTCCTACTAGTACATCTGCCTGGCAAGCGGTAGTACCGCACAGCCACACGGTAGTACCACCTCTGGGCACGGTAGTACCGCGGCTCTAGGACGGTAGTACCGTGTATCTGGCCCGGCACTGCACCAAGTACGGAAGTAGGTGCGGAAGTAATTTTTTACTTCCGCATCCTACGCGGTAGTACCGCTTGGGTCAAGCGGTAGTACCGTGTCGTGTTTTGCTTCTACCGTATTTCTGCGGATGTAGCTACGGATGTATTTTATTTCATCCGTGCTTGTCCTCAGCCTGCTTTTCTCTGCCTTGCGGTAGTACCGCAAGGACGAGAGGTAGTACCGCTCAGGCAGTATTACCGCCCGTATGCCTTCGCAACAGAGTGCATTCTGGCTAGTACTGCTCTAGTGGTAGTACCGCACCCAGAGCGGTAGTACCGCTGGCCAAGCGGTAGTACCGCAACTTACGTGCGGTAGTGCCGCGCTCTGCGGGCAGAAATGTGGGATAACGGTTGGATTTGTTCTCCCACTATATATAGGGAGTCTTCTTCTCCAAGAAGACTCACCTCTTCCACCCCAAAGCTCCATTGTTGCTCCAAGCTCCATTTCCGCCCGATCTCTCTCCCTAGCCAATCAAACTTGTTGATTTCCTCGGGAGAGCTTGAGGAGGCATCGATCTACACTTCCACCAAGAGATATTTGATTCCCCTCACTAATCCTTGCGGATCTTGTTACTCTTGGGTGTTTGAGCACCCTAGACGGTTGAGGTCACCTCGAAGCCATATTCCATTGTGGTGAAGCTTCGTGATGTCATTGGGAGCCTCCAATTCGGTTGTGGAGATAGCCCCAACCTTGTTTGTAAAGGTTCGGTTGCCGCCTTCAAGGGCATCACTAGTGGAATCACGGCACCTTGCATTGTGTGAGGGCGTGAGGAGAATACGGTGGCCCTAGTGGCTTCTTGGGGAGCATTGTGCCTCCACACCGCTCCAACGGAGACGTACTTCCCCTCAAAGGGAAGGAACTTCGGCAACACATCCTCGTCTTCACTGGTTCCACTTGTGGTTATTTCTTACCTTTACTTTTGCAAGCTTTACTTGTTTATCTTATATAGCTTGCTGCTAGGTGGCTTCTCACCCCTTGTTGGTTACCCCAAGTGGAAGGTTTGAGATGCAGTGTAGCAGAAGTTTTCCCTTGGCAATACCAAGGATCGTTTTCCCTGAGACTCCCAGTTTCAACAAGAAGGTGTCAACTGCTAACGGCGCCAGATATTAGCAATCAACGTGGACCTGCACACAGATACAAATAACTTTGCTCCCAACGAGTACAGAGAGGTTGTCAATCCCTCCGGCCTTGTAGTTTACAAAGGATCAAACGCAAGTGATAATAGTGATAGGTATAATTGCAATAGTAAGTAAAAAGCGGAAAAGTAAATAGCGGATGTGATCAATGATGGTAATATGGACCGGAGTCTCATGATGTTCACTAGTGACGTCTCTCTCCCAAAAGACGATAAAACTGCTATGTGAGGTAAACGAATTACAGCTGGGCAATTGACAGGACCATGTGCGCAAACCAATGCTGACTAAGTTGCAAGAACGGTAGAGGTTCAAAGCATGGGCGGTACGCCGAGGTAAGTAGACCGAAATCCATCTGCATCTACTACTAATCATCCACCTTGAGATATCTATCCAGAACATCTCGCTGGTATTAAGTTGCGAGTCCCACCCATAGTGTAAACCCAAAGCAACAGACAACTGCATTAAAAGAACTTTGCGTAAAGTAAACAATCCTTGCACCCGCGGGCACAAGCACCGTTGTTTTCCCCCTTGTGGCAACAGCACATCCTCTAGACTCATGTTTCTGTCACTCAAACTAGTCATCGAGGGGCATGAACCCACAATCAAGCATAACGTTCCCTCTTGGAGTCACTACCTACTACTTGGCCAAAGCAATAAATAACAACGGAGAACATGCAAGAATTACTTACGAACATAAATATAAAAGAGGTGAATCAAATATATTACTCAAACACAATCTGAACATAATCTCATAATCCATCGGATCCCAGCAAACTCATCATAGCAACAACATAAGGATTACATATGTGCCTCGATCATGTAGGGCAGCTCACGAGGACTAATTAGTGAAGCACAAGAACGGGAGGAGAACATCACATAGCTATTGGTCATGGACTCATGGTCCAAGGGAGACTACTCACAACTCATCCGGGAGGCGTCCATGGTGGTGGAGAAGCTCCCGGTGGTGATCCTCCCCTCCGGCAGGGTGCCGGGAAGAGTTCTCCTGGTGCTCCCGATCTTGGAAGCGGCGGCGGCGGCGGAACAGAGATGAGATCGCGAAAAAGAGTTCCCGTCTCGAGGGTTTCGGGAGACGCTTTAAATATATGCCAAAGGGGGGCATCAGCGGAGCCTCGGGGGGCCCAGGCGCCCCCCCGGCGCGGCCCAGGGGGGGTCGCGCCGCCAGGGCGCCTGGAGCCCTGGTGGCCCCCCCCGGCTATACTTCGGGCGCACGGTAGCTTTTGGAATGCTGATTTTTTATATAATTTTTCTGGATTTTTCCTGGCAGTTCTCGTAATGTGAAAACCTGAAATACAAAAACAGCCGAAAACAGAAACTGGCACTGGGGTGCACTGAGTTAATAGGTTAGTCCAAATATGATCAAAAGTGTATGGAAGTGTATAAATAACATAGCAATATCACCCAAAAGAGGCATGGAGCAAGCAGAAATTATAGATACGTTTTGGACGTATCAACATCCCCAAGCTTAATTCCTGCTCGTCCTCGAGTAGGTAAATGATAACAAGAATAATTTCTGTGGTGACATGCTATTAACCATATAGGACTTTTTCATAGTCATATGACAAAAGCTTACTGAGACAATGAATCTAAGTAATTAAGTTGCCTCATGAGAAAATCACAAAGGACTGAAAGTTTTACAATATGATACTGAAACATCAAATAGATTTGTAATGAACATGGTGTGCAAATATGATATAAGTGATATCTAGCTCGCCTCCTTTAGTGAAGCAAAACATAAATGCAGGGGCACCTCCAAGGTTTAAGTGATGACTAGATACAATGATTTCAAAATAAACGATATCACAATCATGCAAAAGACAATGCTACTTTGGGACAATGCACATTACACTCAGAATGACAATCATGCTCTCAGTAGTTGGTGCTTTTAAAAGAAGGTGGAGACTCTTGAACCGTGGCTTTTGTTGGCAAGGTTGAAAACCCGTAGTCGGAAACAAAGACAAAACATGTACCAGAGCTCTTAGTTTTAAAAACAGAGGGAATAAATATATTTTTTAGATCATGCATGTTTCGTCAACGAATGCTAGCAGATAACTCAATCACTTCTTGAGATGGACAAGTTTCGAGGAACGGCTCCCGAATGAGGACGATCACATCCTCTTAATCTCCTTTGTTTATCACTGCCAAAGTTTTCTGATTTCTCATGAACAAAGCGTGAAGGAGGGTTTGTTTGTTATATTATCTTTTTGAGCCAGGCGCACTCAATGCCAGTTCCTTCTCGTATTATGGGTTTGCACATTATACATGCAATCCCGGGGTGAAGCTTGTCCAACTTAAAAAGATCATGAATTAACCACTACTTCCTCATGAACTTAAAACAGAGGCACAAAATAGGAATGCATTTTCTTTTGAATAATTTCGAGATGGCACATGCAAGTCTTCGTTAGGAATGGCAGGTAAATACCATGTAGGAATATATGGTGGACTCATATGGCATAACTGGTTTAAAGGAATGTGGATGCACAAGCAGTCAGTCCGCTTAGTACAGGTGGAGGTTAGCAAAAGACTGGGAGCGACCAACTAAGAGAGCAATGACGGTCATAATCATGCAGAGCGACAAAGCAACATTGAATCGGGCATGGAAGTTATATCGCTACTCAGAAACAAAAGATCATCAAGGCTTGACAGACTTTCTTTACAGTCTTAAATATGCGTGAGCATACGCCAAGTCAATCAAAATAAATTCTTGAAGGAAGATATTACTAAACCATACCACATCATAGGCAGACAAATCATGTTGGTATTCCAATAACACATTGGAAATCCCCCAGCTATTTGAGACTAACCATAAGAAAACATGAACTACTAAGCGCCATTATGCACGTAGCATCTTTATCATAGACATATCAACCATTGCAACGGAAGCAAACTCTCTTAATAAGGTGAGCATGGTAACTAAAGAGAGTTCAAGCAACCAACTAAACAAAAGCTCTTTAAAAAGATAAGCATGAATACTAAGAGCTGAACATGACAGTAGCTATTAAAAGACAAAGAACACACACAGCAAAGATAGACATGAAAATTCTATGTTATGTTCTAGGTAGAAGTGGAGCGTGTTTCTCTCCCACATAAAGAAAGCTGAGTTCCGACTCGTTATGAAAAGCTAAAGAAAACTAAAAACAAGACGCTCCAAGCATAGCACATAACACATGAAGTGATAAAAATATAGTGGAACGAAAGACGAACTAATAATGTTGATGGAGAAGGGGATGCACGGGGGCATCCCCAAGCTTAGACGCTTGAGTCTCCTTGAATATTTCTTGGGGGTGCACGGGGGCATCCCCAAGCTTGAGCGTTTGACACTCCTGAATCTTTTTATCATCTTCCCTCGCACACTTGAAAACTCCCTTCATACATAACTCATCATAATCTGATTAGCGAGGTTAGTACCCTTAATAAAATAATTGTTCCTTGCTGGAAATAAAGATATTCTTGAAGGTCTACTGTTTCGCAAGATTGCCAAAAGGTTTTTGCAAAGAAAAAGTAAGCTCTAGGTTTGCAAAATGAAGGAAAGGCAAAACAGGACAGAATCTGTGAAAAACAGAACAGCAGGTAGTAAATGATTTTTCCGGGGCACTTCTGCAACTCTAATAAAAAAACTCAGAACAGACGCACGAAAGACAGTTATATAGAGCACGCTGTCGAAAAAATTCATACCAAAAAGATGATCTGCTGATTTTATACGAATTTTTCTATCCAAGGACAGAATCTGTTTCCTGGACAGCACGTCACAACTTTTGAACTTTCTTGCAATCAGAGGCTACACTTGGCACAAAATTGAAAAGCAAAGATACAATGATGATGCTACAGTAGTAACAACATCAAGACACAAAAAAAGCAAAAATAAAATTTATTCATTGGGCTGCCTCCCAAAAGCGCTTTCTTTTATGCCTTTAAGCTAGGCATAATGCATATAGATCAAGTTTTATCAAGAGTAAAAGAATAGCTAGCCCGTATAACGGACTCAAAAGGTAACTTGATCTTCTTTCGAGGGAAGTGTTCCATCCCTTTCTTGAGAGGAAACTGAAATTTTATATTCCCCTCTTTCATGTCAATGATAGCACCAACGGTGCGCAAAAAGGGACGTCCCAAAATAATTGGACAAGAAGGATCACATTCAATATCCATAATAGTAAAATCAACGGGAACATAATTGTCATTGACAACGATAAGAACATCGTCGATCCTCCCCAAAGGTTTCTTTATGGAAGAATCAACGAGACGAACACCAAAAGAACAAGAATCATAAGGTTTCAATTTAAGCATATCATATATTCTTTTGGGCATAACAGAGGTACTAGCTCCAACATCACATAATGCATAGCAAGAGAAGTCATTCAACTTAATTTTTATCATAGGATCCCAACCATCTTCTAGCTTTCTAGGTATGGAGGCTTCTACTCTAAGTTTCTCCTCCCTAGCTTTGATGAGAGCATTAGTGATATGCTCTGTGAAGGCAAGGTTAAGCGTGCTAGTGCGGGGGTCTCTAGACATCTTGTGAAGGAAATCAATAACTTCGGTAAGAGTGCAATTATCAAAATCAAGGTCACTAGCATCAAGTAAAGTGGTAGTGGTGTCCTTTAGGTTCACTTGTTTGGTAGTTTCTATAGTCATAGCATCACCATTAATAGGTCCAATGGGACCAGGAGTACATTGGGTGCTAAGAGTTTGGATATCCTCAACAACTTGGATAGTAGCAACAGTGTGGTGGGTAGGAAGGCTCTTAATTCTATCTTCTTCCTCCCTTTCTCTAGCCCATCTCTCTTTAAGTTTAGCCATCATCCTAATATTTTCATTAATTTGCACTTGAATAGCATTCATAGGAGTGACCTTCCTCTCCTCAAGAGGAGAAGTTTTAATTTTAAGCAATTCTACCTCATTGGCTAAATGGTCTACCTTCAAAGAGAGATCATCTAGTTTGTTTAGTTTTTCTTCTACACTCTTATTAAAGGCTTTTTGGGTAGTGATGAAATCTTTAAGCATAATCTCTAGTTCAGTAGTGGAGTTCTTGGTGCTAGGATAAGCATTGTTGTTCCCATAAGAATTAGAGGGGAACGGTCTAGGATTACTACCAAAATTACTCCTATAAGCATTGTTGTTGAAATTGTTTCTAGAGATAAAATTCACGTCTACTTGTTCTTGAGCAATCAAAGAATTTAAAGGAACATCACGAGGATCAACAGAAGATTGCTTCGAAAGTAGAGACATGATCAAGTCAACTTTTTCATTAAGGGAGGAAATCTCCTCGACAGAGTTTACCTTCCTACCCGTTGGAGCGCGTTCGGTGTGCCATTGGGAATAGTTGGTCATCATCTCATCGAGAAGCTTTGTGGCAGCACCAAGTGTAGTTGACATAAAGGTTCCTCCCGCGGCCGAATCTAACAAGTTCCGCGAGGTAAAGTTCAAGCCTGCATAAAAAGTTTGGATAACCATCCAAGTAGTTAAACCATGAGTAGGGCAGTTCTTGATAAGAGATTTCATACGTTCCCAAGCTTGGGCAACGTGTTCATTATCCAATTGTTTAAAATTCATTATGTTACTTCTTAGTTGGATAATTTTAGCAGGTGGATAGTATTTTCCAATAAAAGCATCTTTGCACTTGTCCCATGAATCTATGATGTTTATAGGCAAAGACTGAAACCAAATTTTAGCTCCTCCTCTCAAGGAGAAAGGAAAAAGCTTAAGCTTAACAATATTACCATCTATTTCTTGGTAGTTTTGCATATCACAAAGTTCAACAAAGTTGTTCAAGTGTAAAGCAGCATCATCTCCAGCACCGGAGAATTGATCTTTCATGACTAAATTCAGTAAAGCAGGTTTAATTTCATATGAAAGTGCTGAAGTGGCAGGTGTAGTGATAGGTGTGCAGATAAAGTCATCGTTGTTGTGACTAGTGAAGTCACACAACTTGGTGCTCTTGGTGGAACCCATAGTAGCAAGCAAGCAAGATAACTATTTTTGTGATTTTCGATAAAAGATACTAAAGCAAAAACTAAAAGGTAAACTAACAAGACTAAAAGCAAAGGTAAAAGATAGCGTGCAACTCCCCTATCCTGAAGAGTGGAGTCCCCAGCAACGGCGCCAGAAATTGATTTGCTAGGTGGCTTCTCACCCCTCGTTGGTTACCCCAAGTGGAAGGTTTGAGATGCAGTGTAGCAGAAGTTTTCCCTTGGCAATACCAAGGATCGTTTTCCCTGAGACTCCCAGTTTCAACAATAAGGTGTCAACTGCTAACGGCGCCAGATATTAGCAATCAACGTGGACCTGCACACAGATACAAATAACTTTGCTCCCAACGAGTACAGAGAGGTTGTCAATCCCTCCGGCCTTGTAGTTTACAAAGGATCAAACGCAAGTGATAATAGTGATAGGTATAATTGCAATAGTAAGTAAAAAGCGGAAAAGTAAATAGCGGATGTGATCAATGATGGTAATATGGACCGGAGTCTCATGATGTTCACTAGTGATGTCTCTCTCCCAAAAGACGATAAAACTGCTATGTGAGGTAAACGAATTACAGCTGGTCAATTGACAGGACCATGTGCGCAAACCAATGCTGACTAAGTTGCAAGAAAGGTAGAGGTTCAAAGCATGGGCGGTACGCCGAGGTAAGTAGACCGAAATCCATATGCATCTACTACTAATCATCCACCTTGAGATATCTATCCAGAACATCTCGCTGGTATTAAGTTGCGAGTCCCACCCATAGTGTAAACCCAAAGCAACAGACAACTACATTAAAAGAACTTTGCGTAAAGTAAACAATCCTTGCACCCGCGGGCACAAGCACCGTTGTTTTCCCCCTTGTGGCAATAGCACATCCTCTAGACTCATGTTTCTGTCACTCAAACTAGTCATCGAGGGGCATGAACCCACAATCAAGCATAACGTTCCCTCTTGGAGTCACTACCTACTACTTGGCCAAAGCAATAAATAACAACGGAGAACATGCAAGAATTACTTACGAACATAAATATAAAAGAGGTGAATCAAATATATTACTCAAACACAATCTGAACATAATCTTATAATCCATCGGATCCCAGCAAACTCATCATAGCAACAGCATAAGGATTACATATGTGCCTCGATCATGTAGGGCAGCTCACGAGGACTAATTAGTGAAGCACAAGAACGGGAGGAGAACATCACATAGCTACTGGTCATGGACTCATGGTCCAAGGGAGACTACTCACAACTCATCCGGGAGGCGTCCATGGTGGTGGAGAAGCTCCCGGTGGTGATCCTCCCCTCCGGCAGGGTGCCGGGAAGAGTTATCCTGGTGCTCCCGATCTTGGAAGCGGCGGCGGCCGCGGAACAGAGATGAGATCGCGAAAAAGAGTTCCCGTCTCGAGGGTTTCGGGAGACGCTTTAAATATATGCCAAAGGGGGGCATCAGCGGAGCCTCGGGGGGCCCAGGCGCCCCCCGGCGCGGCCCAGGGGGGGGCGCCGCCAGGGCGCCTGGAGCCCTGGTGGCCCCCCCCCCGGCTGTACTTCGGGCGCACGGTAGCTTCTGGAACGCTGATTTTTTATATAATTTTTCTGGATTTTTCCTGGCAGTTCTCGTAATGTGAAAACCTGAAATACAAAAACAGCCGAAAACAGAAACTGGCACTGGGGTGCACTGAGTTAATAGGTTAGTCCAAATATGATCAAAAGTGTATGGAAGTGTATAAATAACATAGCAATATCACCCAAAAGAGGCATGGAGCAAGCAGAAATTATAGATACGTTTTGGACGTATCACTTGCGTGTGAGGTTGTTATCTTTACTTTCTACTAGTTGTCATCTTAGTAACTTATCTAGACAACTTACTTTGACGCTTAATTTAAAGTGGTTAAGAAAAGCTAAAAATTGTTAGTTGCCTATTCACCCCCCCCCCCTCTAGTCAACCATATCGATCCTTTCAATTGGTATCAGAGCCTCGTCTCTTTTTAAGGACTTTACCGTCCGAAGAGTATGGGTGACAACGTAGTCGAGACGGAGGGACATTCCAGTGGAACTCCGTCCTTGCCTACGTCCGATGGGGGAGCCTCGGTCTCTCGTGAGGAGTTCAATGTGGCTATGACCACATTGAAAGAATCACTAGCGACCGAGGTCAAAGGCATGTTTATAGATTTGCTTGAGGGGCTTAAATTATCCACCACACCGTTGGAAGTGGTTCGTCCCGCTACCAACGTGTCGAAGGCTAATCCCAACAAGGGAGAAGCTAGTAGTGATCAAGCCCCAGTTACTAAGAATGGGAGTGGGATCTTTGCCCACTCCACTCCTCCTACTCACTATGGAGGACCCGTTCCCACACCGCATTTAAATTCCTTTGGGCCTCCTCCCAAGTTTATAAAAAATTCTGATTTTTCTACTTGGGTGTTTCGCTTCAAACGTCATATAAATCATTGCTCTACTAATCTTTGGAGAATCATTGAGCAAGGTTTTTATCCGCGTGATCCCGGCAACATGACTCCAAGAGAAACTGCGGATCATCAATTCAACGAGTCCGTTCTTTGCATACTTCAAGATGCTATTCCTCCAGAAGACATTGCACATCTTCGACCCTTCACTGTGGACAAGGAAGCTTGGGAGCATGTTGGCACTATGTACAAGGGGAGCGCTAGTATTCAACGCTCTAACTATGAAGTTGTGCAAGATGAAGCCGATGAGTTTGCTATGATCGAACAAGAAGATCCTCGTGAACTTTATCGGAGATTAACCACTCTTGTGGTCTCTCTTCGAAATCATGGGAGTAAGGACACGGATGACAATTGGATCAAGCGCAAGTTCCTCAAGGCCATGATGCCCTATCATAAGGCCATGTCCTCTGTCATCCGTCAAAGACCGGACTTCCACCACTTGTCATCAAATGAAGTGTTGGATGAGTTCCTTGCCATGAGGATCTTGGACATGACCGCCGACAATGCGGTCTTAAGATCTCAACGATCGAAGAAGCCTAACCTTGCCTTGAAGGCCAAGGCTTGTGTGGAAGAAGAGGAGGTGGAGGATGATGATGAGAGTAGCCCCGAGGACACCAAATATGCCTATCATGAGCACATGGCTCTTGCTTCACGGCAATTTTGGGGCAACAAGAAGAACACAAGACCCAACTTCAACAAGAACAACTCAAGTGGCAACAAGGGCAAGCAATGAGTGAGGACTTGCTTCAATTGTGGAAATGTTAGCCACTTTGTTGTTGATTGCCCATATGAGAAAAGAGAGGACTTTGGAGGCAAGCTTATCCGGAAGGACAAGGCCAAGTCTTATCCCAACAAGAACAACTTCAACAAGAAGACCCCTCCTAAAGGGTTGGTGGCCCAAGAAGAATATGTTGAGGATGATGATAATGATGAAGATGATGAGGTGGTCACCATGGCCACAATTGCTATTGCTACTACTCCGCGCACATCTCTCTTCAACTCGCCTAATGAGAACATCTCCGCCAAGTGTCTCATGGCCAAGGCCTCCAAAAAGGTAACCCCAAACATCAACACTACCATCACTTCTAATCCTTCATTGACGGATTGTATTGATGAGAGTGAGGGAACTAAGGAGGGAGAAAATGAATTTGAGGTGTTCATGAGCAAACTTAAGGGCAATCCCAAGAAGCACTTTGTTGCTCTCTTGGAACAACTCGGTGAGGCCAATGACATGATCGAGGCTCACGAGGAGACCATTACTAAAATGGAAGGACATAGTCGAGACTATACCGATGAGATATCGGATCTCTCTAAAGCCCTAGAGGAAGAGTGTGGTCTTCGTTTGGCTCTTGAGGAGTCACACAACGATGATCATGCTAAATTAAAGAAAGATCTTGATCATGCTTTAGTTGTCTCTCGTGTGCTTAATTCCGAGAAGGCAAAACTTGAGGTTGACCATGCTAAACTCAAGGAAGAGTTTGTCATACTCGACAAGGCTCACAAGGCCTTGAAAGGTATGCATGCTTCTCTCAAGGAGTCTCATGATCAACTCCAAGTTTCGCTAACCAAGGAAAATGCTATCTTTCCTCGCATGGTATTAATTGATAATGCAAATGCTACTAAGCCATGTTGCGAGCATGTGCATCTTGTTGAAGAAAATGCCAAGTTGAAGAAGCAACTTAAGAAAGGCCTTGTGACATGCATACAAGGTGAGAAGAACCTCAATAATCTTTTGAGCAATCAAAAGGAGGTTGTGGCAAAGGAAGTAATTGGGTTTGTTCCTAAGCCCAAGAAGAAGAAGAATGACAAGACCAAGCTACCACCCCCTCTCCGACAAACTTTTGTGAAAGAAGGAGAGGGCGCATCGAAGAAGAAGAAAAATGTGAAAGGTGGTGGTGTCAAGAAAAACTCCACCATACCATCAAACATGGCCGGCGACTTTAATCCTTCATATGTTTTATGTCATGCTAGTGATGGTCATGTGTTTGCTAAATTTGTTGGTTCTTCTTATGAATACATTGAATGGTCCATTTGGGTTCCTAAGACCCTTGTTACTAACCTCAAAGGACCCATTACCAAATGGGTACCTAAATCCAAGCATTGATCTCTTGTAGGAGTTTGTTTCCGGTGGGGGATCATGGTTGCTCGATAGTGGAGCCACAAATCATATGACTGGAAGCAAAGACTTGGTGGTGGACGTGCATCTAGGTTCATCTATGGCCACCAACGTCGAATGGGGTGATGCTTCATCTTCTAAGGTATTGGGGCTTGGCAAGGTTGTTGTCTCTCATGATCTCACGATCGAGAAAGTCATGCTTGTTGAGTCCCTTGCATACAATTTACTTTCTGTTCGCCAACTTGCACTCATGGGCTTTGCTATATTCTTTGATATTGATACCGTGGCCCTCTTGTGGAGCAAGACTCTTAAAGTAGCCTATGTTGGGCATGTCGAGAACGGTCTTTATGTGGTTAACTTCTCGAAGCAACCCACTAAGATTGCGACATGTCTAATGGCTAAAGTTGATGTGGGATGGCTTTGGCATCGCCGTTTGGCCCATGTCAATATGAGATCTTTGCAAAGTCTTCTCAAGGGGGACCATGTCCGTGGACTAACAAATGTTAGCTTTGCCAAAGATCGTGCTTGCAGGGCTTGCATTGAAGGAAAGTTACATGAGACGGCTCACCCTCCCACGACTATCATCTATTCAAAAAGACCCCTAGAGCTTCTTCACATGGACCTCTTTGGGCCTCCATATTTTGATAGTCTTAGGGGTAGAAAGTACTGCCTGGTGATTGTGGATGATTACTCAAGATACACCTGGGTATACTTCTTCAAGAAGAAGAGTGAGACCCAACAAACCGTCATCAACTTTGCAAATGAAGCTCAATGACAACATGAAGCAAAGATTTTGATGATCATAAGTGACAACGGCATCGAGTTCAAGAACTACACCTTGGATGAGTTTCTTAGTGATGAGGGGATCAAACATCAATATGCAGCTCCCTATACCCCTCAACAAAACGGTGTAGCGGAGAGAAAGAACCGGACTTTGATGGATGCAGCAAGGACCATGATGGTGGAATTCAAATCTCCATACAACTTTTGGGCCGAAGCCATCAACACCGCATGCCATGCATCAAATCGGCTCTATCTTTGCAAAGGCTTGAACAAGACTCCATATGAGATACTTACCGGTAACAAGCCCAATCTCAAGTACTTCCGGGTACTCGGGTGTAAGTGTTTCATCCTCAAGAAAGGTGTTCGCTTGTCTAAATTTGAATCTAGAGCTCATGAGGGCATATTTGTTGGTTATGCTACAAACTCTCATGCTTACCGTGTCCTCAACAAGTCCAATGGACTCATTGAGGAGACGAGTAACGTAGAGTTTGATGAAAATAACGGCTCCCAAGTGGAGCAAAGTGGTACTTGTGATGCAGGTGATGAAATTCCTCCTCAAGCCATAAGAAGAATGGGTGTTGGATATATCCTACCCATTGAGGAACCCCTTGTGGCCGAAGGAGAAGGACAATGTTCCACTCAAGTGGAACCATCACCAACCCAAGACCCACACGCTTCCGAAGAACAAAGTGAAGGCCCTCAACCTGACGAACAAGGCCAAGTGCAAGATCAATCACAAGATGGTGGAGAGCCGCCAAATGATGCACAAGGCCAAGTTCTGTCCTCCGAGCAAGATCAAGGTCAAGAGGAAGCTCAAGATCAAGATCTAGCTCCTGACGACGCTCAAGATGATCAACTCAATGCTCCTCAGTTATCTCTTGAAGAGCAATTAGAGTGTCGTGCTGCAAAACTTGCCTCCAGGCTTGCTTCCAACGAACATCACATGGAGAACATTCTAGGAAGCATCAAAAGGGGGGGTAAGCACTCGTAGACAATTAGCAAACTATTGTGCTCATCAAGCTTTTGTCTCCTGTGTTGGACCTCAGAAGGTTTATGAGGCGCTCGAAGACCCTGATTGGCTCAATGCCATGCATGAAGAACTCCATAACTTCGAGCGCAACAAGTTGTGGCGTCTGGTGCCAAGACCAAAGGAGAACCATAATGTCATTGGAACCAAGTGGATCTTTAAGAACAAACAAGATGCTCATGGCATTGTCATCCGCAACAAGGCGCGTCTGGTGGCTCAAGGCTACTCCCAAGTCGAGGGTATCGACTACGGTGAAACCTTTGCCCCCATTGCTCGTCTTGAATCCATTCGTTTGTTGCTTGCTTATGCTTCCCATCATAACTTTAAATTGCAACAAATGGATGTGAAAAGTGCATTTCTTAATGGTCCTATTAATGAGTTGGTGTATGTTAAACAACCCCCGGGGTTCGAGGATCCTAAGCTCCCCAATCACGTGTACCAACTCAATAAGGCACTCTATGGCCTTAAACAAGCCCCACGTGCGTGGTATGAGCATCTTACCGAGTTGTTGCAAGATCGTGGGTTTGAAATTGGGAAAATCGACCCCACTCTTTTTACTAAGAAGGTCAAAGGGGAGTTGTTTGTATGCCAACTATATGTTGATGATATTATCTTTGGTTCTCCTAACAAAGCTTTCAATCATGAGTTCGCCGCACTCATGACCACACATTTTGAGATGTCCATGATGGGAGAGTTGAAGTATGTCCTTGGGTTTGAGATCAAACAAAGAAGAGAAGGCATCTTCATCAAACAATCCAAGTATACTCAATACATGCTCAAGAGGTTCAATCTAAGTGATGTCAAGACCGCTACTACCCCAATGCCGACCAAGTGCCAGCTTGACATTGATCCCAATGGTAAAGCGGTGGATCAAAAGGTATATCGTTCTATGATTGGATCCTTGCTTTACCTTTGTGCATCTAGGCTGGATATTATGTTGAGTGTGGGAATTTGTGCACGGTTTCAAGCCTCACCTAAGGAAATTCACTTTGTGGCAGTCAAGCGATTCTTTTGATATTTGGCTCATACCCCAAACTTTGGCTTATGGTACCCAAGAGGAGCAAACTTCAACCTTGTAGGTTTCTCTGATTCGGATTGGGCGGCAAACAAAGTGGATACGAAGTCCACTTCCGGAGGGTGCCAATTCCTTGGTTGCTCTCTCGTTAGTTGGTCTTCCAAAAAGCAAAGTTGTGTGTCTCTCTCGTCCACCAAAGCTGAGTATGTGGCAGCTGGCAGTTGTTGTGCTCAACTCTTATGGATGAGGCAAACTTTAAAGGATTACGGTGTCACTTGTGACAAAGTGCCTCTTCGGTGTGACAATGAAAGTGCCATCAAGATTTCTCTCAACCCGGTGCAACACTTCAAGACGAAGCATATAGAGATTCAGTATCACTTCATCCAGGATCATATAAGGCAAGGAGAGATCGAGGTTCACTATGTCAACACTCATGATAACCTTGTAGATATCTTCACGAAGCCGTTGGATGAAGCAAGATTTCGCGAGTTAAGGCATGAGCTAAATATCATTGATTTGAGCAATGTGGCTTGAGACTTTGCACACACCCCTCACACTCAATATAGTTATCTTGTCTAGATGTAGGCATGGACATAGGGGGAGTATTGTTCTCTCAATGAGCTATCCCTCCCCCCATTATGCATAAATTGATCAAGTCTTCGTCATTTGCCATATTTAGATGGTACAAGTGCTTCAAGACGAGTATTGGTCATGGGCCCAAGGATAGTTCTTTGCGGTGCCATACCAAATAACTCAAACATAGGTGGCCTTGGCCACCGACCTACTTGCCTTGCATGTGCGTTTCTTTGTTTTTTCTCTCTCTCCTTTGCTAAAAGCCTCTTGTCGAAACGTGCAAGTTCTTGGAGGAGCGGTACTACCGTGCGCAGTCACGGTACTACCGCAAAAGAGACTACGGTACTACCGCAAGTCCAGCACGGCAGTATTTTTTTACTGCCGCTGGTAGAGCGGTACTACCGCTTGGCGTGCGGTACTTCCACCCAAGCGGTACTACCGCGATGACCACGGTACTACCGTACGTATCCGAACGGGTGGGGGTTATAAGCGGGCAGGGGGAGTTCCAACTCCCCCATACCCATTCATCACCTAACCCCCACGCCGTCTCTCTCTCTCCCTCTCAAGAACGCCGCCGGAGGACCTCGCCGGATCTCCTCCCTCGGCCACTCTCCTCGCATTCCGACCGGTGGGATCGTTCCCCACCTCGACCTCTTGCCATGGATGAAGGTTTCTCCCCAAATCCCCTCTTCCTATTTGCCTAGTTGTTGTTTTTCGGGTTTGGGGAATTGCTTGGTGTTCTAGTGTTCTTCGTGTTCTTATCCATGGAAGATTAGGATGTAGGTGAGTGTTTTTGCACTAGAAATGCTAGTATGCATGTTGCTACCAAGTTACTATGATCAGCCGTAGTACCGTTATTCGATCTACGCGTTCTAGTCTAGATCCGTTCTTTTCCGATCTGACCCGAGCGGTACTACCGCTGGCTAACCGCGGTACTACCGCTCTGCCGCATAACTGCGCAGAAGTAAAAATTTACTACCGCATACTGAGCGGTACTACCGCAACACAGACGCGGTACTAATTTTTTACTTCCGTACTCGGTCGCGGAAGTAAACTTTTATTACCGCATACTGTGCGGTACTACCGCATCCCTTAAGCGGTACTACCGCTCACTAAGCGGTACTAATTTTTTACTTCCGCGTCCGTCAGGCAGTACTACCGCTTTCCGCCCGATCCCTCTCCCTAGCCCATCAAACTTGTTGATTTCCTCGGGAGAGCTTGAGGAGGCATCGATCTACACTTCCACCAAGAGATATTTGATTCCCCCCACTAATCCTTGTGGATCTTGTTACTCTTGGGTGTTTGAGCACCCTAGACGGTTGAGGTCACCTCGAAGCCATATTCCATTGTGGTGAAGCTTCGTGGTGTCGTTGGGAGCCTCCAATTCGGTTGTGCAGATAGCCCCAACCTTGTTTGTAAAGGTTCGGTTGCCGCCTTCAAGGGCACCACTAGTGGAATCACGACACCTTGCATTGTGTGAGGGCGTGAGGAGAATATGGTGGCCCTAGTGGCTTCTTGGGGAGCATTGTGCCTCCACACCGCTCCAACCGAGACGTACTTCCCCTCAAAGGGAAGGAACTTCGGCAACACATCCTCGTCTTCACCGGTTCCACTTGTGGTTATTTCTTACCTTTACTTTTGCAAGCTTTACTTGTTTATCTTATATAGCTTGCTTGTGAGGTTGTTATCTTTACTTTCTACTAGTTGTCATCTTAGTAACTTATCTAGACAACTTACTTTGCTGCTTAATTTAAAGTGGTTAAGAAAAGCTAAAAATTGTTAGTTGCCTATTCACCCCCCCTCTAGTCAACCATATCGATCCTTTCACAAAGGCAGGCGCTTACGCGACGATGAGCGAAGGATTCCCCCAGATCTCCGAAGGCCCGGCTTCGATGCAAGGTCTATCCTTGTGCAGGGGCTGGTCAACCGGAACAGGGCATTCAGAGAAGAGCAAGGACGAGATCGTCCGAGTGGAAACCGAGCACCTGTCTCTGGGCCCGAGTGTTTTAGCAGTGCCATCCGGGCTGCTGAGATCCCCCCAAACTTCAGGTTGGCAGCGGGGGTGAATAAGTTCACCGGCGAGTCAAAACCAGACACCTGTCTAGATGACTACCGAGTGGCTGTGTAGATCGGAGGCGGCAACGACGACGTAGCCATGAAGCACCTTCCTCTGATGCTAGGCGGTTCAGCTCGGTCGTGGCTCAGTCGGTTGGCCCCTGGGAGTATATACAGCTGGGAGGAGCTAGCCCGAGTGTTCATTCGGACCTTCGAGGGCACATGCAAGCGGCCTGCTGGTCTCGCGGAGCTTCAACATTGCGTGCAGAAGCCGAATGAAACCCTGAGGGATTACATACAACGATGGACCACCTTGCATCACACGGCGGAAAATGTGTCTGAGCATCAAGCAGTTTGCGCCTTCAAGGAGGGCGTGCGATGCCGAGAGCTCAATTTGAAGTTTGGTCGAACGGGTGATATGTCCTAGTCCCGGATGATGGAGATTGCCAGTCGGTATGCAAACGGCGAAGAGGCTGATCGGCTCCGTAGTGGCAAGAAACCAGTCAGGCAAGATGATCAGAATTCCAATTGGAAGCCCAAGCGCAAGGCCGAGCCAGCTGCTCAGGGCGAAGCTGCGGTGGTCAACCAAGGGAAAGGCAAAGGAAAGCCGAAGGGGCCCCGGGTCCCCGAGAAAGTAAAGGATCAAGCTGGGAATGATGTACTCGACCAGCCGTGTCCTATTCACACGAAGAAAGATGAAGAGGGAAACTTGGTGTATCCCAAGCACACCACTCGACAGTGCCGGCTCCTGATCCAGAACTTCCAGAAAGATCAGTCGACTGAGAAGGAAAAGGAATTAGAGGAGACCGAAGACAAGGAAGGGGATGGAGGATACCCCAGATCAACTCCACTTTGGTGATCGTCGCAGACGTCGAGAGCAAAAGTCGACTGAAAGTCATCAACAGAGAAGTCAACATGATTGCCCTGGCAACCACCACGTTTCTGAAGTGGTCCAAGACCCCCATCACATTCGACCAGTCTGATCACCCTGCACACATTGCTAGCCCTGGGCGGCAGGCGCTGGTGGTCGACCCAGTGGTCGAGGGCACACGTCTGACCAGGGACCTGATGGATGGAGGCAGTGGTTTGAATATTCTGTATGCAGCAACCCTCCGGGATATGGGCATCCCGATGTCCAAGCTGAGTGAAAGCAACATGAGATTCCGCGGGGTCATCTCCGGGAATAAGGCTGACTCACTTGGCCAAATCACACTCGACGTAGTCTTTGGCGACTCGAAGAATTTTCGCAAAGAGAAGCTGACGTTTGAAGTGGTGGACTTCAACAGCGCTTATCATGCCATTCTGGGTAGGCCCGCCTACGCCAGGTTCATGGCTCGACCGTGTTATGTATACCTCAAGCTGAAGATGCCGGGACCCAATGGCGTTATAACCATCACAGGGAACCGTCAGAAAGCGGAAGAGTGCTTCCAGAAAGGCTCGAAGATCGCTGACGAGTAGATGGCAGCAATAGAGATGGAGGAGTACCAGAAAAGCGTGGATCCGAGTGACTTGCTGCGGGCCAAGAAGGCGGCTTCCGAGTCATCTTTCCAGTCGGCTGGGGAGACGAAGCCCGTACACATCCACCCCACCGACCCCAATGCAGCACCGACCCACATTTCCACTACACTCGACAGCAAATAGGAAGAAGCGCTCATCCAGTTCCTCCGTGAAAACTGGGACATCTTCGCATGGAAACCATCCGACATGCCAGGTGTACCCAGGGGACTGGCTGAGCACCATTTGCGAGTCGACCCAAAAGTGAAACCTGTGAAGGAACATCTCTGTCGATCCACTGCGGAGAAGAGAAAGGCAATTGGCGAGGAAGTGGCTCGGCTTCTGGCAGCTGAGTTCATCCGCGAGATCTACCACTCCGAGTGGCTCGCCAATGTCGTCATGGTCCCCAAGAAGGACAAGTCTCTCCGCATGTGCATCGATTTCAAGCATATCAATCGGGCCTGCCCGAAGGATCATTTTCCTCTCCCCCGCATCGATCAGATAGTCGACTCGACTACGGGATGCGAGCGTTTGTCCTTTCTGGATGCGTATTCCGGGTACCATTAGATCCGTTTGTTCGGACCCGATGAAATCAAGACAACTTTCATCACCCCGTTCGGGTGTTTCTGTTATGTCACCATGCCTTTCGGTCTCAAAAATGTCGGCGCTACCTTCATGCGCATGATCCAGAAGTGCCCGCTGAAGCAAATCAGTCGGAACGTCGAAGCATACATGGATGACATTGTGGTCAAGTCACGGAAAGGTTCCGACCTGCTGACTGACCTCGCTGAGACATTCGCAAATTTGAGAAGCTATGATATCAAGCTCAATCCATTGAAGTGTACGTTTGGAGTTCCTAGCGGCAAGTTACTCGGTTTCCTAGTTTCCGAACGAGGAATCGACGCCAACCCAGAGAAGGTCAGCACCATCCTCCGAATGAAACGCCCCGAGCGTATACACGACGTCCATAAGCTTACTGGTTGCTTGGCCGCATTGAGTCGATTCATTTCTCGTCTCGGTGAGAAGGCATTGCCTCTCTACCGACTGATGAAGAAATCAGAAAAGTTCGAGTGGAATTCCGAAGCCGAAGCAGCGTTTGAAGAGCTCAAAGCCCTGCTGTCCACCCAGCCGGTGCTTGTTGCCCCAGTCAGCAAAGAGCCTCTCTTACTATACATTGCAGCCACCAGACAAGTTGTCAGCACTATACTCACGGTCGAGCGGGAAGAAGAAGGCAAGGCCTACAAAGTCCAGCGCCCAATCTATTACATATCTGAAGTTTTGACTCCCTCCAAGCAAAGGTACCCGCATTACCAGAAGCTTGTGTACGGGATTTACTTGACCGAAAGAAGGTTGCCCACTACTTCTCAGATCATACAATCTCAGTCATCAGCGACACCCCTCTGTCAGAGATTCTGAACAACCGAGACGCAACCGGTCGAGTGGCAAAATGGGCGATTGAACTTCTTCCATTAGATATCAAGTTTGAAGCGAAGAAAGCCATCAAGTCTCAGGCTATAGCAGATTTCGTGGCCGAGTGGATAGAACAAGAGCTGGCGACTCAAGTTCAGTCAGATCACTGGACTACGTTCTTTGATGGATCCAATATGTTGGACGGATCTGGCGCAGGCGTGGTCCTGGTATCTCCCAGGGGCGACAAGTTAGTTACGACCTTCAAATCCACTTTGACTCATTGAACAACGAGGCTGAGTACGAAGTACTTTTGTACGGGTTGCACATAGCCATCTCACTCGGCGTCCATCGCCTGATGGTCTACGGCGACTCAGACTTAGTGGTGAACCAAGTGATGAAGGAATGGGACGTCAGGAGCGCGGCAATGACCAGTTATTGCAGTGCAGTACGGAAGCTTGAAAAGAAGTTCGAAGGTTTAGAGCTCCATCACGTGCCCAGAGCCAAGAATCAGCTTGCCGATGACCTCGCAAAAATTGGGTTGACTCGGAAGCCTATACCCAAGAATGTGTTTCTGGAACACCTGCACACCCCTTCAGTCAAAGAAGACCCCTTCACGGAGGAACCCCCACAGCCAGTCAGTGCGTCAGATCCGACTGAAGTCGAAGTGCCTGCGGTGGTCGACCTGATCATGGAGGTTTTAGTGATTACGCCCGACTGGACTGTGCCATACATAGCATATCTGCTCAGGCAAGAACTCCCGGAAGAAGAAGAAGAAGCGTGCCAGATCGTCCGTCGATCCAAGGCGTTCACCGTCATTCAGGGTCAACTCTACAGAGAAAGTGTCACCGGAGTCGCTCATCGCTGCATCACCCCAGAGGAGGGTCGACTGATTCTGAATGAGATTCACTCGGGGACTTGTGGCCACCACGCTTCCTCTCGGAATATAGTGGCCAAAGCGTACCGAGTCGGGTTTTATTGGCCCCGAGCCAACGAGATGGCCAAAGATATTGTGGATAAGTGCGAAGGCTGCCAGTTCTACTCCAACATGTCCCACAAGCCAGCGTCTGCCTTAAAGACCATTCCGCTAGTTTGGCCCTTTGCCGTTTGGGGCTTGGACATGGTTGGCCCCTTCAAAACTGCCAGAAGCGGATTCACTCACCTGCTCGTGGCGGTCGACAAGTTCACCAAATGGATTGAGGCCAAGCCCATCAAGAACCTCGAGTCGAGCACTGCCATCAGCTTCATCAGGGAATTGATATTCAGATATGGAGTCCCCCACATCACCATCATGGACAACGGCTCCAACTTTGACTCGAATGAATTCACAGCATTCTGTTTATCTCAAGGAACGCGAGTCGACTATGCCTCCGTAGCACATCCGCAGTCAAATGGACAGGCAGAAAGGGCAAACGGTTTGATTCTCCAAGGCCTGAAGCCACGGCTCATGCGTGACCTTAAGCATGCCGCCGGGGCTTGGGTAACTGAACTACCCTCTGTGTTATGGGGTCTGAGGACAACTCCAAACCGGTCGACTGGCCGTACCTCTTTCTTCATGGTCTATGGGGCTGAAGCCGTGCTGCCGAGTGATTTGTTACATAATGCCACCCGAGTGGAACTCTTCTCCGAAGCCGAAGCAGAGCAAGCTCGTCAGGATGCAGTTGACCTCTTGGAGGAAGAACGTGAGATGGCCTTGATCCGGTCGACCATCTATCAACAAGACCTGCGTCGATTCCATGCTCGCAACGTCCGAAGCCGAGCATTTCAGGAACGAGACATGGTTCTTCGAGTGCATCCGAAACGACCACACAAGCTCGCCCCATCCTGGGAAGGCCCCTTCATCATCACCAAGGTGCTGCGCAATGGAGCGTATCACCTCTACAACGTCGCTAAGAAGAAAGACGAACCTCGTTCGTGGAACGCGGACCTGCTCCGCCACTTCTACACTTGAAACACTCGAACGGTCGAGTTGTAATAAAGATTTTCCGGTTTATTTCAAAGACAAGTTTGCAACGATCCCTTAATGATTGTTGGTTTCTAAGATGCCGGTCTTCAAAATCCCCCAGTGGGTGCTTAGCCGCGAACCAGATTCGCCTAAGTTACAAAAACCACTCCGAGTGAAGAGCAACCCTCTCACTTGGGGGCTTAGCCGCGAACCCGATTCGCCTAAGTTACAAAAACTACTCCGAGTGAAGAGCAACCCTCTCACTCGGGGGCTTAGCCGCGAACCCGATTCGCCTAATCTACAAAAACTACTCCGAGTGAAGAGCAACCCTCTCACTCGAGGGCTTAGCCGCGAACCCGATTCACCTAAGTTACAAAAACTAC
>LR738714.1:17007848-17028860 GCA_902687465.1 Secale cereale | reverse complement strand
TGAGTGAAGAGCAACCCTCTCACTCGGGGGCTTAGCTGCGACCCCGTGATCGCCTAAGTTACAAAAACCACTTCGAGTGAAGAGCAACCCTCTCACTCGGGGGCTTAGCTGCGGTCCTCCGAGCTGCGTCATAAGTACAATGTGGCTCTATCTTCCGAGCTCCGCCACAAATACAACGCAGCTTGGAATCGCCTAAGTTATGTGAACCACTCCGAGTGCAGAGCAACCTTCTCACTCGGGGGCTTAGCTGCGGTCCTACGAGCTCCACCACAAGCACAACGTTGCCGTCAAGACGTCGACTCAAAATCCAAACGATCAGAAGGAGTCGGAAGCAAAGCAAGCAAACGCGAAAGGAATCAAATCCGTATAAAAGCCCCGCAAGATTCTGGCAAGAGTACCTGGGCCACGAGCCCATGAGAGTTTAACGGTTACAGGACCACTCGGCATACCGAGGTAAATTGAATCAAAGTATCAAAGTTCATTCACTCCTCAGGAGGAGGCGGACTCGCTGGTGCAACAAACTCGTCTAGGTCGATCCCATCGGCGATGCGGGTGGCAGCTTCCAAGAAAGTCTCCATGAAGGACTCGAACTGGAGCTCCTTCGTGTTGGCAACCTTGAGCGCCGTCTGCCTTCTCTCCTTCACTTCCTTGCAGTGCACACGGACCAAGGATAGCGCCACGTCAGCTCCACAGCAGGCAGATGACTTCTTCCACTCCTGCACTCGACCAGGGATCTCATTGAGTCGAGTCATCAGAGACTCGAGGTCGTTCTCCTGCACAACTCCCCTCCAAAGTGCGGCATCGATCCGGGCCATCACTACTTTCAGCCGGCCCAAGTAGCCCGTGGCAGCAGTGAGGCGGGACTCCAGCCTCAGGATATTCATGGCAGCTTCGTCCTTGACAATGGAATTGACCGGGTCCAGACCAGGTCCGATCCGCCCAGTCTCTGCTTCAAAGTTGCGGCAGAATTCTACACAACAAGGAACGCGTCGAGTCAGCAAGCAAATTACGGGTCGACCGATTCGGCTAAGTCTGAGCAAAAGAGATATACCTTCAAGCACGAGATACCACTTCTTGGTGAGGTCGCTCAGATAAGCTTCCAGATCGTTCTTCTTCTGGAAGAGGCCCTCGTATTTCTCGTTCAGGGCATTCTTAGCACCCTTCAGTCGAGTCACTTCTTGGTTGGCCGTGTCGAGAGAACCCTTCAACCTGATGATCTCCGCCTCGAGCATGCCAACGGAAGCCAACTTCTGCTCCGCCAGTTCAGTTTTTTCCTGAGCCTTCTGCTGCGCCGCCACCAAGTCGAGGTCTTTCTGCTCCAAGGCCGCCTTCAGTTGATCTACAAGAGACATCACTAGACAGATGAACATGAGGAAACACAGGACATACTTATCAAAGGTTAGTCGACGAGTTGCTCACGTCAGTTACCAGCTGCTTCGCCCTGCGTCTTCTTCAGGTGGTCCCGAGCCAGCTGCAAGTCGAGATTGAGCTGGATCTGCTTCTTCTCAAGATCCGCAAATTTGGCTCCAAACTCGCAAGATCTCTGCATCAACACAACAAATCAGAATTGTAAGACTACAGTCGAGTCAAACACTCAATCGCAGTCTCGGGGACTACACCCAGTGGGTGCACTGAACGTGCCCCCACTGGTTCTCGCCTGGCCAAGATCAGTCTGGCCCGAGCTAAAAAAAACAGGGAGGAAAGTTCTATTACCAGACCATGGCCGACAACCAGCAGTCGACCACGGTCTCGGGGGCTACACCCAGTGGGTGCACTAAGTGTGCCTCGTACGCCGCCTTCGTCCTCTCCATCATCAGCCCCGCCTGACGAACGGCTTCTTGAGCCACGCCCACGGGATCCTCCGGGAGGCGATAGGTGGAGAAGAGAACGGACGATGGAGCGGGCGCTAGGTCGACGGTCGGAGCAGGCGCTGGGTCGACGAACGGAGCAAGCACTGGGTCAACGGCTGGAGCAGGCGCTGAGTCGACGGCCCCTCCAGCCGACGAAGGTGGACGCACGGTCGACACGGGGACGGCGAAGGAGACCGTGGTCCGGACCACGTCTTCCTGTTGCTGGGCCTCAGGGCCAGAAGGCACCTTCCGGCCCTTCCTTCCCGTGCATCGTCGAGCCACTCTCGAGCGCTCCTCGTCATCATCATCATCGTATGGGAGCTCTATGACATGGCGTGCCACTTCAAAAAAGACAACTATGAGGTTCAATCGACCGTCAGCTCAGACCGACGAAAAGCAAAGCACGATCTACAACTCGCACCTGCGCGGGACGTAGCAGCATCCGCGGTCTCCTCATCGTCCCGACCCTTGTCGATATCCATTGAGGTTGCAGAAGCAGCAGCACTGAAAAATTTCCTTGAAGATGATTCGACGAAGACAGAGTCGACCTCCGAAAGGCAGAAAGAAATAAAGCTGAACATCACTTACGTGGAGGCGATGGGGACATCCACCTTGATCTTGGGCAGGGCCTTCCGGGGCTTTGCGGTGGTGACCTTGGGTTGCTTGGGCGCCTTCTCAGATGGGTCAGGAGTGGCCGTACGAGCCCGCTTTGGCACCTGGGAGCTGGAAGGACCCATCCGAGAGCGCACAACCCCTGGGCCGTGCTTCTCCTTGGATCGCTTCTCGCCACGGGGAGGCGACTCGACCTCCTCCCCGTTGCTGGAATCCTCGCTCTCCTCTTCGGTCTCTTCGTCAGACTTCCACTCGGAGACGTCGCCCACGCCCTCTTCTCCCTCTTGGACCTAATCCCTGTTGGGCACCGAGTACATTTCAGTGTAGATCTACAGAGAAGAAAGATTAGCCAAATGTTAGTCAGACTAGTCAAGACAACTGCAAGCCAAGAACAAGAACATCACTCGGAAGCCAAGGCCAGACCTTGTCAGGAAGATGGTCGGCGTCGAATGGGAGAACCCTTCCGGACCCCCTGGGGTTGTCTTTGTTCCCCGTGATACACTTCAGGCACTGCGCCACATACTTCACGTCCGCTGCCTCTGGGTGGATCCTCCGTATGAGGTACACCTCAAGCAGGTCCAACCCTGTGACCCCCTCACGGACCAGTTGGATGACCCGTTCAACCAGCATGTCCACTTTCGCCCTCTCGGCCCGACCCACAATCAATGACGGAGGCTGGCTGGCTCGATCAAGAGAGAAGGGAGGAAGCCCGGTCGACTGACCAGGAGTCGGCTTGTCCTTATAATAGAACCAAGTCCACTGCCAGCCCCGAACCGACTCTGGAAGAATCATAGCAGGAAAGGCGCTCCTATTCCTAAGCTGGATGCCTAGCCCGCCGCACGCTTGGAGGACGTGCGTCTTCTCGTCACTCGGGTTCGCCTTCTTGACGGTTTGCGAGCGACAAGTGAAGATACGTTTGAACAAACCCCAATGCGGCCGACAGCCGAGGAAGTTCTCACACATCGAGATAAACGCAGCAAGGAAGGCAATGCAGTTGGGAGTGAAGTACTGCAGCTGGGCGCCGAAGAAAATCAGAAAGGCACAAAAGAAAGGGTGCGGGGCATGGAGAAACCTCGGCCGACGTGAGTCGCGAGGAGGACGCACTCGCCCTCCCGCGGCCGGGGCTCGAGCTCGCCTTCCGGCACCCGCCAGGAGCCGCGGCCGACCAGCCCCTCTTCCTCCAGCTCCTCCATGTCCTCCACCGTGATGGTGGACCTGATCCAGCCCCCTGGATCCAACCAGGAGGGAGCCCGGACATCGACGACGACCCGCCGCGGCCAGACCGCTTCCCCTTCCCCGTCGCCGCCTTCCTCGAGCGCTCCGTCGCCGTGGTCTTGTCTTTGCCCATGGCACACGAGCCGGCGTTGGCTGTGGAGAAAGCAAGAAGGAGCAGAGGCACGGCGGAGAGGCAGAGGCGAAAGAACAGAGAATGGGCGCACAGTGCCCTCGTCACGGGCTCGGCGCGCATTTATAGCACCACGGTCGAGTGACTGACTGGTGGCCCCGAGCGATCCTATCAAATCCCGCAACAGGCGTGGACGCGGTACGTGGCAAAAAAGGCGGCACGAAGATCGAGGCATCCCGAACATATCCGATCCGATCGCCACGGCACGACCCGTCCCGCGCGCTTCCCCAAATTTCGAAATCCCGCAAAATCCGGCGACCAGAGAACATCCAATCCCGCCAAAAACTGCGCACACCAACGACACTCTGCACCTCACGCAAAGTTCAGTCGACAGGCAACACAACGAACACACTTGACGGTTCCAGAATCGATCGACGCGACCAAGACGAGATTGAAAGAACAATCTATTCCACAAGCTTAGGGAAGACTACCTCAAGGGCGTCGAACCCGGGCCAAGGCTCTCTTCAGCACTCTCTCCTGCTCAAGCCTCAATCCATTCGGGGGCTACTGACGAGGTTACAGACCTAGGGTAGGGTCACAGGCCTGACCAACGTACCCCTCCCAAGGTCACTACCCCAGAAGATTAAAAGACAAAACCGATAACGGTAAGGACAGTCGACTGAGACAGCCCAAGAGGACATCCCACTCGACTGGACACCACCTACCAGACGACTCAACTTCACTCAACCCGTACAAGGCACTCGACCCCCGAAGGTCAAAGGTCCCTCAGGATAACAACGGTCTGGGATTTACTCACCGTAGTGAATGCCTTTATTACTCTTTACTGTAAACGTTATCAGTAACGCCCGCCTTAATGTACATTGAACCCTTAGTAACGTGGAGCATGGCTGGGGTCCTGGCACACTATATAAGCCACCCCCTCCTCCTGTACAAGGGTTCGCATCCCTGTAACTCATACATATACACACTTCAGTCGACCGCCTCCGGGCACCGAGATGTAGGGTTGTTACTTCCTCTGAGAAGGGCCTGAACTCATAAAACACATCGTGTACAACTCCACCATAGCTAGGGCCTTGCCTCCTCATTCGTAGCCCCTACTCGTACTGTCAGACTTAGAACCACGACACTGCACGCCTGGTTGATCATGCCTCCTCGCCTCCATCTATGCTTAATTACTGAATTTTAGTTGCAAAAATTAGATACTGGTAGTGATTTTTAGCTTCATATTTTGACAAATCGCAGTGTTACAAGGTTGGCAAATGGCAATATTACTAGATCAATAAATGTCAATCTTTCGAGTTTGAAAAATAGCAACATACCCAATATGACAGATGCAAATCTTACCAAATTGTTTGTAAGTGGTTCACACGGGTCATCCAAAAGAACCGTTTGTGTTCAAGAGATGCACAAATCCTGCTCCCACTTTGCATACGGGTATTCTATCTAAAACGTTTGCGATCAAGAGATGTAGTTCAAATTTGAATTATGCACATAAATGCATTGAACACTCACTAAATGCATAAAAATGTCCAAACGAACCCTGAAAAATCACAAACAATAACACAACACTCCTATTGTTCTATGTTGACACGAGAAAAAATTTGAAAGCAATAAGAGGCAATAGATATCGTTTTGCCCGCAAAGTTGGGGTTGTCCCTACCGAAACCATCATGCTTGTTGTGAGAAGCTCTGATCTGTGAGAAGCATATACCCAAACCTGCCCCAAATGGGGCAAAAAAAATACCACGTCATGTTGATGCCGCTCCATGATAGCATGCCAAGTTTCATGAATTTCAGACGTGTTTTGGATTTACTAGAATTTAAAAACCAGGTATCTCAATGTTTGCGGCCGAGTGACGGTGGTAGGGTGTTTGACATTCATTCCCATTTCTTGCATGGGACCTAGGCATGCACCCAAGGACAAAGATTTGATTTTTCAACCAATTTATATGCACTGGAGCATGTGCATGTAGTTCAAATTTTAATTATTCACACAACACTCCTGTTGTTCTATGTTGACACGAGAAAAAATTTGAAAGCAATAAGAGGCAATGGATATCGTTTCGCCCCCAAAGTTGGGGTGTTCCCTACCGGAACCATCATGCTTGTTGTGAGAAGCTCTGGTTTGTGAGAAACATATACCCAAACCTACCTCAAATGGGACAAAACAATTACCACGGAATGTTGATACCGCTCCATGATAGCATGCCAAGTTTCATGAATTCCAAACGAGTTTTGGATTTACTAGAATTTAAAAGCCAGGTATCTCAATGTTTGCGGCGAGTGACGGTGGCAGGGTGTTTGACATTCATTCACATTTCTTGCATGGGACCTAAGCATGCACCCAAGGACAAAGATTTGATTTTTCAACTAATTTATATGCACGGGAGCATGTGCATGTAGTTCGAATTTGAATTATGCACATAAATGCATTGAAAACTCACTTAATGCATAAAAATATCCAAACGAACCTTGAAAAATCACAAAAAATAACACAACACTCCTGTTGTTCTATGTTGACATGAGAAAAAATTTGAAAGCAATAAGAGGCAATGGATATCATTTCCACCCCAAAGTTGGGGCGGTCCCTACCGAAACCATCATGCTTGTTGTGAGAAGCTCTAGTTTGTGAGAAGCATATACCCAAACCTGCCCCAAATGGGACAAAAAAAATCCATGGCATGTTGATGCCGCTCCATGATAGCATGCCAAGTTTCATGAATTTCAGACGAGTTTTGGATTTACTAGAATTTCAAAACCAGGTATCTCAATGGTTGCGGCCGAGTGACGGTGGCAGGGTGTTTGACATTCATTCCCATTTCTTGCATGGGACCTAAGCATGCACCCAAGGACAAATATTTGATTTTTCAACCAATTTATATGCACCGGAGCATGTGCATGTAGTTCAAATTTGAATTATGCACATAAATGCATTGAAAACTCACTTAATGCATAAAAATGTCCAAACGAACCCTGAATAATTCCAGTTCTTTTATGATCACTGTAGATAAAAGGTCTAGCAATTCAAACACCGTCCATGGCCAATGTGACCCCATTATGTAATTCAAATCAAGACAAAAAATTAAGTAGATCCCACACAGTTTATTATAACCAACCGTGTGAGATGTAGCACAAAATATCTTGGAGCACCATCGGAGTATAGTATGCATACGGCTTACGCGAGAAGGTGCGATGGCTACAGTCCATAGCCCGCTCTGAATAAGGGACCGTGTCTGATGACACTTTGCACGCCAGTTTTTTGGCTGAAGCGATTCCAAATTTTCGGCTTTCGCGGAAATATCTACCTCCCCGCCCCTCCCCCTCACCAAAAGCCACATTTCCCCTCTTTCCGCCTTCCTTTCCAAGTTGAAACCTTCATTCCTTGCTTGCAGTGCCATCGCCTCCTCCCCGACGACCTTCCTTCACGCTGCTCGGCCTCGCCTATCCAGGCAGGTAATCCACACTCGACCTCCATCCTCCTCCTCCTTCCATATCCCACATGCCTCGACCGCCGACGCGAGCACGACACCTTCCACCTAAATCACCGACCCCTCAACCAAATAAGCGCCAGCCTAAGCCATGGTGCACGCAGTATAGCCAGGACTTCAAGGAGCATTTGGTAGCTGAGAAGCAAATCGCGGCCGCACGCGCGGATGAGGTCGCGATGGCTGCCATTCGTGCCGACCCCTAGAACTTGGAGGAGCACCTCGCCATCGAGGCCACCGTAGACGCCTCGCGTGCCGACGCCGCGACGCGGTTGGCTGCTTTAAACGACAGTTCGTGGCGTTTTCTCGAGGCCACCGTTGGTGCCTTCGACGAAGACTACGAGGTGTTTTCTCAGCGTGCACGTGCTTACCTCATCTCAAGAGCCAGCAGGTTCGTGCCCGGAGCGGCTCAGGCAACTCACCACTACAACGAGGGCACCCACTATGCCGAGGCCTCGCCCTCTTCCATGTCCAAGGAGCCAATCATCATCGATATCTCCGATAATGAGGAGTAGCTTGTCTTATTAGCTCACTATAAGGACCCATGTTCAGTTTACTAGCTACTGCATTTCTTAAACAAATTCTAGTGAATTGTGCTATCTACTTTTACCATGGAATCTTCTACTATAGTGTATATGGTCTATATGTCATGCAATGTGGTGTTCAATTAACTTCTTGGTTCAATTCTGCAAATGTGATGTTCAATTCTTCAGGGTGCAATATTTCCAAGTTGTTAAACATACTTGGTTTGGTTAACTGTTTGATCTTCTATTAGGAGTATGTTATATTGTTCAATTGGTGTTTAGTTAACTGCTTGGTTCATTTTTTGTGGATTGGTTCACTTGTTGTGGTGTTTAATTAATTGTTTGGTTCAATTCTGCAATGCGATGTTCAATTGTTGTGGCTGCATTCTGTTATTGTATACCATGTGAGGAATAAATCGAATTTGGTTGTACTAAATACATGAGAAACAAATACAATTCCTATATTTCCATGTTGTTAAGCATTCTTGGTTTGGTTAGTTGTCTGATCTTCTATTAGGACTATGTTATATTGTGCAATGTGGTGCTCAGTTAATGTTTGGTTCATTTGTTGTGGTGTTTAGTTAACTGCTTGGTTCAATTCTGCAATGCGATGTTCAATTGTTGTGGCTACATTCTCTTATTGTATACCATGTGAGGAATAAATCGAATTTGGCTGCACTTAATACATGAGAAACATATACAAGTGCTATATTTCCTAGTTCTTAATCATGCTTGCTTTGGATAAATGGGGTTTCCATGTGGCATGAATTAATCTGATGAATCTGCAATGTGCTTATTTTTCATCAACATATTTTACTAATAGCATGCGAACCCTTACTTAACCTGATGGCTAACTATCTTATATGTGTTGCAGGGAAATAATGGGAAGCACTGAGGTTTACAAGATGATACTAACTATTATACCTTACCTTTTTGTATTCCTTTGCCCCATTTCCAATATAGAGAAGATATTTATGCACATCCTTGTTTTCAGGCTTCACTGATTATTACCTCTTAAACCACCTCTGTGGTCAGGAGGCGAGGAAAGTTTTCATACAACACCCACGGTTCAATATTGAAGTGTTCCTGAAGAGGTCGAAGGATGGACGGTCAATCATCCACAGGAACTGGCCTAAAGTTGCAAAGACCTTCAACATGAATGAAGGCTCAATATTTGCCTTCCGCTTCAGCAGTTTTTCAGATGAGATGCATCTCTCTGTGTACCGTCAATGATGCTAATTTTGAAAGGTTCTAGATGTTTCATGTGAAACTTGCTGCTTGTGCAGTTGTGTAATTGGGTGGCTGAGTGCTGAAGCTATATCATGTTGTATTACGATGTATTTAAATTATGAAATTCTGCTTCCTTGATATGAAAATGGAATATATTATGTCCTTAATATGAATGTCGATTAGATTAGTAAATGAATTATTAATAATAGGGAAATCAGCTTGCTAATTGGGTTTTCCTATTGCAAACGGTTAATGAGAAAACACCGTGGACGATGACCTCAGGGAATGCACATAATTTCTATGAATAAACCGTGTTGGATCAATGAACAATCACATACGACATTCTCTTCAAAACTATTTGCGTCACGCCACCTTGCGCAAACGTTTTTCTTGGAGTGACTGTGTGAGATGTATATACGAACGGAAATGTTTAGCGGTGACTGACTGTGTGGGATGTACTTACGACCGGAAATGATTTCACCTGTATAATTGTATTTTTTAGCACTACTGTACGTATTTCTATATTTGAGTGCTCACCGGTCGCACACGACCTCATTTTGCCGAGCGTGTGTGCCAGGACGGAATATCCCCGACGATTTCTGGGTCGTGTGGGAAGGACCCCCCTATCGCCCACACTCACTTGGCGACGGTTCCGAATGCCGTCGCAGAAAGGAGTTTAAAACCGTTTATTTAGGATCGACGCATACCAGTGTCTTCACATCTTTGGTGTCTCTTCTATCCTATCATCGTCGCAACTACTCTTCATAAGCTCGCTCCACGCACTCTCCCTTGTGTATTTCTTGGATCCCCTGCTAACACCAAGGGATATCGTATGTTCCAGGTTCACACAGCTTCATCGCGCCACGACACGTTTTGACGAGCGATGTTTTCCTTTTCAGCAGAAACAGCTGGCAGCCTCTTCCTCGATGCATGTTGGTCCCTTTGTGGTTGGCCCTCCTCAGCGGCGGGCTCTTGGTTCCCCGCCTCAGACACCTCACAGGACGGCGGCCATGACACCAGACTTTCCGTCCGGAACCGCTGCCACGGCCCCGCTCCACCCGGCTCGGTCGCCATGACACTAGACTCTTCGTCCGGCATGGCCGCTGTGACACCAGACTCACCACTTAGGTCAACTCCATCGCGCGACCCTATCCTATCCAGCCCCGTTCGTTTGGGGTAAAACGGACGACGGAGGCGGCCCGGCACGCGACGGTCCGGATTCATCTTGTCCATTTTGTGTTCGGGCCGACCCATTTCGAGCGCAAACTTGCGCCGGGTTTGGGTCACGGCGGACAGCGAACGGACGCCTCGAACGTCCGCGTCGGGGCCGCGTGACAGGCGGCCACCTACCTCCCATCCGCCCACATAAACGTGCACGGACGGGTGGCCCCACCTGTCATCCGCACGTCGAGCGGTCGCCGTCCTTCTTTAAGTGGGAAGCGTGGACGGGTCATCGTCCACACTGCCCCACGCCACCCTACGGCCTCCTCGAAACCCGACAGGCCAAACCCTAGCCCTCCCTTGTCCTCGAGCTCGCCGGCCGGCCAGCCATGAGGTTTTGGAACCGCAAGGGGAAGCACGACCGTGAGGCCGGCTCCTCCTTGGGGCGCCGCCGCGGCTCCGTGAAGAAGTAGGAGCCCGCGTCGCCATCGCCACCACGCCGGCCGCCTTCTCCATCGCGCCCACGTACGCCGGCGAGCGCGACCGGCACTACATCCGCGCGGATGTGTGCCGCCGTTATTGGGAGACGAGGACGCCGCTCCCCTGGAGCGACGTCCACCTCCCCAATAACTGGCATTTGTCCGCCAACCGGGTCCCTATCCCGCCGGTCCCGACGAGCGGCTGTGCGCGCGACGAGGAGATCCAGCGCCGCCGCCGCCTCCTCCCCGACGACCTATTCTACGATCCCAGGTACACCCCCGACTCCGTCCTGTGGGACACCTGGTTTCGTGACGAGCACGACACCAGGCACGCGTCCTTCTTCGCCGGCACGTCGACGAGGCCGCGGCGGCCACGACAGGCGCGCGCGGCGCCTGCTCCCCTGGAGCGCGGGCGTAGGCGTGTGCGCGACGTCACTCCCACGTCGTCACCTTCCCCGTTTCCGTCGCCACCTCCCCCTCCTCGCATGTCAGCGGAGGAGGAGGCCCGTCTCCTGCAGCAGGTCATGGACGACTCCATGAACACGCATGACGAGCGGCAGTGGGACGGCTTGGAGGAGCCGAGGAGGCCATGGCTTTCTCTGCCGCCGGGGACGTCGCCTTCCCGGAGCTGTAGAGGAAGGAGGACCCGCCGGCCGCATTCCAGCAGCTGCTGGGCTAGGGGTGGTGCTGGACCTGCACTGCTCCGGAGATGGCCGCCGGCGTGGGCGTGAACTGGTGCCCCACTCCACCGCGGTCACCGGAGCGGGAGGCGTCGCCACGGGGGGAGGTGGTGCAGGCACCTCCGGCCGTCCAGCCCGCCCCCGTCTACCACGCACCGCCGGCCCACCTGTGGACGCCGCCGGCCTACGTCAACCTCGTCAGCGACGATGACGACACCGGCGGCCAGTGAAGACGGCCACGGCCACGGCAGTACGGCATCGACGGGCGCGGCAAGAGCGCGCGGGAGGCGGTTTTTATTTTGTTTTTATGTTAATTATGAAACTGTGCTTTTAAAGTGGCCGTGGAGACTGGGTCGTTTTGTGGCCGACCCATATATATGTTTTATGTTTTTTAAATGCGTTTATTTGCTTTTTTTAGTTATTTCATATAGTTTTTTATTCACGTCTGCCCCGGACACGATTTGAGGTGCGGCCGCGCGGTGGGTGCACGCGCAACCCAGCGAACAAAGCCGGAAACGTGCGAACCCATCGGCACCTCAAAGGGACAAAATCCGGCCATTCCGAACGTCCGTTTGGGATCGTGCGGTGGAGTTGGCCTTAGACCCTTTGGCTCGCGAGCCTCTTCATCGACAGATCCGTCATCTCCCATCGCCTCTGCATCGGGCCCGACTGTCGGTGGGCCGTCTCCATTGTCCGTGGGTCCTATAACCCGTGCTCGCGCGGGTGTGCTCCGGTCGGGTTCCCGCTAACTTGCCGATGAGTATGTGTGTGCGGCCCCTACTTCTATGTAGTCGATGTTGCCTGTCTCTACTCGGGTCGCTCTCGAGGATCTGCATTGGTATACGGCCATGCAGGTGGAGTTTGACGCTTGGCAGCGTAACCAAACATGGCAGCTTGTTCCCCATCCAGGCCACACCAACGTCATCTTTGGGGCGTGGGTGTTCAAGCACAAACTTCATCCCGATGGCACACTCGGGCGCTACAAAGTGCGCTGGGTGGTTCGGAGTTTTCGTTAGTGAGCCGGCGTCGACATCACGGACACGTTTACCCTGATTGTTAAACCGGGCACCATCCGTACCGTTCTTCAACTCGTAGTGTCTTGAGCATGGCTAGTGCATCAGATTGACGTCTCCAACGCCTTCCTTTATAGCCATCTCAATGAGCATGTGTATTGCCAGCATCCCACTGGATTTGTTGAGGACACACACCCGGACCATGTGTTCTTTCTCTAGCGCTACTTATACGGGTGGGAAGCACCGCGTGCCTGGTACCACTGCATCACGGCGTTTCTTCATCAGCTCGACTACCGATCTTGGATGCCATGTTGTTCTTTTGTCGTCAGGGCCATGCCACTGCCTATTTACTCCTCTATGCTAATGACATCATCTTAACGGCATGCACCACTGATCTTGTTCGCTGAGTGACTCACCGTCTTCGAGTTGAGTTCACCAGCAATGACATAGGGCCGCTGCATTACTTTCGTGGCATCGAGGTGGTACGCCGAACAGATGGGCTCTTTCTCCATCAGCGGAAGTATTCTCATGAGTTGTTGGACCATGCCGGGATGCTTAATTGCAAAATCACGGCCACACCCGTTCACGCGAAGGCCAAGCTCTCCGCTACCAATGGATCGATGGATCTGGATGCCTCCTTCTACCGCTCGATTGTTGGCGCTCTACAATACCCGACGCTTACCCATTTGGAGTTGCAGTATGCTGTGCAAAAAATGTGCCTTCACATGTACTCACCTCGTGATGCTTACTGGACCTCGGTGAAACGGATTCTTCGTTAGATTCATGGCACTAGGGATCTTGGTCTATTGCTACACGCCTCGACAACCATGGACATCGTTGCATACTCAAATGCAAACATGGTTGGCTGCCCCTTATGTTGGGAAACGTAGTATTTCAAAAAAAAAATCTACGGTCACGCAAGATCTATCTAGGAGAAGCATAGCAACGAGCGGGGAGAGTGTGTCAACGCACCCTCGTAGACCGAAAGCGGAAGCGTTTAGTAACGCAATTGATGTAGTCGAACGTCTTCGCGATCCAACCGATCAAGTACCGAACGCACGACACCTTCGCGATATGCACACGTTCAGCTCGGTGACGTCCCTCGTACTCTTGATCCAGTTGAGGCCGAGGGAGAGTTTCGTCAGCACGAAGGCGTGGTGACGGTAATGATGAAGTTACCGACGCAGGGCTTCGCCTAAGCACTACGACAATATGACCGAGGTGTGTAACTGTGGAGGGGGGCACCGCACACGGCTAAGAAATCAACTTGCGTGTCTATGGGGTGCCCCCTACCCACGTATATAAAGGAGGGAGGGAGTAGGAGGGCAGGCCATAGGGGTGCGCCCAAGGGGTGGAGTCCTACTCCTAGTAGGAGTAGGTTCCACCCTTTTCTAGTCCTACTAGGAGAAGGAGGAAAGAGGAGGAGGGGAGAAGGAAAGGGGGGCCGGCCCCCCAAACCCTAAACCAACTTCGTTTGGGCCTAGGGGGCGCACCCTACCACATGCTTGCCGCCCTCTTTCTCCACTAGGGCCCAATAAGGCCCATAGACTCCCCGGGGGGTTTCGGTAACCTCCCGGTACTTCGAAAAATACCCGATACAGTTCGAAACCCTTCTGGTGTCCGAATATAACCTTCCAATGTATCAATCTTTATGTCTTGACCATTTCGAGACTCCTCGTCATGTCCATGATCTCATCCGGGACTCCGAACAACCTTCGGTACATCAAAACACATAAACTCATAATACCGATCGTCATCGAACGTTAAGCGTGTGGACCCTACGGGTTCGAGAACTATGTAGACATGACCGAGTCACATCTCCGGTCAATAACCAATAGGGGAAGCTGGATGTTCATATTGGCTCCTACATATTCTACGAAGATCTTTATCGGTCAAACCGCATAACAATATACGTTGTTCCCTTTGTCATCGGTTTGTTACTTGCCCGAGATTCGATCGTTGGTATCATCATACATAGTTCAATCTCGTTATCGGAAAGTCTCTTTACTCATTCCGTAATACATCATCTCATGACTAACTCATTAGTCTTTTGCTTGCAAGGCTTATTATGATGAGTATTACCGAGAGGGCCCAGAGATACCTCTCCGACACTCGGAGTGACAAATCCTAATCTTGATCTATGCCAACACCACAAACACTTTCAGAAACACCTGTAGAGAATCTTTATAATCACCCAGTTACGTTGTGACGTTTGATATCACACAAGGTGTTCCTTCGGTATTCGGGAGTTGCATAATCTCATAGTTAGAGGAACATGTATAAGTCATGAAGAAAGCAATAGCAGTAAAACTAAACGATCATAGTGCTAAGCTAACGGATGGGTCTTGTCCATCACATCATTCTCCTAATGATGTGATCCCATTGATCAAATGACAATACATGTCTATGGTTAGGAAACATAACCATCTTTGATTAACGAGCTAGTCTAGTAGAGGCATACTAGGGACACTCTGTTTTGTCTATGTGTTCACACATGTATCAAGTTTTTGGTTAATACAATTCTAGCATGAATAAAAGATATTTATCATGGTATACAAGGAAATACAAATAACAACTTTATTATTGCCTCTAGGGCATATTTCCTTCACCTTACACATGGTGTTCCACCTCGATATACTGTGTCTATATTTGACTATCACTTATCTCATGGTCGACCAAGAGACGACCCAACGTTTCTCGATCGAGGACCGAGGCCGAGTATCGCGTAGTGGCTAACACGGTTGCTGAATACTCTTTGCTTCGGCAGCTTCTCCATGAGCTTTCTTGTCCTGTCCACAAGGCCACTATGGTGTATTGTGACAATGTCTCTGACGTCTACCTTTCTGCCAACCCCGTTCATCCCCGCCACACCAAACATACAGAGTTGTATACCCACTTTGTTCATGAGCAGTTGGCTCTTGGTCACGTTCCAAGTACTTCACATGCCTACTTCCCAGCAGTTTGTGGACATCGTGACCAAGGGGCTATCATTATTGACTTTTGATGAGTTTCCGTCCAGTTTGTACGTCAGTGTCGATTGATCGACTGCGATGGGGGGGTATATGTGTGTATACTTGTACTCAAATCTTTGATTATCTATTCTCTAGCATTTAGGGTTTTAGTCTTGGACCTGACAATTCCCCTGTACATCTGCATATTGCCCTTGTATGCCCGTGAATATACGTGTGTTGCATCCTATAATCTCTCTACATTTTGTCATCCAACGCAGGCCAGTATCTTTCTGCTGGCCCGTCTGAACGTCCTTTTTCTCATGAACAGAACACAAACTAGGGGCTGCTTTGCAGGAGTCCTGACAGCACCCACGCAAGACTCTGACACAACCGGTCCACCCAAAACCCTTCGCGGGCACCGCTTCATCATTCCCTCTTTCTCTGCATCCATTTTCTCTCTCACCAATGCGTCACAACACCTCCCAGGCCGCCTACCAACCCTGTCCCGGTCCTACGTGACCTCCACAACTACACCTCAGCTCCCGCACCACTTTTCGTTCACCGTTGGTCCACACATCTCCTCAGTTCGCCACGCAGGTACCATCCGCCCCTACGATACTTTCCCCCGACAAGTGTTTGGTGAAATGCACGTGCTAATTTTTTTCTCCCTTCTTCTTTGAAGCAATGGATTCGAATATGGAGTACATATATGAGCACTACATTGAGTCGTCCAACGATGAGGACTACGCGGATGAGACTACGATGATGTAGGAAATCATTGTAGACACAGAGCGTGCGAAAGAGCATGGTCTCAATTTCAACGAGTCAATCAAGGGTCATTGAGTGCTCACTCGGAGGAGGGCCCGCGGCCATTTGACGTTGATGGACAACTACTTTGCCCCGATGCTCTATTCTCTGGTAATTTTCACCGAGGTTTTCGGATGCACAAAAATTCCTTTGATCGTCTCTACTGTGGCGTCCGGTGCTTTGATGACTACTTCATCTTGAAGAAGGATGTCGTTGGAAGGATTGGATTCGCTGGTTACCCGAAGTGCACTGCCCCATTGCGGATGCTTGCATATGACCTGGCCGCTGGTTCGTGGGACGAATACCTATCGATGCCTAAGACCAAATGCGAAGACGCCATGGTGAGATTTTCTACTGTTATAGTCTCGTTGTTTGGACCTCTATACTTGAGAGAACCAACTCTCGCAGACACCGAGAGGATCTTGGCAATGTCTGAAGCAAGAGTGTGGCTAGATTTGCTCGGATTTCTTGATTGTACGCATTGGAGATGGAAGAACTGTCCAAAAGGTCTACAAGGGCAATACCAGGGTCATGTTAAGAATCCCAACATCATTCTTGAAGTAGTCGCATCACATGATCTCTGAATTTGGCATGCATTTTTTGGTATGCCTGGATTCTCATAATGATATTAATGTGCTGCAGCGATCTCCGTTGTTTGCTAGGTTGACCGAAGAGAAAGCTCATCCTTACAACTATACTGTCAATGACCATGAATACAATATGTGCTACTATCATGGTTGACGGTATCTATCCTCCTTGAGCTACCTTTGTCAGACCATCTCTGAGCCACTTGCTCTGAAAAGGTCTCACTTTGCCCTTAGATCTCTATCCATTAATTAAGAAAATAATTACTGGACGTGGAGTATCTGCTCCCGAGCTCATTTGAGCTCGGGTGAACAGTAAAATCGAAAAAAATTCAAAAAAATCCAAACTTTTTTTTGGGTGAAACATTGACAAAAGTTCTAAGTGCATGCAAAAATTCGTCAAGGAATCACATTCCTAGAAGGCGTGCCAAAAAAAACAAAATCAGTACTCTGAAAATGCTACTTTCAAAAGCATTTTGGAGCACTGATTTTGTTTTTTTGGCACGCCTTCTAGGAATGTGATTCCTTGACGAATTTTTGCATGCACTTAGAACTTTTGTCAATGTTTCACCCAAAAAAAAGTTTGGATTTTTTTGAATTTTTTTTGATTTTTTTTTGATTTTACTGTTCAACGAGCTCAAATGAGCTCGGGAGCAGAAAGGCACTTTCGATAATTACTTGGTTAATTATTGAAAAACTCAGGTGAAAACTGAAACAACACATGCACTACACACACAAACCGCTAAGAGAGAGACCACCGTTGAGGTTGCCCGAAGAGTCATTTTCATCACTTCTCGCCGAGCAAGCGACTACAACTTCGCCGCATCAAACCATCCACGAGATCGTGACCAAAGTAGTCGCCCCATGTTGATATCGGCCTATGCAAAACAACCGCCTGCCCACACTAGTGACAAGGTGCCCTAGTTCCAAAAGCGAGCTTCGTAGATGAAATACTGGTAATTTCTTCTATCAATAAAATGATACGCAAGTTTTGTATATTCGTGAAAGAAAAAGATAAAATTAGTTTAGCCGAGATCTCTAGCTAGTCAGTAATGCATCGGAGTGCATGCATGAGCTGTTGGTCTCTGGTCCTTGTCTTTGTGCGTGAGAAAGTCCAACACCTCCCGATGTGGAAACCAGTTCAACCACCACAGCACTTGGATTCCTTCCCATCCTGGCTGGCTGCAATGCAAGCGTGCCATGTTCAGTTGATCAGTTCCCATCTTAATTTAGCTTTTAAGTACCTTCATGCCTTTTCACAGGATCGATCATCTTCGGACCAGCTCGTGTATCTTCAAAAAGTCTCCGTACGCACAGCTTGCAAATTAAACCAGGTGTCCATGCACGTTCATCCGACAAACATTTTGTTTTTCAATGCATGGACGATCTAACCGAATCTTGTTATTATTTTCCGGAATGTAGTCGCATCTTTGGACGCCCAGCTTTGTCACTTGTCTCCAGATGCCGCGTTGGATGTTGGATGACAAAATACGTCCGGACGGTTCGATCCAAACGTGGCAGTTTATTTGAAAGTCCGACTTGAAGATTACCTAGGGGGTGACAACATAATAGACGAGTCGCTCTCGAAGAAGAAATGGCGGCTTGAGCTGAGCCTTCTTCAAGCCCGAGCAGGAGGGCCTCTGGTGACAACGAACTCTCAAGGTCGTTCATCCGGGCACGGATCAGCTGATGGCGATGAGACCAGGGTTGCGCTCCGTCGATTTAGGTGAGGGGTTGATGGGTCATCGGCTTCGTCGTCACACATCATTAGCTAGAACCACTCTGACATGGTCATCGCTCACTAATCAATCCATCATCCGTTCATTGACAATGTGCGCGTCCCGACACCGGGCCAGTCGGCCAGACATTGAAAGGCAACGGCTCCAGTAGGATCATCTCCCACTTTTGGTGGCAGCCTACTCTCGAGCTAAAAAAAGGGCTGGCTAGCTAGAGTAGACAGTAGAGTAGAACAGGTCAGGTACTCGGTAGCTGCCGTGTCCAGCTCAGTTCTGCTCACTGATGCGGTGATGCCACACTGGTACCTGCGGATTGTGCTGTCATCCGATTCACTCGCGGATCAGCGGGCTACGTAGTGCCTAGGAAGCTTCACGTATCACAGTCGAGTCGACGTGGATTCCCGCGCGCGTGCACAAGACAAAACACGAGAAGAGAAAAAAGATACCAAGAGGCAAGGATCGGCATTGTCACGTGGTTGATGTTGAAGTAATATGTGTTGTTTGATACTTAAGTTGTGTTGTTATTTTCCTAGTGGTGTTGTGTGAGTCGAACACTCAACACTTCGCCTTATTAAGGACCTAAGGGAATACATTGCGTACAAAGAATGCTTACGGTGGGTTGCCGGAGTGACAGAAACCTGAACCCCAGTTCGCACGCTTTTGCACAAGGGAACAATGGATCATCGATCGTATTGCTATGGTTAGGCTTTTGCCTTAAATACTATCTTGTATTTGCGGATGCTTGCAAGGTGTTTAATCATAAGAGTGCACCCATCTTAGTCTAGAGGGTGTACTAACATAGATCCACCCACTCAACACTTATCAACACATCACATAGTACCGATATGGAATATGGCGAAAGCACATGACTACCTATCTCGTTTGTCCTCAAGAACACTTTAGCCTTTATAAGTTCAGTTGCTAGGCCTCTCCTTTGCTCACAAAGGATTGGACCACTTGTTACTCTCCAGTGCCTTTCACTTTGCTCGCTTTTACTTTCCTGTTGCTTATATCAAGAAAACCTCTAAAAAGTTATCTTTCAATGCTTGCAGTTATTCCTTGCTCAGAATCACTCATCAATACCTTCTGCTCCTCGTTGGGTTCGACACTCTTACTTATCGAAAACGCTGCAATAGATCCCTTACGGTTGTGGGTCATCAAGTATCGTTTTCTGGCGCCGTTGCCGGGGAGTGTAGCGCTATTGGTAAGTGAAGCTGGTAAGGAAGTTTTTATATTTCTGTTTTTATTTTGTTGTTGCTGCTCTTTGTCCTTATGGACAACCTTGCTATTGGATCGTTGCTTGAGGGAAGACGTCCCACATCTGTGGTGGTTGCTCCTCCCCCTACTGAAATTGTGCCCTATAAAATACCAGCTGGTATTATCGATTATGTTTTGGCTAATCGTTATGCAGGAGACAGACATCCCGGTGAACACTTGCTATATCTGTCACAACTATGTTCATTATTTAAGCTTGCAGGTGTATCAATGGAGTTTGTCATGAGGAAATTGTTCTCCGTATCGCTTATAGATAAAGCTTCAGATTGGTATAAGCTTCTCGATAACTCACACTTGCTTGAATGGCAAGAGCTTATGTCTCTCTTTTATACTAAGTTTTATCCTCTTCATGAAATTCATCGAGACAGGAACTATATCTATAACTTTAGGTCTCGTGACGGAGAAAGCATTGCTCAAGCTTGGGGGAGATTGAAGTCCCTAATGCTCAAATGTCCTATTCATGAGCTCCCCAAGAAAATTATACTTACAAATTTTTATGCCAGGCTTTCTCGTCAGGATAAGGAGATGCTGGATGCCTCCTCTAGTGGGGTATTTCAGACGAAGAGTGTTGAAGAAAGGTGGGATCTCATTGAAAGGATCCAGAGGAATACCGAAGATTGGGAAATCGATAAAGGTATTGAACCCGCTATAAATTATGAGCATGATTATATTGAGAGCTATGTGAAAACTGATTACTTCAACACCTTTTGCTCTAAGATTGGTCTTGATTCCCATCTAATGATTGATTTCTGTAAGGATTTTGCCTCTCACGTTGATTCTTTTAAAAAGAAGAGAGATCACCATCATAAACCTTTCAAAGAGTTACCTGTTGATATTCATGTTGCTGACCCTATTTTGCCTGCAGTTATATATGAAAAGCCTCCTTTTCCCGAAAGGATAAGGGAGCACTCTCTTGTGACAGGCATAATAAATAAAAGTGAGAGAAGAATTGATGAGCCTGAGGACCAGATCAAGGTCGATCCTCAAGTTGCATTGGTTAAAGACCTTGTTACTAATGATGTTTTGGATTCCAATGTAAATTTTTGTGCTGTTTCCACTAACCTTGTCACAGCCAAGAATAAAGGCCCAATTTCAGGTACTCCAGTAGTATCTGTTAAAATAGGAGATCACAATTATTATGGGCTATGCGATTTGGGATCGAGTGCTAGTGCTATCCCCTATTCACTTTATCAAGAGATCATCGGTGAGATTTCACCTTGTGAACTTGAAGAAGTTGATGTTACCATTCATCTTGCAAA
>LR738714.1:16971765-17007838 GCA_902687465.1 Secale cereale | reverse complement strand
CTCAAGTATGCTTATTTAGATGAAAAGAAAGTATATCCTGTTATTATCAACTCTAACCTTTCAGGATATGAAGAAGAACGACTATTGGAAGTACTTCGTAAACACCGAGGTGCAATTGGCTATACCCTTGATGACCTTAAGGGGATTAGTCCATCTATCTGTCAACATACTATCAACCTTGAGCCCGATGCTAAACCAGTTGTTGATCATCAACGACGGTTGAACCCGAAGATGATGGATGTTGTAAGAACTGAGATTCTCAAGCTTCTAGCCGCAGGTATTATCTACCCTATAGCTGATAGTAAGTGGGTAAGCCCGGTACATTGTGTTCCTAAGAAAGGAGGTACAACTGTGGTTCCTAATGATAAGAATGAACTAATACCTCAGAGAATTATTATTGGATATAGAATGTGTATTGATTACAGGAAGCTGAACAAGGCAACCAGGAAGGATCACTACCCGTTCCCGTTCATCGACCAAATGCTTGAAAGGTTATCCAAAAATACCCACTTTTGTTACCTCGATGGTTATTCTGGCTTCTCTCAAATTCATGTTAACACTGCTGATCAAGAGAAGACCACTTTTACTTGTCCCTATGGTACTTATGCTTACAGGCGTATGCCTTTTGGTTTATGTAATGCCCCTGCTACTTTTCAAAGGTGTATGTCTGCTATCTTTCATGGTTTCTGTGAGGAGATTGTGGAAGTCTTCATGGATGATTTCTCCGTCTATGGAACTTCCTTTGACCATTGTCTCCACAACCTTAATAAAGTTTTGCAGAGATGTGAGGAGACAAATCTGGTACTCAACTGGGAGAAGTGCCACTTCATGGTTAACGAAGGAATTGTTCTTGGTCACAAGATTTCCGAAAGGGGAATTGAGGTGGACAAGGCCAAGATCGAAGCAATTGAGAGGATGCCCTATCCAAGGGACATCAAAGGAAAGGAGAAGACAATCCGGTGGCGGACAATCTTTCAAAGATGGAAGATATACCGCATGATCCCATCCCAGTCAACGACAGTTTTCCGGACGAGCAACTTGCCGTAGTAAAAGTACAATCTCTTTCCGATCCTTGGTTTGCAGATTATGCTAATTTTATCGTTGCAAAGTATTTGCCTCCAGGTTTAACATTTCAGCAAAGGAAGAAGTTCTTTCATGATTTGAGGCACTACTTTTGGGATGACCCACATCTTTTCAAAGAAGGTCCAGACGGGATCGTGAGAAGATGCATACCGGAACATGAGCAGAAGGACATTCTTAGACAATGTCATGATAGTCCCTATGGAGGACATCATGCCGGTGAGAGGACCGCACATAAGGTTCTTCAATCAGGTTTTTATTGGCCTACTCTCTTTAAGGATGCTAGAAATTATGTTTTACCCTGTGATAAATGTCAGAGAGTTGTTAACATTAGTAGAAGGAATGAGATGCCTATGAATTACTCACTAGTGATTGAACCTTTTGATTGCTGGGGTTTTGATTTTATGGGTCATTTTCCTTCTTCGCACAAGTACACTCACATTTTAGTAGCTGTTGATTACGTGACCAAGTGGGTTGAAGCAATCCCCACTGAAAGTGCTGATCACAAGACATCTTTGAAAATGCTCAAAGATGTGATTTTCCCTAGGTTTGGTGTACCTAGGTATCTCATGACTGATGGAGGATCACACTTCACGCATGGAGCTTTTAGAAAAGCTTTAGCCAAGTACGATGTCAATCATAGAATTGCTTCACCGTACCATCCTCAAACTAGTGGGCAAGTTGAGCTCACCAATAGAGAAATCAAGTTAATCTTACAGAAGACAGTAAATAGAAATAGAAAGGACTGGTCAAATAAGTTAGGAGATGCTTTGTGGGCGTATAGAACTGCTTACAAAAACCCCATGGGCATGTCCCCCTATAAGATGGTTTATGGCAAGGCTTGCCATTTGCCATTAGAATTAGAGCACAAAGCTTTCTGGGCTGTTAGAGAGCTTAATGCTGACCCAAAGTTAGCTGGTGAGAAGTGTCTCATGAACTTGACTTCTCTAGATGAGTGGAGAAGTGAAGCTTACGAGAGCGCTAAAATGTTCAAGGAAAAGGTAAAGAAGTGGCATGATAGGAGGATTCTGAAACGTGAATTTAATGTTGGTGATAAAGTTTTGTTGTTTAGATCCCGTTTCAGGTTTTCTCCAGGCAAACTACTTTCCAGGTGGGAAGGGCCATTTCATATTGAAGAAGTCTATCGGTCTGGTGCAATCAAGATTAACAATTTTGAAGGCACCAAACCTCAAGTTGTGAATGGGCAAAGACTTAAGCATTACATAGCAGGAGACCCTATCAATGTTGATGTGAATATGATATACACAACAACTCACGAAGAACATGTTGCAGCCCTGTTTCAGACACCAGCAGAAGCAGAATAAGAAAAGGTATGTATTACGGTAAGGAAACATCGCGAACCGCCATAGAAGTTCCATATTATGAGCTTTTGCAAAATTAGGAAAATTCTAAGCATAAGTGGAGCCGGAGACAAGCTCCAGGGGGCCCAGGCGCCCCCCTGGCGCGGCCTACCTCCTGGCCGCGCCGGGAGGCCGCCTGGGCACCCAGGAGTCCGTCTCTGACCCCACTTTAGCCTGTTACCTTCCTTTCTGTGCAGAAATTTTTGCTATATATTTGCCCGGATTGTTCCGGCAACGTATCTCGCAATTTCGTATGTTTTCTTTTCGATCTGTTTCTGCCAGGAAATCTTTTAGCTGGACCTAGGTGCCATGGCTTCCCCAAGTTCCCCCAAGGACAAGTTCGTCGTCAAAGTCATCAACCCTTACCTCGCTGAGGTGAAGAAGCACCCTCAGGTTGTTCGGATGGAGGACGGTGTCCTCCATCAAGAAGATCTGAAGGGACCTATCAAGGAGGGGAGCATCCAGGCCAGGCTAGAAGAAGTGGAGCAAGAAGTCTTCAAGTACAAGAAGATGATCGAGCGTGGTGTTGAAGCTAACTTTGACATCATCAACGAGCTGAAGACCTACTTCCTGAAGGAGATGAAGGAGATGTGGAAAAGCATCACCGCATCTGAAGAAAGAATTGAAGAGCTCCAAGGGCAAATTTATGATCTACATCACCAGAACTGTGAGTATGAACTAAGGTTTATGCGCATGGGTATGGGTGCTGCATGCAGGATTCAGGAGACAAACTTCTCATATGAGACTGGAGAACCCCTTCCATGGAAGCGCTTCGCCGAGGACTACGTGATCAACATCAACAAGAATGAGGAGTGAAATCTCCTTGGGTAATGGCATCCCCTTGGCTTGTTCCAAGCTTGGGGGAGTGCCCGGTATCTTTATCTTTATCTTTTGTCTTTTAGAGTCAAGTAGAGTCATATCATGTCTAGGGAGGTTATTATATGAAATAGGTGTGTGCATTGAGGTCTATCACTCCTTCTGTGGAGAGATTGTATCCGTGAGTGTGGAGTCGTCTATGATGGAATATTAATGAGAAGTCTATTGGTTCCTTTGCTGCACTCGGTATTCTCTTCACGCAATCGACCTTATATGATGATTCTTATGGGGAGTATTGACCTTATATCAGGTATGGCTTTGAAAACTTTATTTAATCTTGGCAAACATAGCTTTGGTCATAACAACAAGCATGATTTTCTTAAAGTAGCGACATAGCCAAAACCTTTATGTTATTATGCTTGAAGTATTATGCTGACAAGGAAGACAACTTGATGTGTTATGCTTATTTTAATGTTTATGCTTTATATTGCTTTGCATCTTAGTCATCATCAATTGTCTGTTCTCTCAAAGCCTTTGCTAGCCTAAACTCTGTACTAAGCGGAATTCTGCTTGTGCATCCATACCCTTAAACCAATACCTTCCATACGAGTCCACCATACCTTCCTATTCGTGGTATTCCACTACCACCTCCTAAAGTATAGAATTTATGTGTTATCCTTAAATGTTCAAAATCTTCTATTTTGTGCCCCTGTTTTAGCTCATGAGGAAGTAATAGTTAATTCATGATCTTTTTAAGTTGGACAAGTTTTACCCCGGGGTTGCATGTCTAATCTGCAAACCCCTAATACGAGGAGGAACTGGCATGAGTGCGCCCGGCTCGTAAAAGATAATACAACAAACAATCCCTCCTTCACGCTTTGTTCATGAGAAATCAGAAAACTTTTGGCAGTGATAAACAAAGGAGATTAAGGGGATGTGATAGTCCCCGTGCGGGAGCCGTTCCTCGAAACTTGTTCAGTTTGAGAAGTAATTGAGTTATCTATTAGCATTCGTTGACAAATCATGCACCTCTCAAAACTTGTTTTCATTCTGTTTGATTTAAGGATAGCACATGAGTTTTCCCTACTTCCCTAGAGCAGGGCCTATCTCTTAGTTTTAGGTTGAGTCAGTTATTCCTACTTCCTTCTAATCTTAAAGAGAGCAGACATTTGATGTTGACAAGGATTCATTCATATAAAGTTGCATTAAGATTTGTCATATCATATCCTTGTTGACATTATCATTTGATAAGTAAGTTGTTTGTCAAGCCCAGCTAAAGCAAACATCTTCCTTTGTGTTAACACTTTCACTTCTTGCCTAATAACATGTTCTTTCAAAAGCTTCAATTAATCTCATCAAAACATAAAGAGAAAGAGCAAAAATAAAAGCTATTAGTTGTTCTTTGACCAAAGGACATGTTTGCCATGATTTGATAAGTTACCTTAGCCTTACTTTCGATTATAAGTGTTACCACTCTTTTATAAGGGCCTTATGAGTTGAAGATTGCTGTTGAGGATATTTGAGTTTGGTGAAGAAACTGTGATGCTTCTTGTCCGTATTCTATTTATCGACACTTCACTCCCTAAACTTGTGGACAGGTTTACCGAGATCAGTATTCGCTTGGGGACAAGCGAGGTCTAAGCTTGGGGGTGTTGATACGTCCAAAATGCATCACTATTTTATATCGTAATTCATCCTTATTCATTGATATATTTCACATTACGATGATGTTCTTATGTTGTTTTGGCCTATTTTACACAGTTTGCAACTTTCCGGTGCCGAAGCAGCAGACGCAGGATTCAGCGGTAAAAAGTGGACATTGAGTTGCTGAAGAAGAATACCTCCAAATTACCTGAAAATTGACGGAGGATATTTTCCAGAAGGATCACGAGGATACGCAAAAGAGCAACCAGAGGGGGGCCACAGGGTGCCCAGGCGGCCACCTGGCGCGGCCCCCACCCTGGCCGCGCCGGGAGGGCGCCTGGAGCCCCTGGCCCACTCCAGGTTTCCCCCTTTGGCCTATATACTCCTCGTCATCCTGAAACCCTAAAAAGAGGAGTTTTGACGGAGTTCCGCCGCCGCTCCGTGGCGGAAACCTACAGAGAAGAAAAGCCATCTCCGGCGGGCAGATTCCGCCGGGGAGATCACCTCCCGGAAGGGGAGATCATCGCCATCATCATCACCATCGTCACGGGCATCATCGAGATCATCATCAACATCATCCCCAACATCAGCACCATCTCCATCTTCATCCAATCTCATCTCACAATTGCAACTTGTGTTGTAATCCGTACTATTTATCCTCTCTACCCTATCGGTGTTGATTACTACTTTGTGATGAATGCTATTGAGTTTTGTTGGAGAAATATCATTATGTCCAGATTGTTTATCATCCATCTATCTCCACTGATCATGATCTCTTTTATGTCTTGTGAGTAGTTACTTTAGTTCTTGAGGACATGGGAGAAGTCTTGTTGTTAGTAGTCATATGATGTTGAAGTAATATGTGTTGTTTGATACTTAAGTTGTGTTGTTATTTTCCTAGTGGTGTTGTGTGAGTCGAACACTCAACACTTCGCCTTATTAAGGACCTAGGGGAATACATTGCGTACAAAGAATGCTTACGGTGGGTTGCCGGAGTGACAGAAACCTGAACCCCAGTTCGCACGCTTTTGCACAAGGGAACAATGGATCATCGATCGTATTGCTATGGTTAGGCTTTTGCCTTAAATACTATCTTGTATTTGCGGATGCTTGCAAGGTGTTTAATCATAAGAGTGCACCCATCTTAGTCTAGAGGGTGTACTAACATAGATCCACCCACTCAACACTTATCAACACATCACATAGTACCGATATGGAATATGGCGAAAGCACATGACTACCTCTCCCGTGTGTCCTCAAGAACACTTTAGCCTTTATAAGTTCTGTTGCTAGGCCTCTCCTTTGCTCACAAAGGATTGGGCCACTTGTTACTCTCCAGTGCCTTTCACTTTGCTCGCTTTTACTTTCCTGTTGCATATATCAAGAAAACCCCTAAAAAGTTATCTTTCAGTGCTTGCAGTTATTCCTTGCTCAGAATCACTCATCAATACCTTCTGCTCCTCGTTGGATTCGACACTCTTACTTATCGAAAATGCTGCAATAGATCCCTTACGGTTGTGGGTCATCACTAGCCCACTGCCCACCTAGTTAGGAACCAAGCCCCTGATCATACTCTGCCTTTGTTCTTTCTTCATCGACATGGAAAGCCCATCAACAATGATATTAAATAGTATGGCAGTAATTGATCACCATGTCTAACACCCTCAATCGTATGGAATTTTGGCAATTTGGTCATTTACATTTATGGCCACCCTTCCCACTCTCACAGTTTTCATTATCCAATCACACCATGATAGTTGTGGACCGCGTCAATAATTCCCCGAAGAGGAGAGGATGATGCAGCACGCTGAAGGTAAGTATTTCCCTTAGTCATGTAACCATTGTATCAATCCAGTAGGAGAACCAAGCAAATTATGTAAGCGGCACCTACACACAAATAATAAATCCTCACAACCCGACGCGTAGAGAGGTTGCCAATCCCTCTTTGGGAAGGTAGTATAATAAAAGATAGATTGATAGATGCAAATAAGATAAAAGCAAATAAAACACATCAAGGTATTTTTGGGTTTTTGATAATATAGATCTGAAAATAAAATAGGTAAATAGTGAAAAACATGAATAGCAATATAGATCTGCAAGTATATGATGAGAAATAGACCCGGGGTCCGTAGGTTTCACTAGTGGCTTCTCTCAAGAAAATAGCATACGGTGGGTAAACAAATTATTGTTGGGCAATTGATAGAAAAGTGAATAGTTATGACAATATCCAAGACAAATGATCATGTATATAGGCATCATGTCCAAGATTAGTAGACTGACTCCTGCATGCATCTACTAATATTACTCCACACATCGATCGCTATCCAGCATGCATCTAGTGTATTAAGTTCCAAAAAGAAAAGGAGTAATGCCTTAAGAAACATGACATGATGTTGACAAGATCTATTCATGTAGGAATAGACCCCATCGTTTTATCCTTAATGGAAACGATACATGTGTGTCATGTCTCCTTTGGTCACTGAGATTGAGCACCGCAAGATCGAACCTATCACAAAGCACCTCTTCCCATTGCAAGATAAATCAATCAAGTTGGCCAAACAAAACCGAAATATCAAAGAAGAAATATGAGGCTATAATAATCATGTATGGATATAATTGCAAATAGATCTGATCATAAACTCACAATTCATCGGATCCCAACAAACACACCGCAAAAGAGTTACATCAAATAGATTTTTGAAGAGAATTTTGTATTGAAGATAAAAAGGAGAGAAGAAGCCATCTAGCTACCGCCTAGGACCCGTAGGTCTGTGGTAAACTACTCACGCATCATTGGAGAGGCACCAATGGAGATGATGAACCCCTCCGTGATCGTGTTCCTCTCCAGCAAAGTGCCGAAAGAGGGATCTAGATTGGATCTGAAAGCACAAGTGCTCCCTGGGTGATTTTGGTAATTCATGACAACATATCCCTTGTTGGACTAATATTTCATCTACTACCTCCGTCTAGGTGAATAAGTCATTCGCGTAGTTCTAGGTCAACGATTTGAGGAATTAAATATGTGTTATATGTCATGAAAAGTATATCATTAGATTTCAACATGGATGTAGTTTCTAAATATATAATGTTTGTCCCATATAATACATATTTAGATAGTTAAATCATCGACCTAGAACTACGCGAATGACTTATTCACCGAAACGGAGGTAGTAGTAAATTTCAGATGAGTTCAACAGTGGAGTGGCAGGACAAGAGGATGTGGGACCCTTTTCAAGAAGCAAAGGACAAAGATTGGCAAAAAATCAAGACTCTACATTTTCATTTTAGTGATCCAAGATCACATTGAGTCCATAGGAAAAGCCAATACTATCAAAAGGTGATGAGGTGTTGCTTAATGGTCTACTTGCTCAAGTGCTTAGTAATATGCCCCAAATCCCTCAACCACTTTCTCATTTCCACATATGTCCTAAACCTAAAAGTCAAACTCGGCCCCACCGATTTGATCTATCCGGCGCCACCGAGTTCACATGACATAGTCACTCCCACAAACCCTAATCAGTATGGTCTCACCGATAGGGATTTCGGTCTCACCGAGATGGAAATGCAAACTCTTTGCTTCCTTTTTGGAACGTTTTGGTCAAACCGATATGTGAGAATCGGTCTCCCCGAGATATCATTGCAAACTCTCTGTTACCTCTTCATAACATTTTGGTCTCACCGAGATGAGCGAAACGGTCCCACCAAGTTTGCCTGGCCAAGTCTCTGTTAGCCTATTACTAAAATCGGTCCCACCGAGTTCATGTAATCGGTCTCACGGATATAAGGTTTGCCCTAACCCTAACGCATCGGTCTCACCAAGTTGATAGTATCGGTCCCACCGAGATGTCCGATGTCCACATTTTGAACTGCTTCAGTCTGACCGAGTTCTTCTATTCGGTCTGACCGAGTTCTTCTATTCGGTATGACCGAGTCTGGTCAAATGTGTGTAACGGATAGATTTTGTGTGGAGGCTATATATACCCCTCCACCCCTTCTCCATCCGAGAGAGCCATCAGAACGTGCCTACACTTTCACTATTCATTTTCTGAGAGAGAACCACATGCTCATGTGTTGAGACCAAGATATTCCAATCCTACCATACGAATCTTGATCTCTAGCCATCCCCAAGTTTCTTTCCACTCAAATCTTCTTTCCACCAAATCCAAATCTGTGTGAGAGAGTTGAGTGTTGGGAAGACTATCACTTGGAGCACAAGAGCAAGGAGTTCATCATCAACACACCATCTATTAACTTTTGGAGAGTGGTGTCTCCTAGATTGGTTAGGTGTCACTTGGGAGCCTCCGACAAGATTGTGGTGTTGAACCAAGGAGTTTGTAAGGGCAAGGAGATCGCCTACTTCGTGAAGATCTACCCTAGTGAGGCAAGTCCTTCGTGGGCGATGGCCATGGTGGGATAGACAAGGTTGCTTCTTCGTGGACCCTTCATGGGTGGAGCCCTCCGTGGACTCGCGCAGTCGTTACCCTTCGTGGGTTGAAGTCTCCATCAACGTGGATGTATGATAGCACCACCTATCGAACCACGCAAAAAACATCAGTGTCTCTGCGTTTGCACACTCCAATCCCATCCTTTTACTTCCTTGCAACTTACATACTTTACTTTTCGCTGCTCATATACTCTTGCTATGCTTGCTATAAATGTATTGTGAATGTTTGAAATTGTGCTAAAAACTCTACATCAACTTAAAGAACTTAAAAATTGTCACCTTTCTTGTTGAGTGTCTAATCACCCCCTTTAGACACCTCTTCTTCGATCCTCTCAATTGGTATCAGAGCTTTGGTCTCCATTGCTTTGGTTTAATCACCATTGGAGGAAGATGGATGAGTCTACGATTGGGAATATTAGACGTAGAGTGTATATGCTTGATGGAGAATTTTATAAGGAATGGAAAAATGACATGCTTGAGATCTTCAATGAATATCATTTGAACAAGTATATTGTTAGTCCCTATATGCCCCCCATTGACCCTTTGAATCCAACTTCCATTGAACATCTTGACATGGTTCACAATCTTAGAACTGTTGATCTTATTACTAGAGGATTGCCTAGAAATTTGCTTGTTTGCTTACCAACTTTCAAATGTGCTTATACTATATGGAAATTCCTCGAGGAACGATTTACGGACTACTCTTGAAAAATCTAGATGAGATCCTTTAAAAGTCCATTGCTCTAAATAAGATGAACACTAGTGATCCCAAATTTGATGAGTGTTTATTTGAGCTTCATGACCTTATGCGTGCCAAAGGAGATGTATGAATCATTAGTAATATCATCTTGGAAGTCATTAGAATTCATAGAGATGAACATTGTCATGATCACATAACTAATGAATCACTCTCTCTAGGTGTTGATCAATCACAAGACAATGTTGAGCATGGTTATTATGATGAGGAGATGATAGTGACTTTGACCTTGATGAACAAATGAGACATTTTGCTCTTATGGCTAATCTTCATGGTTACGCAGCCGGAGGAAAGGAATGGGTGCTTGATAGTGGATGCACGGATCATATGACCGAAGATAAGGACATGTTTGATGAGCTTGCTAGAAATGATGGTCCACGAAAGTATGTTACCTTTGGTGATAACTCTAAGGGTAAAGTTGTTGGCCTTGGTAAGGTGGCCATATCCAACGATAGCTCTATCAAGAATGTCATGCTTGTAGAATCTCTCGGCTATAATCTTCTTTTCGTGTCTAGATTAGCTGATTTTGGTTTAAATGTGCTATTCACTCGTGTTGATTGCCAAGTCTTACGTAGAGATAATCACAATATGGTCTTTACCGGCATTCGTAGAGGTGACTTATACATTGTTGACTTTACTAAGAAAGCCAACCTCGCACTTGTTTCATTGCTAAATCTTCTAAAGGTTGGTTGTGGCATAGAAGGTTAGGTCATGTTGGCATGAGAAATCTTGATAAGCTTATTAAAGGTGATCATATCCTTGGTGTTAAAGATGCTATATTTGACAAGGATAGACTTTGTAGTGCTTGTCAAGCAGAAAAACAAGTTGGAGGAAGTCATCCCGTGAAGAACATCATGACTACGAGAAGACCGCTTGAGCTACTTCACATGGATCTTTTTGGTCCCAATGCTTACAAGAGTCTCGGTGGTAACTCTTTTGGATTGGTCATTGTTGATGATTTTTCAAGATTTACATGGGTGTTCTTTCTTGATGATAAATCGCATGTCCAAAAGATCTTCAAAAACTTCGCTAGGAAGGCCCAAAATCAATTTGAAGTAAAGATCAAGAAGGTTCGGAGCGACAATGGAACGGAGTTCAAGAACACAAATGTGGATACCTTTCTTGACGAAGAAGGGATTTCAAATGAGTTCTCGGCTACTTACACTCCTCAACAAAACGGAGTTTTTGAGAGGAAGAACCAGACACTCATTGAAATGGCGAGAACGATGCTTGATGAGTACAAGACGCCAAGACACTTTTGGGCAGAAGCGGTTGAGACAGATTGTCATGCTACAAATCGACTATATCTTCACAAGCTTCTCGGCAAGACGGCATACGAGCTTCTCACTGGTAACAAACCCCAAGTTGGATACTTTCGAGTATTTGGCTCAAAGTGTTACATTCTTGACAAGAATCTTCGTTCGAAATTTTCTCCTAAATCTCATGAAGGTTTTCTACTCATTTACGGCTCAAACTCTCAAACTTACCGTGTTTACAACAATTTCACCCGAAAGGTTGAAGAGACAGTAGATGTGAAGTTTGATGAATCTAACGGCTCGCAAGTAGAGAAATTTCCAATTGATGTAGGAGACAAAGACCCTTTGGAGGCAATACAAGACTTGTCTATTGGCAAGATTCACCCAACGGAGGTGAAGGAGAGTACTCCATCCATTCAAGCGGAAGCCTCATCCCCACGTTAAGGTGAACCACAAGTTGACTTGGACGCATCCACAAGTGGGACACGCCAAGATGAAGGAAACGAGGAAGTGCTTCAAGATGAACCTCATCGACCTCCTTCTCCATCTCCACAAGGGGACAACAACACCAACAACAATGAATAAGGGCAAGAAGAAGAAGATGATGAAGAGGATGTTCCACCCCGACCCAAGCAAAAGCTTTCACGAGTTAGAGCAAAAATTGCTAGAGATCATCCCGTAGAGCAAATCTATCATGATATCCAAACCGGGAGAATCACTCGCTCTAAATCTCGTTTAGCTAACTTTTGTGAACATTACTCTTTCATATCTAGCCTTGAACCTATGAAGGTTGAAGATGCTCTTGATGATCCGGAATGGGTGAACGCTACGCACGAGGAACTACATAACTTTGAGAGAAACCAAGCTTGGACATTGGTTGAGAAGCCCGACAACAACCACAACATCATCGGTACCAAATGGGTGTTTCGCAATAAGAAAGATGAAGATGGACAAGTTGTACGCAACAAGGCCCGTCTTGTCGCCCAAGGCTACACCCAAGTCGAATGTATGGACTACGGTGAGACAAATGCCCCACTTGCTAGACTTGAGTCCATACACATCTTACTTTCTTATGCCAATCACCATGACATCACTTTATATCAAATGGACATTAAAAGTGCTTTTCTCAACGGTGAAATTGAGGAGGAAGTTTATGTTAAACAACCTCCCGGCTTTGTTAATCCCAAGAAACCTAATCATGTTTACAAACTTCACAAAGCTCTTTATGGTCTTAAACAAGATCCTAGAGCATGGTATAAATGCTTGACCAAGTTCCTCATTGAAAAAGGCTTTGAAATTGGGAAAATTGATTCCACACTTTTTACTAAAAGGGTTAATGGTGAATTATTTGTGTGCCAAATTTATATTGATAGTATCATATTTGGTTCTACCAACCCTTATTTTAGTGAAAGGTTTGGAAAGCTAATGTCGGGAAAATTTGAGATGTCTATGATGAGTGAACTGAAGTTCTTTCTTGGTTTGCAAATCAAGCAAACTAAGAAGGGTACCTTTGTTTCTCAAACAAAGTATACCAAGGACTTATTCAAGAAGTTCAACATGCATGAATGCAAAGGTGTGACTACACCCATGCCTACTAGTGGACATCTTGACTTGACAAAGGATGGCAAACTGGTTGACCAAAAGGTTTACCGTTCTATGATTGGTTCATTGTTATATCTATGTGCCTCCCGTCCCGACATTATTCTAAGTGTATGCATGTGTGCACGATATCAAGCGGCCCCCAAAGAATATCATCTTAAAGCTGTGAAAAAAGGATAGTGAGATACTTAATTCACACACCAAACTTTGGCATTTGGTATCCTAAGAGGTCTTCTTTCAATTTTGTTGACTACTTCGATTAGGACTATGCCAGAGACAAGGTAGATAGAAAGTCCACTTCGGGTACTTGTCGATTTCTTCTTAGATCTCTTGTATCTTGGTCCTCCAAGAAACAAAGCTTGGTATCCATATCCACCGCCGAAGTGGAATACATTGACGCCGGTTCATGTTGTTCTCAGTTACTTTGGATGACCCAAACTCTTAAATATTATGGGATAAATGTGAAACATACTCCATTGCTTTGTGATAATGAAAGTGCTATTAAGATTTCCCGTGTAACATTCTCAAACTAAACATATTGAAGTTCATCATCATTTCATTCGAGATTATGTTGCTAAGGGTGATATCTATCTAAAACATGTTCGTACTGATAAGCAATTAGCGGATATATTCTGCAAACCACTTGATGAGAAAGTGTTTTGCAGGATGAGAGGTGAATTGAACATTATTGATGCCTCAAACTTGGAGTGGAAATTTCTTTTTGGATACATGCAAGGCATGAGCCTTTGACTAATCCTTGATATTTCTCTTATGATGATGATCATATGTCTTGGATCTACATTTGCCCTTTGCATGTTATCTAACCCTTTTGTAGGTACTTGGATCAACCCAAATCTATGAGATTGCAACTCACTCACATCCTAAGCAATCTCTACATCACCGAGTCTCTACAATATGGTGGTTGAAATCAAGGAAGCATGAATCCTTTCAACATATCCTTTGACAATAACAAATTTCATTTGGAATCAAATTTTAATGATTGTCATTTTGGATACACAAGTGCTCTTCCTTGCAAATCTAACTCATGTAGGTAGATGAACTCAAATTACAAGTGGTGCTCCCAACTCTTGATGAACTACGTCAACCTTGAGCAACCAACACAAGTTCAACTACATGATCAAGATCAACATCACCACCCAAGGTATGTTATTCCATCTTAGAGAAGCTTTACCCCAAGACATGAGGTCAAAGCAACTCAACAAGATGTGAATACATCAAAATTCTTAAACAAAAAATGGCAACCCCATTTTGAGCTTAAACGATGAGTATGACCCATGATCAAGTGTTCTCACTTGACTCCTAAATCAATATACTCTAACATAGGTGACTCTGTCGCCGACCAGTTCTAGATGAAGTACTCTGTTGTTTCTCTACGTTCTTGCTTTTCTTTTTGCGTGTTTGTTCCTCTTTCAAAAAAAACTTCATCTAGATTTCTTTTCTTTGTTACTTTCTGCATCAAATTCATTGCAAATTCTTCAGTTAATTCCCTGTAAATCTTTGTGAGATCTTATTTGCCTAAGTGAGCTGAGATGACAAAATCTTCTCTTTGTATTGAACTCAGTCTCACCGATTCCAGCCTCTCGGCTAGACCGAACTGCAACGTTGTATTACAAATTGCTCATCGGTCCAACCGATAAGGACAAACCCGGTCTGACCGATTTCAACACTAAGCAAAGATTTTGTCATTTGCATCCTGCATATCTCTTCCAGCTCCACTCAATGATTCTACTCCTCTGCTAGCATCTTAATCTACATGGTGCTTGTAATGTGACCCAAGGACAAAACCTATTTGACTCATGCTCCAGAAGATCCCTTCTTGGAAATTGATGTCAAAGGGGGAGAGAGGGCACATCGAAGCTTATCACACAAAGGGGAGAGAGAGAGAGAGAGAGAGAGAGAGAGAGAGAGAGAGAGAGAGAAAGCTCATTCAAGCTAATCCCCAGATGTTTACTATCCTAAGAGGAGAGAAGTCACATGTCTTCAAGAGGGGAAAGACATGTTAGTGTGTATTATGATTGTGTTGCTCTGTTTTTCTAGATTGCTAGTTTGCTCTGATTTTCTACTACCCTATCTTCTCCCATTATCCAATATAAGATTTAGGAGGAGAAAGATACTCAAGGGGAGAAAATCTTTGGGGACATGTCTATATTCTATTAGAGTACTAAGTACTCACTCTCTACATGTCATCTCAATCTTGGTATCTTTTGTGGTTACTCACTGTGCTTTGTTTAGTAGGTGATCTTGTGTTATATAACCCTGTCTTCTCAAGTTCAACCTCTCCAAAGCCAGCTCAAGAGCACAAGGTAAGTATATGCATCACATCCATGTGCATGATGATCTCTTGCTGCTATACATATTGTTTGCAAGGAGGACTCATAAACATGGAGGTACATTTTGTACTTCAACATCACTTGCTTTGACGCATATATCCAAGATACATGTAACTCATTGCTTGCTCAGACATTCTTATGCATTCACATGCTCTTATATTCTATATTTACATGATTGCATACATATAGGGGGAGCATATGCTTGTTACATGTCATTCCAAAGCTTTACTTGTTATCCTTCATATCTTTATCTGAAGCTTTGATGTATGATTTTCATCAATTACCAAAAAGGGGGAGATTGAAAGCACAAGTGCTCCCTGGGTGATTTTGGTAATTAATGACAACATATGCCTTGTTGGACTAATATTTTCATCTAGTAAATTTCAGATGAGTTCAATAGTGGAGTGGCAGGACAAGAGGATGTGGAACCCTTTTCAAGAAGCAAAGGACAAAGATTGGCAAAAACTCAAGACTCTACATTTTCATTTTAGTGATCCAAGATCACATTGAGTCCATAGGAAAATCCAATACTATTAAAAGGGGATGAGGTGTTGCTCAATGGTCTACTTGCTCAAGTGCTTAGTAATATGCTCCAAATCCCTCAACCACTTTCTCATTTCCACATATGTCCTAAACCTAAAAGTCAAACTCGGCCCCACCGATTTGATATCCGGCACCACCGAGTTCACATGACATAGCCACTGCCACCGACCCTAATCAGTTCGGTCTCATCGATAGGGATTTCGATCTCACCGAGATGGGAATGCAAACTCTCTGTTTCCTTTTTGGAACGTTTTGGTCTAACCGAGATGTGAGAATCGGTCTCACCGAGTTAGCATTGAAAACTCTTTGTTACCTCTTCGTAACGTTTCGGTCTCACCGAGATGAGCGAATCGGTCCCACCGAGTTTGCCAGGACAAGTCTCTGTTAGTCTATTACTAAAATTGGTCCCACTGAGTTCATGTAATCGGCCTCACCGAGATAAGATTTGCCCTAACCCTAACACATCGGTCTCACCGAGTTGATAGTATCGGTCCCACCGAGATGTCTAATGTTCACATTTTGAACTGCTTCGGTCTGACCGTTCAAATGTGTGTAGCGGCTAGATTTTGTGTGGAGGCTATATATACCCCACCACCCCTTCTCAATCCGAGAGAGAGCCATCAGAACGTGCCTACACTTCCACTATTCATTTTCTGAGAGAGAACCACCTGCTCATGTGTTGAGACCAAGATATTCCAATCCTACCATATGAATCTTGATCTCTAGCCTTCCCTAAGTTTCTTTCCACTCAAATCTTCTTTCCACCATATCAAAATCTGTGAGATTGAGTTGAGTGTTGGGGAGACTATCACTTGAAGCACAAGAGCGAGGAGTTCATCATCAACACACCATCTATTACATTTTGGAGAGTGGTGACTCCTAGATTGGTTAGGTGTCACATGGGAGCCTCCAACAAGATTGTGGATTTGAACCAAGGAGTTTGTAATGGCAATGAGATTGCCTACTTCGTGAAGATCTACCCTAGTGAGGCAAGTCCTTCGTGGGCGATGGCCATGGTGGGATAGACAAGGTTGCTTCTTCGTGGACCTTTCGTGGGTGGAGCCCTCCATGGACTCACGCTGCTGTTACCCTTCGTGGGTTGAAGTCTCCATCAACGTGGATGTACGATAGCACCACCTATTGGAACCACGCCAAAAACATCTGTGTCTCCAATTGCATTTGCACACTCCAATCCCATCCCTTTACTTTCTTGCAACTTGCATGCTTTACTTTCCGCTGCTCATACATTCTTGCTATGCTTGCTAGAAATGTATGGTGAATGTTTGAAATTGTGCTAAAAACTCTACCTCAACTTAAAGAACTTAAAAACCGTCACCTTTCTTGTTGAGTGTCTAATCACCCCCCCCCCCTCTAGACACCTCTTCTTCGATCCTCTCAGGATCTCGTGGTTCTGGAACTTGCGGCGGCTGGAACTATTTTTATCCGACTCCCCTAGGGTTTCTGGAATGTAATGGATACCGGGTTACCTTTTCTGAAGATTGAGTAGGAAAGGGAAAGAAACGATACTGAAGTTACCTTTTCCGAAGATTGAGAATGTATCGAGTATCACTCAGTGTAATGCTATGATAGGACAATTGGTACCGGGTTTGTTTCTCACACCTACAAGTAAGAAGCTTTTCGAGGATCTCGGTTAGGAATAGTGGCACAAAAATTTCAAGCAAATGTTAGTCAAGATATCGAAAATGTTGAGAAGAGTCACAAAACTTGAAAGTAAGGCAAATAGATCACAAGCCAAGGATATCAAGTGGAAATGCACACACGGAAGATAAGTGGGATTCGTACAACCAAAGGGTGAGCTCAAGATATGATACCACAAAAAATACTCTTGTTGCACGGATGCTAGAGAGACGTAGCTCGATTGCTCAAATGGGCAAGATACGCTATGCGCACCTACCTATATGAGAATCTGTGTCGTTCTTAATCCCAACTATGGTACGTATGTATGTTACCAAGATGATGCCAAGGTATATCATATGCAAAATGGCTCAATGCTATTCCTTACAAGATTTTTGTTCTTCTCAATTTGCTTAAAAGCTTTGTATCTTTATTTTTGTCGCTATGCTTGATGTTCGAGCCAAGTATGATATGAGATAAGTATGATAAGATATGCACGGGGGAGATTATTTGCACAATATGATAGCAAGATGATTGCACGCTCAAGTAGCTATGCGGACTAAGCGTATCACTAAGGTGCACAATATGGCGTGGCCCCGCAATTCTCAACTCGCTAGTCTCGATGGGTAAGTAACGCAAATAGGCTCGGTTATCAAGTGTAAGGCAAGGTATAGAGTAAGATGTCGTCGAGGTTACCGTCCTTGCTTACGGTTATCGGCATCAGTGTTGAGTGGTGTAGATGATGACTCCAGGGCGATGATGATTGGCAGCGATGATGATGAACAACCGTTCCAAAGTAGCCGAAACACCTTAGAACACGGAACCGCAACTTAAAATCTCAAAAACAAATGGTGGTAGCAAAAACAAGTGTGGGGTTAAAGTGAAACAAGTGGAAGACAAGTGGTAGTGGCAGAAAGAACAAAAATTGGGCTGCTGTTTTGCTCCCTGGATAGGCCGTGTGCACGGGGTGTGCGGCTGGCGGTTGTTCTTCAAGAGATTCGTGGAGAAAACAAAAAATTCCAAGAAATTAGTTGGTGGGATGGCTGTGGGGGGTGGTGGGAGGGTAGATCCAGCTGCCAAACACAAATTTTGTGGATCAAAACAACAAAATCTAACAAGATGTAACAAATTGCAAGAAAAAAAATTAGGGCTATTTTTGTGGGAAATTTTCGAATTAGGACGGAAAACAACAAAATCAAGCTAGAATCTGAGGGGTAGGTAGGGACTCCAAGATGTGAATCAACCATGGCTCATGATACCAAGATGATGTAGGGTGGAACCCTAGAGGAAGATCTTTTCACACTTGGAGGGGAAAAGAGGAAGAACACAAGAGAGAAATCACTCAAGCAAACCACAAATCGCACATCCACTAGGATAGCATACATGAGATCCACAAGTATACAAGGTCAATCCAATGAAACAAGCACAAAGGTAAGGTTCTTCCCAAATCCCTAGAGAGATGAGGTCTTGGTTATCCTATGAAGGGGATCCTTCCCTTGATGAAGGGGTCTTGAATCCACTAGGGGATCTTCTCCTAGGAGGTCTTGACTCTCCTAAAGGAGTAGATACAAGGAGAAAAGCTCTCAAACGTCTCTCAATACTTTGCTAACCCTAAAACATGTCCTAGCTATGGAATATATAGGCTTGGGGACGAAGTGGGCGAAGTGGAGGCCCAACAGTCCAGCCTCAGTCGGTCTTCCTGTAGGGCACGTGTGCACAGGGTGCTACAGCGTCAGCTCCTTGAGTAGTCTGTGTGCACGGGGTTTCAGGGGCCTGTGCGCACAGGGTCGCCTGGGCCTTGTTGTCCAACTCCTCTTGGACTCCTTCGTCTTTATGGCCTTGGGGTGGTTCTCCTCCTTCTTGGTGATGTTTCTCTTCGTACCTAATGATACATGGTGCATTTTGCTGAGGTAGCAACCAAGTCCCATTCGTATCCATATGCATGTCAAGTAGGAAAGAGTTCACCTCGGTTTCCATTGCTCGTGCTCTCGCTCTTGTCATTGGTCCTTTCGGAGCTTGTGTAGCAGAAGTAGAGTCCATGGGGATGATGAGGGATGCTCTGCATCATTGTACAGTTTATCAAAAGTGGTTATTTCGTGGTTATTATACCAAGTGTACGGTCTTCCTTGGAGCTGCACTTCTTTGAAACCATTAGCATCAATGATAGAGTTAAAAGTGTATATGGCTCCATTTGGGAAGAACACAAGGTTTGTTTTTCTCACTAGTCCTTCTGATGATATTAAAATCGACACCCATGGTGAAACTCCCCTTAAATCTAATGCATGCAATGTCAAATTCAGCAATAAAACCATCCTTGTATTCTCTATGAGCATGACCATAAAACACAATCAATTGCCAACTTGCTTAGGTTTCTTCTCCTCAAGTTTTACAAAAATATAATGTTTTTGTACCACGGAGTTAACAACCCCTTTATTACCAGAGTCAACCTCAACATGCAACCACATGACCTACCATTAGGACATAGGTGCTGCCAAAAGAATGTTTTATGGCCATAACCCTTTCTGGGCCAACTTTCGTTGAGTCTATGTATCGTAGCCTTTGTCTGACTTATGAATTGGACTCCAAAATCAAAAATCATCTTCCTCAAGAATATTTGTTTATCAGGGCATCCGAAACCGTCGTAATTCCAAAAGATTCCTAACATTTTAATCTTTTTTCCTTGGGGGTGTACCCTTTTTAGCTAACTCAACCCTAAAAACAAGGGACCGCAACTTTATGATCTTGCCACTTGAATATAACATCTTAGCTTTCTTCAAACTAGGATATTCACCACGAGTTTTATCATCTTCACTGTGTGAACCAAAATAATAACTCTCGTTATCATGAATATCCTTAACATGTTCTTGCAAGTTTTTATCTTTACTTCTTTCCTGAAAAGGATTTTTCCTACTCAATCCTAAAGATTTAATTACAGAAATCAATGTAGCATTTTCGGACTCATTATTGACAACGCCTAATTTTTTGTCATATTCACTATATCATCATTCTTAGTATTACGAGTTGTGGAAACATTAACATAGTTACCTGGAATAGTATTTTAGCAGCCACTCTCTTCATGTCTAAAGAAGTTATGTCTAGATCCTCTTGACCTCTCACATATTCTGAATTCAACATTAGCATTAGCAATATGTGCTTCTTGTTGGCTACCTTAACATCAATTAACATATACTTAACATTAACTCCTTAGGCCTTGGCTACTGTTAATCCAAATGAATCATGTGACTCGGATCCAATTCATCTTGAGAGAAATGCACCCTTTCAACACTACCATATTTTATCAATTCTTCATCCATAATATCACCATTACCATCACCCTTATCAATGTTCATTCCATCTTTTCTCTACCAGACAACTTATTATTGTTCACCTTATGAAGATTCTCCAAACCAGGAGGTCGTGACTACTTTTGGTTTATTTATGCACATCAAATTTTTCTGCAATGGAAACTTTCGTTGTGTGTGATGGAAAACATATTTTTCTTTCACAAAAATGAGTCCTAGACAAAGCATACAGTAAAATTATATTAGGAAGGTTGACTCGAGTCCAAGTGTTCTTTTTTCCGAAACAACAATACTTCTCCTCGATTTCTGTTAGGAAAACTGTTACATGAAGAGATCTATGCAAAGTAAAACAAATCAAATAGTCCCAACATAAAATTATTACTTTCTTTATAAAGACATATACGTAGTACATCTTAGGAACTCATAGCAACCACAAACCATGATTCTTAAAGAACAACTATCACCAACAACTAGTGCTCAAAATCCTTCGGTTTGTATCCTACCCACCACTCGCATCTAGCCATGACTCCGCACATACAGCTCCTCAAGTGGAGGTCCTAAGAATGGTTTTAAATCCCTGATACACTAAAACAACATGCTCAAGTGTCTAATTGTAATTCAAATCACCGTGAATACAATCAAGGTAGGGCAAGGATCCTCATCAAGCCTAGGCAACTTCCCAAACTGGACATTAAATCTGTACATGGCCTTCGAAACCAACATCGTTATCATTGGAACTCCTCCTTCATGGCTTCCTCTACTTTGTTCTTTCTGCAAACATTCCATGTGTCAAGGGTGTTGCATCAACTTAAGATCACATCAACATGATTACTCATATGATGTTGTCTGAAGCCAACCATTTTCCTAGTTTTCCTAATTGTGCAACAAACAAATGATCCACCCGAAAGAACTAGTTTGCGTTGGGACGATGGGAAATGAGGCAATCTACCCCCGAAGAGATCATCAATTATGCCAGGAGTTCTATTTAGACCAAAGGCACAAAAGGCAGAAATGGGTCACTTGCCAAACTAGTTTGGCTAGGTCACAATCAAGTATCAAATAATCATTTCTAGTCCAACCTCTCTTGAGAAGATTTTCCTTGGTAAAGATACCATTTTGAAGCATCGACCTGAGGAATATCGTTCTCTCTTAGATTCCATATAAAACCTATAACAAACGATGTCAAAAGATTTAAGCTGTCAATATAGCTCTCTTAAACTTGTTTTAATCCCAATTCTTAATCTCGTCATGTCTTCCTCATCACTCGAATTAAAATCATATCAGATTCTACAGATTAGGTTGTTGCTCTATTGTCTCTCTCCACGAAGTTCATCTAAATCTGATGCAACCCCATCCACCATCCTTTACATCGTGAAAAATCCAGAGAAGGTGGTATTGTCAAGTGCGGGAATTGAGTAATCCATTGTGATCCATTCACGCACTTATTTTCCTAGAACAAGGTTCTAGCTCCACTAACAATCACTTTTAGCATACTTATGGGAAAAGTGATTTACTCCCATCAGGCTCTGCCCTGGAATGTGAGACATGCTCCTTTTCTTGGCATGGGACAAAACTTGTTTTTTCGCGAGTTTATTTGGCAATGTAGTATACCAGGTGCCTTCTGCATTCTCCAATTTCCACAAGCTTTTGGGTAGTAATCTTTGATTAATCGCGGTCAGATTCATGAACCCAAGCTGCCCATAATCTTTTGGCAGACATAATATAGGTAGGCCAGTTCACTAAGTGTATCTATAGAAGTTCATTCTCCTGATCACAATGAAACATTGTTCATGCAAGGGTTGGTAAGTACTCCAATAGATAAATATTTCATTTGTATTTCAAAAGTTGTTGTTCCACTTTTTCTATACGCGTTTTCAACGATGAAGTATGTTGGCATCAATTGGAATTCCTTAGTACAAGTCATTTTCCTCATACTTCATGTAAAAAAAATCACTAGATCGGTCCTCTCTTTGACATGCCTCTCCTCTCTTTAACATGTCTCTCCTAGACTTTTTTTTTTAAGTTCTGCCATTATTTCTTCATTTTTACATGGTGAGTCAATTAATATTGGTTGTGTGCACCCTAATTATGCAAAGGCCGAACTCATTGTCCGTTTTATCCATCTGATGCTAGACTTTGAGTTTAATAGAAGCGAGATTCATGAAAAGGAAAAAGAACTAGTATAAGTTTCAAACTTATGAAAATTTACTCCCTAAGCACCGGTGTCGAAAACGCTTTTATATTATGAGACAGAGGAAGTAGTTTATAATCCAGTCAACAAATTTCACTCTCGTGCACAAGATTAAAGTGGTCCGGCCGCGAATATACTCCTTGAATAGGTCCAGTCTCAGTCTCAGAAGAAGAAAATCGTTGAATCAGTCTGCCTTTTAACCAGACGGCGAAATGTGGAAGAAAAATGATTAGCTGGGACGGCGACACGGCGGCCGCCGCTGACAATTCTTCCCCTGGAAAGAGCCGAGAAGAAGGCCGCCGAAGCTTCGGGCAGCCCGTGCGCCTCACGATGTCACAACGAGATGACGCTGGAGGTAGCTCGGAGTTGGCAGCGCCCGCCACCCAGTTCGGCGACAGCGACGCGCCCACGAACCACGGCGAAGGAACCAGCCAAGCTTTGATTTCTTTTCTCGTTTCCCCTCTCCCGCTGGCCGAACAATCAACCAACACGTCGATCGGCTGACGAAATCGCTCCACCACTTCGCGGCAGCTGCCAACAAACATGTCGATCGGCCAGCTGACACGGAGTAGGAGCTGGCCAAGTCGCAGTCTCCTCCTCCCCCCATGAGCCATGACCACGTTTGGATTTGGACGCGACACTGTCAATGGAGATTGTGGGGAGGGATGGAAGACGTAGCAACGCAAGGATTTCATGGTGGACGAAATGGAGAAGGGGATCGACTGCTGCCCGGTGCACTGGTGGAGCTCTATGTTCTTGACATGTTTCTTGTAAATTGATTAATTGATATAAGAAGTGAACAAATAATCACAAAAGGGTATGAACCAAACATCCTCTGTAACCACAGGTTCTTGCTCGCCGTCAATGGGGTCTTACCACAAGAAAAGCAAGAGGAAGAAGAAGAAGAAAGAAGAAGAAGAAATCAAGAATCAAGTTAAGCAAAACGAGGCAGGCACGGAGCAGAGCAGAGCAGATAGATATACACGGACAGACCTACATCTACCGGATCGAGCAGGCTCAGGCCGCCGGCGTCGACGCTGGCGGCAGCCGGCTGAGCGCGTCCCGGAGCGTGGCCCTGAACTTGTCCAGATCCAGCCGGACGTTCTGCTTGTCCAGGTAGGCCGCCTTGAGCGCGTCCCAGCCCTGCTTGTGCACGGCGTAGGGGTCGGTCAGCACCTGGTGGTTCCGCGGGTACTGCTCCAGCAGCGAGCTCTCCTCCAGCTGCACGTTGTAGTCCATGTACGTCACCTCCATGTCCGCCGCCGGGTTCTTGAAGGTCACGCCGGTGAGCCACTCCAGGCCGCCGAAGGGCACCACCTGGATCAGCACGGCGCCGGCGGGGAGGAACACCATGTTGGTGAGCCCGGCGCCGTGCACGCCCACCATCACGTCCGCGGAGTTGACCAGCCGCGCGAAGGTGGACATGTCGGTGTGCTGGTCGGGCTCGGCGATGCGCACGTCGAAGCCCATGGCGGTGGCGGCGGCCGCCATCTCCCGCTCGTTGAGGAACCGGCGCGAGTTCTTGCGGGAGATGATGAGGAGCCTGGGCTTGCCGGCGCCCGTGGCGCCGCCTCGGGACGCCGCCGCGCGCTCCAGCCCGAAGGCGTCGCGGAGGGTGCGCTTGAAGTCGACGATGGAGACGTGGCCGGCGGCCTTGGACGGGACGATGCCCATGTCCTTGTGGAAGTCGGAGCCGACGACGATGCGGGGCACGCAGTGCACCTCCAGGTCGTTGTTGACGTCCACCACCTCGTACTTGCTGAGCTGCCGGAAGAGCGGCCGGAACTTGGCCACCCACCAGGGCTTGAGGTCGCTGAGCAGGAACTGCACCTCGCCCTTGAACTTGTGCGTGCTGAGGAAGAGCGGCACCAGCACGTCCGTGTAGTCGTGGTACAGGTTGCCGGAGAAGCCGCGGTTAGAGAACACAAACCCCGGGACGGAGTGGTTCTTGGTGCACGCCGGCGGCGGCGCGTCGGCGGGGAAGGGCCTGAGGACGAACTCCCGGACGTGGGTCATGGCGACGGGGTCGTGGTACCGCGCGTACGGCTTGGTCCTCCACTCCCTGTCCAGCGAGTCGATGTAGATGGTGGAGGCGTTGCCGACCACCCGAATGTCCCCCGCCGCCTCGCACCGCTCCGACCGCTTGCTCGTCATGAAGCAGGTCGGCTTCTTCTTCTTGTTCCCCTTATCCTTATCCTTCTTCCCGGCGACGGCCACGACCTTGTCCGCCCTTTGCGCGGCGACCTTGGGCTCCGGGGCGGCGCTGTCCTCCTCCACATCCTCCTCCGCGTCCTCCTCCGAACCTGACCAGTCGTCAAGAAAGGAAAGAAACAGGCTTGAGCAACATGGTACATACATTTCGTCCCCAAATCAGTCAACTCTAGCAAGCTCGGCCGAATCAATCAGTGAATCGATCCGGAGGACAGGAGCTCACCTCCGACCGTCCTGGCGGCGGGCGCCGGCTCGTCGTCGGTCTCCATCCGGATGCTGGAGTTCATCTGCTCCTTGAGCTGGTCGTCCGGCTTGCCTGCAGCCATCCCAAGAAACACTCAAGCTCTCATCCATCCACCCATCCAGCTCAACAGAGAAGAGAAGAGAAGCGGAAGGAAGAAGAAGGAGAAGACACATACCGAAGGGGGTGGAGCAGTATCTGGCCTTGACGATGCTGAGGACGCAGAGGGAGAGGAGCATGGCGGCGATGATGACGCCGTTGCTGACCCGGCGCGGCTCCTGCCGGCTCCGCAGCGCCGCCTTCATCTCCGACGCGGACCCCAGCGCGCCCTCGCTCCCCCTCCTCCTCCTCCTCCTCCTCCCCGGCTAGATCTGGAGCAGCAAGAAGCGGCAAGCAGCAGCTCCCTTGCTTGCTTGCTGGGCTTTGCTTCCCCGCTGCCTGCCTCCCCCCAAGGAGGAAGACTCTTCTCGAGACACAGAGATAGATAGAGAAGAGATGCTTTGACACTTTCTCGTGCCGCGCTGGATCTGGATGGACCTGCCCTCGGCTGCTCTGCTCGCCGATGATTAAACGAGGGTGGTAATAAAGAATCGGAATGCTCTGCTCGCCCCTCTCCTGTCCTGTGGCAGGCAACTCATAAGTGAGGGATTATTGCACCCAAATCCAGGGTTGTTAGCGGCCCCTGGGATTAGCCGTCGTCGTGCGGAGGGACTGGAACGCACGACGCGCGTGGTGGACCGTTGACCGCACAGGGTCCGACCCACACCCACAATGTTGTTGGGTCACCTCCCCTCCCCAATTATCTCTGGAGATCTCATTATCTCTTGTCTTCTGTGGTGGTATTATTATTACTTCCATTTCCGGCCACGGGAAAGGGTGCATGTATGCCCGGACCGGCCGACCGGGAGCATGAATGTGGCGTGTACCGGCGTCACGGGTCCTCCTACGTGACGACGTGCCAACACGCGTGAGCGTGTGTACACGAATGCAAAAGAGAAGAACCTCTATTGTGATTTTCAAAGTGTGAAATTACTTAATGCAAAATGGCCAAAGCTTTCCTTTCGACTTCAAAGACGCGAATTTAAAAAAAAAATCTCCTTGCAACAATATTTACTTAATGAAAATTTATGTAGTACTCCCTCTGTAAGCAAATATAAGAACGTTTTGATCGCTAGTTTAATGATCTAAACGTTTTTATATTTCTTTACGGAGGGAGTATCTTAATTTGGTTCTTAACAGTATGGAATCAATCAATGCAAGGAAGGATGTACTGATCATGTGTGTTGCAGTGAATAGGTGGGCCAACACTTGACTACCATCCTACTCTTGCTCGGCCATTCACCTGTTATGCTGTAAATTTTGCCGTCTCCATGGGCCGGTGAGGTTAGGGTTGCCCAGCATGTGTGTGCACCGCCGAGTCTTGATGTTAGGTGCTTCGGACTGAATCGAGGGTTTTAACGGCGTTCATCTGTTGGGGTATGACCGTCACAGGTTCTCTACGCATAGAGCGTGCCAACACGCGTGAGTTTGTGTATACGAATACAAAGGAAATGAAACTCATGTTAAATAATGTGAAATTACCGAATGGCAGATGATGAAAGCTTTCCTTTCAAAGGTGCGAATTATTATTATTCCAAGCCCATCTGTTTTGGTTTTGATAATTAATTTCTTTCTTATTTTGCTTCTCAATATGAAATCTGAAGGAAATATGCCCTAGAGACAATAATAAAGTTATTATTTATTTCCTTATATCATGATAAATGTTTATTATTCATGCTAGAATTGTATTAACCGGAAACTTAATACATGTGTGAATACATAGACAAAACAGAGTGTCCCTAGTATGCCTCTACTAGACTAGCTCATTGATCAAAAATGGTTATGTTTCCTAGCCATAGACATGAGTTGTCATTTGATCAACGGGATCACATCATTAGGAGAATGATCTGATGGACAAGACCCATCCGTTAGCTTAGCACTATGATCGTTTAAGTTTTACTGCTATTGCTTTCTTCATGACTTATACATGTTCCTATGACTATGAGATTATGCAACTCCCGAATACCGGAGGAACACTTTGTGTGCTACCAAACGTCACAACGTAACTGGGTGATTATAAAGGTACTCTACAGGTGTCTCCGAAGGTACTTGTTGGGTTGGCGTATTTCGAGATTAGGATTTGTCACTCCGATTGTCGGAGAGGTATCTCTGGGCCCACTCGGTAATGCACATCACTATAAGCCTTGCAAGCATTGCAGCTAATGAGTTAGTTGCGGGATGATGTATTATGGAACGAGTAAAGAGACTTGTTGGTAACGAGATTGAACTAGGTATTGAGATACCGACGATCGAATCTCGGGCATGTAACATACCGATGACAAAGGGAACAATGTATGTTGTTATGCGGTTTGACCGATAAAGATCTTCGTAGAATATGTGGGAGCCAATATGAGCATACAGGTTCCGCTATTGGTTATTGACCGGAGACGTGTCTCGGTCATGTCTACATAGTTCTCGAACCCGTAGGGTCCGCACGCTTAAGGTTTCGATGATAGTTTTATTATGAGTTTATGAGTTTTGATGTACCGAAGGAGTTCGGAGTCCCGGATGAGATCGGGGACATGACGAGGAGTCTCAAAATGGTCGAGACGTAAAAATCGATATATTGGACGACTATATTCGGACATCGGAAAGGTTCCGAGTGATTCGGGTATTTTCGGAGTACCGGGGAGTTACGGGAATAGAGGAGAGAGGCCAAAAGGAAGGAGGCGTGCACCCCCCTTCTGGTCCGAATTGGACAAGGGGTGCAGCCCCCTTTTCCTTCTCCCTCTCTCCCTCTTTCCTTCTCTCCTACTCCGGAAAGGAAAGGGGAATCCTACTAGGACTTGGGAGTCCTAGTAGGACTCCCCACACTTGGTGCGCCCCCTCTAGGGCCGGCCTCTCCCACCCTCCTTTATATACGGGGGCAGGGGGGCACCTCTAGACACAACAATTGATCTCTTGATCTCTTAGCCGTGTGCGGTGCCCCCCTCCACCATAGTTCTCCTCGATAAATATTGTAGCGGTGCTTAGGCGAAGCCCTGCGACGGTAGAACATCAAGATCGTCACCACGCCGTCGTGCTGACGGAACTCTCCCTCGACACTCGGCTGGATCGGAGTTCGAGGAACGTCATCGAGCTGAACGTGTGCTAGAACTCGGAGGTGCCGTAGTTTCGGTGCTTGATCGGTCGAGCCGTGAAGACGTACGACTACATCAACCGCGTTGTTCTAACGCTTCCGCTTTCGGTCTACGAGGGTACGTAGACTCACTCTCCCCTCTCGTTGCTTTGCATCTGGTAGATAGATCTTGCGTGATCGTATGAAATTTTTAAAATACTACGTTCCCCAACAGATCAACCAATGCAAGAAGGATGTAGTAAGTGATCATGTGTACTGCATTCAAGACGTGCTCCAACGCTCAATCACATCCTACTTCCACCTGGTTATATATCGATTTCTATGATAAACGTTTGTCATCTCCTCGGAGCCGTGAGGTGAGGCCTTCTCGTCATGCACGGCGACGAGTTCTGGTGTTGGGTGCTTCGAATCGGATTGGCAAGGCGGGTGTTTCGACGACGACGAATGGGTCGGGAAGTAAAAATAAAATGATGTGATACATAGTTGATCTTTGGCAAGAAGTTGACTACCCAACAAATTGACCACATTTTTTAGTAGTTGTATATGGTTACTAGTGGAAAATTTGAAGCACAACCTACATATGCAAACCGCATTTTAAAACTCGAGAACATTTTTAAAATGACATTTTTCTCTTTCACACGACGGCATCATAGTTACATGGCTAAACGGTTTGCGGCCAACAAAACTATTTGACTACCTGATAGACTGGCAACATTTTTAGATAACCAAGGCAAAAGGTTAGCCTGGCAAATCAATAGAGTTTGACCTGGCCTACATATAAAACGACGTCTTAATACTCGAGAAATCATTTGTGTGCAAAACGAACCAACATCTTTCGAGTTCGCAATCACATGATGGTGATGCGAGCAACGGGATCCCCGCCATGGGGATGGCATCGAAATTCCAGGTTGGTTACGATTTATAAAGTTTCGCATCAACTTGTGGAGAAGATGGTCTTTCTGTCTTTAAGGCTCCTTTGATCAAATAAATTCTGTATGGTTTTTGGAGCGTTAGAATCTTTAGAATTTTTTCTACCGTTGGTCATTTGATTTGTATGATTGAACCTTACATGAATTATTTTTCTAAACAATTGTGTGTATTACATTTTTCATAGAAACAACATACACTCCAACCTCGTTTTAGAAATTCTTTGTTTTTCTTGTGGCATCAAGTGCTATATATATGTTATTCACGCCTCAATGCTTGGATTCGTCGCTAAGAATCTACGGATCTGGATGTAATTTTTATTATTTCTGATTTTCTACTAATACCATGATTGAATATGAATACATTGAAAGTTTTCCGCAAAATAAAAAATTGGGCCTCCCACTACAAATTCCATTTTCTCCGAATCAAAGAGGGCCTTAGTTTTTTTGTTCTTTCAGTTTTGGCAGTCAACTAAAACGATTCTTAGTTGTTTCACTCATTTCATTTTTGTTTTACGGGAAAAACTTTTGATCTATTCATCAAATATCATGACAAACGCTACCTCTGTAACTTAATATAAGACGTTGAGTGCGGCGTTTTGATGCCCAAGCTCATCTGCACCCGGTCAGAAAAAATCAAAACAAATACTAGAAAAATCCAAACAATTTCCATTTTTTTTGTGGTAGATAATTTCGTGCGTGAGGTTCGCTTCAATTTGTAGATCATTTGGATATCTGATCAGCTCTCAGCAAAAAAGACAAATCGGGGACAAAAACAGTGCGTGAACAATAAACATTTTTACAGACCCCGAATTTGTCTTCTTTGCCGAGAGCTGCTCAGATGTTCAAATGATTCAAAAATTGGAACAATAAACATTTGATCTTTATAGAACCTCACGCATCCAATTGTCTAACACACACAAAAAATGTGGATTTTTTTTTCTTTTCTAGTATTTATTTTGATTTTTTTTGTTGAGGCGGGTGCAGCGGAGCCTGGGCTCAGAAGTATATTACCGTAAGACGTTTTCTTACACTGAGAGAGTATAACTCAAAAAACAACTCTAGTCACCAGGGGACGGCAGAAAACGTGAGTTTTCTTTTCCTTTGTGCATTGATCTAATCAACTACCCCTAGGCCGTTGATTGTTTCCTGGCCGCCGCCGGCCGGGCCCGCGGCGGGAGATTAGGTGATGCTAATCTCGTGATTTCTGCCAATCAGCTAGCACCCTGCTACCGGTACATGTTGGATGTGATATCTTTGCTTGTTTGGTTTGGTAACCAGCCAGGACCGGCGGCCGGGTCGCCCACTCTTTTCGTCTTTTCGCTTTGGCGACGGCGTACTTCCGTGTCTCTTCCTGTTAGGACAAACGCTAATGTCCATGTGCAGCAAATAAACGGGAAATAATTGTTGGGGGCTCGGGTGGTTTAACACCATAATATGTGGCTGGATGTATGGGGCACGCGAAAGAGAGCATCTCGTCACCTTGTTTGGCGCCTTGCTCCCAATCATTTCCGACTCAAAGCGGCTTGCTTCGAATTACTACCATAGTTCCGGTTAATTTCTTGAGTCTTGGCTAGATTTAGAGAATAAATAAACAGTGTTGATAGACAGAGCACCGGGCGGGCAGGCACGGTTTCGAGTCACACTGACTTCTGCCGGTACGTACTAACGTACATATTTTATACTCCATCTATCTCAAAATAAGTGTTTTAAGCTTAGTACAATAATGTACTAAAGCTAGTACAAAGTTGAAGCATTTATTGTGGGACGGAGAGAGTATTTTGCAGCGGTTGGAGAGTCGACACACGTACGTACGGAGATAGAATACAACATGCGTACGTACACAGGCGATTCTTAACCTCTACAGTCGGTTTGGTGAGACGCGCATCGCAGAGTCGTACGTATGCGTGGAGCCCCCGCCGACGGACCTGGCTTGCCAACATACACTACAGTCTACAGCGGACGTACGTACACGGAGCATGCTTGTGCCTGCGACTCGACGAACTGCTTCGCCGTCGTTGGTCAAACTGCTGTACCGACCGCCTGCTACGAAACCAGCCTGCCTCTTCTACCAAGCCGTTCGCTACTTCGCTTCCCGGCCACGGAAGTACTCCATAAACAACGTTCCCGTGCCTATATCGAAAGGACAAAGGGTGTCTATTGCAACGTCTGCTTCCTCTTTCTCGCAGAAAAGAAAAAAAAACGTCTGCTTCCTCTCTTTTTCTATGTCAAGATCGATTCAACGCCACGTGCCCTATGCGACTTGCATTTGCATGTACTCCTAGTGTTCTCTCGTCTGGCCATCTCGATCGTGCCTGTGGCCGTGCATACATGTACGTCGAACGTCGGTAGGTAGCACGTGCCGGTCGAGCCACCCGCGTTACATGCGTAGCGTAACGGAATGTCTGAGGCTGCTTCCACCACGTACGTACGGGCCGGCAACCATATGTGCATGTGTATATAGGCACACAAGCGTTGGTACAGGTTCCCGGCCGCCACTCAGAAAAATGGGAAGGAAGGAAGTGCAGGTGGGTGCGTGGCGACGCCGTCGGTGTCCGTCGCGTCTCAGTCGTCACGAGCATTTCCGAAAGACTGAAACGGCACATCATCTTGTTGATTCACCAAATCGTCACAGACAGCAGTAACAGCGCATGCATCGGAGATGCAGCTGGAGCATGTGGCCCGAATGCAGGCGGAGCAAGACGCGAGGATGGCCTCGGAGCAGGCGGTATGGATGACGTTCGACGAGTGATCCGGCCAGCTAGCGAGTGATCCGTCATGCTCGGACATTGATTTTATTTTGGCATGTTTGGATTGTCGAACTTTGATTTGTTCTGCTTTGTTTTGAACTTTTTTTTTTTTTTAGAAATGGAGGAGGACCCCCGGCCTCTGCATCTGGATGATGCATGCAGCCATTTTATTCATTATTCACACAAGACCTTACAAAGTCATACAACAGTAAGACTGAAGCCACCGTCTAGGCAACAAAAGTGTCGCTACTCCTATCCAAGAGATGAAGGAATGCTGATAGCCTGGGCCTAGTACCAAACAGACCTCGCAGCCAAACCTAACATCTAAGACCTGAGGTCCCAACCAGGACGCCTGCCGGGTATGGGTCACCTACCAGTCCGGCGCACTCCTCAACCAGGACGCCTGCCGGGTCTGAGGCCGCCGCAGCCACATGCCATCAATCCATCTTCAGAGTTGTACTGCTGCATCAACCTTGCCCGATCTAGCTGCCGCCGACGCCACCACGACGCCAGGCAGCATCACCCTCCCGCGCGACTCCATCTCCGCCCATTAGACACCGAGTCTCCACTGCGCCATGCCGCCGAGATCCGCCGTCATCAATGGACCAGATGAATCACCGCTCCTCCTCTTGTCCCCTCCAACCAGCACTTGCTCCCAAACGATGCCCCCAGGAGGGAGAACGATACCGAAGGCACCGTCATCGTCCGATCCGGTAGACCCAGATCTAGGGTTTCCCCCGGAGATACCCGATCAGGTTGACGTGACCAGCAACGACGATGCCTCCAGAAGGGAACGACGTCTCAAACGCCGCCATCGTCCGCCAAGACCGCAGTCAGGCGCGATTTTCATCGGAAGCCACGTCTTCCCAACCTCGCGGCTGGCTGGAACCGAGCGGAACCTCGCCACGAAGACGTATGTCACCGTCGGTACTCCGGCAGAGATCCAGCATCTCCTCACCGGTCCCTCCACGCGTCGCCGGTCGGCGGAAGGCCTCCCCGCGACGGATCCAAACGGGACATTGGATCCGCAGTGACCGCCGTCACCATCACGACCAGAACAGCCCACCCCGCCGGATGGGGCGCTGCCACCGCCGCTGTCCAATCAGGGCCGCCGCTCCGCCAGCCATGGTGCTCCGGCCCCCGCCGCACAGCCTGGAGTCGCCGTCCCAGCCGCTGCCGTTAGATCGCGCCGGCCAGATCCAAGCCACCAGCGCCAAGACGGCCAGCAACCGAGAAGAGGCAAAGAGCCACCTATCCCAGCACACTGCCAGAGCCACCGGAGCAGGCCCGCCGGACTCGCACCAGCAGCCCGCTCCACCAACATGCCTCTGCAACTCCATCCCACGGGGCCGAGGCCAGCACCACATCCACCGCCGCCACGAGCCACACCCACGAGCCACATCCGCTTTGTTTTGAACTATTAAACTGAGACAGTTTGTATCGTATGATCGACGTGCATACATTGCATGGATTTGAGGCTATGTATTTGAGGTGGGTGGATGTGGGCAACCCGTATGAGGGGCCGCCTGAAGCTGTCCGCGGATGTGTCCGTGGGCGTATAAGGGGACGGATTTGCCAAATCTGATCGTGTATGCTCTTAGGATTTGAACTTTGATTGGCGTGAATACCATTGTCTTTCTAACCATCCAACTATATTTTAGTTCTCCACACGATAGCATTCTGGGAAGAACAATTGACATTTTTATATCACATTTTTTGAAGGGGCGTCTTTTTGGATGCATGGTTGAATTGTTATTTGGCTGAGTTTTTCCCAAACTGGCTTAAATTTAGCTATACATAGAAACAACGATGAAAAACACACCCTTAAGAACATAATTAAGTTTTTTCTGGATGATGTCATTTGTTTGTTGAAAAGGCTACAATGGCATCGCCAACCCATGCCCCCTAAACTGAACACTGCATGCAAGCAACTGGCTTTGGGTAAGAAAGTGTGCGGGGCGCGGGAAAAGGGTTTCTGATGGGCCAGGTTAGTCAGACGCGGACGTGACAGTGGTCCGGACACCCGCAACCCTTCCTCCCGGTTTGTCTTCGGCTTGCGGAAAAAAGTGTGTCCGTACTATGGAACAAACTGGTGCAGGACGGTGTCAGAGAGAACGATGAGCCCCTCCCTCATCGGAGTCGGGCAATTCATTTTGGATTGGAAGCAACTTGAAATGGAATTACCCCGGTTCCTGGTTAGTTTATTTTCGGAAAAACATGCATCTTCGTGTACTGGAATCCTTGGAAAGTTTGGTAAGATTGCAGAGGATGTGACATTTTTGGTTGCCTTCACAATCCTTTCAGCGGGGCAATCAAGTCATATCCCTGATGGAAAACCTGTATATCTTGCAGACGTGCATCTCGCAGGATGCATGAACGGCATGACTTCGTAATCGTATGTACTGTACATTCTATCAACCTCTTATTATTCAGAGTTAATCAATCGTGTCTTGGTTAGGAAGATTTGTAAACAGTCGCAGGCAGGCACGGCGGTAGCTTCCGAGTCGCACTCACTTCTGCCCGTACATACATACATATACAAAATTTTGCAGCGGTTGGAGAGTCTGACGCACGTACACAGGCGGTTCCAAACCTCTGCTACTATTTCGGCCAAACAGCGACCTGCCATGGGAACAACAGTTCAGCGGATGTACGTAGAGTACATGGAGCATGCTTGTGCCTGCGACACAACGAACTGCTCTGCTTCGCCGGTAGTCAAGCTGCGCGCGTGCGTGTACCGACCACCTGCCACGTACGAAGCCAGCCGGTCTGCGTGCCAAGTCTCCCCTTCACTTCCCGGCCACGGACGCGGCGTATGTGGTACTCTACATAACGTTCTCGTGCCTATCTCGAAAGAAAAAGGATCTGTATTGTAACGTCTGTTTCCTCTGCGACGTTTTTCTTTTCTTTCGACGAGCGTGCCCCTGCAACTTGCGTTGCATATATGCATGTTGTCCCATCTGGCCATCTCGGTCGTGTCTGTGCTGTGCTGCAGGCGCGACACGTGTACATCGGTAGGTAGCACGTGCCCGTCGATCCAACCGCCTTACGTGCGTAACGAAATGTCTGAGGCGGCTTCCACCACACCACATACGGGCCGGCAACTGTATATGTACATACACACAGCTGGTACAAGTTCCCGGCCGCCACTCAGAATAAAAGGGAAGGAAGGAAGTGCAGGTGGGTGCCGTGGCGTAGCCGTCGGTGTCCGTCGCGTCTCAGTCCGTCGTCCCGCGGATGGGTCCCTGTCTCTCTCCGTCCGCCGGCGTGCTCCACAGGATCAATACCCTAGTTTTTGTCATGTATGCTGTGCTAAGCTACGACTACGAGACAAGTTCAAGTGACCGGGTTTGACGGCGCAACGTGGGGCAACCGACGAGCGCGCGGTAGCATTCTCGAAACAACAAACGACGTTTTTCGATCGCATTTTTGTGGGAGCATTTTTTTCAGATTGCGGGGCTTAAATGTAATTTAGCTGAGTTCTTCCCGAAATGGCTCAAATTTAGCGACACGATGAAACTACGGTGATAAACACACCTTTTTTTTAGAACGTGATTTAGGTCTTTCTGGCTCATGTCATCTGTTTGTTGAAATGTAATACCCTTAAGATATGATCGCTTCCTGATTGGTTAATTATAACACCCTGTCCGTTTCTAAATGTAAGTTTTTCTTACAATTTTCAATCAGGTTTGCTATTTCACATCTAGATGTGAGATATTATCTCACATCTAACACACTCATTCTTGATTTTATTTTTTAGAATTTCTCATGAATTTTAAAGATGAGGG
>LR738714.1:16949508-16961984 GCA_902687465.1 Secale cereale | reverse complement strand
ATGGACAATCTCTTTCGAGGTATCAGGGTTTAGGACGAAAACTCATATGATACAAAGGCATTGCATTTTTTGAACTCCAGAGTTTTTGTGTGTTCAAAATGCACCATTCAAATCCACATCATCAATTATCTGCCCTTTCTGAATTCATTTGGTATTTTATTCATTTACTGATTTGTTTTGAGAGAGCTAAATGACCATGAAATTGAAAAGCAGTACAAATTGAAGTCTGAAAAGGTTGAAACTTGGCGTGGTATCATCATTGCACCGACATGGCATGTGCAAAAAAGTAGAGAGGGTCACGGCAAAAACTGGATGCACTTCGTGTACAAAATGGACAATCTGTTTCGAGGTATGAGGGTTTAGGACGAAAACTCACATGTTACAAAGGCATTGCATTTTTTTGAACTTTTTTGAACTCCAGACTTGTTGTGTGTTCAAAATGCACCATTCAAATCCACAGAATCAATTATCAACCCTTCCTGAATTCATTTGGTATTTTTCATTCATTTACTGATTTGTTTTTAGAGAGTTAAATGAGATATAAAATGTTTGTTAGATAATTTTAGATATTGAGATGTTAGTTAGATATAAAATTTTAGATATAGAAATCTTAGATAGAAATTTTAGATATATTTGCGGCAATGTTAGATAGATAAATTTTAGATATAGAAATTTTAGTTAGATATAAAATGAAATACCATATAAAAAAATTGTTTGCGCGCTACCCTATGGGCTTGCAAGGTTCTGGGCCTGTATTTGCAGGCCCATAAAGGCCCAGCAGACGCACAGGGCAGCGCGAAAAAGTTAGACCCACAAGCCTGCAGTAGAGAGGAGCTCGATGGAGCAACCGCGGCAGGGTTTATAAACCAGTGCGGCTGCCCCTTGGCTAGCGAGGTGGGACTAAACTTGCCGCACCGCACCTGCGCCAGCGCACCCCCTTTAGTACCGTTTCATGGCACCAACCGGTACTAAAGGGGTGTCTTTAGTACCGATTGGAGTCACGAACCGGTACTAAAGGGGTGCGCTTCCTGCCGCTTGGCCTGGCCAAAACATGCCTTTAGTACCGGTTGGTGGCTCCAACACTTGAAAATTTTCGGTTTTCCCTCTGTTCTTGTTCTGTTTCTTCCTCTTCGTCGACGCCGTCGCCGCCCCATTGCGCGCTGCCCCCGTCCCCGTCCCCGTCGCCGCCCCCGTCGCCGTCGCGCGCCGCCCCGTTCGCTGTCGCCGCCCCCGTCGCCGTCGCCGCCCCCATCGCCGTCGCCTCGACCTCGTCGTCGCCGTCGCCTCGACCTCGCCCGCGCGGTGAGGCCCTCTCCCCGGCCCCTCGCACACACACACACACGCGCGCGCGCACACACACACACACACGCCTCACACACACAGACACACTTTTTCTGTTTTTTATACAATTCATTTAGATGAAATAATTAATTAGATTAGATTAACGTCAAATAGTATATAGAAATGTTAGTTATATAGAAATGTTAGAAATTTTAGAAATTTTAGTTTTAGCTAGTTGAATTAGATTAATTTTAAATAGTATATAGAAATGTTAGAAATTTTAGAAATGTTAGTTTTAGCTAGATGAATTAGATTAACTTTCAAATTGTTAGACGATGATCGATTTTTCTTAGTTTCTTATAATTTTAGTTATAGAAATTTAGAATGTTATGTTTGCATATAGTATTAGTTATAAAAACATTAATTTTTTTTCTTTTTTTAGTTCTAGAAATATTAGAAATGTTATACTAATGTTAGTTATATATATAGAAATGTTATATTTTTTCTTCTGTTTTTTAGTTATAGAAATATTAGAAATGTTAGTTATATAGCATTGTTAGAAATGTTATAGAAATGTTAGAAATTTTAGTTATCAAAATCCAATCATTAAAAAAATGTTACTTTTTGCGGGCATATAGCTAGTATTTGTTCTCGACGATGCCCGGCCCGCATCCTCGCCGTCGACCCGTCCGCGACGACATCCGGCTGACCCATGTCCGGGACTGGGCTCCGCCGTGCTGGCACTGGGAGGTGCTGCCTGGAGGGGCGCGCCGCTTGATGAGGAACCCGGCCCCGGGTCCCGTCGTCGACCCTGATCTCGTTTGGTGGCATTCGCGTGGGCCAGTTTCGGTGCGGAGGGAGCCTGCCCCGCCGGAGGTGGTACGTCGCCGTGTCAGGGAGGAGGACGAGCACGTCCATTGCTACATGGTTGCGTTAAAGGGTGGCATGTTCTCCAATACCTGGCAGTTTCTTCAGGGATCTCACTTCAGCTATGATCCTGTGAGGGTTCCTTCTCTTTGGGTGTCCATCGCCCGCGCCGCAGGAACCGCGAGTGTCCTAGATTCTTCTGTAGTATTCGATCTTTATTAGCTACCTAGCCAGTGATGTATTCGATATTATATATTATTCGAGACGATGTATTCGAGATTATTTATTATTCGAGACGATGTATTCGAGATTATATCTATTATTCGAGATGATGTAATTTGAATACTAAATTGTTTTATATTTCTTTTGGATTAGTTAAATAAAAGCTATGGCGGACAATACCGGCAGAGAGGGAGAACATACCCTGTTCGATATGATACGCCATCCTCGCGGGCCAGATGATGATCAGAATGAAGAAGATTATGACGGCTCCGAATTTCTAAACAACACCGGAGAGGGTGATATGATATTCGATCGCGACGACCGAATTGATGAAGTCATGAACTACGATGATGATGAAGAAAATGTTGATCTTGAAACAACAAAGACCGGCGAGGTATATATATTTATATAAATAGGCACATCTGGTGATCATCACATGTTTTAAATGAGTTGAAGATATATTAACGAATCGATCTTTCTTCTTTCAGCCATCCGGATCGAGCAAATCTTCAGGCAACAGGACGAAACGAGGCCCGAACAAATTGTTGAAGGAGGGCGTAAAGTACAATATCGAGACAATCAGACCTAATGGCGAACCATTAGCGCCTAAGAAGATTGCGGACAAGTTCGTTCGTCAGTGCGGAGTTCTTGTGAAGGACCAACTCCCGATCTCCCTTCAAGAATGGAGAAAGCCAGCAAAGCCATGTCCAGATGTTACTTTTGTCGACGACAGACAAAAAAGTCTGCTTTGGAATACTCTCATGGAACATTTCACCCTACCAGATCATTTCACAGAAGCAGATGTGCAGAAAGTCAAGGACGCTGCTCTTAGGGAGATGGCGGTTGCATTCAAGAACCACAAGAATCGTGAATGGGACAAGTACGTCAAGGGAGGAAGGAAGACTCCAGTATTCGAGGGAACACTAGAGAAGCAAAGTGCTCATTGGGACGATTTCGTGAAATTCAAGGATTCAGAATTAGCTAAGGAACGGTCGAGAATAAACAAGAAGAATGCCGAAAAAAGGATAAGTTCCATAAGCTGGGGCCAGGTGGCTACGCGGTGGCAATGCCTAAGTGGGATAAGTTTGAGAAAGGGATGGAGGATGCAGGTGTCACTCCGGTTACTAGGAGCTGGCCCCCCAGGTGCAGGACTTGGTTCTATGTGCATGGGGGGGAGTTGGACCCGAAGACAGGCGAAGTTTCGAGGAAGGCATGTCTGAAAGGAGCCGACGAGAAGCTACTTGTTGCAATAGAAGAGGCTCGATCGGGGGTGTTCCAGCCCAACAGAGAGAACGACGAGATTACGCGTGCCTTGGGCAATCCTGAACACCCGGGAAGAACACGAGGCAAGGGCACTCTTCCGTGGTATGAGGGGTTTTCGGACTGGAACGCCGACTACAGAACCCGTGCGAGAAGGAAGATTGCGGAGGAGAAGCAGAGGAAGATGGAGGAGGAGCAGAGGAAGATGGACTATGAACGCCTTCAAGGCCTAGAATCAAAGCACGCGGACTTGGCAGACAAATTCCAGCGGCAGCAGGAGCAGATCGACTCACTTAGCCAGCAAAGGGGGTCTCAGCAGCTGCAACAACTAACGGATGATCCAGCATTGCATACCACCGCCCCATCCATGCCGAGAAGCAGCGTGGGTTCCGCCCCGGGCGACGCAATGCTGGATAGATACCCCGTGGATGACATCATTGAGAACACGAACTGCGAGCTACACTTCAAAATGAAGAACATATCCATGAAGGTGGCAGACGCACTTTCTTTTAGAAATCCCCCCGAGGCAACCTTCCATTGCAACCCGATTCCAGCAGGCTATTGTTGGAAATATGCCCTAGAGGCAATAATAAAAGAGTTATTATTATATTTCCTTGTTCATGATAATCGTTTATTATCCATGCTATAACTGTATTGATTGGAAACTCAAATACATGTGTGGATAAATAGACAAACTTTGTGTCCCTAGTAAGCCTCTTCAGGACTAGCTCGTTGATGAATGATGACCGCGGTTTCCAGGTCATAGACATGAGTTGTCATTCGATAACGGGATCACATCATTAGGAGAATGATGTGATGGACGAGACCCAAACGTTAAACATAGCTTTTGATCGTATCAGTTATCGCTATAGTTTTCTGCATGTCAAGTATAAGTTCCTATGACCATGAGATCGTGTAACTCACTGACACCGTAAGAGTGCTTTGTGTGTGCCAAACGTCACAACGTAACTGGGTGACTATAAAGGTACTCTACAGGTATCTCCGAAGGTGTCTGTTGAGTTGACATGGATCGAGACTGGGATTTGTCACTCCGTGTGACGGAGAGGTATCTCCGGGCCCACTCGGTAATACGTCATCTCAATGAGCTCAAAGTGACTAAGTAGTTAGTCACGGGATTATGTATTACGGAACGAGTAAAGAGACTTGCCGGTAACGAGATTGAACTAGGTATAGAGATACCGACGATCGAATCTCGGGCAAGTAACATACCGACGAGACAAAGGGAACTGTATACGGGATTGCCTGAATCCTTGACATCGTGGTTCATCCGATGAGATCATCGAGGAACGTGCGGGAACCAATATGGGTATCCAGATCCCGCTATTGGTTATTGATCTGGGAGTGTCTCGGTCATGTCTGCATAGTTTCCGAACCCGCAGGGTCTACACACTTAAGGTTCGGTGACGCTAGGGTTGTTAGTGAGAACAGTGCATGGTTACCGAAGGTTGTTCGGAGTCCCGGATGAGATCCCGGACGTGACGAGGGTCTCCAGAATGGTCCGGGGACGAAGATTGATATATAGGATGAGAGTGATCGGAGTCCGGAAGTGTTCCGGGGAGTATCGGGGAGTCGTCGGATGACCGAAAGGGGTTTCGGGGGTCCCGGCAAGTGTTGCGGGCCTCATGGGCCACAAGTGGGAGACGCAACAGCCCTCTTAGGGCTGTGCGCCCCCCCTAGGGCCCTCTCCACCTGCGCCAAGGGGCTGGGCCCCCCTAGGGCTGCCGCACCCCTAGTCTTGGGGGGCAAGGCGCCTGGGGGGGGGGGGAACCCTAGCCCTGGCCGCAGCCCTGGCCGCCGCCCCCCATCTCCACTTGGCCGCCGCCCCTAGGGGTAAACCCTAGGGCGCCCCCTCCCCTCTACTCCCCCTATATAAAGAGAGGCACAAGGAGGGCAGCCACACACGTTCGTGCCTCGGCGCTGCCCTCCCTCTCCCACAACCATCTTCGTCAATTCCGCGGTGCTTGGCGAAGCCCTGCTGGAATCCTCCACCACCATCTCCACCACGCCGTCGTGCTGCCGATTTCTCCATCAACCTCTCCTTCCCCCTTGCTGGATCAAGAAGGAGGAGACGTCCCCGAGCTGTACGTGTGAAGAACGCGGAGGCACCATCCCTTCGGTGCTAGGATCTTCGGCGATCTGAATCGCGGCGAGTACGACTCCATCAACCGCGTTCTTGAACGCTTCCGCTTAGCGATCTACAAGGGTATGTGGATCCAACTCTCCCCTCGTAGATGCATCTCCTAGATTGATCTTGGTGAGCGTAGGAAATTTTTTTGTTTCCCATGCAACGTTCCCCAACAGTGGCATCATGAGCTAGGATCTTGCGTAGATGCTTTCACGAGTAGAACACAAAGGAGTTTTGTGGGCGTTGATGTTTAGATTGCTTCCCTCCTTGGTCTTTCTTGATTCAGCGGTATTATGGGATGAAGCGGCCCGGACCAACTTTACATGTCCACGTACATGAGACCGGTTCCATCGACAGACATGTGACTTTTGTTGCATAAGATGGCTGGCGGGTGTCTGTCTCTCCTATCTTAGTTGAATCGGAATAGACAAAAGCGGTCCTTGTAGAAGGTTAAATAGCAACTTAAATATCACCGTTGTGGCTTTGCGTAGGTAAGAAGAGTTCTTGCTAGATACCCATAGCAGCCACGTAAAACATGCAACAACAAATTAGAGGACGTCTAACTTGTTTTTGCAGGGTATGTATGTGATATGATATGGCCAATGACATGATGAGATATATTTGATGTATGAGATGATCATGTTGTAATAGTTAATATCGACTTGCATGTCGATGCATACGGCAACCGGCAGGAGCCATAGGGTTGTCTTTAATTTTTGTATGACCTGCGTGTCAATCATTAAGCGCTATGTAATGCTTTACTTTATCGCTAAACGGTAGCAATAGTAGTAAGAGCATGGTGGGCGCGCGACAACCCCGATAGCGACACGATGATGGAGATCATGATGATGGGGATCATGGTGTTACGCCGGTGACGATGGAGATCATGCCGGTGCTTTGGAGATGGAGATCAAAAGCACGAGTTGATGGCCATATCATGTCACTTATGATTTGCATGTGATGTTAATCCTTTTATGCATCTTATTTTGCTTAGGACGATGGTAGCATTATAAGATGATCCCTCACTAAAATTTCAAGATAAAATTGTGTTCCCCCCGAGTGTGCGCCGTTGCGAAGGTTCGTCGTTTCGAAGCACCACGTGATGATCGGGTGTGATAGATTCTACGTTCGCATACAACGGGTGCAAGCCAGTTTTGCACATGCAGAACACTCGGGTTAGACTTGACGAGCCTAGCATGTACAGACATGGCCTCGGAACACGGAAGACCGAAAGGTCGAGCATGAGTCATATAGTAGATATGATCAACATGTAGATGTTCACCATTGACACCACCTCATCTCACGTGATGATCGGACTTGGGTTGGTGGATCTGGATCATGTCACGCTCGAATAACCAGAGGGATGTCAATTTGAGTGGGAGTTATAAGTAATTTGATTAGTTAAAAACTCACTTATCATGAACAATAGTCTAAGATGTCTTTGCAAATCTTTTGTTGTAGATGGCTCGCGCAGTAGCTCCCCTGAATTTTAATGCGTTCCTAGAGAAAGCTAAACTGAAAGATGATGGGAGCAACTTTGTGGACTGGCTCCGCAATCTGAGGATCATCCTCACAGCTGCCCAAAAGGTTTATGTCCTAAGTGCACCGCTAGGTGAACCCCCCGCTCCGGCCTCTGTGGACGTTATGAACGCCTGGCAGACGCGTTCGGATGACTACTCAGTAGTGCAGTGTGCCATGTTGTATAGCTTGGAAGGAGGACTTCAAAGGCGTTTTGAACGTCATGGAGCATATGAGATGTTCCAGGAGTTGAAGTTCATCTTTGAAAAGAATGCCAAGATCGAGAGGTATGAGACCATCGATAAATTCTTTGCTTGCAAGATGGAGGAGAATTCGTCTGTCAGTGAGCACTTGCTGAAGATGTCTGGGTACTATACCCGCATAGCTGATCTGGGACTTGTGTTCCCGGAGGAGGCTATCATTGACAGAATTCTCCAGTCACTCCCACCTAGCTACAAGAGCTTCGTGCAGCAGTATAACATGCAAGGGATGAACAAATCCATCGCCGAGCTGTTTTCAATGCTGAAAGTCGCTGAGGCAGACATCCAGAAGGAGTATCAAGTGTTGATGGTCAATAAAACTACCAGTTTCAAGAAAAATGGCAAGGGCAAGAAGGGTAACTCTAAGAAGGGTGGCAAAGCAGTTGCTCATCCAGTGAAGAAACCCAAGGCTGGGCCCAAGCCAGAGACTGAGTGTTTCTATTGCAAGGGGAACGGCCACTGGAAGCGGAACTGCCCCAAGTACCTGGCAGACAAGAAGGGGGCCAACAACAACAACAACAAGCAAGGTATATGTGATATACATGTTATTGATGTGTACCTTACCAACTCTCGTTGTAGTGCCTGGGTATTTGATACCGGTTCGGTTGCTCACATTTGCAACTCTAAACAGGAACTACGGAATAAACGGAGGCTGGCGAAGGACGAAGTGACGATGCGCGTGGGGAATGGTTCCAAGGTTGATGTGATCGTCGTCGGCACGCTCGCTCTTCGATTACCATCGGGATTAGTTATGAACCTGAATAATTGTTATTTAGTGCCTGCGTTGAGCATGAACATTATATCTGGATCTTGTTTATTGCGAGACGGTTACTCATTTAAATCAGAGAATAAAGGTTGTTCTATTTATATGGGTAATATCTTTTATGGTCATGCACCCGAAGTAGGGGGTTTATTCTTATTGAATCTCGATAGTGATGATACACATGTTCATAACATTGATGCCAAAAGATGTAGAGTTGATAACAATAATACCACTTTCTTGTGGCACTGCCGTCTGGGTCATATCGGCGTGAAACGCATGAGGAAGCTCCATGCTGATGGACTTTTGGAGTCTCTTGATTTTGAATCGCTTGACACATGCGAGCCCTGCCTCATGGGCAAGATGACAAGGACCCCGTTTTCAGGGACAATGGAACGGGCAAGTGATTTATTGGAAATCATACATACTGATGTGTGTGGTCCGATGAGTGTCACGGCGCGCGGTGGATATCGTTATTTTCTCACCTTCACTGACGACTTAAGTAGATATGGGTATATTTACTTAATGAAGCATAAGTCTGAAACTTTTGAAAAGTTCAAGCAATTTCAGAGTGAAGTTGAGAATCATCGTAACAAGAAGATCAAGTTCCTACGATCTGATCGAGGGGGTGAGTATCTGAGTTATGAGTTTGGCAATCACTTAAGAAAATGTGGAATTGTTTCACAGTTGACGCCACCTGGAACACCACAGCGTAATGGTGTGTCCGAACGTCGTAATCGAACCCTATTAGATATGGTGCGTTCTATGATGTCTCTTGCCGATTTGCCACTATCGTTCTGGGGATATGCGTTAGAGACAGCTGCATTCACTTTAAATAGGGCTCCATCTAAGTCCGTTGAGACAACACCGTATGAACTATGGTTTGGTAAGAAACCTAAGTTGTCTTTTCTCAAAGTTTGGGGTTGCGATGCTTATGTCAAAAGGCTTCAGCCAGAAAAGCTTGAACCCAAAGCGGACAATTGTGTCTTCATAGGATACCCAAAGGAGACGGTTGGGTACACCTTCTATCTCAGATCCGAGGGCAAAGTGTTTGTCGCTAAGAACGGGTCCTTTCTCGAGAAAGAGTTTCTCTCGAAAGAATTGAGTGGGAGGAAGGTAGAACTTGATGAGGTTATTGAACCTCTACTTCAACCAGAGAGTGGCGCAGCACAGAAAGATGTTTTTGTGGAGCCTACAACGGTTGAAGAGGAAGCCAATGATGATGATCAAGAAGCTTCTGATCAAGTTACTACCGAACCTCGTAGGTCGACAAGGGTACGCACTGCACCTGAGTGGTATGGTAACCCTGTCTTGGAGGTCATGTTGTTGGACAACAGTGAACCTACGAGCTATGGAGAAGCGATGGTGGGCCCGGATTCTGACAAATGGTTAGAGGCCATGAAATCCGAGATGGGATCCATGTATGAAAACAAAGTATGGACTTTGGAAGTATTACCTGAAGGGCGGAAGGCCATTCAGAATAAATGGATTTTTAAGAGGAAGACGGACGCTGACGGCAATGTCACCGTGTATAAAGCTCGACTTGTGGCAAAGGGTTTTTCACAAGTTCAAGGGATTGACTACGATGAGACTTTCTCACCCGTAGCGATGCTTAAATCCGTCCGAATCATGTTAGCAATAGCTGCATATTTCGATTATGAAATTTGGCAGATGGATGTCAAAACAGTGTTCCTTAACGGTTTTCTTAAGGAAGAGTTGTATATGATACAACCGGAAGGTTTTGTCGATCCAGAGAATGCTGACAAAGTTTGCAAGCTCCAGCGTTCCATTTATGGGCTGGTGCAAGCATCTCGGAGTTGGAATCTTCGCTTTGATGAGGTGATCAAAGCGTTTGGGTTTGTACAAGTTTACGGAGAAGCTTGTATCTACAAGAAAGTGAGTGGGAGCTCTATAGCGTTTCTAATATTATATGTGGATGACATATTGTTAATTGGAAACAATATAGAATTTTTGGATAGCGTGAAGGGGTATTTGAACAAGAGTTTTTCGATGAAGGTCCTCGGTGAAGCTGCTTTCATATTGGGCATCAAGATCTATAGAGATAGATCGAGACGCTTGATAGGACTTTCACAAAGTACATACCTTGATAAAGTTTTGAAGAAATTCAAAATGGATCAATCCAAGAAGGGGTTCTTGCCGGTATTGCAAGGTACAAAGTTGAGTAAGACTCAATGCCCAGTGACTGCGGAAGATAGAGAAAAGATGAGTGTCGTCCCCTATGCTTCAGCCATAGGCTCTATCATGTATGCAATGCTGTGCACAAGACCAGATGTCAGCCTTGCCATAAGTATGGCCGGAAGGTTTCAAAGTAATCCTGGTATGGATCACTGGACAGCGGTCAAGAATATCCTAAAGTACCTGAAAAGGACTAAGGAGATGTTTCTCGTTTATGGAGGTGATCAAGAGCTCGTCGTAAAAGGTTACGTCGATGCAAGCTTTGACACTGATCCGGATGACTCTAAGTCTCAAACCGGATACGTATATATTCTCAACGGGGGAGCGGTAAGCTGGTGCAGTTCCAAGCAAAGTGTGGTAGCCGATTCTACATGCGAAGCGGAGTACATAGCTGCCTCGGAGGCGGCAAAGGAAGGTGTCTGGATGAAGGAGTTCATGACAGATCTTGGAGTTGTGCCTAGTGCATTGAACCCAATGACTCTGTTTTGTGACAACACTGGTGCCATTGCTCTAGCCAAGGAACCAAGGTTTCACAAGAGGACCAGACACATAAAGCGACGCTTCAATTCCATCCGCGATTCAGTCAAGGAGGAGGACATAAGCATTTGCAAAGTACACACGGATTTAAATGTTGCAGATCCGTTGACTAAGCCTCTTCCATGGGCTAAGCATGATCAACACCAAGACTCTATGGGTGTTAGATTCATTACCTTGTAATGCTAGATTATTGACTCTAGTGCAAGTGGGAGACTGTTGGAAATATGCCCTAGAGGCAATAATAAAAGAGTTATTATTATATTTCCTTGTTCATGATAATCGTTTATTATCCATGCTATAACTGTATTGATTGGAAACTCAAATACATGTGTGGATAAATAGACAAACTTTGTGTCCCTAGTAAGCCTCTTCAGGACTAGCTCGTTGATCAAAGATGACCGCGGTTTCCAGGTCATAGACATGAGTTGTCATTTGATAACGGGATCACATCATTAGGAGAATGATGTGATGGACGAGACCCAAACGTTAAACATAGCTTTTGATCGTATCAGTTATCGCTATAGTTTTCTGCATGTCAAGTATAAGTTCCTATGACCATGAGATCGTGTAACTCACTGACACCGTAAGAGTGCTTTGTGTGTGCCAAACGTCACAACGTAACTGGGTGACTATAAAGGTACTCTACAGGTATCTCCGAAGGTGTATGTTGAGTTGACATGGATCGAGACTGGGATTTGTCACTCCGTGTGACGGAGAGGTATCTCCGGGCCCACTCGGTAATACGTCATCTCAATGAGCTCAAAGTGACTAAGTAGTTAGTCACGGGATTATGTATTACGGAACGAGTAAAGAGACTTGCCGGTAACGAGATTGAACTAGGTATAGAGATACCGACGATCGAATCTCGGGCAAGTAACATACCGACGAGACAAAGGGAACTGTATACGGGATTGCCTGAATCCTTGACATCGTGGTTCATCCGATGAGACCATCGAGGAACGTGCGGGAACCAATATGGGTATCCAGATCCCGCTATTGGTTATTGATCTGGGAGTGTCTCGGTCATGTCTGCATAGTTTCCGAACCCGCAGGGTCTACACACTTAAGGTTTGGTGACGCTAGGGTTGTTAGTGAGAACAGTGCATGGTTACCGAAGGTTGTTCGGAGTCCCGGATGAGATCCCGTACGTGACGAGGGTCTCCGGAATGGTCCGGGGACGAAGATTGATATATAGGATGAGAGTGATCGGAGTCCGGAAGTGTTCCGGGGAGTATCGTGGAGTCGTCGGATGACCGAAAGGGGTTTCGGGGGTCCCGGCAAGTGTTGCGGGCCTCATGGGCCACAAGTGGGAGACGCAACAGCCCTCTTAGGGCTGTGCGCCCCCCCTAGGGCCCTCTCCACCTGCGCCAAGGGGCTGGGCCCCCCTAGGGCTGCCGCACCCCTAGTCTTGGGGGGCAAGGCGCCTGGG
>LR738714.1:16929438-16949481 GCA_902687465.1 Secale cereale | reverse complement strand
GGGGGGGGAACCCCTGCCCTGGCCGCAGCCCTGGCCGCCGCCCCCCCATCTCCACTTGGCCGCCGCCCCTAGGGGTAAACCCTAGGGCGCCCCCTCCCCTCTACTCCCCCTATATAAAGAGAGGCAGAGGGAGGGCAGCCACACACGTTCGTGCCTCGGCGCTGCCCTCCCTCTCCCACAACCATCTTCGTCAATTCCGCGGTGCTTGGCGAAGCCCTGCTGGAATCCTCCACCACCATCTCCACCACGCCGTCGTGCTGCCGGTTTCTCCATCAACCTCTCCTTCCCCCTTGCTGGATCAAGAAGGAGGAGACGTCCCCGAGCTGTACGTGTGAAGAACGCGGAGGCACCGTCCCTTCGGTGCTAGGATCTTCGGTGATCTGAATCGCGGCGAGTACGACTCCATCAACCGCGTTCTTGAACGCTTCCGCTTAGCGATCTACAAGGGTATGTGGATCCAACTCTCCCCTCGTAGATGCATCTCCTAGATTGATCTTGGTGAGCGTAGGAAATTTTTTTGTTTCCCATGCAACGTTCCCCAACAGCTATGCTCGTGTCTTTGTGGATGAGGTGGTGGACCAATATTCGGGGCTAGAGCTTGACATTCCTGGAGGTGACGAGGAGCACACACTCGGAGAGGCCAAACATCGTATCATCCTATGGAGAAAGGATTGCATCATCTTTTGAAGGCCACCGACACCGCGTCAGCCAACTCCTCGTCGAAGTCCGCCACCGAGTCAGCAGACTCCGCTCCTGCAAGTCCACCAACGCGTCAGGCCACTCCTCCTCCTCCAAGTCCGGCAAAGCGTCAGGCCACTCCTCCTCCAAGTCCGACACAGCGTCAGACGTCCACTCCTCCTCCAAGTCCGGCACAACTTCAGGCCACTCCTCCTCCAAGTCCGGCACAACTTCAGGACACTCCTCCTCGTCCAACTCAGCCCCATCAGCCATCTCCGCCGCCTCAGCAATCGCAGAAGAGACACCCCGCAGCTATGGTGCGTAGCGGTACGAGTCGAGGCAGTACAGGAAGTACAGGCGGAGGCAAGCGATATAAATATGGTCCAAGCCTCACCGATCCTCCTCAGAGGGCTTACGACAGGACCGAGGAGCAAACCAAGGCCATAGTGCGGGCAGAAGTGGACGACCATTTTGGACCGAAACTGCCACCGCCGCCAAGGGAGAAAGTGCCTGAGGAAAAGATTGACCACTTCGTTCGTATGGCTCAACCACCAGCTCCCAAGCCGGTTGACACAGACTATGAGCGCCACATCAGGAAGTTAAATCGAGCACGTCTATAGAAGGAGGCGAGCTCGAGCTCGAGCAAACAACAAGCAGCTGTCAAAAAATGCGGGAAAACCGTTCCCCAGCTGGGAGAACAGGCGGCGCAATCGATCCCCTCGCTTGTTGTGCCAACACCACGTGAGAGTACGCGCGCCCAATATTATTGTGGGCAAACAGTTTACGTTCCCGGGGAGGGCAATGTGGTAATAACCAAGGAGCATATAACGCAGGCTGAAATTCTCAGCATCACTGTTGGACAACTCCTCGAGATCGAGCCCATGCCTGTGCTTACAGAGGAGGAAATACAACGGAAATATGTCCGGGGCGAACCTTTGGTCAAGCCAGACGAGGTCAAGAAGCTCCCAACAAGAATGTATGAATTGCATCAATGGTACATGGACATTACCAAGAGTTCCAATCGAGTGTCCCTCATGGTGGAAGTCAAGAAGGATCATTACTACCATGAGAACGCTGTGTCCGTTGAGTATAATGAACTGTTTCAGTTATACAATCAAGACGCACTCGACAAATCTATCATCAGTTGCTATTGTCTGTAAGTGATTTCGTTCTGTAATTTAAGTCTCAAGCTAGCTGTAGTGATCCTTTTGATCAATAATTACCTGTAATTATCCTCACTATATTCTTTTCTGTGGTATTATGCAGGATGAAGATGTATGAAATGAAAAAAGGTGGACGCTATGGCATTGGGTTCATTAACCCAAACACCGTTAATGAATACACATGGAAAATAGATGAATATTATGAAAAGCATGTAGAGGACAACATGCTAGAGTTCTTGAAGTGCCTCAAGTACAATGAAGATATACTACTTCCTTACAATTTCCAGTGAGTCACACTGTCTTGTACTACAAATTCTCTGTTTTTGCCTACTAGCTAGCTACATGTTTTTGCTTACATATGTCCGCTTAATTAAGACATCCAAACGTGTGTGCATGCAGATTTCACTGGATCTTGTGTATCATTAAAGTTGACGCCGGAACAGTTGAAGTACTCGACAGAGTACTTAAAAAAAGTGACTACACCATCTTGTTTGAGATAGTCAACAGGTAATTTCAATCATTATTAACTGTATATCTCGGCCTATTTAGTTCGTCATTTCCTGATATGAACTATTTAATAACCCATTTATTCATTTTCTTTGTCGGCGGGCAGGGCTTGGGCAAGGTTCATCAGCGTCACTCCAGGCGAATGGAAACAAAGACTGCGATGGTTTCGACCCAAGGTAAGTAATTAAGTAGTACTAGCTAGCTAGCTAGCTGCCATTATCTTTTTAATTGTCATGCTTGATTAATTATTATCTGATCAAATTCCATTCTCGTAAAGGCCCTGAAGCAGACGCAGGGGACTAATCTGTGTGCATACTGCGTTTACGAGAACATTCGCATGATGACGTCTGAAGGGAGCAGATCTCAAAGACAGGAATGGGTACGTTTGTCAGAACACTATTCACAATTTTACACCATTGTCAATATCTAGTCACACAACTAATAAACATGCATATTGATCTCCTTCTTAACAGTTCAAAGAGGTGCAGGACAAGCTCCTAGAAACGGAGCGCGTACAAGCACTTCAAGAGGAAATAGCGGGATTTTTGCTCGACCAGGTCATAGATCCGAAGGGAGAATACCATTACCCGCTACCGCCCCCATGAACCACTTCCAATTGTCATCGTGCTCCGAAGGCACCAATTAGACTAATGCCACTGGCTCCGAAGGCAACATGTAGGAGAAATTGTATATAGCTATACATGTGTGTATGTGTGAATTGGTGGTTTGTGAGACATTTGATGATATATATACAATGTTGAGGATATCACTTATCGTTATCGTCTCGGTTAGCTGGGGATTAGAGATTAATCGGAAATCGGCCGATTAATCGATTTTATCGGTCGACTATAAATTGGCCATTTTTTTCAAATCCCAGGTTCCCAACACTAAAATATGCTATATTCAACACCCAAACAATATTGGACAGAAGTGTTACCTTGAATCCTAGCCTTTGAATCCTGATATAATGACAAAAAAATAGAGAAACAATACATATTGCATAACAAGGCCCACAAAACACAAATAAACATAGTTCTTGCAAACATAGTGCTACGAATAGGCCCGATTTATCGGTAGATTCCCGATAAATCGCTTGTCATAGCGATAAATCGACCCAAATGATAAATGATGAAGATAAGGCATAATCTTATCGGTCACCCCAAGAGTGGCGATAAATTAGACGATAAATCCCTGAATCGGAAGATTTCTTGAACAGTGTATATATATGATTGGTTCTACTAGAAATTCTATTTATATATATATATGCATAACGTGTACAATGTGTAGTATCGTAAAATACAAGCAAATGAAAAAGAATTAAATGGAAAACACAAAATTAAATGAAAAAGAAATCATACAACCAAAAAACCCCCAAACCTTGTAGTACCGGTTGGTTTTACCAACCGGTACTAAAGGGCTCCCGGCCCCCGGAGCTGGCTCATGCCACGTGGTTGCCCTTTAGCACCGGTTCGTGCTGAACCGGTACTAAAGGGGTGGGGGGGCTTTAGTGCCCACACTTTACTGCCGGTTATGGAACCGACACTAGAGGGCCTTACGAACCGGTGCTATTGCCCGGTTCTGCACTAGTGTATTCTTGAACTCGATGAGTGGAAGCGTAATGATCCAGTGGGAACTCCACTTACTCAGATTTGGGTCAGGTTCTATGGGCTTCCTCCGGAGCCACTTAATGATTTCCTAGAGACTTGGAGTGTTGGTTCTCTTATCGGAAAAACTTTGGAGGCGGATATGCCTTTTACTAGGATGCACAACATTGCGCGCATGCACGTGGGTGTTCTAGACGTGGATGCAGTGCCATGTTTCCTTGGATGGGTCTATGAGGGTGTGAGTTATAATCTGCGGATTGAGATTGAGGGTGCTCCAGTGATTCAAAACGCTGCCATGGAGTTGGGTACAGATGGTGGTCCTGATGATGCGGTCGGCAGGCAGGATGATCTCATGGATCCTGACCAGTCTGCTAATCCATCAACTTCCGGTGGGTCAGGTGCTTCTGAAGCCCCCGCGAGCAAGACTCCATCCACCTCGGCGCCTATGGCCGGGCTTCGACGCGGTCTGGAGCCGGACATCTCGGCGATTCGGCTATCGGCGGCGTGGTTGGAAGTGGATGCTTTATGTCCGACTTCATCTATTGATGTGGAGACTGTCTCAGCTTTGGCGACGCCTAGGGCAGGGATTCGCTTTGGATCCTTCGGAGCTGTTTCGGCGCCGGGGCGCCTTTGGGGCGACAGAGTGGACAGAGATGACCCGGCTGAGCAAGATTTGCCGCCGTTATCGCACGTCCGTTTTACTTTTGCTGAGACGGGTGCTAACATGATTCCTACCCCCAAAGCGCTTTCGGAGAGGAGTCCGAGACAGGTGGTCTCACCCCTCGCTTCATAGGCTGAGCTGATGGATAATCCGAGCATTGAGTGTGCGTCTCCGGTCACGACTCCTCGGAGAGTTGATACTTCATCACAGCTATCGCAGGAGGCGAAAGTTGTGTTGAGGAATACCGAGGCCCCTTCTACTGCGGCTTCTCAGGGGGCCTCACCTTGTCCACAACCGTTACAGGAGATGATGACTATGGCGGTATCGTCGGAGGCCGGGCTTCGGGCACCGGCATCGGAGGCGGCTACTCCGGTGTCGCATCCCACAGACTTTTCCATCCGAGAGATGGTGGATTTTGGGGGAATCCCTGACCCCACCTCCGGAGAATTGAGGTCGAGCAGGCGTACTCAGGAGTAGCCGGATGCCGATGATTTCTAGCTGGGGCGCGCCATGCGGGCGGCCAATATTCGCGACATTGAGTCTTCTATAGGTTTGTCATTTAATACCAGTTTTTGGTTTTCCATTACTCCGAGCGTGATATTATTCATAGAAGTCATAAGTTGGGCATATCTCTGGGTGATAACAAGTGTGAGGTAGCCACTTCCATTAATAAACTACTTGACTTAGAAGCGGATAGATCGATGACCATGCTTAGAAATAAGGTTGTTGTACAACCTATGAAAGAGGGTGAGATAAATGAGTTGGGAATTGGTGAGTTAGAGGGTTTATGCGAGGATTTAGTCCCTACAAACCCTCTTCACCGTGATGTTCTAGAACTGGAGGGGCATGTGGCTCCTTCACAATCAGGAGATGGGCTTGGAAAAGACTCTAGTCAAGTGGACTGTGAGGTTTTGCTAGCAGCACCTCGACATAAACGGCAATTTATGGTCTTTCAGCTGTACATCAAAGTGCTAGGATTAAGTTCAAGAGGAAATTTCATGATGATCTATGAGAGGCATTTTTTTGGAATAGCATAGGTCTTAGGGACTTGGCTAAGCGTAGATTTTTTGGCAGAGGCTTCACGAGAATATAAGCTTGATTTTCTTGCGTTGCTTGAGGCAGGGCGCGATAACTTTACATCGCAGTTTTTAGGAACTATTTTGGGTGGCCTTGAGTTTGATTGGCATTGTCTTCCGCCTCGAGGAAGGTCCGGAGGGATCCTACTAGGAGTTAACAGCGAGACTCTTGAGGTGCTTGACATGTTTTGGGGAGATTTTGCCGTTAAATTCCATGTGCGATCGAAAGCTGATGGATTCAGATGGGCTTTAGTGGCTGTGTATGGGGCGGCACAACCCGAGTTCAAACCTGATTTCCTTGCGGATTTGGTTAGGATACGTGGAGATGACTCTCTACCAATCATAGTGGGCGGAGATTTTAACATTATTAGGAGGAGGGAAGAGAAAAACAATGACAATTTTGATGGCAGATGGTCCTTTATGTTCAATGCGATCATTGAAAGTCTGGACCTGCGTGAGACTGACCTCGCGGGAGGGAAGTTTACCTGGGAAAATACCCTTCCTAATCCGACTTATGAAAAACTTGATAGGGTCTCACAAGTATTGAGTGGGAACAAAAATTCCCTCTAGTGACAGTGCAGGCGTTACAAAGAGGAATTTCCGAGCATACTCCTCTTCTTGTAGACTCCGGTGAAGCGGTGTACCGGGGAAATAAGAATATTTTCTCCTTCGAGACTGCGTGGTTCGAGAGGGAGGATTTCCTCGAGCTCATAGCTAGGGAATGTGCAGTGGAAATGAGGGGAGTTTCAAATATTGATAAATGGCGGTATATGATTAGACATCTTAGACAATTCTTGAGGGGATGGGCTAAGAATAACAATGGGGTCTATAGGAAAGAAAAAGAATGATTCTTGAGGATAATTAATGATATGGACATTAAGGCTGAAAGTTGTTCACTAAACATAGATGAACGGGTGCATAAAAGAGAAGCAGAAGTGAATCTGGCGAAGTTGCTTTGAGAGGAAGAATTAAAATGGGCACTTAGAGCGAAAGTGCACCGAGTTGTTCAAGGCGATAACAACACACAATTCTTCCATATGATTGTTGGGGATCGTTGCAGAAATTCAAAAAAATTCTACGTATCACCAAGATCAATCTATGGAGTGACTAGCAATGAGAGGGGAGTGCATCTTCATACCTTTAAAGATCACGATGCGGAAGCATTGCAAGAACGCGGTTGGTGGAGTCGTACACGAAAAGATTCAGATCGCGGCTGCATCCAGTCTAAGCGCCGAACAACGGCGCCTCCGCGTTCAACACACGTGCAGCCCGGTGACGTCTCTCGCGCCTTGATCCAGCAAGGAGAGAGGGAGAGGTTGGGGAAGACTCCGTCCAGCAGCAGCATGACGTCGTGTTGGTGGTGGAGGGGCGTGGTACTCTGGTAGGGCTTCGCCAAGCGCTACGAGAGACGAGGAGGAGGAGAGGCAGGGCTGCACCGAGAGAGAGGGAGTTTCTCATGTGTGGCAGCCCCAAAACCCCCACTATTTATAGGAGGAGGGAGGTGGCTGCGCCCCCATCTAGGGTTCCCCCCTTAGGGGGTGCGTCAACCCTAGATGGGTTTGGGGGGCGGCCAAGAGGGGGAGAGAGGGGCGCGCGCCTAGGATGGGCCTTTAGGCCCATCTGCGCCAAGGGTTTACCCCCTCTCCTCTTGGCTGCGCCTTGGGCCTTGGTGGGGGGGGGGCACCAGCCCACTCAGGGGATAGTACCTTCCCACTCTTGGCCCACGCAAGCCTCCGGGGCTGGTGGACCCTCCCGGTGGGACCTCGGAACCCTTCCAGTGGTCCCAGTACATTACCGGTGATTCCCGGAACACTTCCGGTGGCCAAATCCTCACTTCCTATATATAATTCTTTACCTCCGGACCATTCTGGAGCTCCTCATGACATCCGGGATCTCATCCGGGACTCCGAACAACATTCGGTAACCACGTACATATATTCCCTGTAACCCTAGCGTCATCGAACCTTAAGTGTGTAGACATGACCGAGACATCTCGCCGGCCAATAACCAACAACGGGATCTGGATACCCATGTTGCCTCCCACATGTTCCACGATGATCTTATCGAATGAACCATGATTGCAAGGATTCAATCAATCCCGTTTACAATTCCCTTTGTCTACCGGTATAGTACTTGCTCGAGATTCGATCGTCGGTATCCTATACCTTGTTCAATATCGTTACCAGCAAGTCTCTTTACTCGTTCCATAACACATCATCCCGTGACCAACTCCATAGTCATATTGGGCTCATTACAATGATGTCTTACCGAGTGGGACCAGAGATACCTCTCCGTCACACGAAGTGACAAATCCCAGTCTCGATTCATGCCAACCCAACAGATACATTCGGGGATACCCGTAGTGTACCTTTATAGCCACCCAGTTACGTTGTGATGTTTGGCACACCCAAAGCATTCCTACGGTATCCGGGAGTTGCACAATCTCATGGTCTAAGGAAATGATACTTGACATTGGAAAAGCTTTAGCAGACGAACTACACGATCTTGTGCTATTCTTAGGATCGGGTCATGTCCATCACATCATTCTCCTAATGATGTGATCCCGTCATCAATGACATCCAATGTCCATGGTCAGGAAACTGTAACCATCTATGGATCAACGAGCTAGTCAACTAGAGGCTCATTAGGGACATGTTGTGGTCTATGTATTCATACATGTATTACGATTTCCAGATAATACAATTATAGCATGAACAATAGACGATTATCATGAACAAGGAAATATAATAATAATCATTTTATTATTGCCTCTAGGGCATATTTCCAACAGTCTCCCACTTGCACTAGAGTCACTAATCTAGTTACATTGTGATGAATCGAACACCCATAGAGTTATGGTGTTGATAATGTTTTGCTCGTGGAAGAGGTTTAGTCAACGGATCTCCAACATTCATATCCGTATGCACTTTACAAATATCTATGTCTCCATCTTGAATATAACCACGAATGGAGTTGAAACGGCGCATGATGTGCTTGCTCTTCTTGTGAAACCTGGGCTCCTAGGCAGTGGCAATAGCTCCAGTGTTGTCACACAAGAGAGTCATCGGGCCCGACGCTCTTGGAATAACTCCTAGGTCGGTGATGAACTCCTTCATCCAGACACCTTCCCGTGCTGCTTCGGAAGCAGCTATGTACTCCGCTTCACATGTAGATGCCGCCATGACGCTTTGCTTGCAATTGCACCAGCTGACTGCCCCACCATTCAAAATATACACGTATCCGATTTGTGACTTGGAGTCATACGGATCTGTGTCGAAGCTTGCATCGATGTGACCTTTTACGACGAGCTCTTCGTCACCTCCATAAACGAGAAACATATCCTTAGTCATTTTCAGGTACTTCAGGATGTTCTTGACCGCTGTCCAGTGTTCCATTCCGGGATCACTTTGGTACCTCCCCACCAAACTTATGGCAAGGTTCACATCAGGTCTGGTACACAGCATGGCATACATAATAGAACCTATGGCTGAGGCATAGGGGATGACACTCATCTTTTCTCTATCTTCTGCCGAGGTCGGGCGTTGAGCTGTGCTCAATCTCACACCTTGCAATACAGGCAAGAACCCTTTCTTGGACTGATCCATATTGAACTTCTTCAATATCTTGTCAAGGTATGTGCTTTGTGAAAGACCAATGAGGCGTCTTGATCTATCTCTATAGATCTTGATGCCTAATATGTAAGCAACTTCTCCAAGGTCCTTCATTGAAAAACACTTATTCAAGTAGGCCTTTATGCTTTCGAAAAGTTCTATATCATTTCCCATCAATAATATGTCATCTACATGTAATACAACAAATGCTACAGAGCTCCCACTCACTTTCTTGTAAATACAGGCTTCTCCATAAGTCTGTATGAACCCAAACGCTTTGATCACTTCATCAAAGCGAATGTTCCAACTCCGAGATGCTTGCACTAGCCCATAGATGGAGCGCTGGAGCTTGCATACTTGGTTACCATTCTTAGGATCGACAAAACCTTCCGGCTGCATCATATACAATTCTTCCTTAAGGAAGCCGTTAAGGAATGCCGTTCTGACGTCCATTTGCCATATCTCATAATCATAGAATGCGGCAATTACTAAAATGATTTGGACGGACTTCAGCATCGCTACGTGAGAGAAAGTGTCATCGTAGTCAATTCCTTGAACTTGTCGATAACCCTTAGCAACAAGCCGAGCCTTATAGATGGTCACATTTCCATCCGCGTCAGTCTTCTTCTTAAAGATCCATTTATTTTCTATGACCAAAGTCCATACTTTGTTATCATACATGGACCCTATCTCGGATTTCATGGCTTCAAGCCATTTGTTGGAATCTGGGCCCGCCATTGCTTCTTCATAGTTCGAAAGTTCACCGTTGTCCAACAACATGATTTCCAGGACAGGGTTGCCGTACCACTCCCGCGTGGAATGTGTCCTCGTGGACCTACGAAGTTCAGTAGTAACTTGATCCGAAGTTTCATGATCATCATCGTTAACTTCCTCTCTAGTCGGTGCAGGCACCACAGAAACATCTTCCTGTGCTGCGCTACTTTCTGGTTCAAGAGGGGTTACTACAACCTCATCAAGTTCTACTTTCCTCCCACTCAGTTCTTTCGAGAGAAACTCTTTCTCTAGAAAGGATCCATTCTTGGCAATAAAGACTTTGCCTTCGGATCTGAGGTAGAAGGTATACCCAATAGTTTCCTTAGGGTATCCTATGAAGATGCATTTTCCGATTTGGGTTCGAGCTTTACAGGTTGAAGTTTCTTGACATAAGCATCGCATCCCCAAACTTTTAGAAATGACAACTTAGGTTTCTTCCCAAACCATAGTTCATACGTTGTCGTCTCAACAGATTTAGACGGTGCCCTATTTAAAGTGAATACGGCAGTCTCTAAAGCGTAACCCCAAAAAGATAGCTGTAAATCGGTAAGAGACATCATAGATCGCAGCATATCTAACAGAGTACGATTACGATGTTCGGACACACCATTACGCTGAGGTATTCTAGGCGGCATTAGTGGTGAAACAATTCCACATTTCCTTAGGTGCGTGCCAAATTCGTGACTTAAATATTTTCCTCTACGATCTGATCGTAAGAACTTTATTTTTCTGTCACGTTGATTCTCAACCTCATTCTGAAATTCCTTGAACTTTGCAAAGGTCTCAGACTTGTGTTTCATCAAGTAGACATACCCATATCTACTTAAGTCATCAGTGAGGGTGAGAACATAATGATAACCACCGCGAGCCTCAACGCTCATTGGACCGCACACATCAGTATGTATGATTTCCAACAAGTTGGTTGCCCGCTCCATTGTTCCGGAGAACGGAGTCTTGGTCATCTTGCCCAATATGTATGGTTCGCACGTGTAAAATGATTCATAATCAAGAGACTCCAAAAGTCCATCTCCATGGAGTTTCTTCATGCGCTTGACACCAATATGACCAAGGCGGCAGTGCCACAAGTATGTGGGACTATCATTATCAACCTTACATCTTTTGGCATTCACACTATGAATATGTGTAACATCACGTTCGAGATTCAATATAAATAAACCATTGACCAGCGAGGCATGACCATAAAACATTTCTCTCATATAAATAGAACAACCATTATTCTCAGATTTAAATGAGTAGCTATCTCGCATTAAACGAGATCCAGATACAATGTTCATGCTCGAAGCTGGTACTAAATAACACTTATTGAGGTTTAAAATTAATACCGAAGGTAGATGTAGAGGTAGCGTGCTGATGGAGATCACATCGACCTTGGAACCATTCCCGACATGCATCGTCACCTCGTCCTTCGCCACTCTCTACTTATTCCGCAGCTCCTGCTTTGAGTTACAAATGTGAGCAACTAAACCAGTATCAAATACCCATGAGCTACTACGAGCGCTGGTAAGGTACACACCAATAACATGTATATCACATATACCTTTGAGGTTGCCGGCCTTCTTATCCGCTAAGTATTTGGGGCAATTCCGCTTCCAATGACCCGTTCCCTTGCAATAAAAGCACTCAGTCTCAGGCTTGGGTCCATTCTTTGGCTTCTTCCCAGCAACTAGCTTACCGGGTGTGGCAACTCCCTTGCCGTCCTTCTTGAAGTTCTTCTTACCCTTGCCTTTCTTGAACTTAGTGGTTTTATTCACCATCAACACTTGATGTTCTTTTTTGATTTCCACCTCCGCTCATTTTAGCATTGAATATAACTCGGGAATGGCCTTCTCCAACCCTTGCATATTGTAGTTCATCACAAAGTTCTTATAGCTAGGTGGGAGCGAGTGGAGGATTCTTTGAACGACTGCATTGTTGGAAATATGCCCTAGAGGCAATAATAAAAGGATTATTATTATATTTCCTTGTTCATGATAATTGTCTGTTATTCATGCTTGAATTGTATTGTACGGAAACAGCGATACATGTGTGAATACATAGACCACCACATATCCCTAGTAAGCCTCTAGTTACTAGCTCGTTGATCAACAGATGGTCACGATTTCCTGACCATGGACATAGGATGTCATTGATAACGGGATCAGATCATTAGGAGAATGATGTGATGGACAAGACCCAACCCTAAGCCTAGCACGAGATCGTATAGTTCGTAATGCTTAAGCTTTTCCAGTGTCAAGTATTTGTTCCTTAGACCATGAGGTTGTGCAACTCCCAGATACCGTAGGAATACTTTGGGTGTGCCAAATGTCACAACGTAACTGGGTGGCTATAAAGGTACGCAACGGGTATCTCCGAAAGTGTCTGTTGAGTTGGTATGAACCGAGACTGGGATATTGTCACTCCGTATGACGGAGAAGTCTCTCTGGGCCCACTCGGTAAGACATCATCATATTGAGCTCAAAGTGACTAAGGAGTTAGTCACGGGATGACGGATTATGGAACGAGTAAAGAGACTAGCCATGACGAGATTGAACAAGGTATCGGGCATACCGACGATCTAATCTCGGGCAAGTACCATACCGATAGACAAAGGGAATAACATACGGGATTGAGTGAATCCTTGACACAGTGGTTCATCCGATGAGACAATCAAGGAACACGTGGGAACCAACATTGGTATCCAGATCCCGCTGTTGGTTATTGACCGGAGAGTCGTCTCGGTCATGTCTGCGTGTCTCCCGAACCCGTAGGGTCTACACACTTAAGGTTCGGTGACGCTAGGGTTGTAGAGATACATGCACATGGAAACCCGAATGTTTTTCAGAGTCCCGGATGAGATCCCGGACGTCACGAGGAGTTCAGGAATGGTCCGGAGGAAAAGAATGATATATAGGAAGTCCAGTTTCGGCCATCAGGATAATTCCGGGGGTCACCGGGAGTGTCCCGGGACCACCGGAGGGGTCCCGGGGGTCCACTGGGTGGGGCCACCCATCCCGGAGGGCCCCGTGGGCCGCAAGGGGAAGTGGGCCAGCCCCTGGTGGGCTGGCGCACCCACATGGGCCCCCCTCCATGCGCCTAGGGTTGAAACCCTAGGGGGTGGGGGCGCCCCCTATGCCTTGGGGGGCAAGTTCTCCCCCCTGGCCGCCGCCCCCCTAGGAGATTGCATCTCCTAGGGCCGGCGCACCCTGGCCCCCTATATATAGTGGGGGGAGAGAGGTCAACCGCACCCCAAGCCTCTGGCGCCTCTCCCCCCCGTCACACCTCCAACTCCTCCCGCAGGGCATCGGCGAAGCCCTGCAGCTTTTCCTGTTGCATCCACCACCACGCCGTCGTGCTGCTGGATCTCCGTCAACCTCTCCTCCCCCCTTGCTGGATCAATAAGGAGGAGACGTCGCTGTACTGTACGTGTGTTGAACGCGGAGGTGCCGTCCGTTCGGCGCTGGGATCATCGGTGACGAGGATCACGAAGAGTACGACTCCATCATCCACGTTCCTTCGAACGCTTCCGCACGCGATCTAGAAAGGGTATGTAGATGCACTCCTTTATGCTCATTGCTAGATGACTCCTTATATTGATCTTGGTGAAGCGTAGGAAATTTTTTGAATTCTGCTACGTTCCCCAACAGTGGCATCTGAGCTAGGTCTTTGCATAGCATCTTGCACGAGTAGAACACAAACAAGTTGTGGGCGTTGAGTTTGTTCAATTCTCTTGATGTTACTAGTCCAATCTTGATCCGGCGGCATCGTGGGATGAAGCGGCCCGGACCGTCCTTACACGTACGCTTACGTGAGACTGGTTCCACCGACAGACATGCACTAGTTGCATAAGGTGGCTGGCGGGTGTCTGTCTCTCCCACTTTAGTCGGATCGGATTCGATGAACAGTGTCCTTATGAAGGGTAAATAGAAATTGACAAATCACGTTGTGGTTTTGGCATAGGTAAGAAACGTTCTTGCTAGAAAACCTAGAGAAGCCACGTAAAAACTTGCAACAACAATTAGAGGTCGTCTAACTTGTTCTTGCAGCATGTGCTATGTGATGTGATATGGCCAAGAAGATGTGATGAATGATATATGTGATGTATGAGATTGATCATGTTCTTGTAATAGGGAATCACGACTTGCATGTCGATGAAAATTACAACCGGCAGGAGCCATAGGAGTTGTCTTAATTATTGTATGACCTGCGTGTCACTGAATAACGCCTTGTAATTACTTTACTTTATTGCTAAACGTTAGCCATAGTAGTAGAAGTAATAGTTGGCGTGACGACTTCATGAAGACACGACGATGGAGATCATGATGATGGAGATCATGGTGTCATGCCGGTGACAAAGATGATCATGGTGCCCCGAAGATGGAGATCGAAGGAGCAAAATGATATTGGCCATATCATGTCACTTTATTTGATTGCATGTGATGTTTATCATGTTTATGCATCTTGTTTACTTAGAACGACGGTAGTAAATAAGATGATCACTCACTAGAAATTTCAAGAATTGTGTTCCCCCTAACTGTGCACTGTTGCTAAGGATCGTTGTTCCGAAGCACCACGTGATGATCGGGTGTGATAGGCTCTAACATTCGCATACGACGGGTGTAAGCCAGATTTACACACGGAATACACTTAGGGTTCACTTGACGAGCCTAGCATGTACAGACATGGCCTCAGAACACGGAAGACCGAAAGGTGGAACATGAGTCGTATAGAAGATATGATCAACATGAAGATGTTCACCATTGATGACTAGTCCGTCTCACGTGATGATCGGACACAGGCTAGTCGATTCGGATCATGTATCGCTTAGATGACTAGAGAGATGTCAATCTGAGTGGGAGTTCATTAAAATTTGATTAGATGAACTTAATTGTCATGAAATTAGTCTAAATTCTTTACAATATGTCTTGTAGATCAAATGGCCCACGCTCATGTCACCCTCAACTTCAACGCGTTCCTAGAGAAATCCAAGCTGAAAGACGATGGTAGAACTATACGGACTAGGTCCGTAACCTGAGGATCATCCTCATAGCTGCCAAGAAAACTTATGTCCTAGAAGCACCGCTAGGTGACGCTCCCGCCCCGGCAAACCAAGATGTTATGAACGCTTGGCAGTCGCGTTGTGATGATTACTCCCTGGTTCAGTGTGGTATGCTCTACAGCTTAGAATCGGGGCTCCAAAAGCGTTTTGAGCACCACAGAGCATATGAGATGTTCCAAGAGCTGAAAATGGTTTTCCAGGCTCATGCCCGAGTTGAGAGATATGATGTCTCCAACGCATTCTACAGCTGTAAGATGGAGATAGTTCTGTCAATGAGCACATACTCAAGATTTCTGGGTTGCACAACCGCATGTCTCAGTTGGGAATGAATCTCCTAGACGAAGCGGTCGTTGAAAGAATCCTCCAGTCGCTCCCACCTAGCTACAAGAGCTTTGTGTTGAACTTCAATATGCAAGGGATGGAGAAGTCCATTCCCGAGGTGTATTCAATGCTGAAATCAGCGGAGGTGGAGATCAAGAAAGAGCATCAAGTGTTGATGGTCAATAAAACCACTAAGTTCAAGAAGGGCAAGGGTAAGAAGAACTTCAAGAAGGACGGCAAGGGAGTTGCCGCACCCGGTAAGCCAGTTGCCGGAAGAAGCCCAAGTATAGACCCAAGCCTGAGACTGAGTGCTTTTATTGCAAGGGAACGGGTCACTGGAAGCGGAACTGCCCCAAATACTTAGCAGACAAGAAGGCCGGCAACGTCAAAGGTATATGTGATATACATGTTATTGATGTGTACCTTACCAGCGCTCGTAGTAGCTCCTGGGTATTTGATACCGGTGCAGTTGCTCATAGTTGTAACTCAAAGCAGGAGCTGCGGAATAAGCGGAGACTGGCGAAGGACGAGGTGACGATGCGCGTCGGGAATGGTTCCAAGGTTGATGTGATCGCCGTCGGCATGCTGCCTCTACATCTACCATCGGGATTAGTTTTAAACCTTAATAATTGTTATTTAGTACCAGCTTTGAGCATGAACATTGTATCTGGATCTCGTTTGACGCGAGATGGCTACTCATTTAAATCCAAGAATAATGGTTGTTCTATTTATTTGAGAGATATGTTTTATGGTCATGCACCGCTGGTCAATGGTTTATTTTTGATGAATCTCGATCGTGATGATACACATATTCATAGTGTGAATGCCAAAAGATGTAAAGTTGACAATGATAGTCCCACATACTTGTGGCATTGCCGCCTTGGTCATATTGGTGTCAAACGTATGAAGAAGCTTCATGCAGATGGACTTCTGGAGTCTCTTGATTATGAATCATTTGACACATACGAACCATGCCTCTTGGGCAAGATGACCAAGACTCCATTCTCCGGAACAATGGAGCGAGCAACCAACTTATTGGAAATCATACATACCGATGTGTGTGGTCCAATGAGTGTTGAGGCTCGCGGAGGCCATCGTTATGTTCTCACCCTCACAGATGACTTCAGTAGATATGGGTATATCTACTTGATGAAGCACAAGTCTGAGACCTTTGAAAAGTTCAAGGAATTTCAGAATGAGGTTGAGAATTAACGTGACAGAAAAATAAAGTTCTTGCGATCGGATCGTGGGGGTGAATATTTAAGTCATGAATTTGGCACGCACCTTAGGAACTGTGGAATTGTTTCACAATTGACACCGCCCGGAACACCTCAGCGAAATGGTGTGTCCGAACGTCGAAATCGTACTCTGTTAGACATGGTGCGATCTATGATGTCTCTCACCGACTTACCGCTATCTTTTTGGGGTTATGCTTTAGAGACTGCCGCATTCACTTTAAATAGGGCTCCGTCGAAATCCGTTCAGACGACACCGTATGAACTTTTGTTTGGCAAGAAACCTAAGCTGCCGTTTCTGAAAGTTTGGGGTTGCGATGCTTATGTCAAGAAACTTCAACCTGAAAAGCTCGAACCCAAATCGGAAAAATGCGTCTTCATAGGATACCCAAAGGAAATGATTGGGTACACCTTCTACCACAGATCCGAAGGCAAGGTCTTTGTTGCCAAGAATGGATCCTTTCTAGAGAAAGAGTTTCTCTCGTAAGAAGTGAGTGGGAGGAAAGTAGAACTTTAAGCCATGAAATCCGAGATAGAATCCATGTATGAAAACAAAGTATGGACTTTGGTGGACTTGCCCGATGATAGGCACGCCATAGAAAATAAATGGATATTTAAGAAGAAGACAGACGCGGATGGTAATGTGACCATCTATAAGGCTCGGCTTGTCGCTAAGGGTTATCGACAAGTTCAAGGGATTGACTACGATGAGACTTTCTCTCCCGTAGCGATGCTGAAGTCAGTCCGAATCATGTTAGCAATTGTCGCATTCTATGATTATGAGATATGGCAAATGGACGTCAAAACGACATTCCTTAATGGTTTCCTCAAGGAAGAGTTGTATATGATGCAGCCGGAAGGTTTTGTCGATCCAGAGAATGCTAACATGGTATGCAAGCTCCAGCGCTCGATCTACAGGCTGGTGCAAGCATCTCGGAGTTGGAATATTCGCTTTAATGATGTGATCAAAGCGTTTGGTTTTATACAGACTTGGGGAGAAGCCTGTATCTACAAGAAAGTGAGTGGGAGCTCTGTAGCATTTCTCATATTATATGTGGATAACATATTGTTGATGGGAAATGATATAGAATTCTTGGAGAGCATAAAGGCCTACTTGAATAAGAGTTTTTCAATGAAGGACCTTGGAGAAGCTGCTTACATATTAGGCATCAAAATCTATAGATATAGATCAAGACGCCTCATTGGTCTTTCACAAAGCACATACCTTGACAAGATATTGAAGAAGTTCAATATGGATCAGTCCAAGAAGGGGTTCTTGCCTGTTTTGCAAGCTATGAGATTGAGCATGGCTCAGTCCCCGACCACGGCAGAAGATAGAGAAAAGATGAGTGTCATTCCCTATGCCTCGCCCATAGGTTCTATCATGTATGCCATGCTGTGTACCAGACCTGATGTGAACCTTGCCATAAGTTTGGTAGGGAGGTACCAAAGTGATCCCGGTATGGAACACTGGACAGCGGTCAAGAACATCCTAAAGTACCTGAAGAGGACTAAGGATATGTTTCTCGTTTATGGAGGTGACGAAGAGCTCGTCGTAAAGGGTTACGTCGATGCTAGCTTCGACATAGATCTAGATGACTCAAAGTCACAAACCGGATACGTGTATATTTTGAATGGTGGAGCAGTCAGCTGGTGCAGTTGCAAGCAGAGCGTCGTGGCGCATTCTACATGTGAAGCGGAGTACATAGCTGCTTGTGAAGCAGCGCAAGAAGGAGTCTGGATGAAGGAGTTCTTCACCGACCTAGGAGTCATTCCAAGCGCGTCAAGCCCGATGACTCTCTTCTGTGACAACACTGGAGCTATTGCCATTGCCAAGGAGCCCAGGTTTCACAAGAAGACCAAGCACATCAAGCGCCGTTTCAACTCCATCCGGAATTATGTTCAAGATGGAGACATAGATATTTGTAAAGTGCATACGGATCTGAATGTCGCAGACCCGGTGACTAAACCTCTTCCACGTGCTAAACATGATCAACACCAGAACTCTATGGGTGTTCGATTCATCACAATGTATCTAGATTATTGACTCTAGTGCAAGTGGGAGACTGTTGGAAATATGCCCTAGAGGCAATAATAAAAGGATTATTATTATATTTCCTTGTTGATGATAATTGTCTGTTATTCATGCTTGAATTGTATTGTACGGAAACAGCGATACATGTGTGAATACATAGACCACAACATGTCCCTAGTAAGCCTCTAGTTACTAGCTCGTTGATCAACAGATGGTCACGGTTTCCTGACCATGGACATAGGATGTCATTGATAACGGGATCACATCATTAGGAGAATGATGTGATGGACAAGACCCAATCCTAAGCCTAGCACGAGATCGTATAGTTCGTAATGCTTAAGCTTTCCAGTGTCGAGTATTTGTTCCTTAGACCATGAGGTTGTGCAACTCCCGGATACCGTAGGAATACTTTGGGTGTGTCAAACGTCACAACGTAACTGGGTGGCTATAAAGGTACGCAACGGGTATCTCCGAAAGTGTCTGTTGAGTTGGTACGAACCGATACTGGGATATTGTCACTCCGTATGACGGAGAGGTATCTCTGGGCCCACTCGGTAAGACATCATCATATTGAGCTCAAAGTGACTAAGGAGTTAGTCACGGGATGATGGATTACGGAACGAGTAAAGAGACTTGCCATGACGAGATTGAACAAGGTATCGGGCATACCGACGATCTAATCTCGGGCAAGTACCATACCGATGGACAAAGGGAATAACATACGGGATTGAGTGAATCCTTGATACAGTGGTTCATCCAATGAGATCATCAAGGAACACGTGGGAACCAACATGGGTATCCAGATCCCGCTGTTGGTTATTGACCGGAGAGTCGTCTCGGTCATGTCTGCGTGTCTCCCGAACCCGTAGGGTCTACACACTTAAGGTTCGGTGACGCTAGGGTTGTAGAGATACATGTACATGGAAACTCGAATGTTGTTCGGAGTCCCGAATGAGATCCCGGATGTCACGAGGAGTTCCGGAATGGTCCGGAGGTAAAGAATGATATACAGGAAGTCCAGTTTCGGCCATCGGGATAATTCCGGGGGCACCGGGAGTGTCCCGGGACCACCAGAGGGGTCCCGGGGGTCCACTGGGTGGGGCCACCCATCCCGGAGGGCCCCGTGGGCCGCAAGGGGAAGGGGGCCAGACCCTGGTGGGCTGGCGTACCCACATGGGCCCCCCTCCATGCGCCTAGGGTTGAAACCCTAGGGGATGGGGGCGCCCCCAATGCCTTGGGGGGCAAGTTCTCCCCCCTGGCCGCAGCCCCCCTAGGAGATTGCATCTCCTAGGGCCGGCGCCCCCCTGGCCCCCTATATATAG
>LR738714.1:16891722-16929360 GCA_902687465.1 Secale cereale | reverse complement strand
CGTCACACCTCCAACTCCTCCCGTAGGGCATCAGCGAAGCCCTGCAGCTTTTCCTGTTGCATCCACCACCACGCCGTCGTGCTGCTGGATCTCCGTCAACCTCTCCCCCCCCTTGCTGGATCAAGAAGGAGGATACGTCGCTGTACCGTACGTGTGTTGAACGCGGAGGTGCCGTCCGTTCGGCGCTGGGATCATCGGTGACGAGGATCACGAAGAGTACGACTCCATCATCCACGTTCCTTCGAACGCTTCCGCACGCGATCTACAAAGGGTATGTAGATGCACTCCTTTATGCTCGTTGCTAGATGACTCCTTAGATTTATCTTGGTGAAGCGTAGGAATTTTTTTGAATTTTGCTACGTTCCCCAACATGCATCATCTGGGAGATTAACTCCCAGCTGAGACAAGCGGTTGTGCAACCCATACATTTTGAGTCTATGCTCGCTGACAGAACTATTTTCCTCCATCTTACAACTGTAGAACTTGTCGGAGACTTCATATCTCTCGACCCCGGCATGAGCTTGGAAAACCATTTTCAGCTCTTGGAACATCTCACATGCTCCGTGTTGCTCAAAACGCTTTTGGAGCCCCGATTCTAAGGTGTAAAGCATGCCGCACTGAACCACAGAGTAATCATCACTATGCGACTACCAGGCGTTCATAACGTCTTGAGTTGATGGGAAAACGGGTGCGTTACCTAGTGGTGCTGCAAGGACATATGCTTTCTTGGCAGCTATGAGGATGATCCTCAAGTTACGGACCCAATCCGTATAGTTGCTACCATCGTCTTTCAGCTTGGTTTTCTCTAGGAACGCGTTGAAGTTGAGGGCAACATTAGCATGGGCCATTTGATCTACAAGTCATATTGTAATGATTTTAGACTATGTTCATGATAATTAAGTTCATCTAAACAAATTTAATGAACTCCCACTCAGATAGACATCTCTCTAGTCATCTAAGTGATACATGATCCGAATCGACTAGGCCGCGTCCGATCATCACGTGAGACGGACTAGTCATCAACGGTGAACATCTCCATGTTGATCGTATCTTCTATACGACTCATGTTTGACCTTTCGATCTTCTGTGTTCAGAGGCCATGTATGTACATGCTAGGCTCGTCAAGTCAACCTAAGTGTATTGCGTGTGTAAATATGGCTTACACCCGTTGTATGCGAACATTAGAGCCTATCACACCCGATCATCACGTGGTGCTTCAGAACAACGAACCTTAGCAACGGTGCATAGTTAGGGGGAACAAAATTCTTGAAATTTTAGTGAGAGATCATCTTATTTAAGCTACCGTCGTTCTAAGCAAATAAGATGTAAAACATGATAAACATCACATGCAATCAAATAGTGACATGATATGGCCAATACGATTTTTCTCCTTTCGATCCCCATCTTCGGGCTCCATGATCATCATCGTCACCGGCATGACACCATGATCTCCATCATAGTGTCTTCATGAAGTTGTCTCGCCAACTGTTACTTCTGATGGGGAACGTAGCAAAAATTAAAAAAATTCTACGCATCACCAAAATCAATCTATGGAGTCATCTAGCAACGAGGGAGAGGGGAGTGCATCTACATACCCTTGTAGATCGCAAGCGGAAGCGTTCAAGAGAACAGGGATGATGGAGTCGTACTCGTCGTGATCCAAATCACCGATGATCCTAGCGCTGAACGGACGGCACCTCCGCGTTCAACACACGTACGGAGCGGGGACGTCTCCTCCTTCTTGATCCAGCAAGGGGGGGATAGGTTGATGGAGATCCAGCAGCACGACGGCGTGGTGGTGGAAGCAGCGGGATTCCAGCAGGGCTTCGCCAAGCGCTGCGGGAGGAGGAAGATGTGTCACGGAAGGGAGAGGGAGGCGCCGGGGCTTAGGGTGCGGCTGCCCTCCCTCCCCCCACTATATATAGGGGCCCTGGGGGGGTGCACCAGCCCTAGGAGATCTACTCTCCAACGGGGGGCGGCGGCAAGGGGGTTTGCCCCCCAAGCGAGGTGGGGCGCCCCCATCCCTAGGGTTTCCGACCCTAGGCGCAGGGGGAGGCCCAAGGGGGGCGCACCAGCCCACCAGGGGCTGGTTCCCTTCCCCTTTCAGCCCATGGGGCCCTCCGGGATAGGTGGCCCCACCCGGTGCACCCCCGGGACCCTTCCGGTGGTCCCGGTACAACACCGGTGACCCTCGAAACCTTCCCGGTGGCCGAAACTGGACTTCCTATATACAATTATTTACCTCCGGACCATTCCGGAACTCCACATGACGCACGGGATCTCATCCGGGACTCATAACAACTTTCGGGTTACCGCATACTTATATCTCTACAACCCTAGCGTCACCGAACCTTATGTGTGTAGACCCTACGGGTTCGGGAGACACGTAGACATGACCGAGACGACTCTCCGTCCAATGACCAACAGCGGGATCTAGATACCCATGTTGGCTCCCACATGCTCCTCGATGATCTCATTGGATGAACCACGATGTCGAGGATTCAATCTATCCCGTATACGATTCCCTTTGTCCATCGGTACAGCACTTGCCCGAGATTCGATCGTTTGTATACCGATACATTGTTCAATCTCGTCATGGCAACTCTCTTTACTCGTTTCGTAACACATCATCCCGTGACCAACCCCTTAGTCACATTGAGCTCATTACTATGATGTATTACCGAGTGGGCCCAGAGATACCTCTCCGTCATACGGAGTGACAAATCCCAGTCTCGGTTTGTGCCAACCCAACAGATACTTTCGGAGATACCCGTAGTGTACCTATATAGCCACCTAGTTATGTTGTGACGTTTGGCACACCCAAAGTATTCCTATGGTATCCGGGAGTTGCACAACCTCATGGTCTAAGGAAAGGATACTTGACATTGGAAAAGCTTTAGCATACGAACTACACGATCTTGTGCTAGGCTTAGGATTGGGTCTTGTCCATCACATCATTCTCCTAATGATGTGATCTCGTTATCAATGACATCCAATGTCCATGGTCAGGAAACCGTAACCATCTATTGATCAACAAGCTAGTAACTAGAGGTTTACTAGGGACACGTTGTGGTCTATGTATTCACACATGTATCACTGTTTCCGGATAATACAATTCAAGCATGAACAATAGACAATTATATGAACTAGGAAATATAATAATAACCATTTTATTATTGCCTCTAGGGCATATTTCCAACAGTCTCCCACTTGCACAAGAGTTAGTCAACGGATCTGCGACATTCAGATCCGTATGCACTTTACAAATATCTCTATCTCCATCTTGAATATAATTCCGGATGGAGTTGAAACGGCGATTGATGTGCTTGGTCTTCTTGTGAAACCTGGGCTCCTTGGCAATGGCAATAGCTCTAGTGTTGTCACAGAAGAGAGTCATCGGGCCCGATGCGCTCGGAATAACTCCTAGGTCGGTGATGAACTCCTTCATCCAGACTCCTTCCTGCGCTGCTTCGGAAACAGCTATGTACTCTGCTTCACATGTAGATGCCGCCACGACGCTTTGCTTGAAACTGCACCAGCTGATTGTCCCACGATTCAAAATATACACGTATCCGGTTTGTGACTTGGAGTCATCCAGATCTGTGTCGAAGCTAGCATCAATATAACCCTTTACGACGAGCTCTTCATCACCTCCATAAATGAGAAACATATCCTTAGTCCTTTTCAGGTACTTCAGGATGTTCTTGACCGCTGTCCAGTGCTCCATAACGGGATCACTTTGGTACCTCCCTACCAAACTTATGGCAAGGTACACATTAGGTCTGGTACACAACATGGCATACATAATAGAACCTATGGCCGAGTCATAGGGGATGACACTCATCTTTTCTCTATCTTTTGCCGTGGTTGGGCATTGAGCCGTGCTCAATCTCATACCTTCCAATACAGGAAAGAACCCTTTCCTGGACTGATCCATATTGAACTTCTTAAATATCTTGTCAAGGTATGTGCTTTGTGAAAGACCAATGAGGCGTCTTGATCTATCTCTATAGATCTTGATGCCTAATATGTAAGCAGCTTCTCCAAGGTCCATCATTGAAAATCTCCTATTCAAGTAGGCCTTTATGCTTTCCAAGAATTCTACATCATTTCCCATCAGCAATATATCATCCACATATAATATGAGAAATGCTACAGAGCTCCCACTCACTTTCTTGTAAATACAGACTTCTCCCCAAGTCGGTATAAACCCAAACGCTTTGATCACCTGATCAAAGCGAATGTTCCAACTCCGACATGCTTGCACCAGCCCATAGATTGAGCGCTGGAGCTTGCATACCTTGTAAGCATTCTCAGGATCGACAAAACCTTCTGGCTGCATCATATACAGTTCTTCCTTGAGGAAGCCATTAAGGAATGCCGTTTTGACGTCCATTTGCCATATCTCATAATCATATAATGTGGCAATTGCTAACATGATTCGGACGGACTTCAGCATCGCTACGGGAGAGAAAGTCTCGTCGTAGTCAATCCGTTGAACTTGTCGAGAACCTTTAGCGACAAGCCGAGCCTTATAGATGGTCACATTACCATCCGCGTCAGTCTTCTTCTTAAAGATCCATTTATTTTCTATGGCGGGCCAATCATCGGGCAAGTCCACCAAAGTCCATACTTTGTTATCATACATGGATCCTATCTCGGATTTCATGGCTTCAAGCCATTTGTTGGAATCCGGGCCCGCCATCGCTTCTTCATAGTTCGAAGGTTCACCGTTGTCTAACAACATGATTTCCAGGACAGGGTTGACGTACCACTCTGGTGCGGAACGTGTCCTTGTGGACCTACGAAGTTCAGGAGTAACTTGATCTGAAGCTTCATGATCATTATCATTAACTTCCTCCCTAGTCGGTGCAGGCACCACAGGAACATCTTCCTACGCTGCGCTACTTTCCGGTTCGGAAGGGGTGACAATCACCTCATCAAGTTCCACTTTCCTCCCACTTACTTCTTTCGAGAGAAACTCTTTCTCCAGAAAGGATCCATTCTTGGCAACAAAGACCTTGCCTTCGGATCTGAGGTAAAAGGTGTACCCAATAGTTTCCTTAGGGTATCCTATGAAGACGCATTTTTCTGATTTGGGTTTGAGCTTTTCAGTTTGAAGTTTCTTGACATAAGCATCGCAACCCCAAACTTTCAGAAACGACAACTTAGGTTTCAGGTCAAACCAAAGTTCATACGGTGTCATCTCCACGGATTTAGACGGAGCCCTATTTAAAGTGAATGCGGCAGTCTCTAAAGCGTAACCCCAAAATGATAGCGGTAAGTCGGTAAGAGACATCATAGATCGCACCATGTCCAACAGAGTACGATTACGACGTTTGGACACACCATTACGCTGAGATGTTCCAGGCGGTGTCAATTGTGAAACAATTCCACAGTTCCTTAGGTGCGCGCCAAATTCGTGACTTAAATATTCTCCTCCACGATCCGATCGTAAGAACTTTATTTTTCTGTCCCGTTGATTCTCAACCTCATTCTGAAATTCCTTGAACTTTTCAAAGGTCTCAGACTTGTGTTTCATCAATTAGACATACCCATATCTACTTAAGTCATCTGTGAGGGTGAGAACATAACGATAGCCTCCGCGAGGTCCAACACTCATTGGACCGCACACATCGGTATGTATGATTTCCAACAAGTTGGTTGCTTGCTCCATTGTTCCAGAGAACGGAGTCTTGGTCATCTTGCCTACGAGGCATGGTTCGCACGTGTCAAATGATTCATAATCAAGGGACTCCAAAAGTCCATCTGCATGGAGCTTCTTCATACGTTTTACACCAATATGACCAAGGCGGCAGTGCCACAAGTATGTGGGACTATCATTATCAACCTTACATCTTTTGGCATTCACACTATGAATATGTGTAACATCATGTTCGACATTCATTAAGAATAAACCATTGACCAGTGGGGCATGACCATAAAACATTTCTCTCATATAAATAGAACAACCATTATTCTCGGATTTAAATGAGTAGCCATCTCACATTAAACGAGATCCAGATACAATGTTCATGCCCAAAGCTGGTACTAAATAACAATTATTGAGGTTGAAAACTAATCCCGAAGATAGATGTAGAGGTAGTGTGCCGACGGCGATCACATCGACCTTGGAACCATTCCCGACGCGCATCGTCACCTCGTCCTTCGCCAGTCTCCGCTTATTCCGCAGCTCCTGCTTTGAGTTACAAATGTGAGCAACTGCACCAGTATCAAATACCGAGGAGCTACTACGAGCGTTGGTAAGGTACACATCAATAACATGTATATCACATATACCTTTGACGTCTCCGGCCTTCTTCTCTGCTAAGTATTTGGGACAGTTCCGCTTCCAGTGACACGTTCCCTTGCAATAAAAGCACTCGGTCTCAGGCTTGGGTCCATTCTTCGGCTTCTTCCCGGCAACTGGCTTACCGGGCACGGCAACTCCTTTGCCATCCTTCTTGAAGTTCTTCTTACCCTTGCCTTTCTTGAACTTAGTGGTTTTATTCACCGTCAACACTTGATGTTCTTTCTTGATCTCCACCTCCGCTGATTTCAGCATTGAATACACCTCGGGAATGGACTTCTCCATCCCTTGCATATTGAAGTTCATCACGAAGCTCTTGTAGCTAGGTGGGAGTGACTGAAGGATTCTGTCAACGACTGCTTCATCTGGGAGATTAATTCCCAACTGAGACAAGCGATTGTGCAACCTAGACAATTTGAGTATATGCTCGCTGACAGAACTAATCTCCTCCATCTTACAACTGTAGAATGCGTCGGAGACGTCATATCTCTCGACTCGGGCATGAGCTTGGAAAACCATTTTCAGCTCTTGGAACATCTCATATGCTCCGTGGTGCTCAAAACGCTTTTGGAGCCCCGATTCTAAGCTGTAAAGCATGCCGCACTGAACCAGGGAGTAATCATCACAACGCGACTGCCAAGCGTTCATAACATCTTGGTTCACTGGGGCGGGAGCGTCACCTAGCGGTGCTTCAAGGACATATGTTTTCTTGGCAGCCATGAGGATGATCCTCAAGTTACGCACCCGATCCGTATAGTTGCTACCATCGTCTATCAGCTTGGTTTTCTCTAAGAACGCGTTGAAGTTGAGGACAACATTAGCGTGGGCCATTGGATCTACAAGACATATTGTAAAGATTTTAGACTATGTTCATGACAATTAAGTTCATCTAAATAAATTTAATGAACTCCCACTCAGATAGACGTCTCTCTAGTCATCTAAGTGATACATCATCCGAATCGACTAGGCCGTGTCCGATCTTCACGTGAGACGGACTAGTCATCAACGGTGAACATCTTTATGTTGATCGTACCTTCTATACGACTCATGCTTGACCTATCGGTCTTCCGTGTTCTGAGGCCATGTCTGTACATGCTAGGCTCGTCAAGTGAACCCTAAGTGTATTGCGTGTGTAAATCTGGCTTACACCCGTTGTATGCGAACATTAGAGCCTATCACACCCGATCATCACGTGGTGCTTCGGAACAACGAACCTTAGCAACGGTGCACAGTTAGGGGGAACACGATTCTTGAAATTTTAGTGAGAGATCATCTTATTTACTACCGTCGTTCTAAGCAAATAAGATGTAAAAACATGATAAACATCACATGCAATCAAATAGTGACATGATATGGCCAATATTATTTTGCTCCTTTGATCTTCATCTTCGGGGCTCCATGATCATTATTGTCACCGGCATGACACCATGATCTCCATCATCATGATCTCCATCATCATGATCTCAATCATTGTGTCTTCATGAAGTTGTCTCGCCAAACATTACTTCTACTACTATGACTAACGGTTAGCAATAAAGTAAAGTAATTACATGGTGTTTTCAATGACACGCATGTCATACAATAAAATAAAGACAACTCCTATGGCTCCTGCCGGTTGTCATACTCATCGACATGCAAGTCGTGATTCCTATTACATGAACATGATCAATCTTATACATCACATATATATCATTCATCACATCCTTTTGGCCATATCACATCACACGGCACATGCTGCAAGAACAAGTTAGACGTCCTCTAATTGTTGTTGCAAGTTTTTACGTGGCTGCTATAGGTTTCTAGCAAGAACGTTTCTTACCTACGCCAAAACCACAACGTGATATGCCAATTTCTATTTACCCTTCATAAGGACCCTGTTCATCGAATCCGATCCGACTAAAGTGGGAGAGATAGACACCCGCTAGCCACCTTATGCAACTAGTGCATGTCAGTTGGTGGAACCCGTCTCACGTAAGTGTACGTGTAAGGTTGGTCCAGGCCGCTTCATCCCACGATGCTGCTGAATCAAGATAGGACTAATAACGGCAAGAGAATTGAACAAATCTACGCCCACAACTACTTTGTGTTCTACTCGTGCAAGATACTACGCATATACCTAGCTCTTGATGCCACTGATGGGGAACGTAGAAGAAATCAAAAGAATTCTACGCATCACCAAGATCAATCTATGGAGTCATCTAGCAACGAGGGAGAGGGGAGTGCATCTACATACCCTTGTAGAACGCGAGCGGAAGTGTTCAAGAGAACGGGGATGATGGAGTCGTACTCGTCGTGATCCAAATCACCGATGATCCTAGCACCGAACGGACGGCACCTCCACGTTCAACACACGTACGGAGCAGGGACGTCTCCTCCTTCTTGATCCAGCAAGGGGGGGAGAGGTTGATGGAGATCCAGCAGCACGACGGTGTGGTGGTGGAAGTAGTGGGATTCAAGCAGGGCTTCGCCAAGCGCTGCGGGAGGAGGAAGATGTGTCACGGGAGGGAGAGGGAGGCGCCGGGGCTTAGGGTGTGGCTGCCCTCCCTCCCCCCCACTATATATAGGGACCCTGGGGGCGCGCCGGCCCTAGGATATCTAATCTCCAAGGAGGGGTGGCGGCCAGGGGAGGACTTGCCCCCCAAGCCAGGTGGGGCGCCCCCTACCCCTAGGGTTTCCAACCCTAGGCGCAGGGGGAGGCCCTGTTGGGGAACGTAGCAGAATTCAAAAAATTTCCTACGCTTCACCAAGATCAATCTAAGGAGTCATCTAGCAACGAGCATAATGGAGTGCATCTACATACCCTTTGTAGATCGCGTGCGGAAGCGTTCGAAGGAACGTGGATGATTTGGTCGTACTCTTCGTGATCCTCGTCGCCGATGATCCCAGCGCCGTACGGATGGCACCTCCGCGTTCAACACACATACGGTACAGCGACGTCTCCTCCTTCTTGATCCAGCAAGGGGGAAGGAGAGGTTGACGGAGATCCAGCAGCACGACGGCGTGGTGGTGCATGCAACAGGAAAAGCTGCAGGGCTTCGCCGATGCCCTGCGGGAGGAGTTGGAGGTGTGACGGGGGGGGGGGGAGAGGCGCCAGAGGCTTGGGGTGCGACTGGCCTCTCTCCCCCCACTATATATAGGGGGCCAGGGGGGCGCCAGCCCTAGGAGATGCAATCTCCTAGGGGGGCGGCGGCCAGGGGGAAGAACTTGCCCCCAAGGCATAGGGGGCGCCCCCACCCCCTAGGGTTTCAACCCTAGGCGCATGGAGGGGGGGCATGTGGGTGCGCCATCCCACCAGGGGCTGGCCCCCTTCCCCTTGTGGCCCACGGGGCCCTCCGGGATGGGTGGCCCCACACGGTGGACCCCTGGGACCCCTCCGATGGTCCCGGGACACTCCCGGTGACCCCCGGAATTATCCCGATGGCCGAAACTGGACTTCCTATATATCATTCTTTACCTCCGGACCATTCCGGAACTCCTCGTGACATCCGGGATCTCATCCGGGACTCCGAACAACATTTGGGTTTCCATGTGCATGTATCTCTACAACCCTAGCGTCACCGAACCTTAAGTGTGTAGACCCTACGGGTTCGGGAGACACGCAGACATGACCGAGACGAATCTCCAGTCAATAACCAACAGCGGGATCTGGATACCCATGTTGGTTCACACTTGATCCTCGATGATCTCATTGGATGAACCACTATGTCAAGGATTCACTCAATCCCATATGTTACTCCCTTTGTCTATCGGTATGGTACTTGCCCGAGATTAGATCGTCGGTATGCCCGATACCTTGTTCAATCTCGTCATGGCAAGTATCTTTACTCGTTCCGTAATCCATCATCCCGTGACTAACACCTTAGTCACTTTGAGCTCAATATGATGATGTCTTACCGAGTGGGCCCAGAGATACCTCTCCGTCATACGGAGTGACAATATCCCAGTCTCGGTTCATACCAACTCAACAGACACTTTCGGAGATACCCGTTGCGTACCTTTATAGCCACCCAGTTACGTTGTGACGTTTGGCACACCCAAAGTATTCCTACGGTATCCGGGAGTTGCACAACCTCATGGTCTAAGGAACAAATACTTGACACTTGAAAAGCTTAAGCATTACGAACTATACGATCTCGTGCTCGGCTTATGATTGGGTCTTGTCCATCACATCATACTCCTAATGATGTGATCGCGTTATCAATGACATCCTATGTCCATGGTAAGGAAACCGTGACCATCTGTTGATCAACGAGCTAGTAACTAAAGGCTTACTAGGAATATGTTGTGGTCTATGTATTCATACATGTATCGCTGTTTCCGTACAATACAATTCAAGCATGAATAACAAACAATTATCATGAACAAGGAAATATAATAATAATCCTTTTATTATTGCCTCTAGGGCATATTTCCAACAGTCTCCCACTTGCACTAGAGTCAATAATCTAGTTACATTGTGATGAATCAAACACCCATAGAGTTCTGGTGTTGATCATGTTTTGCACGTGGAAGAGGTTTAGTCAACGGGTCTGTGACATTCAAATCCGTATGCACTTTACAAATATCTATGTCTCCATCTTGAACTTAATTCCGGATGGAGTTGAAACGGCGCTTGATGTGCTTGGTCTTCTTGTGAAACCTGGGCTCCTTGGCAATGGCAATAGCTCCAGTGTTGTCACAAAAGAGAGTCATCGGGCTTGACGCGCTTGGAATGACTCATAGGTCGGTGATGAACTCCTTCATCCAGACTCCTTCTTGCGCTGCTTCACAAGCAGCTATGTACTCCGCTTCACATGTAGAATGCGCTAGGACGCTCTGCTTGCAACTGCACCAGCTGACTGCTCCACCATTCAAAATATACACGTATCCGGTTTGTGACTTTGAGTCATCCAGATTTGTGTCGAAGCTAGCATCGACGTAACCCTTTACGACGAGCTCTTTGTCACCTCCATAAACGAGAGACATATCCTTAGTCATCTTCAGGTACTTTAGGATGTTCTTGACCGCTGTCTAGTGTTCCATACCGGGTTCACTTTGGTACCTCCCTACCAAACTTATGGCAAGCTTCACATCAGGTCTGGTACACAGCATGGCATACATGATAGAACCTATAGCCGAGGCATAGGGAATGACACTCATCTTTTCTCTATCTTCTGCCGTGGTCGGGGACTGAGCCGTGCTCAATCTCATACCTTGCAAAACAGGCAAGAACCCCTTCTTGGACTGATCCATATTGAACTTCTTCAATATCTTGTCAAGGTATGTGCTTTGTGAAAGACCAATGAGGCGTCCTGATCTATCTCTATAGATTTTGATGCCTAATATGTAAGCAACTTCTCCAAGGTCCTTCATTGAAAAACTCTTATTCAAGTAGGCCTTTATGCTCTCCAAGAATTCTATATCATTTCCCATCAGCAATATGTCATCCACATATAATATGAGAAATGCTACATAGCTCCCACTCACTTTCTTGTAGATACAGGCTTCTCCCCAAGTCTGTATAAAACCAAACGCTTTGAGCACATCATTAAAGCGAATATTCCAACTCCGAGATGCTTGCACCAGCCCGTAGATCGAGCGCTGGAGCTTGCATACCTTGTTAGCATTCTCTGGATCGACAAAACCTTCCGGCTGCATCATATACAACTCTTCCTTGAGGAAACCATTAAGGAATGTCGTTTTGACGTCCATTTGCCATATCTCATAATCATAGAATGCGACAATTGCTAACATGATTCGGACTGACTTCAGCATCGCTATGGGAGAGAAAGTCTCGTCGTAGTCAATCCCTCGAACTTGTCGATAACCCTTAGCGACAAGCCGAGCCTTATAGATGGTCACATTACCATCCGCGTCTGTCTTCTTCTTAAATATCCATTTATTTAATATGGCGTGCCTATCATCGGGCAAGTCCACCAAAGTTCATACTTTGTTTTCATACATGGATTCTATCTCGGATTTCATGGCTCCAAGCCATTTATTGGAATCCGGGCCTGCCATCGCTTCTTCATAGTTCGAAGGTTCACCGTTTTCTAACAACATGATTTCCATGACAGGGTTGCCGTACCACTCTGGTGCGGAATGTGTCCTTGTGGACCTTCGAAGTTCAGTAGCAACTTGATCTGTATCTTCATGATCATCATCATTAGCTTCCTCCCTTGTCGGTGCAGGCACCTCAGGAACAATTTCCTGCGCTGCGCTACTTTCTGGTTCGGGAGGGGTGACTGTCACCTCATCAAGTTCTACTTTCCTCCCACTCACTTCTTTCGAGAGAAACTCTTTCTCTAGAAAGGATCCATTCTTGGCAACAAAGACCTTGCCTTCGGATCTTTGGTAGAAGGTGTACCCAATCGTTTCCTTTGGGTATCCTATGAAGACGCATTTTTCCGATTTGGGTTCGAGCTTCTCAGGTTGAAGTTTCTTGACATAAGCATCGCAACCCCAAACTTTGAGAAACGACAGCTTAGGTTTCTTGCCAAAGCAAAGTTCATACGGTGTCGTCTCAACGGATTTCAACGGAGCCCTATTTAAAGTGAATGCGGTAGTCTCTAAAGCATAACCCCAAAAATATAGCGGTAAGTCGGTGAGAGACATCATAGATCGTACCATGTCCAACAGAGTACGATTTCGACGTTCGGACACACCATTACGCTGAGGTGTTCCGGGCGGTGTCAATTGTGAAACAATTCCACAGTTCCTAAGGTGCGTGCCAAATTCATGACTTAAATATTCACCCCCACGATCCGATCGCAATAACTTTATTTTTCTGTCACGTTGATTCTCAACCTCATTCTGAAATTCCTTGAACTTTTCAAAGGTCTCAGACTTGTGCTTCATCAAGTAGATATACCCATATCTAGTCAAGTCATCTGTGAGGGTGAGAACATAATGATAGCCTCCGCAAGCCTCAACACTCATTGGACCGCACACATCGGTATGTATGATGTCCAATAAGTTGGTTGCTCGCTCCATTGTTCTGGAGAACAGAGTCTTGGTCATCTTGCCCAAGAGGCATGGTTCGCACGAGTCAAATGATTCATAATCAAGAGACTCCAGAAGTCCATCTGCATGATGCTTCTTCATACGTTTGACACCAATATGACCAAGGCGGCAATGCCACAAGTATGTGGGACTATCATTGTCAACTTTACATCTTTTTGGCATTCACACTATGAATATGTGTATCATCACGATCGAGATTCATCAAAAATAAACCATTGACCAGCGGGGCATGACCATAAAACATATCTCTCAAATAAATAGAACAACCATTATTCTCGGATTTAAATGAGTAGCCATCTCGCATCAAACGAGATCCAGATACAATGTTCATGCTCAAAGCTGGTACTAAATAACAATTATTAAGGTTGAAAACTAATCCCGAGGGTAGATGTAGAGGCAGCGTGCCGACGGCGATCACATCAACCTTGGAAGCATTCCCGACGCGCATCGTCACCTCGTCCTTCGCCAGTCTCCGCTTATTCCGCAGCTCCTGCTTTGAGTTACAAATATGAGCAACTGCACCGGTATCAAATACCCAGGAGCTACTACGAGCGCTGGTAAGGTACACATCAATAACATGTATATCACATATACCTTTGACGTTGCCGACCTTCTTGTCTGCTAAGTATTTGGGGCAGTTCCGCTTCCAGTGACCCGTTCCCTTGCAATAAAAGCACTCAGTCTCAGGCTTGGGTCCATACTTTGGCTTCTTCCCGGCAACTGGCTTATCGGGCGCGGCAACTCCCTTGCCATCCTTCTTGAAGTTCTTCTTACCCTTGCCCTTCTTGAACTTAGTGGTTTTATTGACCATCAACACTTGATGCTCTTTCTTGATCTCCACCTCCGCTGATTTCAGCATTGAATACACCTCGGGAATGGACCTCTCCATCCCTTGCATATTGAAGTTCAACACAAAGCTCTTGTAGCTAGGTGGGAGCGACTGGAGGATTCTGTCAATGACCGCTTCGTCTGGGAGATTCATTCCCAACTGAGACAAGCGGTTGTGCAACCCAGAAATCTTGAGTATATGCTCACTGACAGAACTATTTTCCTCCATCTTACTGCTATAGAATGCGTTGGAGACATCATATCTCTCAACTCGGGCATGAGCCTGGAAAACCATTTTCAGCTCTTGGAACATCTCATATGCTCCGTGGTGCTCAAAACGCTTTTGGAGCCCCGATTCTAAGCTGTAGAGCATGCCGCACTGAACCAGGGAGTAATCATCACAACGCGACTGCCAAGCGTTCATAACATCTTGGTTTGCCGGGGCGGGAGCGTCACCTAGCGGTGCTTCTAGGACATAAGTTTTCTTGGCAGCTATGAGGATGATCCTCAGGTTACGGACCCAGTCCGTATAGTTGATACCATCGTCTTCCAGCTTGGATTTCTCTAGGAACGCGTTGAAGTTGAGGGTGACATGAGCGTGGGCCATTTGATCTACAAGACATATTGTAAAGAATTTAGACTAAGTTCATGACAATTAAGTTCATCTAATCAAAATTTTAATGAACTCCCTCTCAGATTGACATCTCTCTAGTCATCTAAGCGATACATGATCCGAATCGACTAGCCCGTGTCCGATCATCACGTGAGACGGACTAGTCATCAACGGTGAACATCTTCATGTTGATCGTATCTTCTATACGACTCATGTTCGACCTTTCGGTCTTTCGTGTTCCGAGGCCATGTCTGTACATGCTAGGCTCGTCAAGTGAACCCTAAGTGTATTGCGTGTGTAAATCTGGCTTACACCCGTCGTATGCAAACGTTAGATCCTATCACACCCGATCATCACGTGGTGCTTCGGAACAACGATCCTTAGCAACGGTGCACACTTAGGGGGAACACAATTCTTGAAATTTTTAGTGAGAGATCATCTTATTCACTACCGTCGTTCTAAGTAAACAAGATGCATAAACATGATAAACATCACATGCAATCGAATAAAGTGACATGATATGGCCAATATCATCTTGCTCCTTCGATCTCCATCTTTGGGGCACCATGATCATCTTTGTCGCCGGCATGACACCATGATCTCCATCATCGTGTCTTCATGAAGTTGTCACGCCAAATAGTACTTCTATTACTGTGGCTAACGTTTAGCAATAAATTAAAGTAATTACATGGCGTTATTCAGTGACACGCAGGTCATACAATAATTAAGACAACTCCTATGGCTCATGTCGGTTGTCATTTTCATCGACATGCAAGTCGTGATTCCCTATTACAAGAACATGATCAATCTCATACATCACACAAATCATTCATCACATCTTCTTGGCCATACCACATCACATAGCACATGCTGCAAGAACAAGTTAGACGGCCTCTAATTGTTGTTGTAAGTTTTTACGTGGCTTCTATAAGTTTTCTAGCAAGAACGTTTCTTACCTACGCCAAAACCACAACGTGATTTGTCAATTTCTATTTACCCTTCATAAGGACCCTGTTCATCGAATCCGATCCGACTAAAGTGGGAGAGACAGACACCCGCCAGCCACCTTATGCAACTAGTGCATGTCTGTCGGTGGAACCAGTCTCACGTAAGCGTACGTATAAGGTCGGTCCGGGCCGCTTCATCCCACGATGCCGCCGAAACAAGATTGGACTAGTAACGGCAAGAGAATTGAACAAACTCAACGCCCACAACTTGTTTGTGTTCTACTCGTGCAAGATGCTACGCAAAGACCTAGCTCAGATGCCACTGTTGGGTGATACGTCCAAAACGTATCTATAATTTCTGCTTGCTCCATGCTTCTTTTGTGTGATATTGCTATGATATTGATGCACTTCCATACACTTTTGATCATATTTGGACTAACCTATTAACTCAGTGCACCACAGTGCGAGTTCCTGTTTTCTTCTGTTTTTCTATTTCAGGTTTCCCCCATATTAAAAGTGCTCCAAAAATTCCGGGAAAAATACAGGAAAAATCAGCGTACAGGAAGCTTCGCGAAGAACCAAAGCGGGGCCAGAGGGGAGCTAGGGGAGGCCCAGGCGGCCACCTGGGGCGGCCCCACCCCTGGCCGCGCCAGGGGGGCGCCTGGGGCCCCTGCTCCGCCTCTGGCTGCCCCCCTTCGCATATATATCCCTCTCATCCCGAAACCCTCGAGGACAGAACCCTTTTTCACGATCTCGCCTCTGTTCCGCCGCCGCAGCGCTTCCAAGATCGGGAGCATCATGAGAACTCTTCCCGGCACCCTGCCGGAGGGGAGAACCACCACCGGGAGCTTCTCCACCACCATGGACGCTTCCCGGATGAGTCGTGAGTAGTCCACCTTGGACCATGGGTCCATGATCAGTAGCTATGTGATGTTCTCCTCCCCTCTTTGCTCTTCATGGTTTAGACCTCGTGAGCTGCCCTACATGATCGAGGCACATATGTAATCTTTCTGCTGTTGCTTTGCTGAGTTTGCTGGGATCTGATGGATTATGGGACTATGTTCAGATTGTGTTTGAGTAATATATTTGATTCACCTCTTTTATATCTTTGTTCTTGAGTAATTGTTGCATGTTCTCCATTGCTGTTTATTGCTTTGGCCAAGTAGTAGGTAGTAACAACAAAGAGGGAGCGTTATGCTTGATTGTGGGTTCATGCCCCCTGATGACTAGCTTGAGTGATAGAAACATGAGTCTAGGGGATGTGCTATTGCCACAAGGGGGAAAACAACGGTACTTGTACTTGCGGGTGCAAGGATTGTTTACTTTACGCAAAGTTCTTTTAATGCAGTTGTCTGTTGCTTTGAGTTTACACTTTGGGTGGGATTCGCAACTTAATACCAGCGAGATGTTCTGGATAGTTATCTCAAGGTGGATGATTAGTAGTAGATGCAGATGGATTTCGGTCTACTTGCCTTGGCGTACCACCCATGCTTTTCAGCCTCTACCTTTCTTTGCAGCATAGTTAGCATTGGTTTGCGCACATAATCCTGTCAATTGCCCAGCTGTATATTGTTTACCTCGCTTTGCTGTTTTATCGTCTTTTGGGAGAGAGACATCACTAGTGAACATCATGGGACCCCGGTCCATATTACCACCGCTGATCACACCTTCTATTTACTTCCTGTTTTTATTTCCTAGTTGCAGTCATAGCTATCATTATTATCTCTTGTGTTTGATCCTTTGTAAACAACAAGGTCGGAGGGATTGACAACCTCTCTGTACTCGTTGGGAGCAAAGTTATCTGTATCTGTGTGCAAGTCCTGTCAACCGCTAAGTTTCTGGCACCGTTGACACCTACTTGTCGACCCTCGGAGTCTCACAGGATTCGATCCTTCGTATCTTTGCCAAGGGAAATTTGCCGCTACGCTACATCTCAACCTTCCACTTGGGGTAACCAACGAGGGGCGAGAAGCCATCAAGCAAGTTTCTGGCGCCGTTGCCGGGGACTCCACTCTTCAAGATAGGGGAGTTGCACGCTATCTTTTATCTTTGCTTTTTAGTCTTGTTAGTTTACCTTGCAGTTTTTGCTTTAGTGTCCCTTACCAAAAATCACAAAAATAGTTATCTTGCTTGCTGCTGCTATGGGTTCCACCAAAAACACTAAGTGGGAGGAGTACACCCCTTCTTCCATCACGCCAATCACCACTGTCGGGATCTACAAAAGTAATAAACCTTGTGATTATGTTAGTTTTAATGGAGAGTTATGCCCATGGCATGGTCTCCTAGGAAAAAAGTATGAGCCTCTATTTAAAGTTGCTCCCACACTTCCCCAAACTTGGGAAGACGTCCAAACTCTTATAATAGAGAGCAATTCAAACAAAGAAGATGACACTACAATTCTGCTCAATAATGATAAAATTGATTTTGATAATTGTAGTCTCTCAGAAGTTGTCACCTTTTTACAAAGAATGGCTAAAGACCCCCACACTAGCACACTTAATCTTGCCTTCACGGAGCATATCACTAATGCTCTCATCAAAGCTAGGGAGGAGAAGCTTAGGGTAGAAGCCTCCATACCTAGAAAGCTAGAAGATAGTTGGGATCCTATGATTAAAATTAAGTTGAATAACTTCTCTTGCTATGCTTTATGTGATGTTGGAGCTAGTACCTCCGTTATGCCCAAAAGAATGTATGATATGCTTGAATTGAAACCTTTTGATCCTTGTTCTTTTGGTGTTCGTCTTGTTGATTCTTCCGTAAAGAAACCTTTGGGGAAGATCGACGATGTTCTTATCATTGTCAATGACAATTATGTTCCCGTTGATTTTACTATTATGGATATTGAATGTGAACCTTCATGTCCAATTATTTTGGGACGTCCTTTTCTTCGCACCGTTGGTGCTATCATTGACATGAAAGAGGGGAATATAAAATTCCAATTCCCTCTCAAGAAAGGGATGGAACACTTCCCTAGAAAGAAGATTAAGTTGCCTTTTGAGTCCGTTACATGGGCTAGCTAGTCTCTTAGTCTTGATAAAACTTGATCTTCTCTTTTTGCATCATGCCTAGCTTAAAGGCATAAAAGAAAGCGCTTTTGGGAGGCAGCCCACAACAAATTAGGTTTTAGTTTGCTTTTGTTGTGTCTTGATGTTTGTTACTACAGTAGCATCATCATTGTATCTTTTCTTTTCAGCTTTGTGCCAAGTTTAGCCTCCGATTGCAAGAAAGTTCAAAAGTTGTGACGTGCTGCCCAGAAAACAGATTCTGTCCTTGGACAGTAAAATTCGAATAAAATCACCAGATCATCATTTTGATCTAAATTTTTTTGATAGCGTGCTCTATACAATTGGCTTTCGAGCGTCTGTTCTGAGTTTTTTTGATTTGAGTTGCAGAAGTGCCCCGAAAAAATTATTTACTACCTGCTGGTCTGTTTTTCACAGATTCTGTCCTGTTTTGCCTTTTCTTCGTTTTGCAAACCTTGAGCTTGCTTTTTCTTTGCAAAAACCTTTTGGCAATCTTGAGAAACAGTAGCTCTTCAAGATTATCTTTATTTCCAGTAGGGAAAAAATATTTTATTGTGGGTACTAACCTCGCTAATCGGATTATGATGAGTTATGTATGAAGGGAGTTTTCAAGTGTGTGAGGGAAGATGATAAAAGAAGATTCAGGAGGGTCAAACGCTCAAGCTTGGGGATGCCCCCGTGCACCCCCAAGAAATATTCAAGAAGACTCAAGCGTCTAAGCTTGGGGATGCCCCCATGCATCCCCTTCTCCATCAACAATTATCAGTTCGTCTTTCGTTCCACTATATTTTTTCACTTCATGCGTTATGTGCTATGCTTGGAGCGTCTTGCTCTTAGTTTCCTTTTAGTTTTCTTTAGCTTTGCTTGCTGTTCATAACAAGTTAGAACCCAGCTTTCTTTGTGTGGGAGAGAAACACACTCCACTTCAACCTAGAACACAACATAGGATTTTCATGCTTATCTTTGCTGTGTGTGTTCTTTGTCTTTTCTTAGCTGCTGTCATGTTTAGCTCTTAGTTTTCATGCTTTTCTTTTTAAAGAGCTTTTGTTTAGTTGGTTGCTGAACTCTCTTGAGTTTTCATGTTTATCTTGTTAAGAGAGTTTGCCTGTTGCACTGAGTTGTGTGTCTTAACTTAAAGTAGGTAATTGAGGTTGCTATTTAATTTTAGTAGTAACTTGCAATAGTTTTGAGGTATTGCCATGAGTAATGTCTGAAATTTTGGTGTCAAGAGCTTTAGCCTATTAGTGATAGATGTCGTATTTTGGGCAATCCGTGTTTATTTTCGAAAACCTACAAAATAGTTGAGAACTTTAGCTACTAGATGGATCACTAATCTTTGGAGGGATCGAATATTAGAGTACACTCACGTACCATGAGTCGAGGATGCGCAAGGATAACCAAACCCCATACACTCCTCCTCGGGGTACTTGTCTCTTTGTGAACCTTCTAATTATATTGAGAGTTACCGATAATAAGTGCATGAGTTCTTCAGACTAATGTGAGTATTCGAAAGTTGACACTTCCACCTAGCCATATTTTCTAGCCTCTTCGGTACCGTGCATTGCCCTTTCTCACCTCGAGAGTTGGCGCATACTTCGTCGGTGCATCCAAATCCTTGGCACGATACGCTTTGTCATCATAAGCCTCATTATATCCTTCCTCAAAACAGCCACCATACCTACCTATCAAGGAATTTCCATAGCCTTTCCGAGATACATTGCCATGCAACATCCATCTTCTCATGACTTGATCTTCATGTCATACATGCTTTTTGCTTGATCAATGAGCCGCATGCTAGTTGGGCCTTGCCCTAATCATTGCTACATGACACGCTAGTATCATTGCATATCCTGCTACACTGGCAGAGGCATACATTTGCATACATCATGATAGTTTCATTTTCTTTATGTTGAGTACTTTTGTAAAGTGTGAAAGATCTTCTATACTTCTTGTAATATATAGAGTGTTGCCCCTAAAGTGAGGAAAAGATCCCAAAGAGGACAAAATCAAAAGATCCCAAAGAGGACAAAATCAAAAGATCCCAAAGAGGACAAAATCAAAAGATCCCAAAGAGGACAAATGAGAGTTAAATAGAAAGAGCCATTGAGGCCACAAAAAAAAATAAAAAAAAAAGAGAAAAAAGAGAAAAAGAAATAAAAAGAGAGAAGGGGGCACACTACTATTCCTTTTGAGAGATCCACACTCGTACTCCATCTTATACCATGTACTCCATAGAGATTATCATTCATGCATATAGCTATGTGGGGACCTTCACACTATAGAACTTGGCTTGTATATTCCAATGATGAGCCTCCTCAAAAGAGCTCTAGGTCTTCTTGAGCAAGCAAGTTGGATGCACCCCCACTAGTTCCATTGGAGAGCTTACCTTAGCTCATATGTGCATCCGTTGCATGGCAATCCCTACTCCTCACATCATATCTATCATTTGGCTTTCTCTCGCCTATGATTGTCCTCATTGATCTGAGCCTTTCACACCTTTTTGTCTTCCCCCTTCATCATTTTTCTCTCTTTGCCATCCTAAGTGTCAACTTTCTTGCTTACGCTCATCCATTGCATGAGTGCTCAAAATATCGAAAGGGAGTGGATCATTTTGACTTGTACCTGGCTAGTGGTCTAAGGATGAGTCAAGATAAGATTCCAAAGAAGAACAAGTATGAAACTTTAGTAGATTAAGTTCTCAACAATACAAAAACTATGTTTTACTCTCTCATATATCCCTATCCCCTTTCTTGCACGCAAACACCATTTGGAGACATTCGAGTCACGGACAGCGAGAGCTCTTGCACCTTTATGTTCTTATGTTGCTTGTTACAATGCTAATATAGACTCTTGCTTGTTATGACTTGAATTGAATTACATGCCTTGATTGCTTTACTTAAAAGTTCTTATATGGTTGATAGCATGTCACCACAGAAATTATGCTTGTTATCATTTACCTACTCGAGGACGAGCATGAATTAAGCTTGGGGATGTTGATACGTACAAAACGTATCTATAATTTCTGCTTGCTCCATGCTTCTTTTGTGTGATATTGCTATGATATTGATGCACTTCCATACACTTTTGATCATATTTGGACTAACCTATTAACTCAGTGCACCACAGTGCCAGTTCCTGTTTTCTGCTGTTTTTCTATTTCAGGTTTCCCCCATATTAAAAGTGCTCCAAAAATTCCGGGAAAAATACAGGAAAAATCAGCGTACAGGAAGCTTCGCGAAGAACCAAAGCGGGGCCAGAGGGGAGCCAGGGGAGGCCCAGGCGGCCACCTGGCGCGGCCCCACCCCTGGCCGCACCAGGGGGGCGCCTGGGGCCCCTGCTCCGCCTCTGTCTGCCCCCCTTCGCATATATATCCCTCTCGTCCCGAAACCCTCGAGGACAGAACCCTTTTTCGCGATCTCGCCTCTGTTCCGCCGCCGTAGCGCTTCCAAGATCGGGAGCATCAGGAGAACTCTTCCCGGCACCCTGCCGAAGGGGAGAACCACCACCGGGAGCTTCTCCACCACCATGGACGCTTCCCGGATGAGTCGTGAGTAGTCCACCTTGGACCATGGGTCCATGATCAGTAGCTATGTGATGTTCTCCTCCCCTCTTTGCTCTTCATGGTTTAGACCTCGTGAGCTACCCTACATGATCGAGGCACATATGTAATCTTTCTGCTGTTGCTTTGCTGAGTTTGCTGGGATCTGATGGATTATGAGACTATGTTCAGATTGTGTTTGAGTAATATATTTGATTCACCTCTTTTATATCTTTGTTCTTGAGTAATTCTTGCATGTTCTCCGTTGCTGTTTATTGCTTTGGCCAAGTAGTAGGTAGTAACTCCAAGAGGGAGTGTTATGCTTGATTGTGGGTTCATGCCCCCTGATGACTAGCTTGAGTGACAGAAACATGAGTCTAGGGGATGTGCTGTTACCACAAGGGGGAAAACAACGGTGCTTGTACTTGCGGGTGCAAGGATTGTTTACTTTACGCAAAGTTCTTTTAATGCAGTTGTCTGTTGCTTTGAGTTTACACTTTGGGTGGGATTCGCAACTTAATACCAGCGAGATGTTCTGGATAGATATCTCAAGGTGGATGATTAGTAGTAGATGCAGATGGATTTCGGTCTACTTGCCTTGGCGTACCGCCCATGCTTTTGAGCCTCTACCTTTCTTTGCAGTATAGTTAGCATTGGTTTGCGCACATAATCCTGTCAATTGCCCAGCTGTAATTTGTTTACCTCGCTTTGCTGTTTTATCGTCTTTTGGGAGAGAGACATCACTAGTGAACATCATGGGACCCCGGTCCATATTACCACTGCTAATCACACCTTCTATTTACTTCCTGTTTTTATTTCCTAGTTGCAGTCATAGCTATCATTATTATCTCTTGTGTTTGATCCTTTGTAAACAACAAGGCCGGAGGGATTGACAACCTCTCTGTACTCGTTGGGAGCAAAGTTATCTGTATCTGTGTGCAGGTCCTGTCAACCGCTAAGTTTCTAACGCCGTTGACACCTACTTGTCGACCCTCGGAGTCTCACGGGATTCGATCCTTGGTATCTTTGCCAAGGGAAATTTGCCGCTACGCTACATCTCAACCTTCCACTTGGGGTAACCAACGAGGGGCGAGAAGCCATCATTGGGGAACGTAGCAGAATTCAAAAAAAATTCTACGCTTCACCAAGATCAATCTAAGGAGTCATCTAGCAACGAGCATAATGGAGTGCATCTACATACCCTTTGTAGATCGCATGCGGAAGCGTTCGAAGGACGTGGATGATGGAGTCGTACTCTTCGTGATCCTCGTCACCGATGATCCCAGCGCCGAACGGACGACACCTCCGCGTTCAACACACGTACGGTACAGCGACGTCTACTCCTTCTTGATCCAGCAAGGGGGGAGGAGAGGTTGACGGAGATGCAGCAGCACGACGGCGTGGTGGTGGATGCAACAGGTAAAGCTGCAGGGCTTCACCGATGCCCTGCGGGAGGAGTTGGAGGTGTAACGGGAGGGGTGGGGGGAGAGGCGCCAGAGGCTTGGTGTGCGGCTGCCCTCTCTCCCCCCCACTATATAGAGGGGGCTAGGGGGGGGGCGCCGGCCCTAGGAGATGCAATCTCCTAGGGGGGCGGCGGCCAGGGGGAAGAACTTGCCCCCCAAGGCATAGGGGGCGCCCCCATCCCCTAGGGTTTCAACCCTAGGCGCATGGAGGAGGGGGGCCCATATGGGTGCGCCAGTCCACCAGGGGCTGGCCCCCTTCCCCTTGAGGCCCACGGGGCTCTCCGGGATGGGTGGCCCCACCCGGTGGACCCCCGGGACCCCTCCGGTGGTCCCGGGACACTCCCGGTGACCTCCGGAATTATCCCAATGGCCGAAACTAGACTTCCTATATATCATTCTTTACCTCTGGACCATTCCGGAACTCCTCGTGACGTCCGGGATCTCATCCGGGACTCCGAACAACATTGGGGGTTCCATGTGCATGTATCTCTACAACCCTAGCGTCACCGAACCTTAAGTGTGTAGACCCTACGGGTTCGGGAGACACGCAGACATGACCGAGACGACTCTCCGGTCAATAACCAACAGCGGGATCTGGATACCCATGTTGGTTCCCATGTGTTCCTCGATGATCTCATCGGATGAACCACTGTGTCAAGGATTCACTCAATCCCGTATGTTATTCCTTTGTCTATCGGTATGGTACTTGCCCGAGATTAGATCGTCGGTATGCCCGATACCTTGTTCAATCTCGTCATGGCAAGTCTCTTTACTCGTTCCGTAATCCATCATCCCGTGACTAACTCCTTAGTCACTTTGAGCTCAATATGATGATGTCTTACCGAGCGGGCCCAGAGATACCTCTCCGTCATACGGAGTGACAATTTCCCAGTCTCGGTTCGTACCAACTCAACAGAAACTTTCGGAGATACCCGTTGCGTACCTTTATAGCCACCCAGTTACGTTGTGACGTTTGGCACACCCAAAGTATTCCTACGGTATCTGGGAGTTGCACAACCTCATGGTCTAAGGAACAAATACTTGACACTGGAAAAGCTTAAGAATTACGAACTATACGATCTCGTGCTAGGCTTAGGATTGGGTCTTGTCCATCACATCATTCTCCTAATGATGTGATCCCGTTATCAATGACATCCTATGTCCATGGTCAGGAAACCGTGACCATCTGTTGATCAACGAGCTAGTAACTAGAGGCTTACTAGGGACATGTTGTGGTCTATGTATTCACACATGTATCGCTGTTTCCGTACAATACAATTCAAGCATGAATAACACACAATTATCATGAACAAGGAAATATAATAATAATCCTTTTATTATTGCCTCCAGGGCATATTTCCAACAGGCCCAAGGGAGGCACACCAGCCCACCTGGGGCTGGTTCCCTTCCCCTTTCAGCCCATGGGGCCCTCCTGGATAGGTGGCCCCACCCGATGGACCCCCGGGACCCTTCCGGTGGTCCCGGTACAATACCGGTGACCCCCGAAACCTTCCCGCTGGCCGAAACTGGACTTCCTATATACAATTCTTTACCTACGAACCATTCCGGAACTCCTCGTGACGTCCGGGATCTCATCCGGGACTCCGAACAACTTTCGGGTTACCGCATACTTATATCTCTACAACCCTAGCGTCACCGAGCCTTAAGTGTGTAGACCCTACGGGTTTGCGAGACACGTAGACATGACCGAGACGACTCTCCGGCCAATAACCAACAGCGGGATCTGGATACCCATGTTGGCTCCCAGATGCTCCTCGATGATCTCATCGGATGAACCACGATGTCGAGGATTCAATCAATCCCGTATACGATTCCCTTTGTCCATTGGTATAGCACTTGCCCGAGATTCGATCGTCGGTATACCGATACCTTGTTCAATCTCGTCATGGCAAGTCTCTTTACTCATTCCGTAACACATCATCCAGTGACCAACCCCATAGTCACATTCAGCTCATTACGATGATGTATTACCAAGTGGGCCCAGAGATACCTCTCCGTCATACGGAGTGACAAATCCCAGTCTCGGTTCATGCCAACCCAACAGATACTTTCGGAGATACCCGTAGTGTAGTTTTATAGCTACTCAGTTACGTTGTGACGTTTGGCACACCCAAAGTATTCCTACGGTATCCGGGAGTTGCACAACCTCATGGTCTAAGAAAAGGATACTTGACATTGGAAAAGTTTTAGCATACGAACTACACGATCTTGTGCTAGGCTTAGGATTGGGTCTTGTCCATCACATCATTCTCCTAATGATGTGATCCCGTTATCAATGACATCCAATGTCCATGGCCAGGAAATCGTAACCATCTGTTGATCAACGAGCTAGTAACTAGAGGTTTACTAGGGACACGTTATGGTCTATGTATTCACACATGTATCACTGTTTTCGGATAATACAATTCAAGCATGAACAATATACAATTATCATGAACAAGGAAATATAATGATAACCATTTTATTATTGCCTCTAGGGCATATTTCCAACAACTTCTACTACTATGGCTAACAGTTAGCAATAAAGTAAAGTAATTACATGTCGTTTTCATTGACACGCAGGTCATACAATAAAATAAGACAACTCCTATGGCTCTTGTCGGTTGTCATATTCATCGACATGCAAGTCGTGATTCCTATTACAAGAACATGATCAATCTCATACATCACATATATCATTCATCACATTCTTTTGGCCATATCACATTGACACATCTCCAATGTATCTATAATTTTTGATTGTTCCATGCTATTATTTATGAAGTCTTGGATGTTTTATGGGTTTTATCATTCACTTTTATATCATTTTTGGGACTAACCTACTAACCCAAAGGCCTAGTCCAGATTGATGTTTTTTTGCCTATTTCAGGGTTTTGCAAAAAAGGAATATCAAACGGAGTCCAAACGGAATGAAACCTTCGCGAGAGATATTTTTGGAGAAAATCATGCACGGAAAGCGTCAGGACCAAGTCAGGGGACAGCTGGGCTGCCCTCGAGGGCTGGGGGCGCCCACACGGCCCCCGGTGCCCTCCTTCTTCCTATATATACCCACGTACCCCAGAAACTCCATATGCAGAGAGAAAACCCTAATTCCACCACCGTAGCTTCTGTTCCCGTGGAGATCCCATCTTGGAGCCTGTTCCGGGAGGGGGATCCATCACGGAGGCCTTCATCATCATCATCGGCATCGCCCTCACCATGAGTTGTGAGTAGTTTACCACACACCTTCGGGTCCATAGCCAGTATCTAGATGGCTTCTTCTCTCTCTCTCTGGATCTCAATACAAAGTTCTCCTCGATCTTTGAGGAGATCTATTCGATGTAATCTCTTTTTGCGGTGTGTTTGTCGAGATCCGATGAATTGTGAGTTTATGATCAAGGTTATCTATGAAAGATATTTGGTTCTTCTCTGAACTTTTTATGTGTGCTCATAATATCCTTGCAAGTCTCTTCGAATTATTGGTTTGTTTGGCCTACTAGATCTATAGTTCTTGCAATGGGAGAACTGCTTGGCTTTGGGTTCAATCTTGCGGTGTCCTTTCCCAGTGACAGTAGGGGCAGCAAGGCACGTATTATATTGTTGCCATCGAGGATAAAAATATGGGGTTTACATCATATTGCTTGAGTGTATCCCTCTACATCATGTCATCTTGCCTAAGGTGTTACTCTGTTCGTATGAACTCAATACACTAGATGCATGCTGGATAGCGGTCGATGTGTGGAGTAATAGTAGTAGATGCAGGCAGGAGTCGGTCTACTTGTCTCGGACGTGATGCCTATATACAATGATCATGCCTAGATAGTCTCATAATTATTCGCTTTTCTATCAGTTGCTCGACAATAATTTGTTTACCCGCCGTAGAATATCGCTATCATGAGAGAAGCCACTAGAGAAAACTATGCCCCCCCCCGGGTCTATTCTCAACATATCAATCTACATCTACTTTACTTTTCTTGCTTTTATTTGCTGTTTTATTAAACCAAAAATACCAAAAATATAATTATCATCTCTATCAGATCTCACTCTCGTAAGTGACCGTAAAGGGATTGACAACCCCTTATCGCGTTGGCTGCGAAGTTCTTATTTGTTTGTGCAGGTGCGAGGGACTCACGCGTGGTCTCCTTCTGGATTGATACCTTGGTTCTCAAAAACTGAGGGAAATACTTACGCTACTGTGTTGCATCTCCCTTTCCTCTTCGAGGGAATACAACGCAAGCTCAGGAGGTAGCAAGAAGAATTTCTGGCGCCGTTGTCGGGGAGACTCACGCCAAGTCAAGTCAAGATTTGCCACCCCGTCAACTAGCCAATTTCTGGCGCCGTTTCCGGGGAGGCTTACGCAAAAGTCATATACCAAGTACCTATCACAAACCCTTATCCTTCGCATTATATTTATTTGCCTCTCGTTTTCCTCTCCCCCACTTCACCCTTTCCGCTTTATTTGCCCTTCTTCCGCCGTGTGTTTTTCGCTTGTCCTTTGTTCGCTTGTGTTTGTTGGATTGCTTGCTTGTCATTATGGCTAGCCCCTTATCCGCTCCTTCGTCTCCCGAGTTTGAAGTACTCCACATCAAGCAAAGGCAAGGAGAAAACTTAAAAGATGCTTGGTTTAGGATGATGGAATCTTGTCATAAGTGCACCTTAGAAGTGAATTTTTGAATCTTGCTTCACATTTTTATGTTGGATTGAATATGTCTCATAGACAACTCTTGGATTGCGTTGCCAAAGGAAATTTTATCGAAGTTGATCCTAGTTTCGCGCATGAAATCATAGAGGGAATAGTGGGAACACTACCTCCCCAAAAGGAGTCAAACTCAACCCCGGAAGGGATGCAAGTTTTTGAGAAAATTTGCGAAGTAACGAAAATATTACAAAAATCTCTTGAACCTCTTAAGAGTATTAGTGGGAATCTCCACCGCATGAATATGTTGACTACTCTTTGCAATAAGCGGTTGGATGCTTTAGATCTTAAGATTTCTGAATATGAAGGGAAATGCAAAGAACCTCCTGGATTCGAGCTTGACACCATTAAAAGGGTGAAGACCAAAGGTGGCAATACCTAGATTTATCTTGTATCGTGCCTAGCTAGGGGCGTAAAACGATAGCGCTTGTTGGGTGGCAACCCAATTTTATGTTTTTTGCTTTTGTTGCTGTTAGAGAATAAATATTGCACCTAGCCTCTGATTAGATGTGGTTTCATGTTTTGTTTAGTGTTTGTGCCAAGTAGAACCTTTGGTAAGACTTGTGTGAAGTTTATATGATCTTGCTGTAAAAAACAGAATCGTTAGCGCTCGCTAAAGTAGACTTCAGATTTTACTGGAGCGCGATTTTTAGTTGATTATTTTTGCTGATGATTGGTAGACAAATTGCGCAAATTTAACAATTTAGTCTGAATTTATTGGAGTTCCAGACGTAGGCGAACCCAGCAGATTACTACAGACTGTTCTGTTTTTGACAGATTCTGTTTTTCGTGTGTTGTTTGCTTATTCCGATGCATCTATGAGTAATATTGGAGGATAGGAACCATAGAGAACTTGGAGTACAGTAGGTTTAACACCAATAAAAACAAAGAATTAATTACTTGCTGTACCTTTGAGTAGTGGTTTGCTTTCTCTTACTAACGGAGCTCACGAGAATTTTTGTCTAAGTTTTGTGTTGTGAAGTTTTCAAGTTTTGGGTATTGCTTTGACGGACTATGGAACAAGGAGTAGCAAAGGCCTAAGATTGGGGATGCCCATGGCACCCCAAGTAAATTCAAGATAATCAAAAGCCTAAGCTTGGTGATGCCCCGGGAAGGCATCCCCTCTTTCGTCTTCATCCATCGGTAACTATACTTGGAGCTATATGTTTATTCGCAACATGTTATGTGTTTTGCTTGGAGCGGCTTGTATAATTTGAGTCTTTGCTTGTTAGCTTGCCACAATCATACTTGCAGGACACACCTATTTTAGAGAGTTAAATATGGCCTAGAAATTGTTAGAACACTCTATGTGCTTCACTTATATCTTTTGAGTTGAATAGTTTTTGCTCTAGTGCTTCACTTATATCTTTTAGAGCATGGTGGTGGTAATATTTTGTAGAGATTGTTGAACTCTCATGCTTCACTTATATCTATTTGGGAGTCTATTAAAACAGCATGGTAAAGTGTTTAGGATAAAGAAACTAGTCTTCACATGATAAATATCCAATGTCAATGTAGTAAAAAAATTCACACCAAGTGCATTGAATACAAAGAGATGTTGGATGCTTGATAATTGTTTTGAGACATGAGGATAGTGATATTAGAGTCATTCTAGTGGAGTTATTATGAAATTGAAATACTAGTGTTAAGGTTAGTGATTCTCGTAGCATGCACGTATGGTGAACCGTTGTGTGACTAAGTTAAAGCATGAGGTATTTGTAGAGTGTCAACCTTTGTGTGGAGGTCGGGGGCGCGCGATGGTTAACTCCTACCAACCTCCCCCCTAGGGTCATGCGTTGATTGCTTTGTTTTGATGACTCGTAGATTTTTGCAATAAGTATATGAGTTCTTATGACTAATTTTGAGTCCATGGATTATACGCACTCTCACACTTCCACCATTGCTAGCCTCTCTTGTACTGCGCAACTTTTGCCGGTGCCATAAACCCACTATATATCCTTCCTCAAAACAGCCACCATATTATTCCTCAAAACAGCCACCATACCTACCTATCATGGCATTTCCATAGCCATTCCGAGATATATTGCCATGCAACTTTCCATCGTTCCGTTTATATGACACGCATCATATTGTCATATTGCCATGCATGATCATGTAGTTGACATCGTATTTGTGGCAAGGCCACCATGCATAATTTATCATACATGTCACTCTTGTTTCATTGCACATACCGGTACACCACTAGAGGCATTCATATAGAGTCATACTTTGTTGTAGTATCGAGTTGTAATTTCGTGTTGTAATGAAAGTGTGATGATCATCATTATTAGAGCATTGTCCCATGGGAGGAAGGCCAAATCTATAAAGCCCATCCGCAAAAAAGAAAAAGAAAAAAAGGCCAAAAAAGAGAAAGGCCCAAAAAAAGAAAAAAGAAAAAGGGACAATTGCTACTATATTTTTCCACACTTGTGCTTCAAAGTAGCACCATGATCTTCATTGTAGAGAGTCTCATGCTTAGTCACTTTCATATACTAGTGGGAATTTTCGTTATAGAACTTGGCTTGTATATTCCAACGATGGGCTTCCTCAAATGCCCTAGGTCTTCGTGAGCAAGCAAGTTGGATGCACACCCACTAGTTTCTTTTGTTGAGCTTTCATGCATATTTAGCTCTGGTGCATCCGTTGCATGGCAATCCCTACTCACTCACATTGATATCTATTGATGGGCATCTCCATAGCCCGTTGATATGCCTAGTCGATGTGAGACTATCTCCCTCATTTTTATATTCTCCACAACCACCTCCATTCCACCCACAGTGCTATATCCATGGCTCACGCTCATGTATTGCATGAAAGTTGAAAGGTTTGAAAAGATAGAGCATGAAAACAAATGCTTGGCTGAAATCGGGGTTGTGCATCATATGAATATTTTGTGTGATAATAAGGGAGCATAGCCAACACTATATGATTTTGTAGGGATAACTTTCTTTAGCCGTAGTATTTTGAGAAGACATGATTGCTTTGTTAGTATTGCTCGAAGTATTGTTATTTCTTATGTCAATATAGACTTTTGTCTTGAATCTTTCAGATCTGAACATTCATGCCACAATTAGGAGAATTACATTGAAAAAACTATATTGGTTAGCATTCCACATCAAAAATTCTTTCTTTATCATTTACCTACTCGAGGACGAGCAGGAATTAAGCTTGGGGATGCTTGATACGTCTCCAACATATCTATAATTTTTTTATTGTTCCATGCTATTATTTATGAAGTCTTGGATCTTTAATGGGCTTTATCATTCACTTTTATATCATTTTTGGGACTAACCTACTAACCCAAAGGCCCAGTCCAGATTGCTGTTTTTTGCCTATTTTAGGGTTTTGCAGAAAAGGAATACCAAACGGAGTCCAAACGGAATGAAACCTTCGCGAGAGATATTTTTGGAGAAAATCACGCACAAAAAGCGTTAGGACCAAGTCAGGGGACAGCTAGGCTGCCCTCGAGGGTGGGGGGCGCGCTCCCCTGCCTCGAGGCTGGCCCACACGGCCCCCGTCGCCCTCCTTCTTCCTATATATACCTACGTACCCCAGAAACTCCATACGCGGAGAGAAAATCCTAATTCCACCGCCGTAGCTTTTGTTCCCGTGGAGATCCCATCTTGGAGCCTGTTCCGGGAGGGGGATCCATCACGGAGGCCTTCATCATCATCATCATCGCCCTCACCATGAGTTGTGAGTAGTTTACCACAGACCTTCAGGTTCATAGCTAGTATCTAGATGGCTACTTCTCTCTCTCTCTCGATCTCAATACAAAGTTCTCCTCGGTCTTCGAGGAGATCTATTCGATGTAATCTCTTTTTGCGGTGTGTTTGTCGAGATCCGATGAATTGTGAGTTTATGATCAAGGTTATCTATGAAAGATATTTGGTTCTTCTCTGAACTTTTTATGTGTGCACATAGTATCCTTGCAAGTCTCTTTGAATTATTGGTTTGGTTTGGCCTACTAGATCTATAGTTCTTGCAATGGGAGAAGTGCTTGGCTTTGGGTTCAATCTTGCGGTGTCCTTTCCCAGTGACAGTAGGGGCAGCAAGGCGTGTATTGTATTGTTGCCATCGAGGTTAAAAAGATGGGGTTTTCATCATATTGCTTGAGTTTATTCCTCTACATCATGTCATCTTGCTTAAGGCGTTACTCTGTTCGTATGAACTCAATACACTAGATGCATGCTGGATAGCGGTCGATGTGTGGAGTAATAGTAGTAGATGCAGGCAGGAGTCGGTCTACTTGTCTCGGACGTGATGCCTATATACAATGCTCATGCCTTGATTTCTCATAATTATTCGCTTTTCTATCAATTGCTCGATAGTAATTTGTTTACCCGCCATAGAATACCGCTATCATGAGAGAAGCCACTAGAGAAAACTATGGCCCCCGGGTCTATCTTTATCATATTACTTTCCCGTCTATTTCTATTACCGTTGTTTATTTGCTGTTTTATTGTAGAGAGTCTCATGTTTAGTCACTTTCATATACTAGTGGGAATTTTCATTATAGAACTTGGCTTGTATATTCCTACGATGGGCTTCCTCAAATGGCCTAGGTCTTCGTGAGCAAGCAAGTTGGATGCACAGCCACTAGTTTCTTTTGTTGAGCTTTCATTCATATTTAGCTCTAGTGCATCCGTTGCATGACAATCCCTACTCACTCACATTGATATCTATTGATGGGCATCTCCATAGCCCGTTAATACGCCTAGTCGATGTGAGACTATCTCCCTCCTTTTTTGTCTTCTCCACAACCACATCTATTCCACCCATAGTGCTATGTCCATGGCTCACGCTCATGTATTGCGTGAAAGTTGAAAGGTTTGAAAAGATAGAGTATGAAAACAAGTGCTTGGCTGAAATCGGGGTTGTGCATGATATGAATATTTTTGTGTGATAACGAGGGAGCATAGCCAACACTATATGATTTTGTAGGGATAACTTTCTTTAGCCGTAGTATTTTGAGAAGACACGATTGCTTTGTTAGTATTGCTTGAAGTATTGTTATTTCTTATGTCAATATAGATTTTTTTCTTGAATCTTTCAGATGTGAACATTCATGCCACAATTAAGAGAATTACATTGAAAAAACTATATTGGTTAGCATTCCACATCAAAAATTCTTTCTTTATCATTTACATACTAGAGGACGAGCAGGAATTAAGCTTGGGGATGCTTGATACGTCTCCAACATATCTATAATTTTTTTACTGTTCCACGCTATTATTTATGAAGTCTTGGATGTTTAATGGGCTTTATCATTCACTTTTATATCATTTTTGGGACTAACCTACTAACCCAAAGGCCCAGTCCAGATTGCTGTTTTTTGCCTATTTCAGGGTTTTGCAGAAAAGGAATATCAAACGGAGTCCAAACGGAATGAAACCTTCGCGAGAGATATTTTTGGAGAAAATCATGCACGGAAAGCATCAGGACCAAGTCAGGGGACAGCTGGGCTGCCCTCGAGGGTGGGGGCGCGCCCCCCTGCCTTGAGGCTGGCCCACACGGCCCCTGGTGCCCTCCTTCTTCCTATATATACCTACGTACCCCAGAAACTCCATACGCGGAGAGAAAACCCTAATTCCACCGCCGTAGCTTTTGTTCCCGTGGAGATCCCATCTTGGAGCCTGTTCCGGGAGGGGGATCCATCACGGAGGCCTTCATCATCATCATCATCGCCCTCACCATGAGTTGTGAGTAGTTTACCACAGACCTTCGGGTCCATAGCTAGTATCTAGATGGCTTCTTCTCTCTCTCTGGATCTCAATACAAAGTTCTCCTCGGTCTTCGAGGAGATCTATTCGATGTAATCTCTTTTTGCGGTGTGTTTGTCGAGATCCGATAAATTGTGAGTTTATGATCAAGGTTATCTATGAAAGATATTTGGTTCTTCTTTGAAATTTTTATGTGTGCTCATAATATCCTTGCAAGTCTCTTCGAATTATTGGTTTGATTTGGCCTACTAGATATATAGTTCTTTCAATGGGAGAAGTGCATGGCTTTGGGTTCAATCTCGCGGCATCCTTTCCCAGTGACAGTAGAGGCAGCAAGGCATGTATTGTATTGTTGCCATCCAGGATAAAAATATGGGGTTTACATCATATTGCTTGAGTTTATCCCTCTACATCATGTCATCTTGCCTAAGGCGTTACTCTGTTCGTATGAACTCAATACACTAGATGCATGCTGGATAGCGGTCGATGTGTGGAGTAATAGTAGTAGATGCAGGCAGGAGTCCGTCTACTTGTCTCGGACGTGATGCCTATATACTATGATCATGCCTAGATAGTCTCATAATTATTCGCTTTTCTATCTATTGCTCGACAGTAATTTGTTTACCCGCCATAGAATATCGCTATCATGAGAGAAGCCACTAGAGAAAACTATCGCCCCCGGGTCCATTCTCAACACATCAATCTACATATACTTTAATTTTCTTGCTTTTATTTGCTGTTTTATTAAACCAAAGATACCAAAAATATAATTATCATCTCTATCAGATCTCACTCTCGTAAGTGACCGTAAAGGGATTGACAACCCCATATCGCGTTGGCTGCGAAGTTCTTATTTGTTTGTGCAGGTGCGAGGGACTCGCGCGTGGTCTCCTACTGGATTGATACCTTGGTTCTCAAAAACTAAGGGAAATACTTATGCTACTGTGCTGCATCTCTCTTTCCTCTTCGAGGGAATACAACGCAAGCTCAAGAGGTAGCACACATCACACGGCACATGCTGCAAGAACAAGTTAGACGTCCTCTTATTGTTGTTGCAAGTTTTTACGTGGCTGCTATAGGTTTCTAGCAAGAATGTTTCTTACCTACGCCAAAACCACAACATGATATGCCAATTACTATTTACCCTTCATAAGGACCCTTTTCATCGAATCCGATCCAACTAAAGTGGGAGAGACAGACACCCGCTAGCCACCTTATGCAACTAGTGCATGTCAGTCGGTGGAACCAGTCTCACGTAAGCGTACGTGTAAGGTCGGTCCGGGCTGCTTCATCCCACGAAGTCGCCGAATCAAGATAAGATTAGTAACGTCAAGTAGATTGAAAAATCAACGCCCACAACAACTTGTGTTCTACTCATGCATAGAAACTACGCATAGACCTAGCTCATGATGCCACTGTTGGGGATCGTTGCAGAAATTCAAAAAAATTCTATGCATCACCAAGATCAATCTATGGAGTGACTAGCAACGAGAGGGGAGTGCATCTTCATACCTTTGAAGATCGCGATGCGGAAGCGTTGCAAGAAAGCGGTTGGTGGAGTCGTACACGAAGCGATTCAGATCGCAGCCGAATCTGATCTAAGCGCCGAACAACGACGCCTCCGCGTTCGACACACGTGCGACACGGTGACGTCTCCCACACCTTGATCCAGCAAGGAGAGAGGGAGAGGTTGGGGAAGACTCCATCGAGCAGCAGCACGATGGCGTGGTGGTGGTGGAGGGGTGTGTTACTCTGGCAGGGCTTCGCCAAGCGCTACGAGAGACGAGGAGGAGGAGAGGCAGGGCTGCCCCGAGAAAGAGGGAGTTCCTCATGTGTGGCAGCCCCAAAACCCCCACTATTTATAGGAGGAGGGGAGGTGGCTGCGCCCCCATCTAGGGTGCCCCCCTCAGGGGGTGCGTCAGTGATACGTCTCCAACGTATCTATAATTTTTGATTGTTCCATGCTATTATTTATGAAGTCTTGGATGTTTAATGTGCTTTATCATTCACTTTTATGTCATTTTTGGGACTAACCTACTGACCCAAAGGCCCAGTCCAGATTGTTGTTTTGCCTATTTCAAGGTTTTATAGAAAAGGAATATCAAACGGAGTCCAAACGGAATAAAACCTTCACAGGAGATATTTTTGGAGGAAATCACAGACGAAAGACTTCGGGGCCAAGCCAGAGGACGGAGGGGCCACCCTCGAGGGTGGGGGGCGCGCCCCCCTTCCCAGGGCGCCCCTGCCTCGAGGGCAGCCCCTGTGGCCCCCGGTGCCCCTCTTATTCCTATATATACCTACGTACCCCAGAAACTCCATACGTCGAGAGAAAACTCCAATTCCACCGCCGTAGCTGCTGTTCCCGTGGAGATCCCATCTTGGAGCCTGTTCCGGGAGGGGGATCCATCACGGAGGCCTTCATCATCATCATCGTCGCCCTCACCATGAGTTGTGAGTAGTTTACCACAGACCTTCGGGTCCATAGCTAGTATCTAGATGGCTTCTTCTCTCTCTCTGGATCTCAATACAAAGTTCTCCTCGGTCTTCGAGGAGATCTATTCGATGCAATCTCTTTTTGCGGTGTGTTTGTCGAGATCCGATGAATTGTGAGTTTATGATCAAGGTTATCTATGAAAGATATTTGGTTCTTCTCTGAACTTTTTATGTGTGCTCATAATATCCTTGCAAGTCTCTTCGAATTATTGGTTTGGTTTGGCCTACTAGATCTCTAGTTCTTGCAATGGGAGAAGTGCTTGGCTTTGGGGTTCAATCTTGCGGTGTCCTTTCCCAGTGACAGTAGGGGCAGCAAGGCACGTATTGTATTGTTGCCATCGAGGTTAAAAAGATGGGGTTTTCATCATATTGCTTGAGTTTATCCCTCTACATCATGTCATCTTGCTTAAGGCGTTACTCTGTTCGTATGAACTCAATACACTAGATGCATGCTGGATAGCGGTCCATGTGTGGAGTAATAGTAGTAGATACAGGCATGAGTCGGTCTACTTGTCTCGGACGTGATGCCTATATACAATGCTCATGCCTAGATAGTCTCATAATTATTCGCTTTTCTATCAATTGCTCGACAGTTTTTTGTTTACCCGCCATAGAATACCGCTATCATGAGAGAAGCCACTAGAGAAAACTATGGCCCCCGGGTCTATCTTTATCATATTACTTTCCCGTCTATTTCTATTACCGTTGTTTATTTGCTGTTTTATTAAACTAAAAAATACCAAAAACATTATCTATCATCTCTATCAGATCTCACTATCGTAAGTGACCGTAAAGGGATTGACAACCCCTTATCGCGTTGGCTGCGTAGTTCTTATTTGTTTGTGCAGGTGCGAGGGACTGGCGCGTGGTCTCCTACTGGATTGATACCTTGGTTCTCAAAAACTGAGGGAAATACTTACGCTACTATGCTGCATCTCCCTTTCCTCTTCGAGGGAATACAACGCAAGCTCAAGAGGTAGCAGTCAACCCTAGATGGGTTTG
>LR738714.1:16611723-16891652 GCA_902687465.1 Secale cereale | reverse complement strand
AGGGGCGCGCGCCTAGGGTGGGCCTTTAGGCCCATCTGCGCCTAGGGTTTACCCCCTCTCCTCTTGGTTGCGCCATGGGCCTTGGTGGGGGGGCGCACCAGCCCACTCAGGGGCTGATTGCTTCCCACTCTTGGCCCACCCAAGCCTCCGGGGCTGGTGGCCCCTCCCGGTGGACCCCCGGAACCCTTTCGGTGGTCCTGGTACATTACCGGTGATGCCCGGAACACTTCCGGTGGCAAAATCCTCACTTCCTATATATAATTCTTTACCTCCAGACCATTCTGGAACTCCTCGTAATGTCCAAGATCTCATCCGGGACTCCGAACAACATTCGATAACAACATATATATACTCCCTATAACACTACCGTCATCGAACCTTAAGTGTGTAGACCCTACGGGTTCGGGAACCATGCAGACATGACCGAGACATCTCTCCGGCCAATAACCAACAACGGGATCTGGATATCGATGTTGGATCCCACATGTTCCACGATGATCTTATCGAATGAACCACGATGTCAAGGATTCAATCAATCCCGTATACAATTCCCTTTGTCTACCGGTATAGTACTTGCCCGAGATTCGATCGTCGGTATCCTATACCTTGTTCAATCTCGTTACCGGCAAGTCTCTTTACTTGTTCCGTAACACATCATCCCGTGACCAACTTCTTAGTCATATTGAGCTCATTACGATGAGGTCTTATCGAGTGGGCCCAGAGATAGCTCTCCGTCACACGGAGTGACAAATCCCAGTCTCGATTCATGCCAACCCAACATATACTTTCGGGGATACCCGTAGTGTACCTTTATAGCCACCGAGTTACGTTGTGACGTTTGGCACACCCAAAGCATTCCTACGGTATCCGGGAGTTGCACAATCTCATGGTCTAAGGAAATGATACTTGACATCGGAAAAGCTTTAGCAGACGAACTACATGATCTTGTGTTATGCTTAGGATTGGGTCTTTTCCATCACATCATTCTCATAATGATGTGATCCCGTCATCAATGACATCCAATGTCCATGGTCCGGAAACTGTAACCATCTATTGATCAACAAGCTAGTCAACTAGAGGCTCACCAGGGACATGTTGTGGTCTATGTATACACACATGTATTACGATTTCCAGATAATACAATTATAGCATGAACAATAGACGACTATCATGAACAAGGAAATATAATAATAATCATTTTATTATTGCCTCTATGGCATATTTCCAACAATGATTGCTAATGGGAAGCATAGGAAAAAGAGAATAATTCAACTTGAACAGGATGAGGGGACGATTGTAGGTCATGACAATCTAAAAATGTATATCACCAACTATTATAGAACGTTATTTGGGGCCGCGGAAGAGAACTATGTCGTCCTCGATGAGTGTATAGTGGACAACATTCCTGAATTTCGGGACGATGAGGATGAGGTGCTAATGGCACCTTTTTCTGAGAAGGAGGTGTTTGATGCGATATCACAAATGAAAAATAACAAAGCACCTGGTCCAGATGGCTTCCCGGCCGAGTTCTATAAGAAGTGTTGGGGAATTATTAAAGGCGTTTGGATGCCTATGTTCCATGACCTGTTTAATGGACACCTTCAATTATTTAAGCTGAACTTTGGTACCATCACGTTGCTGCCGAATAAGACGGAAGCAATTCACATTGAGCAATTCAGACCGATATGTTTGCTCAATGTGAGCATCAATTTTTTTTACTAAGGTTGGCACTAACCGACTGACACAGATTGCACATTCAATGGTGCAGCCAACCCAGACTGCCTTCATGCCAAGACAACACATTCTTGAGGGAGTGGTCGTCCTACATGAAACCCTACACGAAATACACTCGAAGAAGCTAGATGGAGTGGTCTTCAAAGTGGATTTCGAAAAGGCTTACGATAAAGTAAAGTGGCCATGTTTACAGTAGGCTTTGCGTATGAAAGGTTTCGATCAGGAATGGAGGAACCAGGTCGAGTCTTTTGTACAGGGAGGTAGTGTCGGAATCAAGGTAAATGATGATATCGGTCATTATTTTCAGACGCTTAAAGGACTGAGACAGGGTGATCAAATGTCTCCAATTCTTTTTAATGTTGTGGTTGACATGTTGGCGGTTCTAGTTAATAGAGCAAAACAAGATGGCCAAGTTGGTGGTCTCATCCCACATTTGGTTGATGGTGGGGTCTCCATTCTTCAATACGCCGATGATACCATTATTTTCATGGAAGATGATTTTGCCAAGGCTAGAAACATGAAGCTAGTATTGTGCCTCTTTGAACAATTGTCGGGTCTGAAAATTAATTTTAATAAGAGCGAGTTGTTCTGCTTTGGAAGAGGCAAAGAAGAACAAGAAAATTACAAACAACTATTTGGGTGTGAATTAGGGTCGTTGCCCTTTACATACTTAGGGATCCCAATTCACCACCGCAAGCTCACAAATAAAGAATGTAAGTGTATTGAGGATCGGTTTGAAAAGAAGATGAGCTGCTGGAAGGGCAAGCTTTTGTCATATGGAGGGGTATTGATTCTTATAAATTCGGTTCTCACAAGCAAGCCAATGTTCCTTATATCATTCTTTGAAGTCCCAGTTGGGGTGAGGAAAAGATTAGACTTTTATAGATCGAGATATCTTTGGCAAATTGATGAGAATAAGGTTAAATATAGATTGGATAAGTGGGACGTAATATGCAGACCCAAGGAACAGGGAGGTTTGGGTATTGAGAATCTAGAGGTGAAAAACACGTGTTTGCTAAGCAAATGGTTGTACCGTTTATCAGTTGAAAGAGAAGGGGTGTGGATTGAGCTACTGCGGAATAAGTAGCTCCATTCCAAACCGCTAGCCCAGGTTACGACTCAACCATCTGATTCACCGTTCTGGAAAGGGGTTATGAAGACAAAGGTTGCCTTCTTCAATAGGACTAAATTCATTGTAGGGAATGGACAAGGAACCAGGTTTTGGGAAGACACATGGCTAGGAGAAACGCCACTGGCCTTGCAGTATCCTTCTCTTTACAATATTGCTCAATGGAAAGAGGTTTCTGTTGCCTTAGTGTTGGGATCCATTCTGATTAATATGCAGTTTAGGCGGTCAGTTATAGGGGAGCGTTGGGATAGATGGTTACATCTTGTGCGTAAGTTAATGGGGGTTAACCTTTCAGATGTTCCAGACTCTATGCATTGGAAGCTATCCAGATTAGGAGTATTCTCGGTTAAATCAATGTACATGGATTTGATTAACACGGGAACTATCTCGAGGACCGTTCATATTTGGAAAATTAAAGTTCCTCTTAAAATAAAAGTATTTATGTGGTTCTTGCATAAGGGCGTAATTCTTACTAAAGATAACTTAGCCAAGCGAAAGTGGGAAGGAAGTAAAAGATGTGCCTTTTGTGATCAGGATGAAACAATCGAGCATCTCTTTATCAAGTGTCCACTTGCTAAGTTACTTTGGAGAACTATTATGCATCGTGTAATGTCACTCCACCATTCATGATAGCTCACTTATTCGATAACTCGTTGGCTGGGGTAGCGCCTCATATAGCGGCACATATTCGCGAGGGAGCTTCTGCTTTACTTGGGGGTATATGGAATTGTCGGAATGGTGTTACCTTTAACAGACAAACCATCACAAACTTTTTGCAGGTGATCCTCAGAGCTTCCACTTAGATCCGTACGTGGTCCTTACTCACCCATGCAGACCACAGGGCGCATATGGATACTGGGTGTACCCGATGGGATATGGTTGCACGGGATACATACAACCGGTTTGGATGGCGGTCCAATAATAGGATAAGAGTCTAGTCTTCTTTCTCCTATTTTTCCCGGTTGTGGCCTTTTTTCTTATTAATAGACTATTTTCTTTACTTCGAGCCGACTTATTGGGACCTTATTTGGCAACCTTTTATTAATAATACTCCCTCCGTTCCTAAATATAAGTCCTTATTGAAATATCTAAAAAGACTTATATTTAGGAACGGAGGGAGTATATGGCTGTGTGCATCGAAAGATGCAGAGGCTGGAGGCACGCCTCCTTTTAAAAAAACATACTTTTTCTATTTTTTTTGGAACTTTGGAAATATCATCTTCGAAACTTTGAAAAAAAGTCCTCCAATGCCCCCGTCCTCAGTAACTTCGCACTGGAGCTGTATTTCATTCTTCGGATTACTTTTTCTTAGAATGACAGACGCATGTAACCAAGCAAGGAGAAAGACAGGCCCAGGCAAGGGCCTGTTTTTAGCTCTTTGAAAAGTAGAGTCAAGGGCCTCTCCACACATCAAACACTTTGAAACGTAAAAAATGGATTGAAACGTGCAATTTTAGAACATGAGATAAAAAAAGGATATTTGATTTCTCAAAACGAAAAGTCAAATATCCCCGCAAAAGATGAAAAGTAAAATAAAATTTGAGCTCTTATTGTATATGAGTGAATTGCATAATACAATAGGGAAGGCCCCTATCGTGTCTCGTTTTCTATTATATATAGATGGTCATGTATGAATGGTTGTGATAGTGAGATGAAAGAGTAAAATAAATTACAAGGATTCTAGCCATTCCTGCATACCCTCCCTAAGACTAGGTTTAACCTTGGTCATAACTAGCTGGAACTCCCCTTCAATGGAAAGATGCATTGGTTCATGTCGAGAGTCGTGTGCCCTCGTGGTCAAAGATAATGCCATTTCTGTGATTCCAGATGTCCAACATGCAGTCATCAATATTTCCTTGAAGCTGATGATATTCATCCAGTTATTGGCATTAATCAGCATCTGAATGATATTTAGGTAAGTATCCCATTCAAATTCCCTGTAGAGCCATAAGTTTTGGCTGGATCACAACTAAAAATGAGGTGCATGTATGCTACTTGTGAGCTGCGTTGGGATTTCCTCGAAGAGGAGAGGATGAAGCAGTACAATAGAAATAAGTATTTTCCTCAGTTAAGAACCAAGGTTATCAATCCAGTAGGAGAACCACACAGAACATCATTAGCAACACTTGCACACACAAAAGCAAATACTTGTACCCAACACGATCGAGAGGGTTATCAATCCACTTGGCGGTTATTTGCAAGGATTAAATCTCGTAGTGGTAGATAGTTAAAATAAATTACTAAAAAACTGAAATAAAATTATAGCAAGGTATTTCTGGATTTTATACATGATAAATGTAGACCCCTGGGCCATAGTTTTTCCTAGAGGCTTCTCTCTCGAACACATAGCATACAATGGGTAACCATATTACTGTTAGAAAATTGATAGAAAAGCGCATAGTTATGACAACATTCAAGGCAATGATCATGTATATAGACATCATGTCCGAGACAAGTAAACCGACTCCTACCTCCATCTACTACTATTACTTCAGGCATCGACCGTTATCTAGCATGCATCTATGGTATTAAGTATAAAGCAGAGTAACACCTTAAGCAAGATGACACTATATAGACAAACTAAATCCAATCAATATGAATAAACCCCATCATTTTCCCTTAATGACAACAATACAAATACGTGTATTGTCCCCTACTTTACCATTGGGCCATAGAGCACCACAATATTGAACCCATTACATCTCTTTCATTGCAAGATAAATCAATCTAGTTGACCAAACCAAACAGATACATTAGAGAGAAATACTAAGCTATAAAAATCATGCATAATAAAGTTCAGAAAAGACTCCATTAATATTCATAAATATTCAGATCATAAACCCACAATTCATTGGATCCCAACAAACACATAGCAAAAGAAGACTACATCGGATAGAACTCCAATAAGATCGAAGAGAACACGGTATTGAAGATCAAAAAAAGAGAATAAGCCACCTAGCTACTAGCGATGGACCCGTAGGTCCGTGGTGAACTACTCACACATCATCGGTAGGTCAACAAGGATGATCTAGAAGCCCTTAGTGATCGATTCCTCCTCCGACAGAGTACTAGAAAAGGCCTCTAGACACTACTAGGGAAATTCTTATAGGCAAGACATCAATAGTAGTGCTGGAAAATAGAAAGCGCTGCTGCTAATTAGCAGTATCGCTTTTATAGGACAGCGCTACAAGAAACTCTTTAGCAGTAGTGCTATAAAAGGAAAAGGCGCTACTACTAAGTGGGACCCAACGAGCCCACAGATGCTAGCTGTAGTAGCAGCGTTGTCAAGAATACAACGCTACTGCTATTGTGCTTAGCAATAGCTCTTTCCTCCAACTAGCGCGATTGCTAAATTCAGTCCCCGCCTAAGACCCAAGTTTAGTCCCATCTCGCTCCGCGAACAGAATGTTTACCACCTTAAATATGGTGCTTCTCAAACTATCACAGCCACTTGGTCTTCAATGAACTCTATGTGTAGGATTTGTGGCCGCAATATGATTCCTCACCAGTTCCTAAACCGGTGAGGATTCATACGGACAATTTAGATTCTACACAGAAAGATCATTGATGATCAATGTTTTAAGCTATTTTACATGCTTAGCCTTAGTAATAGCTTTGGTACTCTAAAAGAGCTACCGCTATTGACCATAGCAATAGCGTTGGCCCCCTTAAATCGCTACTACTATGGAGCTTAGCAATAGCGGTGGCTAGCAACCAACGCTACTACTGCGGCCACCATATCCACAGCGAGTGCACGACCTCACTCTCCCCCTCACTCGCTCTCTCACCGCCGCTTGTCGTCGCCGTCGTCGCCCGCCTCGTCGTCGTCGCCTGCCTCGCTGTCGTCGCCCTTTCAAACTCTAAGTTATGTGAAATTAGGGCATTTTTCTATAATTCAAGAAGTAGACCGTAGTTAAAAAACCAGGGCATTTTTCTAGGGGTTGTGAGAATATATAGATAGATGGATGGATCGACATATGTTAGGGCTAGAACTAGGGTATTTTTAGTAAATGTATAGGTCTTTTCAATTTTTAGGGTTAGAACAAGGTATTTTTAGTAAATGTTAGGGCTAGCTAGGATGTTTTAGACATAGGGTTTCACTAAGTCCTAAGATGAGGATAATAATGTTTTTGTTTATATTTTGTTTTTGCATAAATCAAGGAGCTCCTATATCACCCCAGCCATCGTCCCTGTCATCGACCACCTCCAGCCTAGAGGTGAGACCAGCCAAATCCCCATGTCGATGATGATGTAGATGTTTTGATAGTTGCAGTAGAGTAGTAGCTACATGAGTGGCGTAGGTTTGCAGGGAACACCTCATAGTGGCCTATGTTTTACCGGAGTGTTGATTAATTTCCATTCCAGCATATTTCAGGCGCTCGACATATGTCCTTTTTAGCAAAGGTCATGCCAGTTGTTTTCGTGAATTTTGGCATGACTTGTGCTAGAATATGTAGGAAATATCGAGTGGCCCATATTTTGTAGAAATAATATGTTGGAAATATTAGTGAGGGATAAAGTATGCACCACAATTTTTTACAAGTTTAATCTTTGAATTATGGACATAGGAAATGTCTGACAACAATGATAGGATCCTGGAGTGCGACTGGTGGGGCGACGACCGGGGTCTGTGCGACATGCCTCACCTAGTAGATGGTCGACACTTCAGTGTTAAGATCGACGAGACCTTCGATGTTGAAACGGTATGCAACGACAAGTCTTTTTTCGTAATTAAGCATGACTTATGCTTTTTAACGTGTAATTTTTGTCTTTTACAATTCGACTAGCTTATCCCATGCCATGCAAGACGCTATGTCTTGGAGCATCTGGATTTTGATGATCATGAAAATATGGAGACAAAGATAATTCATCTCAGGACCCATCATGGCTATGATTTTGCTGTAAAGCTATACAATTCAGAGAGCGTAACCCATTTTGGTTGCTCGAATTGGAAAGAACTATGCAAGGCATATGATTTTTAGGAGGGTATGTATGTCACCTTCGATCATGTTGATCATGACGATGACATTTGGGTCCTTCTTGATACGCTTCCACTTCTACTTATATGTGAGTTTCTCAAAAATATTTATTAAGTAATTTATATTGTTTATTTCAAAATAGTTGATGGCGTATTTCCATTAATAGCTTATTGGCATTCTTCAAAAAATGTACGAAAGATGGTAGACAGAACCTACTACACTGATGGCACGGAATTAACTTATCAGGAGAAAGATCATCTTATCTCATTTATTAATAATGTTGAGAATTACAATATCTATCATCAAACTCCTGCACATTATGGTCAATATGTACCACTAGTGCACGTGTAGAACTACGGTAACAACCATGGAGATGGCATGGTAAGATTTTTTACTATTACGACATACGTGCATCTTTTGCATAAATTCTTCTGAAACTAAACTACATTGCTAACTACGAAGTTATTACTATGTTTTTCAACAGAAAATCCCGAAGGATTGTGTGCCTGATCTGATGTTTTCGAAAGGTCGCCTTGATGTTACGAACTTATGGCCAGGTCATCCTACGCATCACTGTTGTTCATACCGGATTTCTAAAACCGATGAAGATATGACAATCAAAGATTGGAAAAAATGTATGGGCAATCGCAGGGAGCTACTTGGAAGCAACATTGTGCGAACCGCAAGAATTGGAGACAGGATAATCTCCATTCTCCGTAATGGAGAGTCGGGGCCTATCTTGTTTTATGTTATTTTACCTCAGGGAGGGTAGTTAGGTCCTAGCTAATACTCATGATCATGTGCTAAGAACAATTAACAAGTAGAAGTTGTATGATGATGATGAGTAGGACTTGTTATTATGATACCAATGATGAGTTATTTAATCTTATGATGATGCATGATGCTAAGTTGTTATATGAGCATGATGAGTTATTATATATATCAATGGGTGAAACGAACATGGATTAGATTCAAGTGGAGGCAAGATGTGGTGCACATCGAAAGTACTACTAATCCAAAATAGATCAAGTTTGAATTAGTAGTACTTTCGACATGCACGACATGTTACCTCCACTTGAATCTAATCCATGTTCATTTCACCCACTGTTATATATAATAACTAATCATGGTCAAAAAATCATGTGATAAAAGTATTGTATATAAAACCTATACAAATACAGCGACAATAAGCTGCATTTTCAAAAATACAGGAAAATTTAGCAGTAGCGCTTTTCAGAAGGAACACTACCGCTACTTACTATTATCAGTAGCGCTTTTCCAGAACCAACGCTACTACTACTTAGCTATAGCGCCTTACTGGTAGCGCTGGTACAAGTGCTACTAATAGCTATAAAACCAGCGCTACTAGTAGGGTTATCCCTAGTAGTGAGATGGGTTCACGGAAAAACAAAGACTTGCAACGGTGGAAAAAGTGTTTCGGGTGGCTCTCTGTCAGTTTCCCAATATTCGAGAATTTATAGAAGTGGACTTAGGTCAGGTGGAGCCATGAGGGCCCCACATGGCATCAGGGCGTGCCTACCCCCTAGGCGCGCCATGTTGCCTTCTGGTCTCCTCGTTTGCCTTCTGGTCTCCCCCCGAAACTTCTAGGGTCTCTCTTGTCGAGAAAAAAATTGTCAAAAGGTTTCTTAGCGTTTAGACTCCGTTTGGTACTGATTTCCTGAAACCAAAAATAGGCAAAAAAAACAACAACTGTCACTTAGCACTGGGTTAATAGGTTAGTCCCAAAAAATGTTATAAAATTGCATATAAAACATCCAGGATTGATTCTATAATAGCATGGAACAATCAAAATTGTAGATACTTTGGAGATGTATCAATGTGGTCCTCAATGCACGATCCTCACATAGTACACAATCGTAGCTATCCATATTGATTTTTTTTCTCCATAGTAACTCTCTGGTGATCAACCTATGATGTATGAGGAGCCAGAAATAGAATTTGTGTCTATGAATAATAGCTGATTTCCAGGTCCATTGAAAAGGGGTTGATGCCTTAGGTGCATTTCCAATGAGTGCATTGTAGTTCTGTTTGAGTATTTGATTCATTCACCAAGAATTTTTCATATGTCCGGGGTGTCAGATGTGTTTATGTTGTTTACCAAATATTGTAATTCATGACACTGTTATAGATAGCAGATAGTTAGAGTTGGAACATATCATATATGTCATCTTGAATGCATTCATATGCCTTTTTCACCGTGATCTCTTTATCCCTAGCATAAGAGTATAGGTGAGGAAATTTGAGTTCCAATTTATTTTCATTCCAACTATCCTTCTAAAAATGAATAGTCCCCCCCAGAAATGTTGTTTCTTGCCACTTTTTATGTCAGGGGTAAGCTTACAACAATCTCTCCACTAAAAGGATCCAACATTGTTAATTCATAGCATAATATGTATTCCAAATGAGATCAATCCAGGGGCATCACTGTGACTAAAAAACTTATAAAATCTTTTTCATGAGTAATGCTCTGTTCTGCTGCCTTAAATCTAAGACATCAAGACCACCTACAACATTTGGTAATAGAATTTTGTCCCATTTAACTAGACCTTTGTCGTGCTTGTTAATGTCTTTCCAATACCATAAGAAATTTGTTTCAGCCTTTTCCACATGATTTAGAATAGTATATTGTACCTTAATTGCGCACATAACAAATATGGGCAGACCAGATATACCTGCCTTAATGTGTGTGAGTTTGCATATGTATGTGAGCATAGATGCTACTCTAGAATATATTTTTATCCACTCTGCTAATGATGGGCATAAGATCATCCATTTTTGGCCTAATGGTGCCCATATCAATGCTAAAATATGTGAAAGGCATACCTTCCTTTTTGCATCTCATAAGTTGAGCAAGTTCAGTGGCTCTTTCCTCGGACATATTGATGGGAATGAGAGAGGATTTCTGGTAATTTACCATGAGTACAGTGGATTCAGAAAATTTTCCGAGTATGTCTTTCAAGGCACAGAGTGGAACCGGGTCAGTAATGAGAGTATCACCAGCATATTGAATCATGGGATATCCTAGTCCATATGAGTTTTCAATAGGAAGAGAGATGTCTCCATTTTGCCAATCTTCATTAATAATGATCTGAAGTAGTTTAGTAGCCAAGACAAATAAAAGAGGGGACAAGGGATCCCCCTGTCTGGCCACTCTTTTGCAAATAATCCTTTTCCAGGTACTCCATTGAGTAACATAAACACAACGAACTTATGTTCTATCTTGTCAACTACCTTTTCAAAATCCATTTTAAATATGACAATCTTTCTCTAGGAATTGTGGCAAATGTGCAAATATTCATATGCCCAGGAGAGATACTCCTAAATACTTCTATTTTTGACAAATCAATATTGATTCCTGCTTAACAAAGGGTTAATTTACTATTGTTGTTTGTGTTGGGGAACATAGTATTTCAAAAAAAATTCCTACGATCACGCAAGATCTATCTAGGAGAAGCATAGCAACGAGCAGGGAGAGTGTGTCTACTAGTGATGCGGTTGATGTAGTCGAACGTCTTCGCGATCCAACTGATCCAAGCACCGAACGTACGACACCTCCGCGTTCAGCACACATTCAGCTCGATGACGTTGTTGGAAATATGCCCTAGAGGCAATAATAAAAGAGTTATTATTATATTTCCTTGTTCATGATAATCGTTTATTATCCATGCTATAATTGTATTGATTGGAAACTCAAATACATGTGTGGATAAATAGACAAACTTTGTGTCCCTAGTAAGCCTCTTAAGGACTAGCTCGTTGATCAAAGATGACCGCGGTTTCCAGGTCATAGACATGAGTTGTCATTTGATAACGGGATCACATCATTAGGAGAATGATGTGATGGACGAGACCCAAACGTTAAACATAGCTTTTGATCGTATCAGTTATCGCTATAGTTTTCTGCATGTCAAGTATAAGTTCCTATGACCATGAGATCATGTAACTCACTGACACCGTAGGAGTGCTTTGTGTGTGCCAAATGTCGCAACGTAACTGGGTGACTATAAAGGTACTCTACAGGTATCTCCGAAGGTGTCTGTTGAGTTGACATGGATCGAGACTGGGATTTGTCACTCCGTGTGACGGAGAGGTATCTCCGGGCCCACTCGGTAATACGTCATCTCAATGAGCTCAAAGTGACTAAGTAGTTAGTCACGGGATTATGTATTACGGTAACGAGTAAAGAGACTTGCCGGTAACGAGATTGAACTAGGTATAGAGATACCGATGATCGAATCTCGGGCAAGTAACATACCGACGAGACAAAGGGAACTGTATACGGGATTGCCTGAATCCTTGACATCGTGGTTCATCCGATGAGATCATCGAGGAATGTGTGGGAACCAATATGGGTATCCAGATCCCGCTATTGGTTATTGACCTGGGAGTGTCTCGGTCATGTCTGCATAGTTTCCGAACCCGCAGGGTCTACACACTTAAGGTTCGGTGACGCTAGGGTTGTTAGTGAGAACAGTGCATGGTTACCGAAGGTTGTTCGGAGTCCCGGATGAGATCCCGGACGTGATGAGGGTCTCCGGAATGGTCCGGGGACGAAGATTGATATATAGGATGAGAGTGTTCGGAGTCCGGAAGTGTTCCGGGGAGTATCGGGAAGACGGCGGATGACCGAAAAGGGTTTTCGGGGTCCCGGAAAGAGTTTCGGGCCTAATGGGCCACAAAGGGGGACACAACAGCCCTCATAGGGCTGTGCGCCCCCCCTGGGCCCTCTCCTCATGCGCCAAGGGGGCTGGCCCCCCCCTAGGGCTGCCGCACCCCCCTAGGCTTGGGGGGCAAGGCACTTGGGGGGGGGGACCCTAACCCTGGGGCGCCGCCCCCTCCCACCTCCCCTTGGCCGCCGCCCCTAGGGGTAAACCCTAGGGCGCCCCCTCCCCTCTACTCCCCCTATATAAAGAGAGGCAGAGGGAGGGCAGCCATACACGTTCGTGCCTCGGCGCTGCCCTCCCTCTCCCACATCCATCTTCGTGAACTCCGCGGTGCTTGGCGAAGCCCTGCTGGAATCCTCCACCACCATCTCCACCACGCCGTCGTGCTGCCGGTGTCTCCATCAACCTCTCCTTCCCCCTTGCTGGATCAAGAAGGAGGAGACGTCCCCGAGCTGTACGTGTGAAGAACGCGGAGGCACCGTTGCTTCGGTGCTAGGATCTTCGGCGATCTGAATCGCGGCGAGTACGACTCCATCAACCGCGTTCTTGAACGCTTCCACTTAGCGATCTACAAGGGTATGTGGATCCAACTCTCCCCTCGTAGATGCATCTCCTAGATTGATCTTGGTGAACGTAGGAAAATTTTTTGTTTCCCATGCAACGTTCCCCAACAGTGGTATCAGAGCTAGGTTCTTGCGTAGATGCTTTCACGAGTAGAACACAAAAGGGTTTGTGGACGTTGATGTTTAGATTTCTTCCCTCCTTAGTCTTTCTTGATTCAGCGGTATTATGGGATGAAGCGGCCCGGACCAACTTTACATGTCCACGTACATGAGACCGGTTCCATCGACAGACATGTGACTTTTGTTGCATAAGATGGCTGGCGGGTGTCTGTCTCTCCTATCTTAGTTGAATCGGAATAGAACAAGGCGGTCCTTGTAGAAGGTTAAATAGCAACTTGAATATCACCGTTGTGGCTTTGCGTAGGTAAGAAGCGTTCTTGCTAGATACCCATAGCAGCCACGTAAAACATGCAACAACAATTTAGAGGACGTCTAACTTGTTTTTGCAGGGTATGTATGTGATATGATATGGCCAATGACATGATGAAATATATTTGATGTATGAGATGATCATGTTGTAATAGTTAATATCGACTTGCATGTCGATGTATACGTCAACCGGCAGGAGCCATAGGATTGTCTTTAATTTTTGTATGACCTGCGTGTCAATCATTAAGCGCTTTGTAATGCTTTACTTTATCGCTAAACGGTAGCAATAGTAGTAAGAGCATGGTGGGCGCGCGACAACCCCGATGGCGACACGATGATGGAGATCATGATGATGGGGATCATGGTGTGGCGCCGGTGACGATGGAGATCATGCCGGTGCTTTGGAGATGGAGATCAAAAGCACGAGTTGATGGCCATATCATGTCACTTATGATTTGCATGTGATGTTAATCCTTTTATGCATCTTATTTTGCTTAGGACGACGGTAGCATTATAAGATGATCCTTCACTAAAATTTCAAGATAAAATTGTGTTCCCCCCGAGTGTGCGCCGTTGCGAAGGTTCGTCGTTTCGAAGCACCACGTGATGATCGGGTGTGATAGACTCTACGTTCGCATACAACGGGTGCAAGCCAGTTTTGCACAAGCAGAACACTCGGGTTAGACTTGACGAGCCTAGCATGTACAGACATGGCCTCGGAACACGGAAGACCGAAAGGTCGAGCATGAGTCATATAGTAGATATGATCAACATGTAGATGTTCACCATTGACACCACCTCATCTCACGTGATGATCGGACTTGGGTTGGTGGATCTGGATCATGTCACGCTCGAATGACCAGAGGGATGTCAATTTGAGTGGGAGTTATAAATAATTTGATTAGGTAATAACTCACTTATCATGAACAATAGTCTAAAATGTCTTTGCAAATCTTTTGTTGTAGATGGCTCGCGCAGTAGCTCCCCTGAATTTTAATGCGTTCCTAGAGAAAGCTAAACTGAAAGATGATGGGAGCAACTTTGTGGACTGGCTCCGCAATCTGAGGATCATCCTCACAGCTGCCCAAAAGGTTTATGTCCTAAATGCACCGCTAGGTGAACCCCCCGCTCCTCAGGCCTCTGCGGACGTTATGAACGCCTGGCAGTCGCGTTCGGATGACTACTCAGTAGTGCAGTGTGCCATGTTGTATAGCTTGGAAGGAGGACTTCAAAGGCGTTTTGAACGTCATGGAGCATATGAGATGTTCTAGGAGTTGAAGTTCATCTTTGAAAAGAATGCCAAGATCGAGAGGTATGAGACCACCGATAAATTCTTTGCTTGCAAGATGGAGGAGAATTCGTCTGTCAGTGAGCACTTACTGAAGATGTCTGGGTACTATACCCGCATAGCTGATCTGGGACTTGTCTTCCCGGAGGAGGCTATCATTGACAGAATTCTCCAGTCACTCCCGCCTAGCTACAAGAGCTTCGTGCAGCAGTATAACATGCAAGGGATGAACAAAACCATCGCCGAGCTGTTTTCGATGCTGAAAGTCGCTGAGGCAGACATCCAGAAGGAGTATCAAGTGTTGATGGTCAATAAAACCACCAGTTTCAAGAAGAATGGCCAGGGCAAGAAGGGTAACTCTAAGAAGGGTGGCAAGGCAGTTGCTCATCCAGTGAAGAAACCCAAGGCTGGGCCCAAGCCAGAGACTGAGTGTTTCTATTGCAAGGGGAACGGCCACTGGAAGCGGAACTGCCCCAAGTATCTGGCAGACAAGAAGGGGGCCAACAACAACAAGCAAGGAACTGCGGAATAAACGGAGGCTGGCGAAGGACGAAGTGACGATGCGCGTGGGGAATGGTTCCAAGGTTGATGTGATCGCCGTCGGCACGCTCGCTCTTCGATTACCATCGGGATTAGTTATGAACCTGAATAATTGTTATTTAGTGCCTGCGTTGAGCATGAACATTATATCTGGATCTTGTTTATTGCGAGACGGTTACTCATTTAAATCAGAGAATAAAGGTTGTTCTATTTATATGGGTAATATCTTTTATGGTCATGCACCCGAAGTGAGGGGTTTATTCTTATTGAATCTCGGTAGTGATGATACACATGTTCATAACATTGATGCCAAAAGATGTAGAGTAGTTAGCGATAGTACCACTTTCTTGTGGCACTGCCGTCTGGGTCATATCGGCGTAAAACGCATGAGGAAGCTCCATGCTGATGGACTTTTGGAGTCTCTTGATTTTGAATCACTTGACACATGCGAGCCGTGCCTCATGGGCAAGATGACAAGGACCCCGTTTTCAGGAACAATGGAACGGGCAAGTGACTTATTGGAAATCATACATACTGATGTGTGTGGCCCGATGAGTGTCACGGCGCGCGGTGGATATCGTTACTTTCTCACCTTCACTGACGACTTGAGTAAATACGGGTATATTTACTTGATGAAGCATAAGTCTGAAACGTTTGAAAAGTTCAAGCAATTTCAGAGTGAAGTTGAGAATCATCGTAACAAGAAGATCAAATTCCTACGATCTGATCGAAGGGGAGAGTATCTGAGTTATGAGTTTGGCAATCACTTGAGAAAATGTGGAATCGTTTCACAGTTGACGCCACCTGGAACACCACAGCGTAATGGTGTGTCCGAACGTCGTAATCGAACCCTATTAGATATGGTGCGTTCTATGATGTCTCTTGCCGATTTGCCACTATCGTTTTGGGGATATGCGTTAGAGACAGCTGCATTCACTTTAAATAGGGCTCCATCCAAGTCCGTTGAGACAACACCGTATGAACTATGGTTTGGTAAGAAACCTAAGTTGTCTTTTCTCAAGGTTTGGGGTTGCGATGCTTATGTCAAAAGGCTTCAGCCAGAAAAGCTCGAACCCAAAGCGGACAAATGTGTCTTCATAGGATACCCAAAAGAAACTGTTGGGTACGCCTTCTATCTCAGATCCGAAGGCAAAGTGTTTGTCGCTAAGAACGGGTCCTTTCTCGAGAAAGAGTTTCTCTCGAAAGAATTGAGTGGGAGGAAGGTAGAACTTGATGAGGTTATTGAACCTCTGCTTCAACCAGAGAGTTGCGCAGCACAGAAAGATGTTTTTGTGGAGCCTGCAGCGGTTGAAGAGGAAGCCAATGATGATGATCAAGAAGCTTCTGATCAAGTTACTACCGAACCTCGTAGGTCGACAAGGGTACGTACTGCACCTGAGTGGTATGGTAACCCTGTCTTGGAGGTCATGTTGTTAGACAACGGTGAACCTACGAGCTATGGAGAAGCGATGGTGGGCCCGGATTCCGACAAATGGTTAGAGGCCATGAAATCCGAGATGGGATCCATGTATGAAAACAAAGTATGGACTTTGGAAGTATTACCTGAAGGGCGGAAGGCCATTCAGAATAAATGGATTTTTAAGAGGAAGACGGACGCTGACGGTAATGTCACCGTGTATAAAGCTCTACTTGTGGCAAAGGGTTTTTCACAAGTTCAAGGGATTGACTACGATGAGACTTTCTCACCCGTAGCGATGCTTAAATCCGTCCGAATCATGTTAGCAATAGCTGCATATTTCGATTATGAAATTTGGCAGATGGATGTCAAAACAGCGTTCCTTAACGGTTTTCTTAAGGAAGAGTTGTATATGATACAACCGGAAGGTTTTGTCGATCCAGAGAATGCTGACAAAGTATGCAAGCTCCAGCGTTCCATTTATGGGCTGGTGCAAGCATCTCGGAGTTGGAATCTTCGCTTTGATGAGGTGATCAAAGCGTTTGGGTTTGTACAAGTTTACGGAGAAGCTTGTATTTACAAGAAAGTGAGTGGGAGCTCTATAGCGTTTCTAATATTATATGTGGATGACATATTACTGATTGGAAACAATATAGAATTTTTGGATAGCGTGAAGGGGTATTTGAACAAGAGTTTTTCAATGAAGGATCTCGGTGAAGCTGCTTTCATATTGGGCATCAAGATCTATAGAGATAGATCAAGACGCTTGATAGGACTTTCACAAAGTACATACCTTGATAAAGTTTTGAAGAGGTTCAAAATGGATCAATCCAAGAAGGGGTTCTTGCCGGTATTGCAAGGTACAAAGTTGAGTAAGACTCAATGCCCAGTGACTGCGGAAGATAGAGAAAAGATGAGTGTCGTCCCCTATGCTTCAGCCATAGGCTCTATCATGTATGCAATGCTGTGCACAAGACCAGATGTCAGCCTTGCCATAAGTATGGCCGGAAGGTTTCAAAGTAATCCTGGTATGGATCACTGGACAGCGGTCAAGAATATCCTAAAGTACCTGAAAAGGACTAAGGAAATGTTTCTCGTTTATGGAGGTGATCAAGAGCTCGTCGTAAAGGGTTACGTCGATGCAAGCTTTGACACTGATCCGGATGACTCTAAGTCTCAAACCGGATACGTATATATTCTCAACGGGGGAGCGGTAAGCTGGTGCAGTTCCAAGCAAAGCGTGGTAGCCGATTCTACATGCGAAGCGGAGTACATAGCTGCCTCAGAGGCGGCAAAGGAAGGTGTCTGGATGAAGGAGTTCATGACAGATCTTGGAGTTGTGCCTAGTGCACTAAACCCAATGACTATGTTCTGTGACAACACTGGTGCCATTGCTCTAGCCAAGGAACCAAGGTTTCACAAGAGGACCAGACACATAAAGCGACGCTTCAATTCCATCCGCGATTCAGTCAAGGAGGAGGACATAAGCATTTGCAAAGTACACACGGATTTGAATGTTGCAGATCCGTTGACTAAGCCTCTTCCACGGGCTAAGCATGATCAACACCAAGACTCTATGGGTGTTAGATTCATTACCTTGTAATGCTCGATTATTGACTCTAGTGCAAGTGGGAGACTGTTGGAAATATGCCCTAGAGGCAATAATAAAAGAGTTATTATTATATTTCCTTGTTCATGATAATCGTTTATTATCCATGCTATAATTGTATTGATTGGAAACTCAAATACATGTGTGGATAAATAGACAAACTTTGTGTCCCTAGTAAGCCTCTTAAGGACTAGCTCGTTGATCAAAGATGACCGCGGCTTCCAGGTCATAGACATGAGTTGTCATTTGATAACGGGATCACATCATTAGGAGAATGATGTGATGGACGAGACCCAAACGTTAAACATAGCTTTTGATCGTATCAGTTATCGCTATAGTTTTCTGCATGTCAAGTATAAGTTCCTATGACCATGAGATCATGTAACTCACTGACACCGTAGGAGTGCTTTGTGTGTGCCAAACGTCGCAACGTAACTGGGTGACTATAAAGGTACTCTACAGGTATCTCCGAAGGTGTCTGTTGAGTTGACATGGATCGAGACTGGGATTTGTCACTCCGTGTGACGGAGAGGTATCTCCGGGCCCACTCGGTAATACGTCATCTCAATGAGCTCAAAGTGACTAAGTAGTTAGTCACGGGATTATGTATTACGGTAACGAGTAAAGAGACTTGCCGGTAACGAGATTGAACTAGGTATAGAGATACCGACGATCGAATCTCGGGCAAGTAACATACCGACGAGACAAAGGGAACTGTATACGGGATTGCCTGAATCCTTGACATCGTGGTTCATTCGATGAGATCATCGAGGAACGTGTGGGAACCAATATGGGTATCCAGATCCCGCTATTGGTTATTGACCTGGGAGTGTCTCGGTCATGTCTGCATAGTTTCCGAACCCGCAGGGTCTACACACTTAAGGTTCGGTGACGCTAGGGTTGTTAGTGAGAACAGTGCATGGTTACCGAAGGTTGTTCGGAGTCCCGGATGAGATCCCGGACGTGACGAGGGTCTCCGGAATGGTCCGGGGACGAAGATTGATATATAGGATGAGAGTGTTCGGAGTCCGGAAGTGTTCCGGGGAGTATCGGGAAGACGGCGGATGACCGAAAAGGGTTTTCGGGGTCCCGGAAAGAGTTTCGGGCCTAATGAGCCACAAAGGGGGACACAACAGCCCTCATAGGGCTGTGCGCCCCCCTGGGCCCTATCCTCATGCGCCAAGGGGGCTGGCCCCCCCTAGGGCTGCCGCACCCCCCTAGGCTTGGGGGGCAAGGCACTTGGGGGGGGGGGAACCCTAACCCTGGGGCGCCGCCCCCTCCCACCTCCCCTTGGCCGCCGCCCCTAGGACCCTAGGGCGCCCCCTCCCCTCTACTCCCCCTATATAAAGAGAGGCAGAGGGAGGGCAGCCATACACGTTCGTGCCTCGGCGCTGCCCTCCCTCTCCCACATCCATCTTCGTGAACTCCGCGGTGCTTGGCGAAGCCCTGCTGGAATCCTCCACCACCATCTCCACCACGCCGTCGTGCTGCCGGTGTCTCTATCAACCTCTCCTTCCCCCTTGCTGGATCAAGAAGGAGGAGACGTCCCCGAGCTGTACGTGTGAAGAACGCGGAGGCACCGTTGCTTCGGTGCTAGGATCTTCGGCGATCTGAATCGCGGCGAGTACGACTCCATCAACCGCGTTCTTGAACGCTTCCGCTTAGCGATCTACAAGGGTATGTGGATCCAACTCTCCCCTCGTAGATGCATCTCCTAGATTGATCTTGGTGAACGTAGGAAAATTTTTTGTTTCCCATGCAACGTTCCCCAACAGACGTCCCACGAGGTCTTGATCCAGTTGAGCGTCAAGGGAGAGTTTCGTCAGCACGACTACGTGGTGACGGTGATGATGAAGCTACTGGCGCAGGGCTTCGCCTAAGCACTGCAACGATATGACCGAGGTGTGTATCTGTGGAGGGATGCACCGCACACAGTTAAATCTGATGTTAACTTGTGTGTCTAGTGTGCCCCCCTCTCCACGTATATAAAGCAGGGAGGGGGAGGCCGACCGGCCTCTCTAGGTGCGCCAAAGGGGGGAGGAGTCCTCCTCCTAGTAGGAGTAGGACTCCCCCTTTCCTAGTCCTACTAGGAATAGAAGGAAGAGGGGGAAGGAGAAAGGAAAGGGGGCCGACCCCCTCACCCAATTCGGATTGGGCTGGGGTGGGGGGCCTTCTAGGCTACCTTCTCTTATCTCCCACTAAGGCCCATTAAGGCCCATATGCTCCCCGGGGTGTTCCGGTAACCCCCCGATACTCCGGTAAATGCCCGAACTCAACCGGAACCATTCCGATGTCCAAACATAGGCTTACAATATATCGATCTTTATGTCTCGACCATTTAGAGACTCCTCGTCATGTCCGTGATCACATCCGGGACTCCGAACTACCTTCGGTACATCAAAACACATAAACTCATAATACTGATCGTCATCGAACGTTAAGCGTGCAGACCCTACGGGTTCGAGAACTATGTAGACATGACCGAGACTCATCTCTGGTCAATAACCAATTGTGGAACCTGGATGCTCATATTGGTTCCTACATATTCTTCGAAGATTTTTATCGGTCAAACCGCATAACTACATACATTGTTCCTTTTGTCATCGATATGTTACCTGCCCGAGATTCGATCGTCGGTATCATCATACCTAGTTCAATCTCGTTACCGGCAAGTCTCTTTACTCGTTCCGTAATACATCATCTCGTGACTAACTTCATTAGTCATTTTCTTGCAAGTCTTATTATGATGTGTATTACCGAGAGGGCCTAGAGATACCTCTCTGACACTCGGAGTGACAAATCCTATTTTTGATCTATGCCAACACCACAAACACCTTCGGAGACACCTATAGAGCATCTTTATAATCACCCAGTTATGTTGTGACGTTTGATAGCACACAAGGTGTTCCTACGGTATTCGGGAGTTGCATAATCTCATAGTCATAGGAACATGTATAAGTCATGAAGAAAGCAATAGCAGTAAAACTAAACGATCAAGTTGCTAAGCTAACGGATGGGTCTTGTCCATCACATCATTCTCCTAATGATGTGATCCCGTTGATCAAATGACAACTCATGTCTATGGTTAGGAAACATAACCATCTTTTATCAATGAGCTAGTCTAGTAGAGGCATACTAGGGACACTCTGTTTCGTCTATGTATTCACACATGTACTAAGTTTGCGGTTAATACAATTCTAGCATGAATAATAAACATTTATCATGATATAAGGAAATAAATAATAACTTTGTTATTGCCTCTAGGGCATATTTACTTCAGTCTCCCACTTGCACTAGAGTAAATAATCTAGTTCACATCACCATGTGATTTAACACCAATAGTTCACATCCTCATGTGATTTAACACTTTATAGTTCACATCGTCATGTGACCTATACCCAAAAGCTTTACTAGAGTCAATAATCTAGTTCACATCGCCATGTGATTAACACGCAAAGAGTACTATGGTGTGATCATGTTTTGCTTGTGAGAGAGGTTTAGTCAATGGGTCTGCCACATTCAGATCCGTAAGTATTTTGCAAATTTCTATGTCTACAATGCTCTGCATGAAGCTGCTCTAGCTAAATGCTCCCACTTTCAATATGTATCCAGATCGAGACTCAGAGTCATTCAGATCAGTGTCAAAGCTTGCATCGATGTAACTCTTTCCGATGAACTCTTTATCACCTCCATAACCGAGAAATATTTTCTTAGTCCTCTAAGGATAATTTTGACCGCTGTCCAGTGATCTACTCCTAGATCAAAATTGTACTCCCTTGCCAAACTCAGGGCAGGGCATAAAATAGGTATGGTATAAAACATGGCATACTTTATAGAACCTATGGCTGAGGCATAGCGAATGACTTTCATTCTCTCTCTATCCTTTGTAGTGGTAGGGCTTTGAGTCTTACTCAACTTCACACCTTGCAACACAGGCAAGAACTCTTTCTTTGACTGTTCTATTTTGAACTACTTCAAAAACTTGTAAAGGTATGTACTCATTGAAAAAACTTATCAAGCGTCTTGATCTATCTCTATAGATCTTGATGCTCAATATGTAAGTAGCTTCACCAAGGTCTTTCTTTGAAAAACTCCTTTCAAACACTCCTTTATGCTTTCCAAAAAATTCTACATCATTTCCGATCGACAATATGCCATTCACATATACTTATCAAAAAGTCTATAGTGCTCCCACTCACTTTGTTGTAAATACAGGCTTCACCGCAAGTCTGTATAAAACTATATGCTTTGATCAACTTATCAAAGTGTGTATTCCAACTCCGAGATGCTTGCACCAGTCCATAGATGGATCGCTGGAGCTTGCAAATTTTGTTAGCACCTTTAGGATTGACAAAACCTTCTGGTTGCATCATATACAACTCTTCTTTAATAAATCCATTAAAGAACGTAATTTTGTTATCCATTTGCCAGATTTCATAAAATGCAGCAATGGCTAACATGATTCGGACAGACTTAAGCATCGCTATGAGCGAGAAAATCTCATCGTAGTTAACACCTTGAACTTGTAGAAAATCTTTCGCAATAAGTCAAGCTTTGTAGACAATAACATTACCATCGGCATCAGTCTTCCTCTTAAAGATCCATTTATTTCATTGGCTTGCCGATCATCGGGCAAGTCAACCAAAGTCCACACTTTGTTGTCATACATGGATCCCATCTCAGATTTCATGGCTTCAAGCCATTTTGCGGAATTTGGGCTCATCATCGCTTACTCATAGTTAGTAGGTTCATCAAGGTCTAGTAACATGACTTCCAGAACTGGGTTACCGTACCACTCTGGCGCGGAACGTACTCTGGTTGACCTACGAGGTTCAGTAGTAACTTGATTTGAAGTTTCATGATCATCATCATTAGCTTCGTCGCTGATTGGTGTAGGAATCACCAGAACTAGTTTCTGTGATGTACTACTTTCCGATTCGGGAGAAGGTACAATTACCTCATCAAGTTCTACTTTCCTCCCACTCACTTCTTTCGAGAGAAGCTCCTTCTCTAGAAAGGATCCATTCTTAGCAACGAATATCTTGCCTTCGGATCTGTGATAGAAGGTGTACCCAATAGTTTCCTTTGAGTATCCTATGTAGACACATTTCTCTGACTTGGGTTCGAGCTTATCAGGTTGAAGCTTTTTCACATAAGCATCGCAGCGGCAAACTTTAAGAAACGACAACTTTGGTTTCTTGCCAACCCACATTTCATAAGGCGTCGTCTCAACGGATTTAGATGGTTCCATATTTAACGTGAATGCAGCTGTCTCTAAATCATATCCCCAAAACGATAGTGGTAAATCGGTGAGAGACATCATAGATCGCACCATATCTAATAAAGTATGGTTAGGACGTTCGGACACACCATTACGCTGTGGTGTTCCGGGTGGCGTGAGCTATGAAACTATTCCACATTGTTTGAAATGAAGACCAAACTCGTAACTCAAATATTCGCCTCCGTGATCATATCGTAGAAACTTTATTTTCTTGTTACGATGATTCTCTACTTCACTCTGGAATTCTTTGAACTTTTCATATGTTTCAGGCTTGTGCTTCATCAAGTAGATATACCCATATCTGCTCAAATCATTAGTGAAGGTAAGAAAATAACGATAACCGCCGCGAGCCTCAACACTCATCGGTCCACATACATCAGTATGTATGATTTCCAACAAATCGGTTGCTCGCTCCATTGTTCCGGAGAACGGAGTTTTAGTCATCTTGCCCATGAGGCATGGTTCACAAGCACCAAGTGAGTCATAATCAAGTGATTCCAAAAGTCCATCTGCACCGAGTTTCTTCATGCGCTTTACACCAATATGGCATAAACGGCAGTGCCACAAATAAGTTGCACTATCATTATCAACCTTGCATCTTTTGGCTTCAATATTATGAATATGTGTATCACTACGATCGAGATCTAACAAGAATAGACCACTCTTCAAGGGTGCATGACCAAAAAAGATATTACTCATAAAAATAGAACAACCATTATTCTCTGATTTAAATGAATAACCGTCTCACAACAAACAAGATGCAGATATAATGTTCATGCTCAGCGTTGGCACCAAATAAAAATTATTCAGGTCTAAAACTAATCCCGAAGGTAGATTTAGAGGTAGCGTGCCGACGGCGATCACATCGACTTTGGAACCATTTCCCTCGCGCATCGTCACCTCGTCCATAGCTAATCTTCGTTTAATCCGTAGCCCCTGTTTTGAGTTACAAATATTAGCAACCGAACCAGTATCAAATACCCAGGTGCTACTACGAGCATTAGTAAGGTACACATCAATAACATGTATATCAAATATACCTTTGTTCACTTTGCCATCCTTCTTATCCGTCAAATACTTGGGGCAGTTCCGCTTCCAGTGTCCGGTCCCTTTGAAGTAGAAGCACTCAGTTTCAGGCTTGGCTCCAGACTTGGGTTTCTTCGCGGGAGTAGCAACTGTCTTGCTATTCTTCTTGAAGTTCCCCTTCTTTCCCTTGCCCTTTTTCTTGAAACTAGTGGTCTTGTTAACCATTAACACTTGATGCTCCTTTTTGATTTCTACCTCCGCAGCTTTGAGCATAGTGAAGAGCTCGGGAATTGTATTTTGCATCCCTTGCATATTATAGTTCATCACGAAGCCTTTATAGCTTGGTGGCAGTGATTGAGGAACTCTATCAATAACACTATCTTCATCAACTTTGCAACCAAGTTGAGTCATATGATTGTAGTACCCAGACATTCTGAGCAAGTGTTCACTGATAGAACTATTCTCCTCCATCTTGCATCTATAGAACTTATTGGACACTTCATATCTATCAATTCGGGCATTTTCTTGAAATATTAACTTCAACTCTTGGAACATCTCATATGCTCCATGGCGTTCAAAACATCTTTGAAGTCCCGATTCTAAGCCGTAATACATGGCACACTGAACTATCAAGTAGTCATCATACCGAGCTTTTGTCAAAACATTCATAACGTCTACATCTGCTCCTGCAATAGGCCTATCACCTAGCGGTGCATCAAGGACATAATTCTTCTGTGCAGCAATGAGGAAAATCCTCAGATCACGGAACAAGTCTGCATTATTTATACTATCATCTTTCAACTTATATTTCTTTAGGAGCATATAAAAATAAACGGGGAGCTACATCTCGAGCTATTGATCTACAACATAGATATGCTAATACTACCAGGACTAAGTTCATGATAATTAAAGTTCAATTAATCATATTACTAAAGAACTCCCACTTGGATAGACATCCCTCTAGTCATCTAAATGATCACGTGATTCAAATCAAATAAACCATGTCCGATCATCACGTGAGATGGAGTAGTTTTCAATGGTGAACATCTTATGTTGATCATATCTACTATATGATTCACGCTCGACCTTTCGGTCTCCAGTGTTCCGAGGCCATGTCTGTACATGCTAGGCTCGTCAAGTTTAACCCAAGTATTCTGCATGTGCAAAACTGTCTTACACCCGTTGTATTTAAAGGTAGAGCTTATCACACCCGATCATCACGTGGTGTCTGGGCACGACGAACTTTCACAACGGTGCATACTCAGGGAGAACACTTGTACCTTGAAATTTTGTAAGGGATCATCTTATAATGCTACCGCCGTACTAAGCAAAATAAGAAGCATAATAAGATAAACATCACATGCAATCAAAATATGTGACAAGATATGGCCATCATCATCTTGTGCTTTTCATCTCCATCTCCAAAGCATCGTCATGATCTCCATCGTCAACGGCTAGACACCATGATCTTCATCGTAGCGTCGTGGTCGTCTCGCCAACTATTTCTCATACTACTATCGCTAACTCATAGTGATGAAGTAAAGCAATTACATGGCCTTCACAATTCATACAATAAAGAGACAACCATAAGGCCCCTGTCGGCTGCCGATATTTACAAAACATGATCATCTCATACAATAATGTATAACTCATCACGTCTTGACCATATCACATCACAACATGCCCTGCAAAAACAAGTTACACGTCCTCTACTTTGTTGTTGCAAGTTTTACGTGGCTGCTATAGGCTTAGCAAGAACCGTTCTTACCTACGCATACAAAAAACTACAACGAGTTTTCGTCAAGTGTGATGTTTTAACCTTCATAAGGACCGGGCGTAGCCACACTCGATTCAACTAGAGTGAGAGAGAGAGAGAGACACCCGCCGGTCACCTTTAAGCAACGAGTGCTCGTAACGGTGAAACCAGTCTCATGTAAGCGTACGCGTAATGTCGGTCCGGGCCGCTTCATCTTACAATACCGCCGAATCAAAGTATGAAATGCTGGTAAGCAGTGTGACTATTATCGCCCACAACTCATTGTGTTCTACTCATGCATATCATCTACGTATAGACCTGGCTCATGATGCCACTGTTGGGGAACGTAGTATTTCAAAAAAATTCCTATGACCACGCAAGATCTATCTAGGAGAAGCATAGCAACAAGCGGGGAGAGTGTGTCTACATACCCTCGTAGACCGAAAGCGGAAGCGTCTAGTGACGCGGTTGATGTAGTCGAACGTCTTCGCGATCCAACCGATCCAAGCACCGAATGTACGGCACCTCCGTGTTCAGCACACGTTCAACTCGATGAAGTCCCACGAGCTCTTGATCCAGTTGACCGTCACGGGAGAGTTTCGTCAGCACGACGGTGTGGTGACGGTGATGATGAAGCTACCGGCGCAGGGCTTCGCCTAAGCACTGCAACAATATGATCGAGGTGTGTATCTGTGGAGGGGGGCACCGCACACGGCTAAAACTGATGTTAACTTGTGTGTCGAGGGTGCCCCCCTCCCCACGTGTAAAAAGGAGGGAGTGGGAGGCCGGCCGGCCTGTCTAGGCGCGCCAGAGGGGGAGGAGTCCTCCTCCTAGTAGGAGTAGGACTTCCCCTTTCCTAGTTCGGATTGGGCTGGCCCCCTCACCCAATTCGGATTGGCCTTGGGGGGGCGCCCCCTCCTAGGCTGCCTTCTCTTCTCTCCCACTATGGCCCATTAAGGCCCATATGTTCCCCGGGGTGTTCCGGTAACCCCCCGGTACTCCGGTAAATGCCCGAACTCACCCTGAACCATTCCGATGTCCAAACATAGGCTTCCAATATATCGATCTTTATGTCTCGACCATTTTGAGACTCCTCGTCATGTCCGTAATCACATCCGGGACTCCGAACTACCTTCGGTACATCAAAACACATAAACTCACAATACCGATCGTCATCGAACATTAAGCGTGCGGACCGTACGGGTTCGAGAAATATGTAGACATGACCGAGACTCATCTCCGGTCAGTAACCAATAGCGGAACCTGGATGCTCATATTGGTTCCTACATATTCTACGAAGATCTTTATCGTTCAAACCGCATAACAACATACGTTGTTCCTTTTGTCATCGGTATGTTACTTGCCCGAGATTCGATCGTCGGTATCATCATACCTAGTTCACTCTCGTTACCGGTAAGTCTCTTTACTCATTCCGTAATATATCATCTCGTGACTAACTTCATTAGTCATTTTCTTGCAAGGCATATTATGATGTGTATTAACGAGAGGGCCCAAAGATACCTCTCCGACACTCGGAGTGACAAATCCTATTTTTGATCTATGCCAACACCACAAACACCTTCGGAGACACCAGTATAGCATCTTTATAATCACTCAGTTACGTTGTGGCGTTTGATAGCTGATGACCCACAAGTGTAGGGGATCTATTGTAGTCCTTTCGATAAGTAAGAGTGTCGAACCCAACGAGGAGCAGAAGGAAATGATAGGCAGTTTTCTGTAAGGTATTTTCTGCAAGCACTGAAATAATAGGTAACAGCTAGTTTTGTGATAAGGTAATTGGTAGCAAGTGACAAAAGGTAAAAGTAAATAAGGTGCATCAAGGTGGCCCAATCCTTTTTGTAGCAAAGTACAAGCCTGGACAAACTCTTATATAAAGGAAAGCGCTCCCGAGGACACATGGGAATTATCGTCAAGCTAGTTTTCATCACGATCATCTGATTCACGTTCGGTACTTTGATAATTTGGTATGTGGGTGGACCGGTGCTTGGGTGCTGTCCTTACTTGGACAAGCCTCCCACTTATGATTAACCTCTAATGCAAGCATCCGCAACTACAAAAGAAGTATTAAGGTAAACCTAACCATAGCATGAAACATATGGATCCAAATCAGCCCCTTACGAAGCAACGCATAAACTAGGGTTTAAGCTTCTGTCACTCTAGCAACCCATCATCTACTTTTTACTTCCCAATGCCTTCCTCTAGGCCCAAATAATGGTGAAGTGTCATGTAGTCGACGTTCACATGACACCACTAGAGGAAAGACAACATACATCTCATCAAAATATCGAACAAAGACCAAATTCACATGACTACTAATAGCAAGACTTCTCCCATGTCCTTAGGAACAAAAGTAATTACTCACAAGACATAATATTGTTCATGATCAGAGGGGTATTAATATGCATAATGGATCTGAACATATGATCTTCCACCAAGTAAACCAACTAGCATCAACTACAAGGAGTAATCAACACTACTAGCAACCCACATGTACCAATCTAAGGTTTGGGTACAAAGATTGGATACAAGAGATGAACTAGGGTTTGAGAGGAGATGGTGCTGGTGCAGATGTTGATGAAGACAGCCCTCCCCAAGATGGGAGAGTTGTTGATGATGACGGCGGTGACGATTTCCCCCTCTCGGAGGGAAGTATCCCCGGCAGAACAGCTCTGCCGGAGCCCTAGATTGGTTTCCGCCTCGGTTACGCCTCGAGACGGCGGCGTCAGGTCCCGAAAACCTCCTTCTAATTTTTTCCAGGTCAAACACCTCATATAGGAGAAGATGGGCATTGGGGGACCGTCGGTGGGCTGACGAGACAGGGGGGCGCGTCCAGAGAGGGGGGGCACCCCCACCCTCGTGGACAGCAGGTGGCCCCCTAGTGAACTTCTTTCGCCAGATATTTTTTATATTTTCTAAAACGGAGTTCTATAGAGTTGCGGGGCTTTTGGAGTTGTGCAGAATAGGTTTGCAGAGTTTGCTCCTTTTCCAGCCCAGAATTCCAGCTGTCGGCATTCTCCCTCTTCATGTAAACCTTGTAAAATAAGAGATAAAAGGCATAAGTATTGTGAGAAAACATATAATAACAGCCCATAATGCAATAAATATCAACATATAAGCATGATGCAAATTGGACGTATCAATAGCACACAAGGTGTTCCTACGGTATTCGGGAGTTGCATAATCTCATAGTCATAGGAACATGTATAAGTCATGAAGAAAGCAATAGGAGTAAAACTAAACGATCAAGTTGCTAAGCTAACGGATGGGTCTTGTCCATCACATCATTCTCCTAATGATGTGATCGTGTTGATCAAATGACAACTCATGTCTATGGTTAGGAAACATAACTATCTTTGATCAATGAGCTAGTCTAGTAGAGGCATACTAGGGACACTCTGTTTCGTCTATGTATTCACACATGTACTAAGTTTCCGGTTAATACAATTCTAGCATGAATAATAAACATTTTCAATATATAAGGAAATAAATAAAACTTTATTATTGCCTCTAGGTCATATTTCCTTCAGTTTGTTGGCTAACAGTTTAGCAATAATTTTCACAGGCATGTTGACCAGAGATATAGGTCTAAAATCTGTGTTTCATGTGTATTGATATTTGGAATGAGTGTAATATTAGCAGTACTGATTGGTTGAATGTCAACATTTTCCTCATAGAAATCTCTGCATAATTTATAGAATTGATGGTTGATAGTATGCCAACATATTTTCATAAACAACCCATTAAAACCATCAAGTCTAGGGGACTTATCAACATCCATATACTTTATAACCTTATCAATCTCCCCAGTAGTAAACTGATTTTCAAGGTGGCTTAAATTATGATGTGTAAATAGGTGATCAATATGAAAAGGTATGTTAGTGTTTAAAGTGACTCCTAGTCTTTCTTCGAAAGAGTTCCAGAGAACAGCTTCTTTTTTATCATGATCATATACATACCCGCCACCATCACATTTGATGGAGGATATCATATTCTTCTGAAATTTTGAGTAGACAGAGCATGAATGAATTTAGTGTTTTCATCCCCTAGTTTTTCTATTCTAATATTTTCTCTTTTCCACCAATATTTTCTCTTAGCTTCAAGTAGTTTCTTGGTGTGGAAAATGAGAATTTTGCAGAAATAACTTTTCGGGATAGATAATTCTCTCTGTTCCTCTAGTCTATAGAAAAAGAGAACATATGGACACTGATTGATGGTTTTATTCAGGCATGAGAGAAGTTTACTCCATCGCTTCTAGCCTGTCCAAACAGATTTAAACGTGAAGTTGATGTCTTTGGCAGAGCTAGTGAAGAATTCACAGTTCTTCTAGGATAAATCAACAACTTCATGAAAAACATTAATGTCTGGCCAAAATTCCTCAAATCTAAAGGTGTGACACCCCGAGACCGGTGCACCAGGTGTCAGCTAGTTATTCGTTGCCATTGCCATGTCATCTGCTTGCGTGTTGCCTCTTGCCATGTCGTCATGTGTGTTGCATCATCATGTTTTCAAAACTTGCATCCGTCCGAGTCCGCCCGTCCTCTCTATTGTCCGTTCTGAGCCCAGACACACTTGCACGTGCCAGCGGCACCTCCGGATATTTATTTTATGAGTGGCCGGAAAACGTCCTCGGAATGGGTTGAAACTTGGCGTGTGGTCTTATTATAGCATAGGTAGACCGCCTATCAAGTTTCGTCGCGTTCGGAGTTCGTTTGATAGCCCAACGGTTAACTGCGTTAACCGCCGGAAGCATTTTGTCTTTTGGCCCAACACCCCTTTCCAACAGCCCACCAAGCCTATTCTAACCCCTCCATGCTCTTGGTCGTTCGATCACGATCACGTGGCCGCGAACCGCTCCTCATTTGGACTCTCCTAGCTCCCTCTACCTATAAATATGTACCTCCCTCTCCATTTTCGCGGATGAACCCTAGTTTTTCTCCTCCTCAAGCTGCCGGACACATCCACCTGCCCCGGACATGTCCGCCGCCGCGCCGTCAGCGAATCCGCTGCCGCCATGTCGCCACCCCGCGCCCACATCGCCGCCGGCCCGCGGAGCCCATCTAGGGCCCGCGCGGGCCCGAACCGCCGCCGCTCCGCTGCGAGCGCCCCGCTCGCCTAGCTCCCCGCAGCTCCGCTGGCCTTCCCCACAGCTCCGCTGGCCTTCCCCGCAGCCCCGAAGGGCGCCGCCGCGGCCAGCTAGCCGGAACAGCTGCGCGCCGCCGGCAGCACCAGCTCCGCCGACCGAGCCTCTCCCCGCCGCCCTGGAAGCCGTCACCACCGCGGATCCCTCGCCCCATCCAGTTTCATCGCCAGATCCGGCGGCTGTCGCCCCGGATCCGCTCCCCGCTGGTGTCCCGGAATCGCCGGAGACGGACCAGCCGCCGCCGCCGCCATGCCCATGGCTCGGGAGCTCGCTCCAGCCGCTCCTCTCGAGTGCATGGGCCAGGCCGCCAGCCGGCCCGACGCTCCGCCCCCGCGTGGCCCTCCAGATCTGGCCCGAGCCGCGGCCCAGCTCCTCCGAGCCTAGGCCCAGCCGCTCCGGCCCATCCTCCTCCCCTGCTGATGGGCTCAGCCCACTTCGGTGAGGCCGGCTAACCCTCGCCCTGTGCGTGGCTTACTATTCAGCGCCCACTTTCTCTGTCAGCGTTTTTCACTAAGTCCCTAAAAATTGCTTATTATATGTGCATGTTTGCATAGTGATAACTTTTCGTGTGGTGATCCAAATTGAGTGAATAATATGTCAAAATGATCATGGTGATATGCTCTACACTTTGTACCATTGTGCCATGCTTGTTTGAGTTCATCTTGATGCCCTAATCTCTGTTGCAAGAGTGCTACTTGTTGTAAACTGCTGTTACTTGTTAATTTGATGCCATGTTTGAGATATGATAACTTGGTGCATGTTTATTCAAATGGAGCTTCTGATATGTCAAAATGTTCATTGTGAAGTGTACTACATGATGGTTGCTGTAGAATGCTTGTTTGAGTTCATATTGCCATGTTAATCTTTGTTGCAAAAGTGCATTTGACTGTTAAGTGCTGAAACTTGTTATGAGATGCTGATTTCACTTGCTCTTTGCTATTGGTGTGTTTGTCATCATGCCACATGTCTAGATGTTTCAGAAGTACCATTATATGGTCTTTGAGGTGGTGCAATCATTTTTCCATGATATTCCTTGAGGTGACTTAAACATGCTTGTAAACATGCCATGTTGTTGTTACTGTTTTATACTTAGTGAAATGTTTGTTTGCTTGATGCCCCACTCGAATTCATGCTTGTTTTGGAGTGGCCAATGATCATGTCTTGTTGTCCATGTTATTGTCTATCCATTCATGCCCTTACTTGCTCATATGACCTGTTGTAGCTTATTTATTTCTTGCTCTCAAGTTGCTATAAAATATACATGTCAGGATTTTATCAGCATGTTCAATTTGGCGGAGCTTGTTGCTATTGATCCATGCCTCTTATGGAGATGCTCCAATGGAGTTGTTTGCTGTAGGATATGTCTACTACATTTCCATGCTCTTTATGTACTTGTTGGAGTTGATATGCTTGTTGTTTTGTGCCTCCGAAGGCAGCATCGTGATGATGTTTTTGCCTTCCCAGATTTTGGCTAAGTCTGGATAATTTTCTTGCAACTTGCCATACTTGTTTAAATGTGTTCCAGCAAGCTTTTGGGTATGTTTTAAGTTCATACTTGTTAAGTAACATGTCTACTTCATGTCCATGCTTCTTTTTATCATGTTTGGGTGCTGTAGCTTATTTTTACCTTGCTCCGAAGTTGCTATGTGGCTGTTAACTTCAGCTTGTTGTTATATCTAGTTTCATGTGCATCTTTTAGCCCGTTGCTCCGTTTTGAGTGTGCCCTATATGAAACTTGTGTGGTTTTTCATGTAGAATCATAATATCATGTTGTTTTCATGTTTGGAGTGTGTTTTCTTGATGTTTGGGTGCATCTTGCACCGTTGCCTTGCTTGTCTTGTTTTGCTCATATCTTCTAGGCCGTAGCTCCGAATTTAACAAACTTTATATGAAACTTGACTAGAATTTCGTGTAGATCATCATGGTGCATGTTAACCTGCTGTTAAACAACTTTAACTTAAGGTTTGTTCAGATCTGGACTAATTTCAAAATATGCATATGAGGACTTACCGGATTTGTTATATGTAGTTTCCGGCCTCATTTAAACTTGTTGGGTGATGTTGTTCCTGTGTGCTTCTTACCTTGCCATGTATTGCATCCTATATAGACTTGTCTTGCATCATACTTGGTTGAGTATCTTGTCATGTCTTGTGTGGTGTGTTTATCGTGTTGCTTGCTTCTTCTCGTTAGTGCTTGTTCCGTTGCGATCGTGAGGATTCATTCATCTACACGTGGTTCGTCTTCAAGGCTTCTTCTTCGTCTTCCTCATGGAACCGTTCTTCTTCCTTGCGAGATCTCAGGCAAGATGACCATACCCTTGGATACCTTTACTATCATTGCCATGCTTAGTTGTCTCGATGCTATCGTTATATGTCGCGCTACCCATCATTATTGTCAGCCCCTCTCCTTGTTGCCATGAAACCTCTAACCTTTGACACCTTCCCAGCAAAACCATTTTTTGGCTATGTTACCCGCTTGCTCAGTCCCTCTTATAGCGTTGTTAGTTGCAGGTGAAGATGAAGATCGTTCCATGTTGGAACTTGATGCTTTGGGAATATCACAATATCTATTATTATTATTAACACACCTATATACTGGGCATGGGTGGAAGGCTTGGCCTTTTGCTCGATGTTTTGTTCCACTCATATCGCCTTAGGAGCCGATAAACCGGCATTATGTTCCTTGATTTTGCGTTCCTTAAACGGTTGGGTATATGGGGACCCCTTGACACTTCATCTTTGAATAAAACTCCTCCAGCAAGGCCCAACATTGGTTTTAATTTGCAACATAATAATAACTTAATTAATTAATTAAATTGCATAGGGGGTCGTGTCCCCGGGGATTCTTCTACATAGCAGGGAGGCCAGTGCTGATGGTGTTGGTCCTGAACGGGTGGACTGCGGGACCGCCTCAGGGAAACTCGAGGTATCTGGCTCCCGTAGGATGTCCCATCCGGACATGGCCTGAGACGAGATACGCGCGGCTACTATCAGGGTGTCGGCACGCCGGGAGGTCTTGCTGAACTTGTTTTACCATTGTTGAAATTTCTTGTGCACTGGGATACCGAGCCTCATCGGATTTCCCTAAGATAAGGGGTAATAATTATCATTACTTCAGCTGATCGTGAGAGCTTGTGATGGGCTAAGTTGGGACACCCCTGCAGGGTTATGATCTTTCGAAAGCCGTGCCCGCGGTTATGTGGCAGATTGGAATTTGTTAATGTCCGGCTGTAGAAAACTTGACAGAGGATCCGAGATAAAACGCATAACTGTGTGAGTAACCGTGACTGTCTCTTTTCACTTTGAGAAGAGAACACGGTGGGGTTATGTTTGACTCGTAGGTAGTTCAGGATCTTTAGCGATCACTACTAGTTTGCGACCGTTTGTGTAGATGCTCATCTTATTCGTGTACTCGTAAGTTAGCCACCATATATTATGCTTAGCCGCTGCTGCAACCTCACCACTTTATATCTTCCTACCTATTAAGCTTTGATAGTCTTTTTACCCATGGTTATGGGATTGCTGAGTCCTCGTGGCTCACAGATACTACAACAGCAGTTGCAGGTGCAGGTTTCCGATGTCTTGACGGAGAGTGATGATCGTTGTGTTGGAGTTCTTTCTTCTTCTTCTTCTTCTTCTTCAGTCTTGGGTTAGGTTCCGGGTCGGCAGCCTGGGATAGCAGATTGATGTCATTGTGCTTTTCTTGTTTGCATCCATAGTCGGATACCTTGTATTGATGTTGTTGTATTCATGTGACTTGTATGTATTGTTGTATCCCCCATGTATGTATGTAATGGTATGATGTAATGATATCCATCTCGCTAAGCGCCCGAAATGCGGTTGTGCGTCAATCACGTAAGTGTCACGTGATCGGGATAGAATCGCATCTTGGGCCTGACAAAAGGGCATACCTTTGGGGACATGTGTGTCAACCTGTACAGTAATTGGTATTTTATATGATGTTATTCTAGCAAGATGAGTTGCAATACTATTTGTAAATGTAGTGGTCTAGTCAGCATTGGTGAAGATCCAGTCTAGTTTTGTAAGAAATGTAATTTGTTGCATGTTACTCCATGTGAAGGCTCCACCTTTAGTGGTATTTCAACTAAATCATGTTGAAGGATAATGTTGTTGAAAAGCATCATATTATTGTGATCTCCACCGGGTTTGTTCCTATCTTTTAGGCCCTCTGATTAAGTTAAAATTTCACATAATCATCCAATAGTCCATGGTAGCAAATCAATATTAGGCATCCATTTTTGAATTCATGTTTTCCATTTCTAGAGTTTGGCCCATACACATTTGTTAAGTGCCACATCGTACCACTAATCTTGCAGGTGAATTCCATGGTAATGTGGAATTAATTTCGAGATATGACTCTGCCCGTAAAAGTATGACCATTCCAAATGATGATTATGTCACCTGAATTGCCAATTGAAGGTTTAAATACATATTTGTTAGATCTTCTAGGCCAAAAGTTTTTAATGAAATTCTCGTCCAATATAGCCTTTTTAGTTTCCTGGAAACAAATAATGTTGTAAGCACTTCCTTCAATTTTCAATCCTAGATCATCACATCTATCTTAAGAATTTATACCTCTCACATTCCAATTTACAATGTTCCATTTTCTATTAATCTATCATTGTGGTTGTGAGAGTAAGTGCTTGAGTAAACATATCACCAAACTGAGAAATGTATGCTAAGTAATGCATCAGGCAGAACATTCATATAAGACAAATCATCTTCATAATAAAACCACCATAAATAATAAGATTAGTGGATATACTTCTGCTAGCATTGTGCATCACAACATACATTCTGTTGCCCATTATTACAAAGCGAAAATGTAGACATAGAGAAGTCATGATAATAAAATGATAACTACACCATTTTGAGAGAGTATGCCAAGGACTCTACAACACAATGCTTCAGTCACTGTCATGAGAACTATCATAATTCAGAACATCTCCGGAATCACATTCGATGCTATCTGACAAGATCCAGTACCAAGGGCCTGAAGAGTAGCATTTGGCAGATGAGGAGGAGGTGGTGCATTTTTGTCCACTACCGTAGCATCAAATTGGGAGCCCAGATCCGAAGGGTCTTCATAGGAGGCAAATACTTTAGCATTCAAATCACCCAAATTCCCATTAAGTTCTCGTTCGTTTGCGAGATTCTTAAAACATGTGAATGGTACAAACAAAACAATTAAACAAAAAGATATATATTTATAGACTGATTGGTTTGGCTCACATGATGAATAGAAAAATACAGTCAAGAGCCGAGAAACCCATAAAAATAGCTACAATTTGTTTTTTTCTACTTCATACAAAAAGGTTGTGTGAGCCCCTTGGAAGCTCTTATTCCATGTTGAAAGCGTGGAATTGTAGCTATAATGCTCACATGAGCTAGTCCATGAAGCTCTCGCTCGCTCAGCTCAGCTCCCTGCATTGCTCGCTTGCTTAGCTTTTTTCTTCCGCTCCATTGCTAGTTAAAATATCGATATCAGAAATTTAGTTGTTTTTTTGTCAAATCAATAGAAGTTCACTGATTTTTAAGAATGTTGTGAATTGAAAAATAATATTTTTCCCGTGAATTTCAAAATATCCTTGTGTTTCAAACAATGTTTACAAATTTGGAAAAGGGTACGCATATTTAAAAGTGTTCATGAACTTTAAAAAATAATAAAAAATAAAGAAATGTTCTTAAATCTGAAAAATATTCATGGATTTGGAAAATATCATGGTTTGAAAACTTTCACAAATTTTATAAATATTTGTGAATTGAAATGTGAAAATAATTAAACAATTAAAGAAAAAACTAAAATAAAAACTATTAAACTGATAGACACACGACCAGTGATACACATCCTTACTAGCAGGTTCATGGTTACCCCCACAGCCCCGGACACACCAGGAGTCTCCAATTGTAGGGAGCTTAGGGAGAAGAAGAAGAAGAAGAAGAAGAAGAAGAAGAAGAAGAAGAAGAAGAAGAAGAAGAAGAAACAAATAGGTAAAGAAAAAAAAAGGCTTATAGAATAACATAGAAAAAAAAATCAGGCAATACCTTATTAAAACTAGGAAAACTGTTTGGCCCACTTATAGACAGGGTCCATAGCTGACCCCACAGCCCATGACGCATTGAAGGCTATAAATCTAGAAAGCTTTGTACTTGAATTGATAGATTATATCATTTTTCTTTTGTTTGACACAGGTAAGATGTTAAAGATTTCGTCATTTTCTTTTGCTCCATTTTTTTCTACGGGATAAACTTTCAATTTATTCATCTTTAATCATGATAGTACAATGAACACTACAAATAATAAAAATTACATCCAGATCTGTAGACCACCTAGCGACGACTACAAGCACTGAAGCGAGCCGAAGGCGTGCTGCTATCATCGCCCCTCCCCCGCCGGAGCCGGGCAAACGTTGTGGTAGTAGACAGTCGGGAAGTTGTCCTGCTAAGGCCCCATAGAACAACGCACCAGAACAGCAACCGTCGCAGATGAAGAGTGTAGATTAAAAGGAACCAACATGAAGACACACGAACGAAGACGAACGACGAACAAGATCCGAGCAAATCTACCAAAGACATATCTGCCGGAGACACACCGGAACGGGGTCTAGGCGGCGAGACCTTTATTCCATCTTCAGGGAGACGCCGCCGTCTCGTCTTCCTGAACAGGAGACAAACCCTAACAAAGCTGGTAAAAGATCTAAAAACGGAGTCCTCCCATCGGCAAGGGCCAAGATCCATTTCGCCTCCATGGCCCTAAGACCACCGAAGAAGGAACGGACCGGCATGGGCGCCGGCGGGAGTACTCGTACAAGTTTGTTATTAGCTAGTTTAGTTTTTCTCTCCAAGATGTAAAAGGAGAGGATCTGGCGTGTTCTTTTGCTTCATTTTTTTCGCGGGATTCTTTTTTTTTTTTTTGCGGGATTCTTTTTTTCTTTTGCTTCATTTACCAAGAGAAAATTTATATTCCTATATTTCTCCTCTAGCTTTTCCTTTGAACCCAAAAGGGACCCCCCACAAAAATCCTAGAATCAAGAAACGCTTTAAATTATATTAGTTTACAAAGGGAGTAATTTTCATGTAGTTTCGATCAGACGATACTCGCTTGTAGTACATAACAAAAAAAAAATCTGAACACCAAAATTAAACCCGGTAATCAGAATAGTGTCACACGAACTCGCCATCTCGCCATCTCACCCGGTGGTGGTGGTGGTCCTCGAGCTGAAAAAGATCACACGCATATCATACGTCTTGTAATTATTTGACGATGATTTGTTAAATTCCGTAAACCCAACAATCAATCATACTATCATAGATCAATCAATGGTGAGCAGACAGCAGGGACGGGGATGAGAGGTCCCATGCATGCAACCGACAACCTCCGATGCATCCCCATGGAATTAGCTAATGGTTAGGGAACTAATGGCGTTGGCATGGGCCACATGCCCCACGGATCCTGCACAACTTGTCGCGCATCCCATTTTGTTTTTTAGGCCGGGACGAGACTCGCGTGCCGGCGACGTGCAAACTACTCTGTTTCCATCACCTTTTTGAGGGTCCAGCACAACGGCTTCCTCTTGCCGGAGTTAAGCTTCGGTACGGTAGCACAAGCATAAAATAGTGTGCTATCAAATCAAAAGGACGTCTGATGGCTCAGGACCCATGTGTCACTGACCTGCCGCTGAGCCTACTTCACTGGAGGGGTAAGAGAAAAATGAACATATTAGAGCAACTCCAGGCCCCGCAAAATCTCGATCCGCAGAACGCATTTACAGTTTGACGAAGATCTCGTTTGCGGGTCGAGAACGGGCGCGGTCGATCAGAAACCGTAGATGAAACTGCATAATTTAAAAAAAAAACAGTTTCGCAGGAGAAATTGCACCATAGCAGTTCATCACATACTACAAACACTAGTTCATACTACATACTCCCTCCATTCCCTTATCTAGTGTGTATTAGTTTTTTGCTACAATTCCACAATATAGTGCGCGTGAGCTACTTTGGACAGCAATTACCCTCAACTGTTCACGGGAGATGCAACCACATCCACATGCATATGTACAGAGTGTGTGCAGGCAGGGTTATTGTGGTCCAAAAGTACAACTCCACGTCATGCATTGGTTTTGGAGCTGCAAACCATGCGCACTACATATTGAACCAGAGGGAGTATATTACATGATCAAACACTACAAACACTAGTTCATACTACATACTACATTAGGACTGGTACTAGAGGGGGTAGGGATCTCACGGCAGGCGGTTGCGGCCATGGACGACGCCGTGGACGAGCTCAATCCTCTTCGTCGGAGCTGCCGAGGTCGATATACCTCTCCCTCTGCTCCTCATGAATGCGCCGCCACTTGTCGTCCTTCTTCTTGGCGGTGAGGTTGGCCGCGACCGCCTGCTGGAACACGAGGTCTTCGAGCTCCTCGTGATGGCGCCGGCGCTCCGCCTCCTCGCGCAAGCTCCGCTCGGCAATGGTGGCCGCGACCGCGTCGACATCGGCGACGAAGTCCTCCGGCCCGACGACTCGGCGGCTCCCGAGCTCCTCGAGCTCCTACTTGACAGGGACGAACTCGATCTCCTCCGGCTCCTCCGACCACTCCCTTTTCACGGGGAGAAGGCCCGCGCCGGAAGAGGAGGAGCTTGCGGCGTACGAAGATCTCGCCGCGGAGGATGAGCCCGCGGCTGAGGACGGCGTACGGCTGTGCCGACGGTCGTATTCGTCCTTCTCGCCGACACGGAAGCTCGGCGGCGGCGAGAGGCCGCGGTTGGTCCACTTCCTCGCCCCGCGCCGTATGATCGGACACGCCGCTCTCGCTTGGGGTCGCTATCGCCGCCGAATCTGCTCCCGGAGCCGTGTCTGGAGCTCCACATGCGGCTGGAGGCGGAAGGGGCTCGCCGATGGCGAGAAATGTGAGGAGGGGAGTAGGGAATTGCGGAGCTCGGCGGCGGCGGGGGATATGGTTTCGACCCGCAAACGCACCGCGAACCCGTAGATATACCGGTCGGGGCGGGCGGTTTGCGGGCCGCGGTAAATTTTACCTAAATAGAGGGTGCAGAATAAACTACAACAAGTAGATTTCCAACCACGAGATGCGGACGATATCTTCAAAGAACATTGCAACAGCAGCGAGGCTTCACAGCAACATATGGTAAGCCTGTCTGTTTTAGTACATGTGAAATGTAATGCGTGTGGGCTGCTTTCTTGGCTTGTGCCCTCAACCTGTAATCCTACAGAATAACAAATAGTTTAGTTGTCTGCTTTGTTGTATTGCTTGATTCGAATGCTTGTTTGTTACTTGTTACGCTATACCTGGGTTGGCCAATAGGTCAGCAGTGCCTGTTGTACTATCATAAAGAAATGCATGCCTAGTTCATTTGAGTCCTTAACTTTTCCTCTGAACTTCATCACAAGACTGTCTTCGTAGTTTATATGAGGCCACACTGTTAAGTGCTTTCTCAGATTATTTCAACTGCTTAGATGCCTTGGCAACTTAAATGTAGCAGTGGTACACTCCCTTACAAGTTTTCATCTTACCATTTTAATTTCTTTTCGGCTGATGCTGCTTCGAACCATTTAAATATAGCTTGCCATGCTCGGCAATAATTCGTATGTCGTTTACCAAGTAAGCTTACTGCCTGGATCATGCACTAACTATCTCTTACTTATGTCCAGCGGAAACCTTTCAGGATGCCGTTCACACTAGGACACAATGTACAACCCCAGAATCTATTTGTGCAAGCAGTGCACCATCCATGTTACCAGATGGTAGCAGTTCAGAGGCAACACCACCGGAGAGCGGTCTGAGCACATATATTATAGTTCTTGAGGCTCTACTAGAGGCAGAAAGAGATGGTGTGGCTGCCATGAATGAGGTAATTTTGATCTTGAAGTTGGAAATTATGCAATTAGTTGCACGCATTATGCAAGCAACCCAAGAATTGGAGGAAGTAAGAATGTTATATTTGAAGACGGAGGAGGTCCTGCTGCTTCTGCTATTTGAAGCCCAGGGTAATCCCAGTTCTTCTTTAGATAGCAGTTGAAATTGTCATTAGATTATTGTACTCGCATGTTGTGTCATGTCTTTGAATGGATTATGTTGTAAGACCCCCTATGTTGTCCGTGTGTTGTAATGATCCGAATTTTTTAGGTGAGGTAATCCTCAGTACTTGTATGATTAACATAAGGTAAACTGTTTTTCGTGTGAGCATATTGTATTGGATGAAATAACGGTTTGACTCAAAGTGCATCCAACCTACTGAATTCGAAGATCACGGCATTTCTAAATCATAATCATATATAAATTGGAATAAATCTTTGTTGTGGTTTTGAAGAAATAAATAACAAAACATAGAATTATCTATGGATATTCGTAATCAAATAAAAATTGGATTTGGATTTAGTTGCCAGGGCCCAGGGCAAAGGTGGATGCTAATTCTCCCAAGTTTTGAACGAAGCGGCTAAACACCCGCTATCATTTGTGGGCTGCCCGAAGCAAGTGTTTGCAAGATGGAAATTACTGTCTACCCTGGCACTTGACATCCTTATCGACCAGATTTACACTCTTGTCGATAGGGGTAGACTAGTAACTTCAATCAGACATGACACGACGGCCTCTGAGCCCATTCAGACACGGTGGGTGCCAAACATGGGTGGAAAAACACATTTGATTCAAGCTCGTCCGAAAGACATGTGTCTCTCCCTCCATTTCCCCATTCATCCACGGTGGGCGGCAAAACAAACTCTCCTTGTCTGAAATCGATGTAGGCTAATATTTTACATAGGAGCAGATGTGTAACTTCCCTCAGACGTGACACAACAGCCCTACCTGTCAGCCCCGTTCATACACCGTGGGCGCCAACCATAGGCGGCAAAACACCCTCTCCTCGCCCGAAATCGTTACCGGCAAATATTTGGGAGATGCGAGATTACCGTCCTATCCCCAACCGACGTGATGTCCGAAATTTTAAACGGGGGATAAGTTCGTAAATTTGCCACATTTTAGACAAGCGCGTCCCAAAGTTTGAGATCCCCCCCCCCCTCCATTTCCCCCATTCATACACCGTCGGCGCCACGACAACCTTCCCACTGCGGCCAGCCTCCTTCGTCTGCCACCCCATCCTCCACCTTGCCGGAGCCGCTACCCCTACCCCGTCATCCACAGCAAGAGATGGACGTCTCTCATCCACGGCGCCGGACCAGGATCCTTTCATCGCTTTGTCTCGCTTCATCGGCGCCATCGTCCACTTTTCCGTTGCCGCTCCTACGACCGCCTCGTCCACAGCAACATGATTTATCCCCCAACCCGGCCATCTGCGATCTAAAGTCTTCTTCCCCGCCGCCGACAGCCATCGCACCCGCAGCACCCTCAACGTATCAGCAGGGGCCTACACGGCGTTGCAAGAGAGGTGGTACTCTTCCATGTGTGCTTAAGTTATTGATCTCACCCGGAAAATAGATCTTAAATTGTTTGCTGTACTTTTCTTGTCTGTACCAAATCATGGTGGCTAGTTGAATGCAAACATTGGTTGTGAAGTAGCTTTGTCCACCTTCAGATCTGCCATGTCACGGTCACTATAATCGTAAAGCTTATGGCTTCTCCCCTTTATATTCACTATCATCATCGTAGGTGCTTCACTGCTTCGTGTCGTGCTAGCACTGCTCCTCAAGACCTCTACCCATCAAGCGAAACAACATGCCACTCATAATTTCAAAGCTTACGTGTTGAAATATGAATCTGATATGATGCTCATATTTCTAAAACAGAGAACGTTTAATTTTTCACCTAATGTTCCTATATTCGTTTCGTGTCGTGCTAGCACTGCTCCTCAAGACCTCAACCCATCAAGCGAAACAACATGCCACTCATAATTTCAAAGCTTACGTGTTGAAATACGAATCTGATATGATGCTCATATTTCTAAAACAGAGAACGTTTAATTTTTCACCTAATGTTCCTATATTCGTTTCGAAAAGCATGTGCGCCACCCACTGGTCCAGCTAGTTCCACTTTCCTGCTTTTACTCTTGATGCTTAGGGTTTCCCCCTTTTATCTACTCTACTATGATCTGCGTAGGTGCTTTGTGTCATACTAGAATTACTCCACCCTTCAAGCTAAACAACACAACACTCAAAATTCCAAAGCTTAGTTGTTCAAATATGATTGTGATATGATACTGATATTAGTTAACAGACACATTTAATTGGTTAGCTAAAGGTCCCACTTGAGTTTCCAAATGCATGTCGCGACATATAGAGAAACAGCAGAATTGCATTTCTTTGTCACTTGTTGACTGTACTTTCTTGTCCATACCAAATCTTAGTTGTTATTTTAAAGCAAATATCGGTTGCTAACTACCCTTTGCGCGGTTTGCAGCTTCAGATCTGCCATCCCATTGCCACGGTCAACACTATACTCGTCATGCTTACGGTTTCCCCATTTTATGATGACCACGATCAGCCTACGTGGTTCGTGTCGTAATAGCACTGCTCCACCCATCGAGCTAAATAAGCTTAGTTGTACAAATTCAAATATGATATTATGCTGATGTTAGTAAAACCGGGAGATGTTTAATTGGTCAGCTAAATGTTCCTACTTTAGTTTCGAAATGCATGTGAGCCACATATGGAGAGACCGGAAGGAATAGTATTTCTCTGTGCGCTTTGGTTCATTATGGGTGGCCAATCGACAATGTATAGAAAGACTTGTAATATCTTCAATCTGCTTGCTCTTCTGCTCTTCTTTAAGATGATCCTCTTCTCTTGCGGTCGACTGGTCAGGTCAAGTTATTCTCCCTTAGTATATTTTGAATCTGTCAGGTCAGGTCGACTTGTTCTTCTTTACTATATGTTGAAGCTGTCATCTGCGAAGTATCATCACTTTTGGAGCTCTCATATTTTGAGTAGTAGGCCACATTATATTAATGCACACACCAAATTACAGCATGCATGGAACCTCTTAGAAGAATTGCAGAGATAGCACAAAGGGGTTCACAGGGAGGAATTATTGGATTAGAATCACTTCTGCATTACAAAGATAATTTCACTTGTTTTTATGTTTTCATGCATGTCAGGTATTGAACATTATCAAAATGAATATGAGAATGGGCGCACGAGAGGAATATTGCAGAACAACCCACTGGCTAACAAACTTGGCATGGTGGGAGGATGGCCTATCTTATTCACCCATCAAGGTGCATGCTCTAACTTGGCAAGGTTGTATTGGACGCACATATTTTGCATCTGACCTCTTGCATTACTTCTACTTTTTTACACCACCTGCTTAGTTTAAGCATCATATATGAGTATATGCCATACCTATCCATTTTCTGTACCTATTCCATGTGTCGTCATACTATGTTTTTTCAGTCAAATGTTGTTCTTTCGTAATAGATGTCCAAAAGGAAGAGGGTGATTGCAGATCCTCAAGGAGTACAAACTAGGTATTTGGAAAAGGTAGTGATACCTGTTAAATCAGATAGATCAGCAGCCACAAAAAACACAAGCCCAACTATAACAGACTTTACCCCTACTCCAGTGGCCAAACCCCTATTAGAACCGCTGACAGCCCAGCGTCAGGTACTGTCTATGATATCAATTCAAATTTTGAACTCCTAAATTTCTGCATGTGCCTTACCTTCTCTCTTGTATGGAAACTAATTTCAGATGAATCTCCTTGCTCAAAGGATTATAGGATCTCACGACAATACTGGGCTCTGCATTGCTCTTGTCAGTACCTCTTGCCCTTTGTCAGCATACTTACACACTCATTGCTGTTTGATTATGTAGCATCACTGTAAATGTTCGCTTCTTTATCCTCCCTTTGCTTGAAATTATAAGATCTATATTTACTCTTAGATAAATGTAGAATTAACACAATGGTTATGAAGTTTTGGATTGCTCATGTAAGTACCTGTTGTCATGTACTCCCTCTGTATCGAATTAATTATTGATCAATTGGATGTATTTTGGAACTTAATAGTGCTAGATACAACCATTTGAGCGACAACTAATAACGGACGGTGGTGGTATTACTGTACATGCATCGCGAGATAGTTGATTGTCTAGCATTACTCCGCATCTTATCTTCCCTGCCCTCCACTTTCTCCAAATTATCATATCTAAATTTACTCTTACCAAAATGTTGAATAAATCCAATGCCACTGCACACGTTGATGTCTACATTCCTCTTGTCAGTACCTTTTTCCTTGTAACGCTGTACTTAATTAATTGCTATTTGATTATGTATCATCAGTCTGCACCCGAGCTTCATTATCCTCTATTTCTTCCAATATTATTTGATCTATATTTACTCTTTGCAAAATGTAGAATAATGGCAACGCTTATAAAGAATTTTCTTTGGGAAATTTTTTGAATTGTCTTTCCATCAGCATGGAGAAGGGCTTTGTCCAGCCCGTGTTAACATGTAATGTAAGTTCATCCTTCTCAAGCCTTCAAACTTTGTTCTGGTATGTATTTGGATAGGCATCATTTCATCCACTACTGTTTACATCTGATTGGATGTTTGCAACAACTACCCGTTTTAAATTGTAGTTGTAAAAACATGTTCCTTATGCAGAACAGATCCATTTATTTGCTTATATAATTGTGAAACATGTTACATGTCTCCTTGTTTCTCTTTCAGAGTCGTATCTCTTATGTCAGGCAGAACTTTAGGAATGATAGTGAGCCAAACCATCTTGAGGATAGCGAGATGACCCCAAGGTCCTGTCTTGATGAAGATAATGAGTTGAAGCTACTCACCAGTAGGTGTGAGACAACTCTGTGCAGTCGCTGCCTCAATCAATTCGACTTCTTCAGTCTCAACATAAAGCGGAAAGGCTTGCTTCAGCTCAACTCCGACTTGAAGTCAAAGATGTAATGAAGATGTCAGGGGACTGCCTTGCGCAATATGGTGCCATACAGCTAGGGATGAAGCATCTATCGTTGACACAACTGAGGTCTCATCAGCTTGTTCGGCTGCTTCCGGGGCCCGAGCTTGCCAGGTCTAGTGCCTTCTAAAGTGCTCTCAGTTTTGTATATTCTTTTGTCGGCGCGTTTATATGCACTGGTGGCGACCTTTGATGCCCAGTGTATGAAATCTGCGGTCATGTTGCGCTTTATTATCACCGGTAGTGAACTTTGATTCCCAGTGGATGCAATATGCCGTAATTCCTTTGTTGTATAGTCTAGGTTTATTCTTTGGTCTGTATGCTCTAATTTACGCCGGAAGGTTCAGTGGATCTCAATGTTGTCGGTCTTCAGGATGGCCCGTTACTCATACGGGCCTATAATCATCTTGGGCCATTAGCAGGTCTTAACCTATCGTAGTTTCCCGCCTTTAACAGGCCATGGGCTACATATTTACTGTAGTGACACTGGGCTTCCTACGGGCCGTAGAAATAATGGGCCTTCTACGGGCTATAGAGACAATGGGCCTTCTACGGGCCATAGAGACAATGGGCCTTCTACGGGTCTTATCATCAATGGGCCTTAGACGGGCCGAATGATCGATTGGTCCAACATGGGCCAAAAACAGACCGCATTATGGTCGTAAACAGGCTAGAGCTAGAGTCATCCGTTCATGGGCCGACCATAACGGGCCGTCGTTAATAGGTCGTATTTGATGACGCTATGAAAACGGCCCAACGTATTAGCGGGCCACAAACGGGCCGACTGTAACCACGGGCTGAATTTGGCCCACAAGCAGAAAATGGCAGTAACGGGCTGTAAGTAACCGAATGCTGGAATTGAGCCCAAGAATAAATGGGCCCTGAGAAGGCCAAAAGATAACATGGGCTGCAAACGGCCCAGTGGATTAATGGGCCGCTAATGGGTATAAAGTGGTACACTGTTCATTACGGGCCAGTTTCACCACGGGCCGTTAATGGGCCAAGAATAAATGGGCCCTGAGAAGGCCGAAAGATAACATGAGTTGCAAATGGCCCAATGGATTAATGGGCCGTTAATGGGTATAAAATGATACACTGTTCATTACGGGCCAGTTTCACCACGGGCCGTCAATGGGCCAAGAGTTACAAAAAGGCCTCATATGGGCCGAAAGACATCATGGGCCATACATGGGCCGGAACTTAAAATGGGCTGGAATTATATTGGACGGCCCAGATGACGCTACTGGGCCTAATTCGGATAGGTCGTAATGGGCCCTAGGTTAGCGGGATGTAAATGGGTTATATGCGAACAGGTCGTTAACAGGCTTTCCGTGGGCCGGCCCGCCACCTTTTGACCAAGTCAAACGGGCCGTCCTTTCACAGGAATGGGCCTCTGTTGGGCCGTGCCATGTGTCGACGTATCATAGGTGCTTTGTGTCCAATGAGAGGACGACATCTGTCCCAACGGTGAGCCGACACGTGTTTCCTCCGGCCAATGATGATTTTACACATGGAAAATCCCCATTGGTCGAGGCTGTTAACGGGTTATCGGATCCGAAACTGGACCCGATAGCTTAACGGCGTTCCATTACGATGGATGCCACGTGTCGGTCACCCTTGACGAAAGCAGTTCTGTGACGCGCGATTTATCATCATGGAAGTGGACACTTCTGTGATGATAATTTTGGTAACGTCATGGAACACTTCTACAACAGCACAGGTATGACTATCTTGATTCTGTCATAAAATCGCCATGTATGTACATGCATGACAGAAAACGTGACCTACTATGACAAACACGTATCATCACGGAAGTGTATTTTTTTGTAGTGTTAGGTCCTTCCCATATAGGCAAGTGTGGCTGCACTGGTCAGCTCGACTAGATGGCACTAAGACTCAGCCAACAGGTGTTCAAGTTTGATTATAGTCTGGTTAAACTTGAAGGAGGATGAGCTGAGTCATAATAACATGATGAAGTAACAATGCATATGAACATCTTATCAACATAAGCATGGATGGAAAGCATAACCATATGAATCATAGCATCAACAGCAATAAAGCATTTACTCTACGAGATGCAACTAAGCATGGCATAGTGATGATCATAAAAAGCACAAGCATAACACTCATATAAACATAGCATGACCACTAGCATCGGAAATAATTACCAGAAAAGAACATGATAATAATACTAGCAAGTAATCATTTAACCAACAGATGCAAAATGATCATATCATAAAGATAAGCATGGATTCACGAGCATATAAGTTATTCACAAAAATATTAACATGCACAAATTAATTAAATATTCAAGTAGTAAACCATGGCTACTGCAAGACCATCATGCAAGTGGCTGTCGTGGCTTGCCTAAGGTGAAGGATTCTCCGGGAGGAAGTGCGAAGAAGTCGCAGAAAGATTTGCCGGAAACATTTCTCTCTCGGAGGTGGCTAAATAAGAGCAAGGGAAAATGGTCATTTTCAGTATGTGACAATATAATGAAAATAATAACAATAGAACGAGCTCGGCGAGACGAGAACGTGGGCTTTGGAATCACCTGATTCGGAGCTACGGTTGAGGAGATATAGACGGTTGAAGTCCACGGACCAATCTGTAAAGGAATCTTCACTAACAGGCCCCTGACTCGAAAAACTGAAAACACTTTCCGGGAAAATACACCTTCTGCACAAAGAAAACGTGCTTTCAGGTGAAGCAAAACCAAAGTGTGATTTCTGAAAACGAAAATGTATTCTCGCGAATACGCTTCCGCTTAAGTCCACGCGGGCCCGTGGCTGGTCAGTGGCTAGGTCACTTACAGGTTGGGTCACTGGGGAGGCGGGGCCCTCCCGGCTCGGTCGTCTCCCTCCTCCCGTCGTTCCCCCGACAGAATAGAGGAGTGCGCAGGGGAGGGGCGACCGACGACTGCCCCCCGGCGGCTCCGGCTGTCTTCGGACAGGGCAAGGCCGCCAGCGGGACCAGAGCGACGGTGGCTCGCGGCCGCCGAAGGCTGAGGCAGCGGCCACCTACGAAGCACCGATACTTCAAAAATCGATGTATCGCCGTATCGTACGTGTCCGATACTCCGATACGCGTATCCTGAAAGTATCCCAGTTTTTGATTTAAAATAAAGAGAAAATAAACCTGATACGCTGGGGACACGCTGGGGACACGGCTGGGATACGGCGAGAGCCCAATAGAAGCCCACGCACGAGCCTAACCATTTGCTGTTCCTCTCTGTTAAAAAAAATCTCCGGCGACTGGAGGACCACGCCGTCGTCGACTGAAGTAGCTTGGCGCCGCCGCCGCCGCCCCGACAAGAGTGGCGCGCCACCGCATGGAATCGCCTGTCCAGCCCGCTAACTCGCCTCGCCACCACCTGGAGCTGGAGTGACTGGCTTTTTCTCCACCACTGCGGCCCGTTGCTAGCAAAAACAAGGTCATGGCTGTCGCTGCACTCTGTAGGTTTGGAGATGTTGCTGCTGGGAGACATACACGCGGCTAAGATATGTCGGGTGATGATTCTTCAGTATGTTTGGATGTTAGGGTACGGTAGCTCTGCTGTGTAAAAGATTTTTGTTCATCTCTCCCATCCGTCTTTTATTTACGTGTCATTTTATTTATCAAAAACTGTTTTATTTATTATTTATATATACTCGCCGTATCGCCGTATTGCTGTTTTTAGAAATTGCCGTATCCCGTATTGTCGTACTCGTATCGCCGTATCGATGTTGCCGTATCGGACGCGACCACCAAGGCTCCAACGACGATCAAAGGGAAGAGGGAGGATCGCCAACGTGAGGGGCTTCTAGTGGTGAGGTCAGGAGGTGCAAGGGAGGCTCGGTTAGCTCATAATCGAGCGGAGGCCGAAGATGGCCGCGGTGGACAGAGGCGAGGGAGAGGGGCTCTGGTGGTCTAAGGAGCTAGGATGAGAGGACGATGAGATGCTGCAGAGCTCGGGGCATCCATATATAGGCACTGGGAGGTCTCGGTGGAGCACGAGAGCTCGCAAGCATACAAACAGTGGAGGAGAAAAGGATTGCAAAAGTAAAAGATTGCAAAATAGTAGATCGGAAACTAGTATTGTAGATTGGAAACTTCTAAGATGTAAATAGACCCGGGGGCCATAGGTTTCATTAGAGGCTTCTCTCATGATTGCAAATATTACGGTGGGTAAACAAATTACTGCCAAGCAATTGATAGAAAAGTACAAAGTTATGACGATATCTAAGGCAATGATCATAAATATAGGCATCACGTCCGTGTCAAGTAGACCGACTCCTGCCTGCATCTACTACTATTACTCCACACATCGACCGAAACGATTTTGCATCTAGAGTATTAAGTTCATAAAGAACAGAGTAACACATTAAGTAAGATGACATGATGTAGCGGAACTAACTCAAGCAATATGATGAAAACCCCATCTTATTATCCTCGATGGCAACAATACAATACGTGTCATGTCTCTTTCTATCACTGGGATTGAGCACCGCAAGATTGAACCCAAAGCAAAGCACTTCTCCCATTGCAAGAAAAACCAATCTAGTTGGCCAAACCAAACCGATAGTTCGAAGAGAATTACTAAGATATCAAATCATGCATATAAGAATTCAGAAAAGACTCAAATAATATTCATAGATAATCTGATCATAAATCCACAATTCATTGGATCTTGGCAAACACACCGCAAAAGAAGATTACATCGGATAGATCTCCAAGAACATCGAGGTGAACATGGTATTGAGCATCAAAGAGAGAGAAGAAGCCATCTAGCTACTAGCTATGGACCCATAGGTCTCTGGTAAACTACTCACACTTCATCAGAAGGGCAATGGTGTTGATGTAGATGCCCTCCATGGTCGAATCCCCCTCCGGCAAAGTACCGGAAAAGGCCTCCAAATGGGATATCGCGGATACAGAAGGTTACGGCAGTGGAAAAGTGGTTTCGATACCTCTCCTAGGAATTCTGGAATAAATAGGTCGGTGGAGCAGCAGGGGGCCCACAAGGGTGGGGGTGCACCCTACCCCCCCTGGGCGCTCCCTCCGTCCTTGTGGCCGTCTCGTGGCTCCCGTGACGTGCACTCCAAGTCCTCTGGATGTCTTCTGTTCCAAGAAAAATCCTCATAAAGTTTTGTTCCGTTTGGACTCCATTTGATATTCCTTTCTGCGAAACCCAAAAACAAGGGGAAAACAGAAACTGGCACTGGGCTCTAGGTTAATAGGTTAGTCCCAAAAATAATATAAAATAGCATATTAATGCATATAAAACATCCAAAACAGATAATATAATAGCATGGAACAATCAAAAAATATAGATATGTTGGAGACGTATCAGTTGGCCTAACTAAACAAAAGATTCGAAGAAGAAATACGAGGCTATAAATAACCATGCGTATAAGAGATCAAAGAAGACTCAAATAATATTCATGGATAGAAACTGATCATAAACTCGAACTTCATCGGATCCCAACAAACACACCATAAAAAATCATTACATCAAATAGATCTCCAAGAGACCATTGTATTGAGAATCAAAAAGAGAGAAGAAGCAATCTTGCTACTGCCGACAGACCTAGGTCTATGGTGGACTACTCACGCACCATCGGAGAGGCACCAATGAGGATGGTGAACCCCTCCATGATTGTGTTAGATTGGATCTCGTGGTTCTGGAACTTGCGGTGGCTAGAATTGTGTTTTGTCTGCTCTCCTAGGGTTTCTGGAATTTCTGAAGATTTATAGAGCGAAGAGGCGGTGCAGAGGACCTCTGTGGGCCCCCATGATATATGAGCGCCGGGGCCTTTAGCGCGCCCTAGTGTATCATGGGCCTCCTCCAGGTGCTTCCTTGGCTCTCAAGTTGTCTTCTGGTCCCAAAAAATCTCCAAAACGTTTCGTTGCGTTTGGACTCTGTTTGGTACTGATATTCCGTGAAGTGAAAAAACAAGCAAAAAACAATAACTGGCACTGGTCACTATTGTTGGGGAACGTAGTATTTCAAAAAAAATCATGCGATCACGCAAGATCAATCTAGGAGAAGCATAGCAACGAGCGGGGAGAGTGTGTCCACGTACCCTTGTAGACCAAAAGCAGAAGCGTTTAGTAACGCGGTTGATGTAGTCGAACATCTTCGCGATCCAACCAATCAAGCATCGAACGCACGGCACCTCCGCGATCTGCACACGTTCAGCTCGGTGACGTCCCTCGAACTCTTGATCCAGTTGAGGCTGAGGGAGAGTTTCGTCAGCATGACGGCATGGTGACGGTGTTGATGAAGTTACTGACACAGAGCTTCGCTAGAGCATTGCGACAATATGACCGAGGTGTGTAACAGTGGAGGGGGCACCGCACACGGCTAATACAATTGTCAACCTGTGTTCTAGGGTGCCCCCTGCCCCCATATATAAAGGAGCAAGGGGAGAGGCCGGCCGGCCCCTATAGGGCGCGCCACAAGTAGGATTTCTACTAGGAATAGGAATCCTATTCCTAGTAGGTTTCCAACAAGGAGAAGGAAAGAGGGGCGCCCCCCCCCCTTCCCTACTGCAATTCGGACCCAAGGGGGAGGGGGTGCGCGGCCTGCCCTAGCCGCCCCTCTCTCTCTCTCCACTAAGGCCCATGTGGCCCATTAGTTCCCCCGGGGGGTTCCGGTAACCCTCCAGCATCCGGTTTTATCCGAAACTTCTCCGGAACATTTCCTCTGCCTAAGGTTCAGCTCCTTTTGGGTGAAAATGTACTCCAAACTCTTGTGATCCGTGTACACATCACAACGGTTTCCAATAAGGAAATGTCTCCAGGTTTTGAGCGCATGCACTACTGCTGCTAACTCCAAATCATGTGTAGCATAATTCAACTCGTGTGGTCGAATTTGACGAGAAGCATAAGAAACAACTCTTCCGTCCTGCATGAGTACTCCTCCAAGTCCTAAGCGTGAAGCGTCACAATACACTTGGAAATCTTTGCGTGTATCTGGCAAGATCAGCACTGGGGCTGTCGTCAAACGTTTCTTCCACTCCTGGAAACTTTCTTCACACTCTTCAGTCCAATAGAACTTTGTGTCCTTCTTCAACAGTGCCGTCATAGGCTTCGCAATCTTGGAGAAATTCTCTATGAATCTCCAGTAATATCCCGCGAGTCAAAGAAAACTGTGGATCTCTCCAACTGAAGTGGGTGCCAACCACTCGGTGATAGCCTGCACCTTGACAGGATCCACTGCTATACCTTCTCCTGATATAACATGCCCTAAGAATCCAACCTCCTTCAACCAAAACTTGCATTTGCTAAACTTGGCATACAACTGATGTTCTCTGAGTTTCTCAAGAACCAAACGCAAATGCTCCTCGTGTTCCTATTCGTTCTTCGAGTACACCAAGATATCATCAATGAATACCACAACAAACTTATCCAAGAACTCCATGAACACCTTATTCATCATACTCATGAAATAGGTCGGGGCGTTAGTCAATCCAAATGACATAACCATATACTCATATAGCCCATACCTTGTGGTGAAGGATGTCTTGGGTATATCCTTCTCTCGTTTCTTCAACTGGTGGTATCCTGATCGTAGATCGATCTTGGAGAATACTTTAGCTCCTTGAAGTTAGTCGAAAAAGTCATTGATCGTCGACAGTGGGTACTTATTCTTAATCGTCACTTCATACAATGCTCGATAATCAACGACCATCCTTAAAGATCCATCCTTCTTCTCGATCAAGAGCACTGGGGCTCCTCAAGGTGATGAACTTCGTCGAATAAATCCTTTCTCCAATAACTCCTTAATCTGCTTCTTGATCTCCTCCAGATCATTTGCTGGCATCCGGTATGGTCTCTTCGATATTGGTCCGGTGCCAGGCAATAGCTCTATCAAAAACTCAATATCCCTATCCGGCGGCATGCCTGGTAACTCCTCTGGAAATACATCCGGATAATCCCTTACTGCCGGCACTTCCTCCTGAACAACTCCCGAGAGAGAATTTACTTGTGTCCTCCTAGGCGAATGCCTAGATACATACTTCATCCTTTTTCCCTCCGGGGTGGTAAGTAAAATAGACTTACTAGCACAATCGATATTCCCTCCATACATCGATAGCCAATCCATTCCTAGTATCACATCCAATCCTTGTCACTCCAAAACTATCAGGTCTGAGGGGAAAACATGGCGTCCAATGGTCAATGGCATCTGAAAACATCCTTGATTTGCCATGTATTCCGCTCCGGGTGAACTTACTATCATGGGGGTCATAAGGACTTTGGTGGGCAACTTATATCTATTCACGAATCCCCTTGAAATGTATGAATGCGATGCACTAATATCGAAAAGAACTACTGCGGTAAATGACTTAACCAAAAACTTCATCCACGGTCACGTGGTTCACTTGTCCTTTGTTGAAAGGATTGGGCTTCTTCCCGGCGCTTCCATTGCCGTTCCAATTCTTAGCTTCAGGGCACTCCGTGGCGTAGTGTCCATTCTTCCCGCACTTGAAACAGGTAATGTGACCTAAATCCCTCTTGGCGGGTGTGGATGGAGTGGAGCGGTTCTGATTATTGCTTGCTCCATTCCCATTCTTAGAGCCATTGTGGTTGTGAGTACTCCCTCCATTATGGGTGTGGCTTCCGTGGTTATGGGTGTATCCTCCCGAGTTCGGGGTGAAACGGGGCTTCTGCTGGGCTCCAGAGGTATTCCTTCCTTGTCCATACTTCCTTTTGCAGCTTTCAATCTGCTGCTGCTTCCCTTCAATCATAAGAGCCTTATCTACCAACTCCTGGTAGTTGTTGAAGGTTGCCACCATCAACTGTATGCTCATCTCATCATTCAGTCCTTCCATAAACTTCTCTTGCTTCATGGCATCTGTGGCCACATCATCAGGGGCATAATGAGATAGGGTACTAAACTCATCTACGTACTGAGCCATAGTACGATTTCCTTGGCGCAAGTTGCGAAACTCTCGCTTCTTCATGCTCATGGCTCTAGTTGAGACATGGGCAGTGCGAAAAGCTTGCTGAAACTGATCCCAAGTGACATTGGCTACAGGGAAAGTGGTTGTGTAATTCTCTCACCATGTTGCTGCTGGTCCATCCAATTTGTGGGCGGCAAAACGCACCTTCTCAGCATCCGTGCAATTTGCGGTGGTCAACTCCCTTCCAATCTTGCACAGCCAGTCATCAGCAACTATTGGTTCGATGCTACTAGAAAACACCGATGGTTGCAACCTTAGGAAACGTGTCAGGTTGTCCACGGGTGGTGGTGGTGGAGGGTTGTTGTTGTTGTTGTTGTTGTTCTGATTGTTCTGATTGTTCTAGACAAGAAGTTGCATCAAAGTGTTCTGCTCCTAGATTAACTGAGTGAGCTCCGGCGGAAACTGAAATCCGGGCTCGCGTCTCGGAGGCATCTGATGGGTGTAGAGGGAAGAGATTAGAATAGAAATGAGGTCTAAGGGGAAATTCACTACCCATATGCACATGAGACAAATACAATCATATCACATCAATCAATTTCAATCAAGGGCATACAAAAGATCTATCTAACGTTACAAAAGTGCTCTAAATTCTATTTTGTGGGGGAAAACTACTAGTCATAGGGTGGTCATCTAGAAATTTTGATCGGCGGAAGATTCCATGATATCTGCTCCAGCTTCATCTTCATAGTCATCATCACTATCATCGGGGTCTGAGTCAGTGTCGTCGATGATGATGTAGTCCTTAGAACAAATCTCATTGGGTTCTTCTTCTTCTCCTCCTCTAGGCGCTGGATCTCCCATGAATACTCCTAGCTTCCTTGTCAAGTCATCATTCTTCTCCACGAGTATTGTCATCTCCTCCTCGTATCCGTCGCGAGTACACTTGAGTTCCTCTTCTAGCTCCAAGTTCCTGGTTAATGCCTTCTTCAAATCTACCATGCATGCGCACATCTGGTGCTCCTATCGGCGAATGTGTTGGTTTAACTCCTGGATGAACGCTGCAATGGACTTGTCCTTCCGGGTACTGAGCATGTCCCATTGCTCATCTCGACGTCCCCATATCTGGTAGATAGCGTCCTTCAGCTCCTGCTTGTAGACTTCTCCGATACGTCCCATGGTAATATGGGCTGCCATACTCTTGCCTAGGCTCCAGGTTGGTGCATCAAAAGAAAACTCTATGGGCTCAGTGGATGGGTGAATGTCCTCCCGGGAATTTGAACTTGAATATTCCATCTTTCCTCTTCTGGTAAAGTGGCGGTGTAGGTCCCGGTGAAGCTTGGTATTCCGATGTTCAGGTACCTAGTGACTTCCTTCAAGTGTCATCCAAAAGGTGTGTCTTCATCTGGTTGAGTGAACTTGTTCCTTGGGTCCACCATCCTAAAGAGTAGAAAATGGAGAGGAGTTAGAAATGAGTAGAGAAGAGTGACCTAAGGTTTATCTTAGTGGTCGTGTTCTACAGTCAGCGTGTGCTCTGATACCATCTTGTAGCGACCACGATCCGAATGGACCAAAGTCTCTGTGTTCTGTGTCATCCCTAGATCGGTAATGCTGACACACACAGTACTTGAATGATTTATAACAGAGTGGCAATCACACACTTTTTACATCGAATGTGTCCAAAGAGAACTTATTACAAAAGTATATGGCATAAGGCCATCTAACACAATAACAGCGGAAGGCTTGGAAGATAAGTGAGTCCATCAACTCCAACGACATAGCTGAGTGCATGACAAACGACCTAGCGCACCTTACTCTTCTTCTGAAAAGTCTACAACGTAACATGTTGCAACCCAAAAACGGGCCAGCATATGGAATATGCTGGCAAGATAACACGGTAGAGCAAGTAACAGAAATAAAGGCTAACACTATATGCATATTTGGCTGATGGAGGCTCTAAGGTTAAAGTTTTTGCTTAAAGCCAATTTTTTCCTACAACAAAGGAATAAATTTTATTTTTTTACTATCATGGTAGTTGAAACGTCATTGAGAAGGTTCCTCCAACTCAATCCCAATTAAAATAGTCATCATTAACCCAAATAATTAATTTTAGAGTGATGAGATCAACCAATAATTCAAGTAACAGATACTCAAGATGTCCATAACCGGGGAGACGGCTAATCAAGATTAGTTTGTACACTCTACAGAGGTTTGCGCACTTTTCCCCACAAGACTCGATCGCCTCCATTGGTTTTGTCACACTGCATGGTGTTTGAGAAACGAATAACTGAGACACAGTCTTTCAGAAGCATTTACTCTTTACCCCGGGTGGACTCGTACACCTACTTTCCCCTACATCTACTAGTCCACCACTGAAAGAGCTCACACAACTTACTCATACTATGCCAGAGCCCATAATGGCATTGTGGTTGCACACAAAAGTTTCTAGCATGAATAGTTTTATGATCCCTTTGAGCCAGGGTGTCATTCCATAGGATAATCACACGGTTCCTCCAGGATTTCCTAGGACAACACTGGATTCTCCAGGTGCCCTACAACAAATCCACCCAGATATGTATTCAAGTAGCCACCTTAAGTTGAACCACTAATTATCATCTCACATCTGTCATGGATACTCTCAAACCCAATCCACGTCTACAAGCATAGCATGTCAACCTAAGCATAACGTAGAAGTAACTCCCAGGGTTTGAAAAAAAATAAAGCAGGTAATAGGTTCTACCTCAATCTACTTCCCAGACCAACAAGTTAAGAGATCCTACTCATGCAATATGTGAGGGTATGATCTAATGCATAAAAACTGGGTAATAAAGGGTATGATCAAAGTGTTACTTGCCTTGCTGATGATTCACAAAACCTAGGGACTCGTAGTAGCACGCTTCGCACTCCGGGAATTCTATCGCAAGCAAACAATAGCATACATAAGCAAACAAGCAAAGATGCACAGGTAAAACTCCAAATAAGAACATCTAACCAGAAAGTTCAACTTAAGAACTCCGGTTTGCAAAAAGAATCAAATCAAACGGAGCAACGAAACTCAAACTGCGAAAGAAACAAGATCTGTTTACTAGATTGAACTAAATTCAAATTTTACAGTAGCAAAACCTTGTTCAAGTTGGTTAAACAGAAATAGGTCTTCGAGACGAAGATCTGGGCGCTTGAATCGCCTGATTCCGACTTACGAGCGAAGAGAAAAACTAAAAAGAAGATCAGGGCAGAAATCACAATCGAAAATAATCACGGAAAAGCCCTAAAAAAGAAAAACGGACGAACATGCTAACGAATGAACGTTCGCTGTCTGTTACTAATAGACGAAAAGCGTTCGTTAGAACAAACGAACGGACGAACGTCCGTTACTTAACTAAACCGACGGAAAAAACCGAACCGGTCTATTAAAAAAACCAACCTAGGGTTTCTAAAAACACGGAACGATCTTTTAAAAAAACGGCGATTACCTAACGGGACGGGCGGCAGGTGGCGAAGCGGGTTGCGGGCGGCGGGGCGGGTGGCTCCGACGTGTCGGCGGCGGCGGCAACGGCGGCGGCGACAACAGCGGGCCGCGGCGGCTGCGGGCGGTGGCGGCAGCAACAGCAGGCAGCGGCGGCTGCGGGCGGCGGCGTGGGCACAGGCGGCGGCGAGCAGCTGCGATGGTGGCGCAGCGCAGGCGACGGGGCGGCGGCTCGGCTGCGGTGACGGTGTGGCACGGCGCAGGCGGCGGGCGTTGTGGGAGCGACGGGGGGGCTGGCGGTGCTTAAAAAGGCCAGGGGGGCTCGACTTGGCCGAGGGCCCAAGGCGGCGGCGTCGGCGACAGCTCGGACTCCGGCGGGAGTCCGGCTCGGCCACGGGTGGAAGGCGGCGGCGCACGGGCCGGCTGGGCCTTCGGCCCAGTTCAGTCCGAAACCTTTTTTTTTAAAGCGGTCCTGGCGCAGAAAAACAACAAAATAAAATACTAAACGGAGGCGAAAAATTCTGAAATAAATTTTCACCGTCCTCTAATAATATTTAGGACAAAGTGGACATTTTTTTCAGACCTAAATGCAATTTTTAAAAACGCGTATTTTTCCTATGCAAATAAATCCGAATAAAATACCAAAAGTGATTTTAATATTTTTCCTCCAATATTTCTTTTATTTTGGAGAAGTCATATTATCTCCGCTCATAAATTTTATTAAGAAATATTTTTAGGAGAGAAAAATATTTAAAACCAAAGTGCTCCTGTATCGGTATTTGAGAAAACTCAAATACGAAAACGGTAAAATCCCCAACTCTCTCCGTGGGTCCTTGAGTTGCTTAGAATTTTCGAGGGTTGCAACACACAACAGTAATAAAATATGATATGCAATATGATCTACGTATAACATTCCAAATTGAAAATTTGGGATGATACACATCTGAAACATTTTCCATGAAGCCAAGCAGGGACAGGGTGGGGAGACAATGTAGGGGCTAGTGACGCCGGAAGTTGCACGTTGCCCCACGACAACATCTTCTGCCAACCTCCACACGAATCCGCATCACATGCCACGCCCGATCCAGCAGCCGGAATTGAGGATTTGGTAGCCGGCGGCGGCGGCCGCCGGGCCAGCACTTCGTCCTCCTCATCTTCTTCGTCATCGGTAAGAGAGCTCCACAAAACATGTTGTGTCTTGTCCAGACCCGGCACAGTGCCGACAGGAGTTGAGGGTGGTGCCACTTCCGCAGGAGTCAAGGACGATGTAGCGGAGCCAGCAAGGTTCATGGACGATGTAGCGGGGCCAGCAGTAGTCGTGGTTGGTGCTTCAGCAGCAGCAGCCGGAGGTGGCGCCCAGACTTCCGCAGGAGTCGAGGTCGAGGACGACGTAGCAGCGCCGGCAGGAGTCGGGGACGGCACGCCCATGGCAGCAAACAGGGACGACGTCGCAGCGTCAGCAGAGACCGGGGACGGGAGACACCCAATCCGCGGCGGGGACCCAAGCCCTCCGTCCACCAGGCCAGGGGCATGACCTGGAGCAGCACGCGTTGCGTCCAGGGCGAACAACGTCTCCACGCCGGGCGGGGGAGGCCGGGAACTCGGCAGAGAGAGCATGCTCGACTGCACCGTCTTTGATGCTGCCGCATCCGACCTCGGCGGGAGTCCAGAGCGGAACAAGCGGCCACCAGCTGCCGGGGCGGCCATGCGGGAGGCAAGCGCAGCCGCGGCCAGCGCGGCGGCAGCAATGAGGCGGACGACGGAGTCGGAGAAGACGACGCAGAGGCGAGGGCCATGGGCAGCGCCGCGAGAGCCTGGAGAGGAGAAGGGGTGCAGCTGAGAAAGGACGCGGAGAGCAGCCTGGATCTGGTCGCGGCGGCCAAAATGGCGGCCGGAGGAAGGAGATCAATGCGGCGCCGCCAGTCGCGGGAGCCATTGGTGGAGGATTTTTAGCTACCGCCCTGCCCAGTGACTTAGTGTATGTACTATTCCCTCCGTTCCGATTTACTCGAATAAAATCATGACGAGTAAATCAGAACGAAGGGAGTATAAGTTATTACTACTGAGGCAAGAAGCAGAAACGTCTACCACGTTAGGATTTAGGAACTGGAAGCAAACGGACCGCCTGTCCCCAGAGGCGAAGAAGAAACCGGTTCCGCGAGAGGGCACCATCTGAACCCATGGGCATATGCACCCACTTTTTAAAATATGTATTTTAAGCATGTTTTGAAATGTCAAAAAATATAACAGAAAATTTTATGCATACATGTTCGCAAATGGGTGTGCGCGGCACAAAGTTTTGTGAAAAATGTCTTTTTGGTTTGCCTACGTGCCTACGTAAAAAAGACAAATTTCTGTGCTTTAAATAGCGTTTCACGACACAATTTTTTGTCTTTTTTGCACAGGCCACAAAAAAAATTATTTTTCCGTGAAACTTCATGCACACACATAGAACATGAAGACGTACCCGTGCAACAATTTTCAGATTTTTTTGGCATTTAGAAATATGTTTTTCAAAGTGGGTTCATATGTACCCGGATTCATCCATGCACTTCCCCGGTTCCGCTCGTAAATTCAGAGAAGGAACAGACTAGGTTGTCTCACTTTTACCCGCAAAATGCGTATGTAGTCGAGAAAGTGAAGAGTGCACAACAGCATACTTGGAGATTTACAGCGCTAACTAACAGTTCCTCTGAACATGAGTCATGAGGTGGCAAACTATTATAGTAAATGAAATCAAACAAGGGCATAATTTTGTGCCGCAACCAGAATGCATACTCTTCTATCGTTGGGCGTCTGGAAGGGAATTGACTCCATTTCCCTCAAACATTATTTCAGGTTTCCTTTATTTTAATTATTTCAGGTTTCCTTTATTTTAATCTGACGAAGATAATATCCTGTGTGTCAGCTAATTGAGAAAATCCAAGATGATGATCACTTGAACGGCACTCATCACAGGATACGTTGCCTTCCTCAGACTTCCATGGCAAAATTTGAGAAAAACGCTCGATGGTAGCAGACAGCTGCAATCTAGCAAAGCTAACAAAGGCTGATCAACCGAGACACCTTGCAACCAGAAAGCTCGCTTCTGATTTAACCAGGTACCAACTCAACTGAATAAAACAATAGCAAGTAAGTAATTTCTACGAAATCATCGACAATTAATATGGATCGGAGGGAGTACCTGATTTAGCACAGCACACAAACAACCGAACACAAGCTTCATGTTTCATCTGATATAAAGAAACGAAAAAGAAAAGAAAAAACATCTCTTCTAGCTGATTCAGGACAGCACACAAACAACCGAACAACACGAGCTTTTGCCTGCTCGTAATGTCAAGCGACTTGAAACTAGAGGTTGCTACTAGCAGCAGAGGGTTCGATTATACACTCAAGGCGTTCTCAAAAAGGCTAGAGCCGAGTCCTTCAAAATGCGAAGGCACCAAGAGTTAGTTTATGCGTCTCTTCGCGACCTTCGGCGCGGTGCATCCTTGTCGTCCTCTTTCTCCTCCTTGTCGCCGCTGCTTCCAGCGGCCGCATCAGGTACGACAGCACTGGGCTTCTTGGTCTCAGCAGCGGGCTTCACAGGTGCCTGAAAGAAGCAGAAGTTACAATCAGTCATTTGGTTCAGGGTTCAGGTTTTAAGCAGCATACAGAAATGGCAGGTGTCGAAGGAATATCGTACCACTGGCTTCTTGCCACCAAACAGGGTTCTGAAGAGTACAGTCACAATGACAACGATGACCGAGGCCAAAATCGAAATTGTAATGTTTGGCTGCGTCTCTCCCTTCTCAATCACATCCTGGGAAGCAAAGGGAAATTAGATGTCATTTTTCAGAGAAGACATCAAACTGTTCGAACACAGGATTTAAGGAAAGGATCTTGAGCCCTACAATAATCTTTGTCTTGTATGGCTCCAAGAACGGGATGTCTGCGACCTTGTACAGAATGTCAAAGATCTTCTTCTGCAGTGTGCATACCAAATCAGTCAATGATAACACGCAAGCAGTGATACAATGAAGGATTCAGTAAAAATAATTGCTGGAGATATGGAACAAAACATGAGTTTGACAATGTCAAAAAAAGTAATTTACTTCACTGAAGGAATGTCAAACATAATGTCTGGAAAACGCCAGAAGAATGAATTACCTGGATTTCAGAAAGGCCCTCTGATGCACCTGCTGCAGCCTCCTCAGCCTTCTGCTTTTCCTTCTCGACATCATACTTGGGCTTCCATGTCTTCTCCAGGACAGAGGTGGCTACCTTCTCATTATCGGCAATAAGAATGTTGTCAAATAGGATGCCATCCTGCATTGTCCAGATCTCAATTCCAATAGCGGCAATTGGGTCAAAGTCAGGCTTGTCAAGCTCAAAGTACTCCGGGTTGGGGATTTCTTGGGGCTTCCAGATTCCCTTGTAGTTGGGGTTGTCAATCAGGGGGGCATGCCACTTGCCCTTGTAGGCAGGGTTATCCTTCATCGGCTTCTTCCATTCACCACATCCAGGTGCCACTTCGCACTTGGGGTTGTCCATCTTCGGTGCCTCCCATTCGCCATCCTCCTCATCATCCCAGTCCTCAGGCTTAGCAGCCTCTGGATCATCAATTTCCTCAGGCTCATCATCCAACCATCCTTCTGGCTTGGTGGCCTCCTCATCCACAATTTCCATTGGGGCATCCTCATCCCAGTCATCAGGCTTCACGGCATCTGGATCAGGGATTTTAGCTCTCTCATCCCAATCCTCTGGCTTCTTGTCGTCAGGGTCAGGAATAGTCTTTGATGGAATAAGTGCTGGCTCAAAATCGTCAGCAGAAAGGAAGTTTGCTTTGCTCTTCTCCACCCCATCAACCAAAATTCTGACCTCGTTATCCGGCTTCAAGATAGCCGTGTAGACATGAGAGAGCTTGTCATATGGGACAGAGGGTGGGGACTTGAGGTGATGTTCAACGTATTTGCCAGTCTTAGGGTTCTTGTGCTTCAGGATGAAGTGAACCTTGTTTGTTGAACCACACTTGTCAGGACCAAACATGATTGTGTACGGAGTATCATTGTCAAAGTCCTTGGCGTTCCATCCGGTAGCCTGAGGACGGATGTACTTGATATAAGCACCTCCACACTCAAGGCCATTCTGAAGCCTCACTTCAAACTGCAGGACAACTGTCTCATCCTTCAAAGTAACCGGGTAATCAAGTTCTTTGATTATGGCATATTTCCTGGCTGGCTCGCTAACAAGGAGACCATAGTCTTCATGGCCATCACTCTTCGCGTGCTTCCATACACCTGCATGGCAGATTATATCAATACTTGATACATGGCAGTGCTATACAAAAAGTATTGGGGAACACCAAATTTTGATGGGAAATGGAGTCGAATGGACAACAACAAGCTAGCTGGCTGGCAAAACCTAAACTAGGAAAGGCATGGGAAACAACGCATACAATCAAAGAACAAGAAGCATAAGTTTAACACATAACCCCAATTCAGTAGGGGGGAAACAGGACATGAACATGAATGAACTATACGGCAAGACTTGCAAAGAACATGATTCTACAGCTAGCCATCTACTAACGGTATACAATCACAAATCAATGTTCCATTTGTATCATCAGAATCCCGATAAAAAATCAAGTCATAAATCACCTAGTAATGTTACATGGTTAAGAGCGAGGTGCTGCATTTTGTGTCGACCATATGACGTGCTAGCAGGGAAATGGTACATAGAGCAACAACTTTAAGTAACCGGACACAAATCATGGGGATGTTGATATAAATTATACAGACAACTACCCCACTGCAGACAATTGCTGCATTTTTCTCGATGTTTCAAATGCAGTTCATCCACATAAATTAAACTGTCATCACACGAAAGGCAAGAACAAGTAGCCAATTCACCTCTCAAAACATACTGTCTTCGTTCCTCCGCATTGTTCTACCACACTGAAATGCCTAACTACTACTCCCTCCGTTCCCAAATATTTGTCTTTCTAGAGATTTCAACAAGTGACTACATACAGAGCAAAATGAATGAATCTACACTCTAAAATATGTCTACATACATTCGTATATTGTAGTCCATTTGAATGTCTAGAAAGACAAATATTTAGGAACGGAGGGAGTACTAGCGAGCCCATGGCAGTGCATGCGTAGCGGATCCGCACTAACACATCACCATAGGTACGATAGGAACAACGGCAACATCTGCCTGATACGCGCGGTACAACATATAACATGTTCTGGATCTCACGGTCGCCAAACGCATCGCTCGGGACAATTCCTCACTACCTCAACTAAACAATTGAATCGAATTCCACATAAAATCGTCTCACAGCGTTCGCAGATCAGATTCAGAACCTCAGAAACCAGTGGAGCATCGCGGGGAACAGATCAGAAACCCAACCACCCGCTAAACCCACGCACGGATCTCTCACAGATGTAACAAAAACAAGCAGGCACGCAATGGAAAGGCGAGAGAATTACCTTTGTACTCCTCCTTGCCGGACACGATCCAGCTCCCGTCGAAGCTCTCGTCGAAGGACTCGTGGAACAACTGCAAAACCACACGCAAAACATCACAAATCTCACCCAAAATTGAAGGGAAAAAGAAAGAACTGGATGCAGCGACACGAAGCCGGGGAGACGAATTACCGGATCCGACGCGTGGATCTGCGCGAACAGCGCCGAGATCACCAGCAGGAGCACCGCGCGCCCTCCCATCATCCTCCTCCTCCCCCGCGATCTCTCTGGAACCGGAAGAAACTTCCACTGGTGTCGATCTTCCAAGCGACCGAGAGTGGGGGAGGAGACGGGTGTAATTGAAGGGGCGATGCGGAGCGGTTGCACGGCTGGGATGAGGCGGGGTGGATGATGCGACGGCCGGGATGCGCTGGACGGGGAGGTTGTGTCGAGAGACGTGGCGTGAGTCGTTCCGGCCAATCAGGGGCTGCTTGCACGGGATGTTAGCCAACGGGAGGACGCCACGTACGCGTGATGACGCCTGGACCCACTGCGGGCTCCACGTGGAAGCTTTGGGCGGTTTTTTCCTCTCACTGACTTTGTCAGATCTTCCTCGAGACTCGAGTGGCCTTCTTTTCTGTTCAAAACGTGTCTTATTGTGGAACTAACTATAATGGCCATGCGTCGCTACGAAAAAAAATTATAATCTTCACTGCCATGATTACATTTTACTTCATCACTGAAATAACTACTATCAATCTTATTTTCGTGAAATCGTGAAAAATAAATAAATATTATGAATATTTTTTAAACTCCGAACATATCTGAAATGGTGAACATTTTTACAGATATTAACATTCTCTGAAATTATAAATAATTTTTTAAGTCATGAACATTTCACACTATTTGCAAATATTTTTAAAAAATTGTGAACATTTCTAAAACATTTTTCTTGAATAGGCGAATATTTCTAGAGTGGACGAATAATTTTTGAGAATTGGTGGAACATTTTTTAAAATTCATGAATTTTATTATTTAACGAACATTTATTGACATTTTCATTTTTTGAATCATCAAACATTTTATGTATCAATAAACTATTTTGTAAGTCACGAATAATTTTTTTTATTTTAAGATATTTTCAGTTCATGAACATTCTTTGAATTGGCAAAATTTTGTTCAATTTCATTAACAGATTTTTATACACGGCCTTTCAAAAAATCATAAATATTTGTAGATTTCCTATACTTTTATAAAAAATATGAAAAAAAATGTGAACAGTTTTAAAAAATCGCGAACATTTTCAGAAACCACAAACATTTATGGATTATTAAACATTTATATAAAATTCTCATTTTCTTAAATTTTAGAACTTTTTGAAGTCTCACTTTATTAAATGTAGAAAAAACGAAGACGTAAAATGAATCAAAAATATATAATGAAATTTTAAAAAAGGCCGCTCGGACATTGGCCGGCCCAAACAGGAGAGTTGTGTCTTCTCCCAGCGTGCAGAGCGCGGTGTAGAAGGTTCCTCCTGCACGGGCCGGCTCAGATGGGGATTCCCCTGTGTGAATCATTTTTTATCACTTATAGGTGGCATTGATAGGTAATATTTTATAACTTTGGGAGCAGTTTTGATGACGTATCGTCAGAAGCAATAGCCTCTTTATTATTATGTATAGATAGAAAAAAAATCTATTCATACAAAACGACTTCAGTTGGCGGCTGGTGACACAAAACCAACCTAAAAAAACATGGGGAGTTCATCCAAACACTCCGTCACCCCTAAAGTGGAAACTTGCTTAGAAAAAGATGGACCACAAAGTTAGCTCTTCAATATCTAAGAGTGTTGAAAGTATAACTGAGCATTAAGAACGACGTGAGTTTAAGAGGTTTATAACCTCTAAGGGCATCACCAATGGCGATTCACAAATTTTCTTCTACATCCATTCGCGGGCAGGACAGACTAGTCCACGTACACGGATGCGGAAGGCCGCCATCCAACGTTGTCCGTATACATTTAAACCTGCATTTGAACTAACCATGCGAAACTCATGCAACCCGGCTGATATTCATCAAATTTCAGATAGAAAAATAGCACAAAACATCCATACACAACATGCAAATTAAGTCTAGCAGAATAATGTCTCAAATTCGACTAGATTAACCTCATGGCCAACAAGTTTTTCATCAACGGGTCATGCTCTCCCACACATACTCCTCATTCAGCTTGATCCAACAGTGTGTGTATGTAAATAGCCAGCCACCTGTCATGTGGTACATCACGGCAGTGTGTACGGGCTATATATGTGTAGACCAACATTGTGTGAACAAACCAATCAACAAGTTGAACAAAAGGAAGCAAAACTTACGATCTCGTCCTCTGCGACGTGCAATGGCAACATTGCCTTCAGCTGACGAACCATGTTACAAAACTTGGTGACGTTGGTGTAGATAGTGTACTGGCGATACGATAACGACCTCACATTGTGTTCTTGAATGATATACATGCAATAGGGCACAGTGTGCTTTCATGCATGAAATGATTCACGCACTTGCTGCAAAAAGTTCCCCCCTCTGCTCCTGCCTATGAAATCTGCGGATACGATCAACCACGCATCGCACAACAACTCATCCTCCAAGGCCGAGTAGCTCGCCATCATTCCTACTCTAAAAACGACATAGCGTTAAAAAAGGTCAATAGCATTTGACCGAACACCTGCCAAGCATGTTGTCCGCCATGGAGGTCGTCTACAGGGCGAAGTGTACCTGGGTACAAACGGCTCCAGGGTGGACAACGCCGTCGTAGAGGCGGGCAGGCGCGTCGGTGCTGGTTGCGGACATCCGGCAATGCCTCTGTGGTAGCCAGAGACGTACATCAACGGGGGTAGAGGTGGAGGGTGCGGATCGAAAGCAATGGGGAGAATGGGCGGAGTGGAAGGAAATGGGACCAGGAGGGGGATTGGATGAGCCGGGGGTATCGGAGTCCTACGTGTATGTGTCCGGACTCTTGTAACCACTCAAACCCGCGTTGGATGGCTTCCATGGTCCGGGCGTATGTTTGCGGTTTGAGGGTCGGTGTTGGAGACCCCTAAGCTCTTATTACCACCTCCACGCACATGCAAAACACCAAAACTTGGCAAACAACACACTTTCGCGAAGGGCAAAGGCCTCCACAACAAGTGGATCTATAATACCTCTAATGGCTTGCTCCAAGTGCCCAAGAAGGATGAGGAGGATCTAGCGACCCCCACCTCCCAGGCGTGCCTCCGTGGATATACCTGCATCAGTGTTGATTTTAATCCGCTCGGCATCCGGTGGTCACCATGCATAATGATAACCCACAAGTGTAGGGGATCAGTTGTAGCCTATTTCGATAAGTAAGAGTGTCGAACCCAACGAAGAGCTAAAGGTAGAACAAATATTCCCTCAAGTTCTACCGACCACCGATACAACTCTACGCACGCTTAACATTTACTTTACCTAGAACAAGTATGAAACTAGAAGTACTTTGTAGTTTTTGTGGGATAGATTTGCAAGGATATAAAGAGCACGTAAATAAAACTAGGGGCTGTTAAGATAAAGAAACAATAAAGTTAATGATAGCGAGTGTGGAAAAGTGGTGGTAGGAGTTGCGAAATTGCCCCTAAGAAATTGACTACGTTACTAGACCGATAGCAAATTTTATGTGGGATAGGCCACTGCTAGCATGTCATCCCTTACTTGGAATTCTATGCACTTATGATTGCAACTATTAGCAAGCATCCGCAACTACTAACGTTCATTAAGGTAAAACCCAACCATAGCATTAAGATATATTGGTCCCCCTTCAATCTCGTATGCATCAATTTCTACGCTAGGTTGAAGCTTCTGTCACTCTTGCCCTCCAATACGTAGTCCTATCAACATACAACTAATCCTATGGTGTGATCCACGCGCGCGCTCATATGATGGGCACCAAAGGACAGCAACATAACCACAAGCAATTTAAATCAATCATAGCAATTCACCAATCACCGATAGGACAACGATAATCTACTCACATCATAGGATGGCAACACATCATTGGATAATAATATGAAGCATAAAGCACCGTGTTCAAGTAGAGGGTACAGCGGGTTGCGGGAGAGTGGACCGCTGTAGATAGATGGGGGAAGGTGATGGAGATGTTGGTGAAGATGACGGAGGTGTTGGTGTAGATCGCCGTCACACGATGATGGCCCCGGTGGCACTACGGTGCCACCGGAAGCGAGGGGAGAGAGCCCCTACTACCTCTTGAGCTTGCGTTATATTCCCTCGAAGAGGAAAGGGAGATGCAACACAGTAGCGTAAGTATTTTCCTCGGTTTTTGAGAACCAAGGTATCAATCCAGTAGGAGACCACGCGCCAGTCCCTCGCACCTGCACAAACAAATAAGAACTTCGCAGCCAACGCGATAAGGGGTTGTCAATCCCTTTACGGTCACTTACGAGAGTGAGATCTGATAGAGATGATAATTATATTTTTGGTATTTTTAGTTTAATAAAACAGCAAATAAAAGCAAGAAAAGTAAAGTAGATGTAGATTGATATGTTGAGAATAGACCCCGGGGCCATAGTTTTCTCTAGTGGCTTCTCTCATGATAGCGATATTCTACGGCGGGTAAACAAATTACTCTCGAGCAATTGATAGAAAAGCGAATAATTATGAGACTATCTAGGCATGATCATTGTATATAGGCATCACGCCCGAGACAAGTAGACCGAAACGATTCTGCATCTACTACTATTACTCCACACATCGACCGCTATCAAGCATGCATCTAGTGTATTGAGTTCATACGAACAGAGTAACGCCTTAAGCAAGATGACATGATGTAGAGGGATAAACTCAAGCAATATGATGAAAACTCCATCTTTTTATCCTCGATGGCAACAATACAATACGTGCCTTGCTGCCCCTACTGTCACTGGGAAAGGACACCGCAAGATTGAACCCAAGGCCAAGCACTTCTCCCATTGCAAGAACTGTAGATCTAGTAGGCCAAACCAAACCAATAATTCGAAGAGACTTGCAAGGATATTATGAGCACACATAAAAAGTTCAGAGAAGAACCAAATATCTTTCGTAGATAACCTTGATCATAAACTCACAATTCATCGGATCTCGACAAACACACCACAAAAAGAGATTACATCGAATAGATCTCCTCGAAGACCGAGGAGAGAGAGAGAGAGGAAGCCATCTAGATACTAGCTATGGACCTGAAGGTCTGTGGTAAACTACTCACAACTCATGGTGAGGGCGATGATGATGATGATGAAGGCCTCCGTGATGGATCCCCCTCCCGGAACAGGCTCCAAGATGGGATCTCCACGGGAACAGAAGCTACGGCGGTGGAATTAGGGTTTTCTCTCTGCGTATGGAGTTTCTGGGGTACGTAGGTATATATAGGAAGAAGGAGGGCACCGGGGACCACAGGGGCCAGCCTTGAGGCAGGGGGCGCACCCTGGGAAGGGGGGCGCGCCCCCCACCCTCGAGGCAGGCCCTCTGTCCCCTGACTTGGTCCTGACGTTTCCCGAGCGTGATTTTCTCCAAAAATATCTCTCGCGAAGGTTTCATTCCGTTTGGATTCCGTTTGATATTCCTTTTCTGCAAAACCCTGAAATAGGCAAAAAAACAGCAATCTGGACTAGGCCTTTGGGTTAGTAGGTTAGTCCCAAAAATGATATAAAAGTGAATGATAAAGCCCATTAAACATAAAAGACTTCATAAATAATAGCATGGAACAATAAAAAATTATAGATACGTTGGAGACGTATCAAGCATCCCCAAGCTTAATTCCTGCTCGTCCTCGAGTAGGTAAATGATAAAGAAAGAATTTTTGATGTGGAATGCTAACCAATATAGTTTTTCAATGTAATTCTCTTAATTGTGGCATGAATGTTCATATCTGAAAGATTCAAGATAAAAGTCTATATTGACATAAGAAATAACAATACTTCAAGCAATACTAACAAAGCAATCGTGTCTTCTCAAAATACCATGGCTAAAGAAAGTTATCCCTACAAAATCATATAGTCTGGCTATGCTCCCTCTTCATCACACAAAATATTCATATCATGCACAACCCCGATTTCAGCCAAGCATTTGTTTTCATACTCTATTTTTTTCAAACCTTTCAACTTTCATGCAATACATGAGCATGAGCCATGGATATAGCACTATGGGTGGAATAGAGGTGGTTGTGGAGAAGACAAAAAGGAGGGAGATAGTCTCACATCGACTACGCGTATCAACGGGCTATGGAGATGCCCATCAACAAATATCAATGTGAGTGAGTAGGGATTGCCATGCAACGGATGCACTAGAGCTAAATATGAATGAAAGCTCAACAAAAGAAACTAGTGGGTGTGCATCCAACTTGCTTGCTCACGAAGACCTAGGGCATTTGAGGAAGCCCATTGTTGGAATATACAAGCCAAGTTATATAATGAAAACTCCCACTAGTATATGAAAGTGACTAATCATGAGACTCTCTACAATGAAGATCAATGAGCTACTTTGAAGCACAAGTGTGGAAAAAGATAGTAGCAATTGTCCCTTCTCTCTTTTCTCTCATTTTTTTCGAGGGGATTTTCTCTCTCTCTCTTTTTATTAACCCCTCTCTATTTTTTTGGGCCTTTTCTTTTTTTAGCCTTTCCTCACACGGGACAATGCTCTAATAATGATGATCATCACACTTTTTGTTACAACTCGAAATTACAACTCGATACTACAACAAGTATGACTCTACATGAATGCCTGCGGCGGTGTACCGACATAAGCAATGAATCAAGAGCGACATATATGAAAAACTAGATCGTCGAAGACGCGCGTTGCTGCGCCCGTCCAATTTGACAATATAGAAGAAGATATTTAAGATTTTTTATACAATAAGGAGACGATAGAAGCCACTGCCTCCATCCATTTGGACGATGGTATAAATATTTGGGTAGATCTATATACTTATATAGTAATATCTTATATGTGTAATAAGGAATATACACATCAGGCTCAATCCCACATTTGTTGCATTCATATGGTGGGCGTGAATTAAATCTGAAGAAATTCATTGGCAGAACACAAAATCATCATTTGGTACAAGTTTACATGTAGGTTTTGAAGTTAGAGCACTACATGCTCCTACTACTTCCAAGCAGCCTTTTATCATCCTTCAGTTGGCTACGGGAATCTTTACCAACTCCTGCATCAGGGATAGCCACAATACCTTGTCTGTTTGAAAATTGATCATGAACAAATTGATACCCAATTTTTCATTCAACAGTAAACAGAAGGAAATTATGATTCTTCTGTTAATCATTACTCATAAACACTGGGATTAGAAGTCTACAGGGTGAAGTGTCGGTTGGTTGGAAACATCATTCACTTACAAAACTGAAGACATAACATAAACAATATTTTTGTCAAAGTACGAAGCATGATGCTCCATAAAATAACTAAAACAACTAAACATCGGTACAATCATATATATATCAAACCAATGTGTGTTTCCAAGTGTCTTTCCAATACATCAAGATGATATTGTTAGGTGCACACGAAGTTAAACATAAGTGCACTGCTGAAGGAGAAAAATGATGCAAGATTTTCCATGTGATAGTTTTCTAACTGAAAAATACAATGGGAGACACATAACAAAACCAACAAGAGTCTTTAAAATGGGAAAGGAACACTCCCAAGTGGATATGCTCTCAAGGACACTGATATCCTAGCATCTATTTTCTGATCAAAGTAGCATTTTCCAAAAAATAAGCCAATTTATTCATATTGGAGTAATTACTAATAATAGATACACCACATTACAAGCAACTTGAAGGCAAGGATTTAGCTGTGATATTAGACTAAACCCTATTTTCAGAGTTGATACTTGATAGGTGAAGTCATTTTCTAGTGTCAAGTATTAGATTTAGGACAAAGGGCATACCTTCTAATGCGCTTTGTTGATTGAGTGTACTATAGCAGAAGACTGATTCTTGTAGGCATATTCACTTCCAATAAGAGATAAACCAGAAGTAGTTACATGGCAATTTAGTGAAGTGTGAATCCTCTGAACCATGAAAATAGGATACCTTCACTCTCCTCACCTGCAAATAACCAAAAATATTTCATGGAAAAATCTTAGTATAATAAAGATTAAATTGAAAAGAATAAAAAGACAGGAATAGAGATAAAAAACATTAGATAGAATTCCTTTACCATTTTAATTACAAACTTGATAATCAGCATCGTGCAACCATTAGATCACAAGTAAAAATTAACACATCCTATCAGAGGTGCGGGGACAGCGACAGAGGCTACGCTAGCTAGCAAGAACATCACAAGTATGTATATTTTTTGGAATGAGAGGATATGAGGAGTATTCAATTGGTTGGTGCAAGAATGAATCATACATGAGCTAAAAAGAAATACAGGAAAATCTACCCAAGCATGATGATGGAAATGTTGTGCTGCTGGAGTAGAGAGGATGAGAGAAGAGTGGCACATGAGGAAGCAAATATGCATGTGCCATGAATTATGCATGCACTTGGATGGGAGGCTAAACTCAGACACCTCACATAGGACTGAACTGAACCTACTCAAGGTTCAGGAAGGCGCTGGGCAGACGGTGGCCGGCTGCCTGGTTCCTAGGCCCCATAAGCAGTTGTTCTCCTTTTGGACCCAGGGAAAAGTACAACAGTTGCGGGTTCAGCACTAACATATTATGAATACATGATGATGTAATATATACTTGTAACTTAGTGAAAAGATAAAAACAACAGCAGTTCAGAGTCATACTTGCCCATGAACCTTAACTTATTTCTCTTGGCTTCTTGCTATGCTGCATTCTATTGAATCTTTGCATCCAAACTTTTTTTCTTGGCTTCTTGGTGTATTTCATATAGCTGTTATTAGTAGTAACAGAGATCAGAGATGTCAAGTTAATTTTACTGAATAGAACAACCCGAGAGAAGGGAAGTGTAGGAACTCATCTCATAGCTAGGAACAGCTGCACATCAGCTAGAAACATGACTGATTAAAGCAACAGCTTGTCGATATTTTCGTCATCATCAGAAGTCCACAAATGACAAATCGCAACAAAACAAGAATGACAAGGTTCTTATTTCTCTAACTTCTCTCATGAGTCATAAAAGAGAGACAGCCACAAGACATTTATTAAGTTACAGAGTACCACAAGACATGATAAAACACACACATTCATGAAACTTAAACACTTGATAAATGATAACTTCACATCACAATGCCATCACATGGCCTCCTGGATCACCAACCCTTTGATGCGACCATTTTCTCTTTGTATCATCAAAACCAACCTTCTCCCTCGATACAAAGTGCATTAATATCTCAAGGGTGAAGGTATAGACTGAAACCTTTTGAAACACAAGTCTTTGTATCATTAGCAGTCTATTTTGTAGCCAAGAAATTTGCGGCTTGGGCAAAACTTGTGCTCACTCGAGGAGGACTTCACTACCATAGTTAGGTAGACCTTTAATCATGTGTAGGAAAAGCAAGCAAACGACATGGGTAACTGTACCGAGTTTTATTTATCTTAGTAACCAAGCACATGTCCAAAACAATTGGGTAGAGCTTTAATTTGGAACTGAGCGATTGCATCTAACTAAATGTCTGTATCCCAAGGGAGTTCGCGGGGAAGGGTTTGCAACACAAACTAAGGTATAAGAGTTAATTGGAGTAGAACAAGATAATTGTATCTTGTAAGAACCCTACCAAACAATTCATTATGAAATCTCACCGTGACGGAAGGTGCGGACGCGGAGAGATCGTATATGTTGCAGCCGGAGGGTGTGGCGGTGTATATCTGGATTGGATTAGGCGCTTATCCTCGTCTCTTCCTAAGCAGATGCGTCAGACGGATTGAGGTGGGGGGTTGCGATGATTGGATCAGGCGCTTCTCCTCTTTCTTCGCACTCTCGAGCCGTTGATGGTATCGCTCCTCCTCCTCCACATCGCTTGCCGCCCTCGTCGCCACTAAACTGCTGCCCGTCATCTCAGCCACCATGATCCATGAGGATCGGATGCGTCTCCCGCGCGTCGGCTAGACGGATCCAGAGTTTCTCCCGCGCATCGGCGGGATGGATCACCCGCATCGAGCGCGGCTGGAGCCCCCGCCGCCGCCTCACCGATACACCTCCTGTTTGGAGCGTAGGTAACCAACGACTCCTCTGTGTGCCTCACATCGGCAGTTTTTTTAGCAACTCCTCGCAGCCGCAGATGGACATGACTCCTGCAAGCCCAGGAGGTGGAGTGGGCTGTCCGACAGCCCAGTTTACCACATGCCTTTATTTCGGCCTCCGGAGCAGGAGCATACAGGACAGCTGGGCCAGTGTGGGATAGATCACTTTTCCAACGAGATCTGATGGCCAGATACTCACAGATCATGAAAACGGACGACCGAAAACCCAAATCGCTGTGAGGCCTCGCTTTAGGTGCGGTTATACTGTCCTTAATTATGCATGGTGGCTTTGCCACAACTACGATGTCAACTTCATGATCATGCTTGGCACTATGACAATATGATGTGTGTCATATGGACGGAATGGTGGAAAGTTGCATGGCAATATATCTCGGAATGGCTATTGGAATGCCATGATAGGTAGGTATGGTGGCTGTTTTGAGGAACAATATGGTGGCTGCTTTGAGGAAGGATATGTAGTGGGTTTATGGTACTGGCGAAAGTTGCGCGGTACAAGAGAGGCTAGCAATGGTGGAAGGGTGAGAGTGCGTATAATCCATGGACTCAACATTAGTCATAAGAACTCATGTACTTATTGCAAAAATCTACGATTCATCAAAAACAAAGCAATCAACGCATGCTCCTAGGGGGGAGGTTGGTAGGAGTTTACCATCGCGCGCCCCGACCTCCACACAAAGGTTGGCACTCTACAAATACCTCATGCTCTAACTTCGTCACATAGCGGTTCACCATACGAGCATGATACGGGAATCACTAACCTTAACACAAGTATTTCTCAATTTCATAATAACTCCACTAGCATGACTTTAATATCACTATCCTCATGTCTATAAACAATTATCAAGCATCCAACATCTCTTTCTATTCAATGCACTTGATGTCATTTTTTTTACTACATTGACATTGGATGTTTATCATGTGAAGACTAGTTTCTTTAGCCTAAACACATGACCATGCTGTTTTAATAGACTCTTAAATAGATATAAGTGAAGCATGATTGTTCAACAATTTCTACAAAATATTACCACCATCGTGCTCTAAAAGATATAAGTGAAGCACTAGAGCAAAAACTATTCAACTCAAAAGATATAAGTGAAGCACATAGAGTGTTCTAATAATTTCTAAGCCATGTTTAATTCCCTCAAATAGGTGTGTCCAGCAAGGATAATTGTGAAAAACTAACAATCAAAGACTCAAATTATACAAGACGCTCCAAGCAAAACACATAGCATGTTGCGAATAAAAATATAGCTCCAAGTATAGTTACCGATGGATGAAGACAAAAGAGGGGATGCCTTCCCGGGGCATCCCCAAGCTTAGGCTTTTGATTATCTTGAATTTACTTGGGGTGCCATGGGCATCCCCAAGCTTAGGCCTTTGCTACTCCTTATTCCGTAGTCCATCAAAGCAATACTCAAAACTTGAAAACTTCACAACACAAAACTTAGAAAAAAATTCTCGTGAGCTCCGTTAGTAAGAGAAACCAAACCACTACTCAAAGGTACAGCAAGGAATTCATTCTTTGTTTATATTGGTGTTAAACCTACTGTACTACAAGTTCTCTATGGTTCATATCCTCCAATATTACTCATAGATGCATCGGAATAAGCAAACAACACACGAAAAACAGAATCTGTCAAAGACAGAACAGTCTGTAGTAATTTGCAGGGTTCGCCTACCTCTGGACTCCCAAAAATTCAAACTAAATTGGTAAATTTGCGCAATTTGTCTACCAATCATAAGAAAAATTAAACAACTAAAAAGCACTTTCCAGTAAAATCCCACGACTACTTTAGCGAGCGCTAACAATTCTGTTTTTCACAGCAAGATCATATAAACTTCACACAGGACTTACCAAAGGTTCTACTTGGCACAAACACTAAACAAAACATGAAACCACATCTAATCAGAGGCTAGATGCAATATTTATTGCCTAACAGCGACAAAAACAAAAAACATAAAATTGGGTTGCCTTCCAACAAGCGCTATCGTTTTACGCCCCTAGCTAGGCACGATACAAGATAGATCTAGGGATAGCCATAGTGGTACGATATGTCGCGAAAGCTCATCTCATATTCCCTACGATCAGCTGCAAGCTTCCTTTGTTGCAAGAAAAATTAATCAAAAGGGCTAAATTTAATGGGGCAAAAGTCCCCTACATCAATCTCGGGAGGAATTGGTTCATCCTTTGGCCCCTTGTAGTGGATGATCAACTCATCATTATAGGCATTCTTTTGGCAGAAGGCCATGAGCCTTCGTTCAAGGGAGAAGCCCAATCCATTAATTTGAATGGCAAAGTCATCATTTATCTCAGAAATTCTATCAATCAAGATCTCAACAGGAACCTTCTTTCTAAGGTTTTCATTAAAAGCAACATGATCAGGAGATCGCAAACGCATAAGGTCTTCTTGATTGAACAAGATAGCTTCTATAGGAGGTCGACCGGTATCTACTCCGTAATGAGCAAAGATTTCTCTGGCCTCTTTCATGATATATCAAAATTCATGAGCCAAGAAGATAGTAGCTGCACGCTTAACGGAAGAATGCTCAATATTGGAGAACTCCAAAAATACTCTCTGAATACAGGGATGCATATGGATTAATTGCCTTTCAATTTCTACTATGAGCATAGATACAGCATCCGCAAGGCTACTAGTTCTGCGAAGAATAGAGCCACCCATAGTGGGCAAAGCACCAGCACAAGTAAAGATGTCTTGAAGAATCCCTTTTCCAATAATATTACCACTACCAACCCGGAACTTCTTAACATGTAAAGTGGTAGCTTCATCCGGGGGGTCAACATGAACGTTGCCCTCGGCATTACTACCCTTCTCGATAAAATCGTCCCCCATCTCAGACATGAGGGCAAACAAGCAAGCAAGCAACACACGAGCAGACAAGAAGCAAGCAAACGATAAACACACGGCGGAAGAAGGGCGAATAAAACGGCAAGGGTGAAGTGGTAGAGAGGAAAACGAGAGGCAAATAAATGTAATGCGAAGGATAAGGGTTTGTGATAGGTACTTGGTATATGACTCTTGCATAAGCCTCCCCGGCAACGGCGCCAGAAATTCTTCTTGCTACCTCTTGAGCTTGAGTTGTATTCCCTCAAAGAGGAAAGGGAGATGCAGCACAGTAGTGTAAGTATTTCCCTCAGTTTTTGAGAACCAAGGTATCAATCCAGTAGGAGACCACACGCCAGTCCCTCGCACGTGCACAAATAAATAAGAACTTCGCAGCCAACGCGATAAGGGGTTGTCAATCCCTTTATGGTTACTTACGAGAGTGAGATCTGATAGAGATGATAATTATATTTTTGGTATTTTTAGTTTAATAAAACAGAAAATAAAAGCAAGAAAAGTAAAGTAGATGTAGATTGATATGTTGAGAATAGACCCGGGGGCCATAGTTTTCTCTAGTGGCTTCTCTCGTGATAGCGATATTCTACGGCGGGTAAACAAATTACTCTCGAGCAATTGATAGAAAAGCGAATAATTATGAGACTATCTAGGCATGATCATTGTATATAGGCATCACGTCCGAGACAAGTAGACCGAAACGATTCTGCATCTACTACTATTACTCCACACATCGACCGCTATCCAGCATGCATCTAGTGTATTGAGTTCATACGAACAGAGCAACGCCTTAAGCAAGATGACATGATGCAGAGGGATAAACTCAAGCAATATGATGAAAACCCCATCTTTTTATCCTCGATGGCAATAATACAATACGTGCCTTGCTGCCCCTACTGTCACTGGGAAAGGACAACACAAGATTGAACCCAAAGCCAAGCACTTCTCCCATTGCAAGAACTATAGATCTAGTAGGCCAAGCCAAACCAACAATTCGAAGAGACTTGCAAGGATATTATGAGCACACATAAAAAGTTCAGAGAAGAACCAAATATCTCTCATAGATAACCTTGATCATAAACTCACAATTCATCGGATCTTGACAAACAAACCGCAAAAAGAGATTACATCGAATAGATCTCCCCGAAGACCGAGGAGAACTTTTTATTGAGATCCAGAGAGAGAGAAGAAGCCATCTAGATACTAGCTATGGACCCGAAGGTCTGTGGTAAACTACTCACAACTCATGGTGAGGGCGATGATGATGATGACGATGGCCTCCGTGATGGATCCCCCTCCCGGAGTAGGCTCCAAGATGGGATCTCCACGGGAGCAGAAGCTACGGCGGTGGAATTAGGGTTTTCTCTCTGCGTATGGAGTTTCTGGGGTACGTAGGTAGATATAGGAAGAAGGAGGGCACCGGGGGCCATGTGGTCCAGCCTCGAGGCAGGGGGCGCGCCCTGGGAAGGGGGGCACGCTCCCCACCCTCGAGGGCTAGCCCTACGTCCCCTGACTTGGCCCCGAAGACTCCCGAGCGTGATTTCCTCCAAAAATATCTCCCGCGAAGGTTTCATTCCGTTTGGACTCCGTTTGATATTCCTTTTCTGCAAAACCCTGAAATAGGCAAAAAAAAACAACAATCTGGACTGGGCCTTTGGGTTAGTAGGTTAGTCCCAAAAATGATATAAAAGTGAATGATAAAGCCCATTAAACATCAAGGACTTCATAAATAATAGCATGGAACAATAAAAAATTATAGATACGTTGGAGACGTATCAAGCATCCCCAAGCTTAATTCCTGCTCGTCCTCGAGTAGGTAAATGATAAAGAAAGAATTTTTGATGTGGAATGCTAACCAATATAGTTTTTCAATGTAATTATCTTAATTGTGGCATGAATGTTCAGATCTGAAACATTCTAAACAAAAGTCTATGTTGACATAAGAAATAACAATACTTCAAGCAATACTAACAAAGCAATCATGTCTTCTCAAAATACTATGGCTAAAGAAAGTTATCCCTACAAAATCATATAGTGTTGGCTATGCTCCCTTATTATCACACTAAATATTTATATCATGCACAACCCCGATTTCAGCCAAGCATTTGTTTTCGTACTCTATCTTTTCAAACCTTTCAACTTTCATGCAATACATGAGCGTGAGCCATGGATATAGCACTATGGGTGGAATAGAGGTCGTTTTGGAGAAGACAAAAATGAGGGAGATAGTCTCACATCGACTAGGCATATCAACGGGCTATGGAGATGCCCATCAATAGATATCAATGCGAGTGAGTAGGGATTGCCATGCAACGGATGCACTAGAGCTAAATATGAATGAAAGCTCAACAAAATAAACTAGTGGGTGTGCATCCAACTTGCTTGCTCATGAAGACCTAGGGCATTTCAGGAAGCCCATCATTGGAATATACAAGCCAAGTTCTATAACGAAAATTCCCACTAGTATATGAAAGTGACTAAGCATGAGACTCTCTACAATGAAGAACATGGTGCTACTTTGAAGCACAAGTGTGGAAAGATATAGTAGCAATTGTCCCTTTTTATTTTATTTCCCCTCTTTTTTCTTTTTCTTTTCTTTTTCTTTTTTTGGGCCTTTTTTTACTTTGGCCTTTCTTTTTTTTTCTTTTTTTTTGCGGAGGGGCTTTATAGATTCATCCTTTCCTCCCATGGGACAATGCTCTAATAATGATGATCATCACACTTTCATTACAACTCGATACTACAACAACAAAGTAAGACTCTATATGAATGCTTCCGGCGGTGTACCGGTATGTGCAATGAAACAAGAGTGACATGTATGATAAGATTATTCATGGTGGCTTTGCCACAAATACAATGTCAACTACATGATCATGCATGGCAATATGACAATATGATGCGTGTCATATAAACGGAACGGTGGAAAGTTGCATGGCAATATATCTCGGAGTGGCTATGGAAATGCCATGATAGGTAGGTATGGTGGCTGTTTTGAGGAACAATATGGTGGCTGTTTTGAGGAAGGATATATAGTAGGTTTATGGCACCGGCGAAAGTTGCGCGGTACAAGAGAGACTAGCAATGGTAGAAGGGTGAGAGTGCGTATAATCCATGGACTCATCATTAGTCATAAGAACTCATATACTTATTGCAAAAATTTACGAGTCATCAAAACAAAGCAATCAACGCATGCTCCTAGGGGGGGGGTTGATAGGAGTTAACCATCGCGCGCCCCCGACCTCCACACAAAGGTTGACACTCTACAAATACCTCATGCTTTAACTTAGTCACACAACGGTTCACCATACGTGCATGATACGGGAATCACTAATCTTAACACAAGTATTTCTCAATTTCATAATCACTCCACTAGCATGACTCTAATATCACTATCCTCATGTCTCAAAACAATTATCAAGCATCCAACATCTCTTTCTATTCAATGCACTTGGTATGAATTTTTTTATTACATTGACATTGGATATTTATCATGTGAAGACTAGTTTTTTTAGCCTAAACACTTTACCATGCTGTTTTAATGGACTCTCAAAAAGATATAAGTGAAGCATGAGAGTTCAACAATTTCTACAAAATATTACCACCACCATGCTCTAAAAGATATAAGTGAAGCACTAGAGCAAAACTATTCAACTCAAAAGATATAAGTGAAGCACATAGAGTGTTCTAACAATTTCTAGGCCATATTTAACTCTCTCAAATAGGTGTGTCCAGCAAGGATGATTGTGACAAACTAACAAGCAAAGACTCAAATTATACAAGAAGCTCCAAGCAAAACATATAACATATTGCGAATAAAAATATAGCTCCAAGTATAGTTACCGATGGATGAAGACGAAAGAGGGGATGCCTTCCCAGGGCATCCCCAAGCTTAGGCTTTTTGATTATCTTGAATTTACTTGGGGTGCCATGGGCATCCCCAAGCTTAGGCCTTTGCTACTCCTTGTTCCATAGTCCATCAAAGCAATACTCAAAACTTGAAAACTTCACAACACAAAACTTAGACAAAAATTCTTGTGAGCTCCGTTAGTAGTTTAGCCCCAAAAATGATACAAAAGTGAATGATAAAGCCCATTAAACATCTAAGACTTCATAAATAATAGCATGGAACAACCAAAAATTATAGATACGTTGGAGACATATCAAGCATCCCCAAGCTTAATTCCTGCTCGTCCTCGAGTAGGTAAATGATAAAGAAAGAATTTTTGATGTGGAATGCTAACCAATATAGTTTTTCAATGTAATTCTCTTAATTGTGGCATGAATGTTCATATCTGAAAGATTCAAGATAAAAGTCTATATTGACATAAGAAATAACAATACTTCAAGCAATACTAACAAAGCAATCATGTCTTCTCAAAATACCATGGCTAAAGAAAGTCATCCCTGCAAAATCATATAGTCTGGCTATGCTCCCTCTTCATCACACAAAATATTCATACCATGCACAACCCCGATTTCAGCCAAGCATTTGTTTTCATACTCTATTTTTTTTCAAACCTTTCAACTTTCACGCAATACATGAGCGTGAGCCATGGATTTAGCACTATGGGTGGAATAGAGGTGGTTGTGGATAAGACAAAAAGGAGGGAGATAGTCTCACATCGACTAGGCGTATCAATGGGCTATGGAGATGCCCATCAACAGATATCAATGTGAGTGAGTAGGGATTGCCATGCAACGGATGCACTAGAGCTAAATATGAATGAAAGCTCAACAAAAGAAACCAGTGGGTGTGCATCCAACTTGCTTGCTCACAAAGACCTAGGGCATTTGAGGAAGCCCATCGTTGGAATATACAAGCCAAGTTCTATAACGAAAATTCCCACTAGTATATGAAAGTGACTAAGCATGAGACTCTCTACAATGAAGAACATGGTGCTACTTTGAAGCACAAGTGTGGAAAAAGATAGTAGCAATTGTCCCTTTTTATTTTATTTTCTTTTTCTTTTATTTTCTCTTTTTTGGGCCTTTCTCTTTTTTCTTTGGCCTTTCTCTTTTTTTCCCTATTTTTTGCGGAGGGGCTTTATAGATTCAGCCTTTCCTCCCATGGGACAATGCTCTATAAATGATGATCATCACACTTTCATTACAACACAAGATTACAACTCGATACTACAACAACAAAGTATGGCTCTATATGAATGCCTCCAGCAGTGTACCGGTATGTGCAATGAAACAAGAGTGACATGTATAAAAATTATGCATGGTGGCCTTGCCACAAATACTATGTCAAATACATGATCATGCAATGGCAATATGACAATATGAAGCGTGTCATATGAACGGAACGATGGAAAGTTTCATGGCAATATATTTCGGAATGGCTATGGAAATGCCATGATAGGTAGGTATGGTGGCTGTTTTGAGGAACAATATGGTAGCTGTTTTGAGGAAGGATATATAGTGGGTTTATGGCACCGGCGGAATTTGTGCGGTACAAGAGAGGCTAGCAATGGTGGAAGGGTGAGAGTGAGTATAATTCATGGACTCAACATTAGTCATAAGAACTCATATACTTATTGGAAAAATCTTCGAGTCATCAAAACAAAGAAATCAACGTATGCCCCTAGGGGGGGAGGTTGGTAGCAGTTAACCATCGCGCGCCCCGACCTCCACACAAAGGTTGACACTCTACAAATACCTCATGCTTTAACTTAGTCACACAACGGTTCACCATATGTGCATGCTACGGGAATCACCAACCTTAACACAAATATTTCTCAATTTCATAATTACTCCAGTAGCATGACTCTAATATCACTATCCTCATGTCTCAAAACTTTTATCAAGCATCCAACATCTCTTTCTACTCAATGCACTTGATGTGAATTTTTTTACTACATTGACATTAGATGTTTATCATGTGAAGACTAGTTCCTTTAGCCTAAACACTTTACCATGATTTTTTAATAGACTCTCAAATAGATATAAGTGAAGCATGAGAGTTCAACAATTTCTACAAAATATTACCACCACCGTGCTCTAAAAGATACAAGTGAAGCACTAGAGCAAAAACTATTCAACTCAAAGGATATAAGTCAAGCATATAGAGTGTTCTAACAATTTATAGGGCATATTTAACTCTCTCAAATAGGTGTGTCCAGCAAGTATGATTGTGGCAAACTAACAAGCAAAGACTCAAATTATACAAGACGCTCCAAGCAAAACACATAACATGTTGCGAATAAAAATATAGCTCCAAGTATAGTTACCGATGGATGAAGACGAAAGGGGGGATGCCTTCCCGGGGCATCCCCAAGCTTAGGCTTTTGATTATCTTGAATTTACTTGGGGTGCCATGGGCATCCCCAAGCTAAGGCCTTTGCTACTCCTTGTTCCATAGTCCATCAAAGCAATACTCAAAACTTGAAAACTTCACAACACAAAACTTAGACAAAAATTCTCGTGAGCTCCTTTAGTAAGAGAAAGCAAACCACCACTCAAAGGTACAGCAAGGAATTCATTCATTGTTTATATTGGTGTTAAACCTACTGTACTCCAAGTTCTCTATGGTTCATATCCTTCAATATTACTCATAGATGCATCGGAATAAGCAAACAACACACGAAAAACAGAATCTGTCAAAAACAGAACAGTCTGTAGTAATCTGCTGGGTTCGCCTACTTCTGGAACTCCAAAAAATTCAAACTAAATTGTTAAATTTGCGAAATTTTTCTACCAATCAGCAGCAAAAAGAATCAACTAAAAATCACGCTCCAGTAAAATCTGAAGACTAGTTTAGCGAGCGCTAATGATTTTATTTTTCACGGCAAGATCAAATAAACTTCACACAAGTCTTACCAAAGGTTCTACTTGGCACAACCACTAAACAAAACATGAAACCACATATATTCAGAGGCTAGATGCAATATTTATTCCCTAACAGCAACAAAAGCAAAAAAACATGAAATTGGGTTGCCTCCCAACAAGCGCTATCGTTTTACGCCCCTAGCTAGGCACGAAGATTTCAATGATGCTCACATGAAAGACAAGAATTGAAGCACAAAGAGAGCATCATAAAACATGTGACAAACACATCTAAGTCTAACATACTTCCTATGCATAGGCATATTATAGTAAAACAAATTACCAAGACAAGCAAGATCTAGCATATGCAAGGAAGGAGAAAGAAACAATAGCAATCTCAACATAACGAGAGGTAATTTAGTAACATGAAAATTTCTACAACCATATTTCCCTCTCTCATAATAATTGCGTGTAGGATCATGATCAAATTCAACAAAATAGCTATGACATAACATATTCTCAACACGATCCACATGCATGCAAAGTTGACACTCTTCCAAAATAGTGGGATCAACACTAACCAAATTCATGACCTCTCCAGGCCCACTCTTATCAATAATTTCATAAGATTGATCATACTTCAAATATGTGAGATCTAAAGTTGACACTTTTCCAAACCCACTTTCAATATTATTGCAAACATTATTATCAATATCATATTCATCATGGGGTTGAAATAAATTTTCAAGATCGTAGGAAGCATCACCCCAATCATGATCATTGCAACAAGTAGTGGACATAGCAATACTAGCATCCCCAAGCTTAGGGTTTTGCGTATCATTAGCACAATTGACATTAATAGAATTTATAATAACATCATTGCAATCATGCTTTTTACTCAAGGAGCTATCGTGAATCAATTTATGTTTTTCTTTCAATACTTCGTCACAATTTTCAGATTCACAAATTTCAAGAAAAACCCCATAAAGATAATCTAGTGCAGTCAACTCACTAGCAATAGGTTCCACATAATTGGATCTCTTAAAGAGATTCGAAAGTGGATGAGGATCCATACTTTATCAAGCGAAGATGCAAGCTAATTGAGGGCACATAGCACACAAGCAAACGAGAGGCAAGCGAACGGTAAACACACGACGAAAGAAGGGCGAATAAAACAGCAAGGGTGAAGTGGGGGAGAGTAAAACGAGAGGCAAATAAATGTAATGCGAAGGATAAGGGTTTGTGATAGGTACTTGGTATATGAATTTTGAGTAAGCCTCCCCGGCAACGGCGCCAGAAATTCTTCTTGCTACCTCTTGAGCTTGCGCTGTATTCCCTCGAAGAGGAAAGGGAGATGCAGCACAATAGCGTAAGTATTTCCCTTAGTTTTTGAGAACCAAGGTATCAATCCAGTAGGAGACCACGCGCCAGTCCCTTGCACCTGCACAAACAAATAAGAATTTCGCAGCCAACGCGATAAGGGGTTGTCAATCCCTTTACGGTCACTTACGAGAGTGAGATCTGATTGAGATGATAATTATATTTTTGGTATTTTTGGTATAGAAACAGAAAGTAAAGAAAGCAAATAAACAACGGAGACATAAACTGGCTAGTTGATGGGAATGTAATATGATAAAGATAGACCCGGGGGCCATAGTTTTCTCTAGTGGCTTCTCTCATGATAGCGGTATTCTACGTCGGGTAAACAAATTACTGTCGAGCAATTGATAGAAAAGCGAATAATTATGAGACTATCTAGGCATGATCATTGTATATAGGCATCACGTCCGAGACAAGTAGACCACAACGATTCTGCATCTACTACTATTACTCCACACATCGACCACTATCCAGCATGCATCTAGTGTATTGAGTTCATACGAACAGAGTAACACCTTAAGCAACATGACATGATGTAGAGGGATAAACTCAAGCAATATGATGAAAACCCCATCTTTTTATCCTCGATGGCAACAATACAATGCATGCCTTGCTGCCCCTACTGTCACTGGGAAAGGACACTGCAAGATTGAACCCAAAGCCAAGCACTTCTCCCATTGCAAGAACTATAGATCTAGTAGGCCAAACCAAACCAATAATTCGAAGAGACTTGCAAGGATATTATGAGCACACATAAAAAGTTCAAAGAAGAACCAAATATCTTTCATAGATAACCTTGATCATAAACTCACAATTCATCGGATCTCGACATACACACCGCAAAAAAAGATTACATCGAATAGATCTCCTCGAAGACCGGGGAGAACTTTGTATTAAGATCTAGAGAGAGAGAAGAAGCCATCTAGATACTAGCTATGGACCCGAAGGTCTGTGGTAAACTACTCACAACTCATGGTGAGGGCGATGATGATGATGATGAAGGCCTCCGTGATGGATCCCCCTCCCGGAACAGGCTCCAAGATGGGATCTCCACGGGAACAGAAGCTACGGTGGTGGAATTAGGGTTTTCTCTCTACGTATGGAGTTTCTGGGGGTACATAGGTATATATAGGAAGAAGGAGGGCACCGGGGGCCGTGTGGGCCAGCCTCGAGGCAGGGGGGCGCCCCCCACCCTCGAGGGCTGGCCCTATGTCCCTGACTTGGCCCCGAAGACTCCCGAGCGTGATTTCCTCCAAAAATATCTCTCGCGAAGGTTTCATTCCGTTTGGACTCCGTTTGATATTCCTTTTTCTGCAAAACCGTGAAATGGGCAAAAAAACAGCAATCTGGACTGGGCCTTTGGGTTAGTAGGTTAGTCCCAAAAATGATATAAAAGTGAATGATAAAGCCCATTAAACATCCAGGACTTCATAAATATAGCATGGAACAATAAAAAATTATAGATACGTTGGAGACGTATCAAAAGGACACCGCAAGATTGAACCCAAAGCCAAGCACTTCTCCCATTGCAAGAACTATAGATCTAGTAGGCCAAACCAAACCAATAATTCGAAGAGACTTACAAGGATATTATGAGCATACATAAAAAGTTCAGAGAAGAACCAAATATCTTTCATAGATAACCTTGATCATAAACTCACAATTCATCGGATCTCGACAGACACACCGCAAAAAGAGATTACATCGAATAGATCTCCTCGAAGACCGAGGAGAACTTTGTATTGAGATCCAGAGAGAGAGAAGAAGCCATCTAGATACTAGCTATGGACCCGAAGGTTTGTGGTAAACTAGTCACAACTCATGGTGAGGGCGATGATGATGATGATGAAGGCCTCCGCGATGGATCCCCCTCCCAGAACAGGCTCCAAGATGGGATCTCCACGGGAACAGAAGCTACGGTGGTGGAATTAGGGTTTTCTCTCTGCGTATGGAGTTTCTGGGGTACGTAGGTATATATAGGAAGAAGGAGGGCACCGGGGGCCACAGGGGCCAGCCTCGAGGCAGGGGGAGCGCCCTGGGAAGGGGGCGTGCCCCCACCCTCGAGGGCAGGCCCTCTGTCCCCTGACTTGCTCCTGACGTTTCTCAAGCGTGATTTTCTCCAAAAATATCTCTCGCGAAGGTTTCATTCCGTTTGGACTCCGTTTGATATTCCTTTTCTGCATGTAATGCCCAGGATGGGACTATACCTCCTACGTGTCGAGGCACGACTTAAAGGTATAAGCCCATTCTGGAATGATCTCAAGTTCGGTATCTTTGCGCATCTCATGTAAAAATAGGGATGAAAAAGAAAAGAGATAGTTGGCTTACACTCACCACGTCACACAATTCATTACATAGTCAAACATCATCCAAATAACATCACAACCCGACTACGGGTGAAGGTCCAAATGAAAGATACCAAACATACATAAAGCCACAGGTTCGAATCGCCCCTAGTAGAAACCACTACTGATCATCGGGATAGTGCACATAGTAACGGCTACGTTCCTCATCGTACTCCCAGTATAGCTCTGTGCCGTCACCTGAGGAGCTCACCATGGTACCTGCATCTGGTGTGGTGTAGAATCTATGAGCCATGAAGGACTCAGCAGTCCCGTTCCCGGGTAACAGAACTATCTAAGCCTTGGGTGTGGAACAAGGCTGAAGAAAGAATAAAAGGTTGCAGCAGCACTAGCACTAGCTTACGTAATAAGAGCGAGAAGAGAAGTGCCACGAGCGATAAAGTGATCACGAAGTGATCCTAACTAAGCACGTCAATCATAACCCCACCGTGTTCACTTCCCGAACCCCTTTCGGAAAATGACCGTCACGGTACTCACGCTGGTAGTGTGTTCTGAACATGGTGTCAAGTTTTCTACAACCGGATATTAACAAATTCCCATCTGCCACATAACCGTGGGCTCGGCTTTCGAAAGTTCAAAACCCTGCAGGGGTGTTCCAACTTGGCCCATTATAAGCCCACGATCCGCGGAGTCGCAACTCCAAGGTGGGAAGGCCCGAGTATCCTCGGAATCCCGTGCTCAAGATACTCCCACTAAGGTAAGACTAATCCAGCAAATCCTCCCGGCGTGCCGACACCCTGACAGTAGCCGCGCGTATCTAGTCTCAGGCCACGACCGGATAGGTCAGCCTACAGGTATATACCAATCCTCGAGTTTCCTCGTGGTGGCCCCGCAGTCTGCCCAGTTTGGACCAACACTCATGTGGAGCACTGGCCCGGGGGTTGTTAATTAAGAACTCGGGTTTGCAAAGCCCTATGCAAGTTTTAGTTATTAGGCAAATGGAGTACCAAAGTTGGGCATGCAAAGGAGGCAACAAAACGTTACAGAACTGGGACTTAGTGGAATTTTATACCTCCAAAAGTCAACGCAGGATGGATCCGTGCGGGATGGAGGGATCCGGGCTGCGGGGTGGTGTTTGGATGGAGGGAGTGGTGGATCTCGTCCCGATCTGAAAGTTTGCCGGAGTTGGGGAGGAAGACGACCGAAGATGAAGAAGATGACCGGAGACCGAGGAATTCCGGCGAGGAGATGGACGGAGGGAGGTGGTGCGGCGGCCGGAGGAGCCTGGAGGGTGGAGGCCGGCGGTGGTGATCGGAGGGGCCCGGCGGCGCATGGATCTCCAAGCCCGCGGCGGCGGCGGCTGTCACCCGCGGCGGTGGCGGCGCGCGCGCCCGTGGCGATGGCTGCGGCCCGCGCCCGCGGCGGCGGCCGAGAAGAGCGGCGGGGCGGCGCGAAGGGACTCCGGCGAGGAGTTCGTGGCGGCGCGTCGGCGGTCCGGCGAAGTCCGGCGAACACCGGCGAGCTCGCCGCGGTGGTCCGGCGGCGGCTCCGGCGGTCCGGCGAGGAGGCGCGGTGAGGTGGCGGTGGTTGGAGCTGGGTGAGGTGGCCGGGCGAATGAGAGGTCGCCATGTGGCAGCGGAGGTGACGTGGCGGCCTCCGATTGGACGGAGTGATGTGGCGGCGGGTCGGACATGTCCGGTGGCTGCGCGGACGTGTCCGGCGCGAGGGCGGGAGGAAAAATAGGGTTGCACCGGGATTTCGGGGATGTGGACTAATTTATAGATTCTGGGAGCTAGGAAACTCCAAATGAGGAGCGGTTTTCGGCCACGCGATCACAATTCAACGACCGAGATGATGGGAAGGGTTGTGCTGGGTTTGTGGGCTGTTGTGGAGGGGGTCTTGGGCCTCAAAGAGGAGGTACTTTTAGCCCACTAGGTTAATCGTTGGAGTACCAAACGAACTCCAAACGCGACGAAACTTGACAGGCGGCCTACACGTACCAAAACAACATCGCACGAAAAGTCTCATGCCATTCTGGAAACGTTACATGGCCAAACAGGAAAGAAGGACTCGGGGATGCCACGGGCACGTGTGAGAGCGTCGGAAATCGAAACGGACAACGGGAAGAGATGAGTGGGACCGGATGCAAAAGACAACACAAATGCAATGCAATGCACATGACAACTTGACATGGATGAATGCACACACGCACACGACAAAACGATGAAAACTCAAAAAGACGAAGAACCCGGAACGGAAATGATGAAGCCAAAGTTTATATATTTCCATATAGGGAAAGTGTTACATCCTGGGCATTACGAACTCTCCTCTACTACGAAAAGATCTCGTCTCGAGATCTAGGACTGGAAGAAGGAAGGGTACTCGAAACGAAGGTGATCTTCTCGTTCCCACGTAGCTTCTCGGTCGGTATGGTGTGACCACTTAACTTTCAAGAACTTGATTGACTTGTTGCGGGTCTTGCACTCGGTTTCTTCAAGAATAGAAACGGGATGCTCTCAGTAAGACAAGTCTTGTTGAAGATCAATCTCCTCAAACGGGATGGTGAGTTCAGGTGTCTTGAAGCACTTGCGAAGTTGAGACACGTGAAACACATCATGAACATTAGCGAAGTAGGAAGGGAGCTCAAGTTGATAGGCTAGATCGCCTCTTTTGCCAAGGATCTTGAAAGGGCCCACGTATCTAGGAGCAAGCTTTCCTTTGATACCGAATCATTGGGTGCCTTTCATAGGAGAAACACGGAGATAGACATGATCACCAATGTTGAAGGCCAAATCACGGTGCTTTCCGTCATAGTAGCTCTTTTGACGCGACTGAGCGGCCTTGAGATTCTCACATATGACTTTGCACATTTCGTCGGCTTCTGAGATCAAGTCATTGCCAAGAAGTTGACGTTCACCAGTCTCGGACCAGTTGAGAGGAGTACGGCACTTTCTGCCATAGAGGATTTCAAACGGAGCTTTGGCGGCACTTGCTTGGAAACTATTATTGTAAGAGAACTCATCAAACGGAAGGCAATCTTCCCACTTCATGCCAAAAGAGATGACACAAGCTCTGAGCATGTCTTCTAGAATCTGGTTCACTCTCTCGACTTGACCACTAGTCTGAGGGTGAAACGCAGCGCTGAAACGGATCTTAGTGCCCATGGCAGACTAAAATGAGTCCCAGAACTTGGATGTGAACAAACTTCCACGGTCTGAGGAGATAACTTGAGGAATGCCATGTAAGGACACAATTCTGGAAGTGTACAACTCTGCCAGTTGAGCTGCATTGATGGATTCTTTGACTGGAAGGAAGTGAGCTACTTTGGTAAGCTTGTCAATCACCACAAAGATAGAATCATTCCCTTTCTTGGACTTGGGAAACCCAGTGACGAAATCCATTTCAATGTGGTCGAATTTCCACTCGGGAATCGGAAGAGGTTGGAGAAGACCGGCTGGACATTGATGCTCTGCCTTCACTCTTCTGCAGACATCACATTCATTCACGAATTGGGCAATCTCCCTTTTCATGCGTGTCCACCAGTAAGATTGCTTGAGGTCTTGGCACATCTTAGAACTTCCAGGATGAATCGAAAGGAGGGAGTCATGTGCCTCGTTCATTATGAGCTTCCTGAGATCACCCTTGAGAACCACAAGTCTGTCCTCAAAGAACAAGGTATCTCTCTCATCAACGCGATAGCACTTGTATTTGGGAGTACCCTTTGGAATACCATGTTTCACTTTCTGCACCATAGCATCACTGAGTTGGGCCTCACGGATCTGATCTTCCAAGGTAGGAGCAACTTGAAGATTTGCAAGAAAGCCTTGCGGAACAACTTGGAGGTTGAGCTTCCTGAATGCTTCACAAAGCTCAGGCTGAAACGGCTTGATAAGGAGACTGTTGCAATATGCCTTTCTGCTCAAGGCATCTGCAATGACATTGGCCTTGCCAGGTGTGTATTCGATGCTTGGATCATACTCTTGGATCATCTCAACCCAACGAGTCTGGCGGAGGTTCAGGTTCGGCTGTGTGAAGATGTACTTCAAGCTCTTGTGATCGGTGAAGATGTCGACTTTTCTGCCCAACAGAAGGTGTCTCCACGTGATCAAAGCGTGTACCACAGCTGCTAGCTCGAGATCATGTGTGGGGCAGTTCTTCTCACTTGGCTTCAATTGACGAGAGGTGTATGCCACAATTTTCTTGTATTGCATTAGAACACCACCAAGTCCTTGAAGAGAAGCATCACAGAATACTTTGTAGGGCTTGGACTCATCTGGAGGGGTAAGAACTGGAGCAGAGATGAGCTTTTCTTTGAGAGTTTTGATTGCCACATCACAATCCGGAGACCAGTTGTACTTGACATTCTTCTGCAGCAAGTTGGAGAGAGGCTTGGCAATCTTGGAGAAGTTCTCAACGAACCTTCTGCAATAGCTAGCAAGACCAAGGAAGCTTCGGAGTTGCTTGACGTTCTGAGGAGGTTCCCAGTTGACAATCGCTTCAACTTTCTCGGGGTTAACAGCAATACCGTCAGCAGAGATGATATGGCCCAGATACAAGACCTTATCGAGCCAGAATTCGCACTTGGAGAACTTGGCATAGAACTTATGTTCACGGAGTCTGTCGAGAACCAGACGGAGGTGCTTTTTGTGATCCTCTTCATTCTTGGAGAATACCAAGATGTCATCCAGATACACGAGCACAAATTCGTTCGTGTAGGGGTTGAAAATGTAGTGCATCATTCTCGAGAAGGTAGGTGGAGCATTAGCGAGGCCAAAAGACATGACTGTATATTCATAGGAGTCGTAGCTTGTTCTGAATGCAGTCTTGTGGATATCTTCTTCACGAATACGAATTTGGTGGTAACCCATCCGGAGATCGAGCTTTGAGAACACTTTAGCTCCTTTGAGCTGCTCGAACAATTCATTGATGTTGGGGAACGGATACTTGTTCTTTATTGTCTTCTTGTTCAATGGCCGGTAATCAACGCAAAGGCGCTCCGTGCCATCCTTCTTCTTGACAAATAAGACACCACAACCCCAAGGAGACGTGCTAGGCCTGATTAGACCCATACGCTCTTGTTCATCAAGCTGTTTCTTCAACTCCTTCAACTCTTCAGGGGAGAGCTTGTACGGACGCCGGCATGCTGGCTCAGTACCAGGCTCGAGTTCAACGACGAATTCAACTTGACGATGTGGAGGCATGCCTGGAAGCTCTTCGGGGAAAACATCTTCGTATTCATTAACCACCGGAATTTGAGAGATGGCATTAATCTCGCCCTTGTCATTGAGAGAGAATAGCCTAATTGTGTTATCTCGAGAGGCGAAGATAATCACGTCTTCGTTAGGATGAGTAATCTTGACTTCCTTATTTGCACAGTCAATGTGAGCATCATGCTGAGAAAGCCAATCCATCCCAAGAATAATATCGATGTCGGAATTGCCGAGAACAACCGGAGAAGCCAGAAAGCGGTAATCACCCATGCGAATAGATACATTCGGAGCCCTCAAGTTGGAAGTCATGTGCTTGCCCGGAGAGATAATTTACAACTTCTTATCCAAAAATATCGAAATGAAATTATGCTTGGTGAAGAATGGTCCTGAAATGAAACTGAGAGATGCACTAGAATCAAACAATACTTTTGCAGGAATAGAGTTAATTGGAAGATTACCAATTATCACATCAGAAGAATTTTCTGCTTCAGCTGCACTCATCAGGTTCACTCTTGCATGCCTGGGATTGTGCTTGACAATAGCAGTACTGACAGGTGGAGGAGGCGGAAGGCGCCTTGGGTTGGTGCACTTGTTGGAATAATGATCCTTCAGACCACATTTGTAGCAAGTGACCTCAGAAAGTGGACGAGGAGGAGGAACACTTGGTCTTGGAGCTTGGTACTGCGACTTGGACTGATTGCCTTGGTTGTGTGGGTGGGAGAAACCACGGCCACCAGAATTCTTGTTGTTGTTGTTGGGAGCTCGGATCACTGGAGGAGGTGGAAGCCAAAACTTCTGTTGCTTTGCGACCACTTGAGAAGAAGAGGAGGAGTGAACAGCGTCTCTGATCCTCTTTTTGGAAGCTTCCATCTTGAGCTGGGCTGCCTCTTGCTTAAGTGCCATGTTATAGAATTGATCAAACTTAGCAGGCTCGAACAAGGTGAGAGCTAGTTTGAGTTCATCCTTCAGACCACCTCGGAACTGATAGATCTTGCTCTTGGCATCTGGGATGTCTTGCTTGGCATAGCCGGCAAGGTTCTGGAACTTGACATTATATTGGTAGACAGACATTGAGCCTTGCTTCAGGTTGCGGAATTGCTCACGCATACCCTCGATGACACTTGTTGGAATGTGGTGAGAACGAAAGTCCTTGCAGAAGTCATCCCAGGAGATTACACGCCCTGCTCTGGAGTCTTTATACTGCTGCCACCAATCAGCTGCTTGGTCCTTGAGTTGGAAGGCTGCAAACTTCACATAGTCCTCGGGCCTGACGTTACTGCACTCGAAATGCTTCTTGATATCTGTTATCCAGTCTTCAGCATCTAGAGGGTCCACGCAGTAACTGAATGCCTTTGGTTGATTTGCCAGGAACTGGTTGAGCGTAGCAAAGTGCGGTTGGTTGAACAAATTACATTGGTTCCCATGAGCACCCTGATTTGCTAGATTTGCTTGAATGTTCTGCATCATTTGCATAAGCATCTGGGTGTTCTGGTTCGTAGCTTGCATAATTGCTCTCCAGGCCTCAGATGGAGGAGGAGGGGAAGGAGGACGATCAGGAACCTCTTCACCCTCTGGGTTAGCGTCGGGAACCTTTTTAGGAGCCATCCTGAATGAGATGACAACTATTAGCCATTGATTGAAAGAATATATAAGCTGAATCAACGTCTAGAAATTGCAACATAGTCTTCACAAGAATCATTCGAACAAGAGGAACGAATGAAATTCACAGTTTAATGATAACAACCATCTTCACGAGAAGCCACTTGGGAGACAAAAGGTAAATAAAACAACAAGGTGCAGATAGAACAAATACAAGATAGAAGCTTCTTTCGACATATTCGTGCTGAAAGCTTATGGAACATGTTACGAAAGGGTTTTGCGATCCCCGGATCAGCATAGCCAAGGACCCTTTAAGATGCAACTCCCGATCGGAACAACGGCCATAAAACCACTTCACTCAATGTAGAACCCCGAACTCCATATCATGCATTCGTTGGAAGAATGCCTATGAGCTACTAGATGAACCCACCTATTAATTTCCGAAAGTTTCCATTTATGCAATCAGGTGTTGGGGATACAGGGGAAGCATCGCGCACTCAACTCTAATCCTACATCCAGCTGTATCCATCCTTCAACACATAACCAGTTATTTCCGAAAACCGTCTACCTCGGACCTTCGAAACGCATCTACTATACAAGCTATGGCAATACTCCCGAACTACCTCCCCAGTACTGGGTGATGTCGGGGTTATCTTGCCACTAACCGCATAGGAGAGTTTTCGATGTCGGCCGTCTTAAGTATTCTAGAACTGATGCGATATATTTGTGACAACAACACCTCGGAGCTCAACTTCCCGGGACACTGCCACAACCCCAAAATGATAGGAGGCATCGAGAACAATGTTCTCGTCACAAAGACATCGGAACAATCCAAACAATACTCGCGAGATTCCTAAAAAAATATGGTGAAATTTTGAGAGTAGAAGAGGCAAGAGTAATCGTCAGGAGTCCTCACAAGAGTGAAAAGAGATGAGGAGCAAAAGAATTCCTACTCTCCGATATATATATAGGACTCAAAACATTTTAAGTGTGTGCCTAGACTCAACCGTCAACGATTCGATCAATCAGTGAGGGCTTCTAGGTTGGAGAAGGCTCTAAATACCAACTTGTAATGCCCAGGATGGGACTATACCTCCTACGTGTCGAGGCACGACTTAAAGGTATAAGCCCATTCTGGAATGATCACAAGTTCGGTATCTTTGCACATCTCATGTAAAAATAGGGATGAAAAAGAAAAGAGATAGTTGTCTTACACTCGCTACGTCACACAATTCATTACATAGTCAAACATCATCCAAATAACATCACAACCCGACTACGGGTGAAGGTCCAAATGAAAGATACCAAACATACATAAAGCCACAGGTTCAAATCGCCCCTCGTAGAAACCACTACTGATCATCGGGATAGTGCACATAGTAACGGCTACATTCCTCATCGTACTCCCAGTATAGCTCTGTGCCGTCACCTGAGTAGCTCACCATGGTACCTGCATCTGGTGTGGTGTAGAGTCTATGAGCCACGGAGGACTCAGCAGTCCCGTTCCCAGGTAACAGAACTATCTAAGCCTTGGGTGTGGAACAAGGCTGAAGAAAGAATAAAAGGTTGCAGCAGCACTAGCACTAGCTTACGTAATAAGAGCAAGAAGAGAAGTGCCACGAGCGATAAAGTGATCACGAAGTGATCCTAACTAAGTACGTCAATCATAACCCCATCGTGTTCACTTCCCGAACCCCTTTCGGATAATGACCGTCACGGTACTCACGCTGGTAGTGTGTTCTGAACATGGTGTCAAGTTTTCTACAACTGGATATTAACAAATTCCCATCTGCCACATAACCGTGGGCACGACTTTCGAAAGTTCAAAACCCTGCAGGGGTGTTCCAACTTGGCCCATTACAAGCCCACGATCCGCAGAGTCGCAACTCCAAGGTGGGAAGGCCCGAGTATCCTCGGAATCCCGTCCTCAAGATACTCCGACTAAGGTAAGACTAATCCAGCAAATCCTCCCGGCGTGCCGACACCCTGACAGTAGCCGCACGTATCTAGTCTCAGGCCACGACCGGATAGGTCAGCCTACAGGTATATACCAATCCTCGAGTTTCCTCATGGTGGCCCCGCAGTCTGCCCAGTTTGGACCAACACTCATGTGAAGCACTGGCCCGGGCGTTGTTAATTAAGAACTCGGGTTTGCAAAGCCCTATGCAAGTTTTAGTTATTCGGCAAATGGAGTACCAAAGTTGGGCATGCAAAGGAGGCAACAACGTTACAGAACTGGGACTTAGTGGAATTTTATACCTCCAAAAGTCAACGCGGGATGGATCCGTGCGGGATGGAGGGATCCGGGCTGCGGGGCGGTGTTTGGATGGAGGGAGTGGTGGATCTCGTCCCGATCTGAAAGTTCACCGGAGTTGGCGAGGAAGACGACCGGAGATGAAGAAGATGACCGGAGACCGAGGAATTCCGACGAGGAGAAGGACGGAGGGAGGTTGGGCGGCGGCCGGAGGGGCCCGGAGGGTGGAGGCCGGCGGAGGCGTCCGGAGGGGCCCGGCGGCGCGCGGATCTCCAAGCCCGCGGCGACGGCGGCGCGCGCGCCCGTGGCCACGGCGGCGGCCGGGAAGAGCGGCGGGGCGGCGTGAAGGGACTCCGGCGAGGAGTTCGTGGCGGCGCGTCGGTGTTCCGGCGAAGTCCAGCGAACTCCGGCGAGCTCGCCGCGGTGGTCCGGCGGCGGCTCCGGCGGTCCGGCGAGGAGGCGCGGTGAGGTGGCGGTGGTTGGAGCTGGGTGAGGTGGCCGGGTGAATGAGAGGTCGCCACGTGGCGGCGGAGGTGACGTGGCGGCCTCCGATTGGACGGAGTGATGTGGCGGCGGGTCGGACGTGTCCGGCGGCTGCGCGGACGTGTCCGGCGCGCGGAGCGGGAGGAAAAATAGTGTTGCACCGGGATTTCGGGGATGTTGACTAATTTATAGATTCTGTGAGCTAGGAAACTCCAAATGAGGAGCGGTCTTCGGCCACGCGATCACAATTCAACGATCGAGATGATGGGAAGGGTTGTGCTGGGTTTGTGGGTTGTTGTGGAGGGGGTATTGGGCCTCAAAGAGGAGGTACTTTTAGCCCACTAGGTTAACCGTTGGAGTACCAAACGAACTCCAAACGCGACGAAACTTGACAGGCGGCCTACACGTACCAAAACAACATCGCACGAAAAGTCTCACGCCATTCCAGAAACGTTACACGGCCAAACACGAAAGAAGGACTCGGGGATGCCACGGGCACGTGTGAGAGCGTCGGAACTCGAAACGGACAACAGGAAGAGACGAGTGGGACCGGATGCAAAAGACAACACAAATGCAACGCAATGCACATGACAACTTGACATGGATGAATGCACACACGCACACGACAAAACGACGAAAACCCGAAAAGACGAAGAACCCGGAACGGAAATGATGAAGCCAAAGTTTATATATTGCCATATAGGGAAAGTGTTACATCCGGAGCATTACACTACAAAACCCTGAAATAGGCAAAAAACATCAATCTGGACTGGGCCTTTGGGTTAGTAGGTTAGTCCCAAAAATGATATAAAAGTGAATGATAAAGCCCATTAAACATCCAAGACTTCATAAATAATAGCATGGAACAATCAAAAATTATAGATACGTTGGAGACGTATCAGCCCCCCTCCTTCTTCTTCTTCCTTGACCTTCTCCCTAGCTGGGAGAAGGGTTTCCCCTCTGGTCCATGGTCTTCATGGCGTGGGAGGGGAGAGAGCCCCTCCGAGATTGGATATGTCTCTCCGTCTCTCTCTGTTTCTGCGTTCCCTAATTCTGTCCGTTCACCGTTTCTTATATTACCGAAGATCCGAAACTCTGATTAGGCTGATTTTTTGACATGATTTTTATCCGGATATTAGCTTTCTTGCGCCGAAAGAAGGGTATCAACCACCTTACGGTGTGGCCACGAGGGCCCAGGGCGCGCCTGCCCCTGGTGGGCGCACCCCCCTGCCTTGTGGCCCACTCGAGCATCGTCTCATGTTGGTTCCACTTCCCAAAATTCACATATATTCCAAAAAAAATCTCTGTCTGTTTTTATTCCGTTTGGACTCCGTTTAATATGGATATTCTGTGAAACAAAAAACATGCAACAAATAGGAACTGGCACTAGGCACTGGATCAATATGTTAGTCCCAAAAAATAGTATAAAAAGTTGCCAAAAGTATATGAAAGTTGTAGAATATTGGCATGGAACAATCAAAAATTATAGATACGACGGAGACGTATGAACATCCCCAAGCTTAATTCCTGCTCGTCCTCGAGTAGGTAAATGATAAAAAAGATAATTTTTGATGTGGAATGCTACCTAGCATAATCTTGATCATGTAATCTAATCATGGCATGCATATTAAGACATGAGTGATTCAAAGCAATAGTCTATCATTTGACATTAGGACAATAATACTTCAAGCATACTAATGAAGCAATCATGTCTCTTCAAAATTGTTCGCGAACGTAGTATTTTAAAATTTTCCTACGATCATGCAAGATCTATCTACCAGATGGATAGCAACGAGAGGGGAGAGTGTGTCTACGAACCCTCGTAGACCGAAAGCGGAAGCGTCAAGTGACGCGGTTGATGTAGTCAAACTTCTTCGCGATTCAATCGATCAAGCACCGAACGTACGGCACCTCCGTGTTCAGCACACATTCATCTTGATGACGTCCCCGAGCTCTTGATCCAGTTGAGCTTCACGGGAGAGTTTCATCAGCACGACGGCGTGGTGACGGATATGATGAAGTTACCGGCGCGGGGCTTCGCCTAAGCACTCCAACGGTATGACCGAGGTGTGTTTCTGTGGAGGGGGGCACCGCACACGGCTGGAGAGATCAACTTGTGTGTTCTATGGTGCCCCCTTGACCCCGTATATAAAGGAGCAAGGGGGAGGCCGGCCAGCCCCTATGGCGCGCCTAGGAGGAGCAATCCTACTAGGAATAGGATTGCAATCCTATTCCTAGTAAGAATCACCAAGAGGGAGAAGGGGGGAAGGAAGGAGGGGGAGAGGGAGAAGGAAAGGGGCACCGGCCCCCCTCCTTCCTTGTCCAATTCGGACCAAGGGGTGGGGGGCTCGCGGCCCAGCCCTGGCCTTCCTTCTCTCTTTCTCCTATGGCCCATTAAGGCACATAGCTTCCCGAGGGGGTTCCGGTAACCCCCCGGCACTCCGCTTAATTCCCAAACTTTACGGAATGCTTCCGGTGTCCGAATATAGTTGTCCAATATATCAATCTTTACGTCTCGGACATTCCGAGACTCCTCGCCATTTCCGTGATCTTATCCGGGACTCCGAACTACCTTCGGTACATCAAAACTCATAAACTCAAAATATCGATCGTCATCAAACGTTAAGCGTGCGGACCCTACGGTTCGAGAACTATGTAGACATGACCGAGACTCATCTCCGGTCAATAACCAATAGCGGAACCCGGATGCTCATATTGGCTCCTACATATTCTACGAAGATCTTTATCGGTCAAACCGCATAACAACATACGTTGTTCCCTTTGTCATCGGTATGTTACTTGCCCGAGATTCGATCGTCGGTATCCCAATACCTAGTTCAATCTCGTTACCGGCAAGTCTCTTTACTTGTTCTGTAATACATCATCTCGTGACTAACTCATTAGTCATTTGCTTGCAAGGCTTATTATGATGTGTATTACCGAGAGGGCCCAGAGAAACCTCTCCGACACTCGGAGTGACAAATCCTATTCTTGATCGATGCCAACACCATGATGTCAGGACCCCGATCATAAGTCACACAGGTCTAGCCTGTAACACATCATATCACTTCGCGGCCTCACACACGGTATCCCCACGGGTGCCACCTTACCTGGCCCGGGACCGTTTGCGCATTTTGGCACACGTATATGATAGTGTCGCTAGCATCCATATGACAGAGAACCCGGGCCGACATGACTAGTTATAAACCAAAAGTGGCACTAAATTACAGAGACTTGCATACATGACCCAACAACGAACGTGTCGGTCATCAACGTATGAACCCAAGTCATAGCAAGCTACAAGGACTTAAAGGAACAACGCGTGACATTTCCCCTAAGGGACAGACACAGGAACGAAGAAGGACACATGCCGGCCAGCCTAAGTGTTCCGGAGCAGTAGCAAGCTACCAAGGCTCAGTGGAAGCACTAAGAGACATTTCCCTGTAAGATAGGCTACCAAAGGTAAACAACTAGGTGTCGGATCCCACACATAGCAATACACATTACACGTACGCATAACATGCAAGTATGTGTTGTACAACATGGCATCACAACATAACTCAACAACTCATATAGATAAAGGCCCAGAAGAGCCATCATAGCATTTATTACAAACAGGGGTCACATGACCCAACATACAAAGCATACAGGCAACGGAAGCATAACATGTCTGAGTACAGACAACTACAAATGAAAAAGGCTGAGAAGCCTGGCTATCTACAAGACCCTCCCAAGGGTACAAGATCGTAGCTGAGGTAACAAGCTAAACGTCGAAGTCCACGCGAAACCACTAGTGAGACTGAAGTCTCTCTGCAAAAACATAAATTAATCAAACGTGAGTACAAAGGTACTCAGCAAGACTTACATCAGAACTAGCTACATATGCATCAGTATCAACAAAGGGGTGGTGGAGTTTGACTGCAGCAAGCCAGCTTTGACCCGGTGGCTATCCTGTACTACAACTGCAAGTAACTCTTTTGAGGTGGCGCACACGAGTCCACATATTCACCAACCAATACACCACTATGGATCCGCTCCTGTCTCCCTACGAGAAGGCCATCCATAGCACTCACGCTTATCTTGTGCGTTTTAGAGTATCCACTTTCACTTGTCTATGAACTGTAATAGGCAACCCAGCAGTCCATTTCCGCGGACACGGCTATTCGAATAGATCATATATAAAACCCTGCAGGGGTGTACTTCTTCACACACGCTCTCACCACTTACCGCCGTTTACACGACATGTACTCGGCAACCTTCAAGCGGAGGCCCAGCGAGGGTGTCGGCCACGACCTGACTAACCACACAAGTCTCTAGTCCAGGTTTATCGCCTATTTGGGTTCCATCCGTGGGGAGATCCGGCCGGGGTGTCGCTCACGGCCCCAAACGATGTGTACAGGGTTCCCGCATCACCAAACGGGCGATCGGTACACCGTGCCATGTAACTGCCGCGTCACAGCCCACCCTGAGGGTCAGCGCTGCGCATGACCTCCAGTAAACTACAAACACCAGAAACTAGTTGCAACTCCTGGACAGAGGACAAGGGCAGTTAATAAGTCCAGAGGGTCCATTGGTTTCGGGCCCAATGCATGGTAGTAACTGGTCATGGATCAACCAACACAGAACTCAGTTCCTGAGGACGGCTGCAATGAGACAACCCACCATGTACTCCAACATGGCCTCTCATCGCTACCTTTACCGAATCGTGTTCACACACTTAGCTCACACACATTAGGACATGTTCATCACCATTCCAATTCATCCCCGATGAATCAGACCTGACACAACTCTAAGCAATAGCAGGCATAACCAGAAAGCATGAATGAGTAGGCACAACATGGCTCAAACAACTCCTACTCATACTAGTGGGTTTCAACTATTTACTGTGGCAATGACAGGTCATGCAATGGAAAGGGGTTCAACTACCGTAGCAGGTAACAGTTGAAGCGTTGTTGTCCTAATGCTTTAAAAGGGAGCAAGAGCGAGAGAGTGGGATTGTATCGGAATGCTCAATGGGATTTTGCTTGCCTGGCACTTCTGAAGATAACATTGGGTCTTCATCGGTGTCATCGATCACATCGTCGGAACACGTCTACTGAAAGGGAACAACACCGGCAACAGAGAAGAAACACAATCAATGCAATGCACAATATGATGCATGATCATGACATGGCATTATGTTGTGATTTAAGCTAATGCAACTAGCAACAAGTTAAATGAAGTTGGTTTGAATCCAAGATTCAAATTCAAACTCCATATGTGGATATTCAAATGCCATTTATAAGATTTGGCCTAAACAGCAGCTATAAGTTGTTCTAACATGCATGAAAATGCCATAAACAGATTCCTTGGATTTTTCTGATCATTTTTCATATATAAATTATTTTCATTGGAGTTATAGATTATTTTCTGTGATTTTTATAAGTTTTGGCTATTTTCTGAAATAAATAAATCATTTCTAATTTATTTAAAATTCCAGAAAACACTTATTGCGTCAGCACTAGGTCATGCTGACATCAGCAAGTCAACATGGGCTGGTCCGGTCAAACCTGACCTGTGGGTCCCACATGTCAGTGTGACAGTGCTGCCTGAGTCACAGACAGGTGGGCCCAGTCAACAACCACGTCAGCTAAGTCAATGCTGACTTGTGGGTCCCACTTGGTTAAGAACTAAACTAAACGGAAAATTAGATTAAACTAAACGGGCATGGGGCCCACATGGCAGTGTCACTAGGGCTAACGAATTAGGTGATTAGCACTCAACCTAATAACCTAAACTAATTAAACAAGGGTCGGCCCCACAAGTCAGTGACTCAGGGGGAGTCAAACCCCTAGTCAGGCGGGTCAACTGGCCGGCGGCTCGCCGCCGGCGAGTGCCGAGACGGCGGGGCGCGTCGGAAAACGCCCACAGGCGACCAAATCGAAGGCCGAGGCCATCTACGGAACGAGGAGACTCGTCCGCGTCGAATGGTGCAAGCGGGAGGAGCTGGGGTGGAGCGGGCTCTCCGGAGTTGAGCTCGTGGCGGTGGCCGGCGATAGGGCGTCGGTGAAAACGATGCTACAGCGCACAATGGAGGCAACTGGTGGCCGAAATCGATGCGCGGGGGTGCACTGAGTGCAGTGTTGAGCTCGGACACGAGCGACGGGGCTTAGAACGACGGCGGCGACATCACCGGCGGCGTGGAGTTCACGGGTGCGGCGGCTACCGTGGCTAGAGATGTAGACGAGCTCGGGGAGTAGGGGAAAGTGACGGCAGAGCTCAATGGGGGGTCGGAGAGCAGTTGAGTGGGCTCGGGGAGGCACCGGGTTCGGCGAATCGGCGGCGAGGATCGCTGGCAGCTGACGAGGGGAACGGCGATGCAGACGGCCTCCAGGGGCGTCTGGTGCCGCGTGCCTCGGCGGAGAGGTCTAGGGCGACGAGGCGGAGCTCTTGAGCCAGTCAGGGAGGCGAGGGGGAGGCGGTGGCCGTGGCAACGACGAGCGGCGGCGATGGTGGCGTTCGGCCGCGCGCGTGAGAGAGGGAAGGAGAAGAGGGAGAGGTCAAGCGAGAGAGGGGAGAGAAACAGGGCGGCCAGGGCGTCGCGCTGGCGAGGTGAGAGGGGCCGGGGCCTTGCCACCGCGAAGCAGGAGGTGGCCGCGGCTCGGCTGTGCGCGCGCCACGCGCAGAGCCAGTAGGCGCGAGGAAGACGACGCGCGAGGGGGTGGGCTGGGCCTGGCAGGCCGGCTGTCTGCAGGCTTCTAGTGGGCTGCACAGTAGGTAGGTCCAGGTAAATTTCTCTTCCTTCTCTTTCTATTTAGTTTCTGTTTTTCTATTTTGTTATTTTGTTTTGGGCTTTATTAAAAATACTTAGGCACATTCAAAAATCATGAAACCAAGCATGGCTACTATTTAGGATAAATCCAACAGTAAACATTTTAGTTTATGATTATTTGAGCATTTAAAATAATATATAAAATTTAAATGCCCAAATACAAATACTTAAGAATTAATTCAAAAATCCAAATTGGTCCTAGAAATATGTGCAACAATTTTGGCAGAGGTTTTTAATCAATCCAAAAATGATGAACTTTTCCAAAGGGCATTTTGGGTTCATTGAAAAAGATTTTAGTTTGACCCTAGTTGAATTCATTTAGTGCTAGGGTTTGAACATCCCCATTTCCAGTTCTGAGAAAATTAAACATGATGCACAGACAAGTGCTATCCTAGGGCAAGGTAAAGCTAGGGATGTGACAACTCACCCCCACTAAACAAGAATCTCGTCCCGAGATTCAAGCGTAGGGTAAGAAATCAGAGGGAACACTAACTAACACAATCTTCATGATCCAAGTGTCCTTCAAAGAATGTTGATTGCTTGCATCATGTTGATCTTGACATCCTTGCTTTCGAGATCGTTGTCCAACACGGTGACGACGAAAGAAACTCTACAAAATTTGATCTTCTGAAAGATCGAGCAACTCAAAATCAACTCATGCACTGAGACGTTGAAACATCTCTTGAGCTGAGACACGGGACACACATCCAAAGGGATGGAGTGAAACAAATGATGAAGGTTCACCTAGTGGCAATAATTCCACACCTAAGAAGAGGGTGATCGAGGTCACCAGATGGGGCACTTTAGGAAAAGTGACTCGTAGAATTATCCCCTTAAGTGGCGAAAAGAATTACTTTTGATATAGAGATCATAGAGATTTCCTATACCCGCCTAAGGCAAACACAATCGATCGTTTGACAGATTCCAAAGGAATGAAATTCTCGGGCCAGAATGGATGATGTGGACTACCTTGTTGAAGACAACACAAGGGATGATTTTGCTTATCATCGAAAATGGATGGGACCCATGGTAGGACCACTTTTAAAGATAATCCCGAACAACAGTGGCTGAGAAAGGCAACCCATGGAAAATTGGCACACTGGCGGTGCAAGCTGGGAACAAAATGCAAATGTTGGGAATGATTCTGGTAACTAGGGTGAATCCCAACAGTAGAGAGTGAATCTACTCTTTCAGAGGTTATAGTATAACCAAGAACACTAGGAGCAATCCCGGTTAGTGCCAGTGATAACACCTAGCGCTTGTGCGTGCTCTCAAGAACTTGAGTATTCCCATATTCATCAAGGTTTTACCAATATCCATGTTAAGGATCCTGGCAACACCACATACTACCATGATGAATAGCGATGGACAATGCAGATGCAAAGGAAGATAACACTTCTCAGATTTCACCTTAGCGGAGTCAAGGGCAAAATCTGGATGATCGACCGAGAGACATTTAGCACTCCGCTTCTAATGTTCTCCTTGGTGTACTAGGTACCACGGTCAATGCTTAAAAGCATCAACATGGCCATCAAGTAAAGGTCGAACTTCGGGAGCACAAAAAGTCCATAAGGAACAACTAGGGAGTAATTCCTACGAAGTCCTTATGGGGAGGTGGCCAACTTCTTCAATCAAGATACTACAACAATAGGTCTTCCCGCTGGGTGTGTTGGCCACAACATCCACTTTACCGGTTATCGAGAGACCAATATTATAGTTCTTGGAAAATGCTCCAACCATCATATCTGCCTGAGATTCACTTCTGGTTGGTGTCAGGATATTCCAGACTCATCGAGTCTAGAAAGAAAAACAAAAGTTTGCAACACGAATCGACGAGACGATGTTGCGAGATTCTCGGGAATGAACTACGATAGTAAGCTCCAAAACATGAGCTGGTTCTGCTACAAACATGTGAACACGTTGTCCAAGACAAGCATGACCACCTAGTAGTCTTATGATAAAACACTATCGAGTTCTGGTTGGGAACCATCGTCTAGGATATCGAAGTCCTTACATAAGTCATATGATTAGCTCTTATGATGGAACTTCTTCTCCTTGAACAAATCAATCAGTGGCTTGGTGTGCTAGGGATACATACAGAATGAAGATGATCAGTCTATCAGACTGTAGAATACTTCGCACGTATGCATGACTGACTTGGGATGACTCCAGAGGAAGTAAAACAAGCTTTCCCAAATTCACGGCGGCAACTTACATCAAGTACTCGTGGATTAGGGGGAAGCCACTTCTTACATCAAGACATCTACTTTATGAGCTAACACAAAGATGATGCTTACAAAAGTTTCCAATGTTGGCTTTAATGTTCAACATGAGTCATGGAAAGGATAAACATGTCGCCGGTGGACTCGACAACAATTCATCGAGGCTTCCATAAAAATGGAATTCCATAACTATGTGAACAAGGTGATAGCATTGGTCAGACCAATAGATGTAACAGTGTATGCTCGAGGGATCAACCACGAGTAAGACAACATTACGAATACCATTGGTTCTGATTTGATTTGAGGATAGCCCACACTCAAATCAAAGTTTTGGACAAGACAATAGATCCAATAAACGATCACAAGGATCAACCGATCAAGATATCATCTTTCTTCAACACACGCACACAAAAGATATCCCTTAGAAGGAACTAAGTCAGGCAAGCTTTTATCTTCCAACTCTCCAAGTTGTTGTTTAGCTTAACCAACTGGTCCAGGGTATCCAACACAGTTTCTTGGAGAAGGGGTGGTTTATAAGAAAACCAACTTGATCACGAACTCAACATAGCGGTCAGGGAACAACCTGGTAATACTTCCGAGAAGATATTCGGAAATCACGAACCACTGATATGTTGCTAAGCCCGAGAACAATTTTGCTTTTCAGGGCAAGATGATATGATCAAAAGAGCGAGAGATTGACACAATCCTAACTCATTGATCAGAAAGTGCACCAGAAATAAGGACTAGGTAGCACGATCAACCTTAGAATGATGATTTAGTAACCAGCATGCTAAGAATGAGAATTTCGTTCATTAACTACCAAGCAACAGAGTTGCTTGGAGTATTGATTTCACACATCACGATTCACTTGTCAGTTTTCCGGTTACAACAACACGGAGACCGAGGAATGAACGATGATGGTGAGAAGTATCACTGTATCAAGAGTTCATAGGAGGTGGAATTCCCATGACATTCTTGACATAAAGATGGTAATGCTCCAAGATAGAACAGATTAGAAGCTGTATTAGCATTCTTCATCTACAAAGTACAACTTCTTTGACCCAATCCTGGATATGGATAAGGTACTGGAGTTTGTTTCTCCTAGTCATTCCGAGATAGAATGAATTGACGGATCACAGAAGTAAAAGGCATTGAGGAACACGAATGCACGTCTACTCCTGACTATCAATTGATAGGCGAAGGTTAGAATACAACTAAAAAGGGACAACTCAAAGGAACACATAACTTTCCGAGTTGTGAATGCATAGTTTAGTATGTCGAACGAGTTCCACATATTTCTTCCGGATAACCCATGCAGAAAGGTAGGATTGGCAGAATCACAACATGATGGGAGTACTACTCAAGAGCACTCTGGCTGTGATCTTTTGGTTCAGAAGAACTTCTGCCAAGAATGGTTCATGGTATTTGGAAGAAGGATATACCACGGACCTCGAGGACTATCACAAGGTTACTAATATCCTAAAGGGACGAGCAAATACTACCAATCAGGAGGTAAGTGGGGTGAGTCTTGGGTTCAAAAACCCATGGGTAGAATGCCTACTAACTAAATGGCATCACGGGATGCTTTCGAGAACGATGGCCAGAATCATCACACTGGGGAATATAAACACTGCTAGATTACTGGGTGATTCCCTAAGATACCTAGGGTCATAATAATAAGTCCAACATATATGTTGAGGTAACAGAGTACCTCAACACACCGACTAGTGTGGTTAATCTGGCCTAAAAGGACATTAAGAACAGGTGGGAATGATTTGCAAAGGCATCAGATTATTTAGAAACCTGGGAAGACTCGGACAGCATAACGGCTGTAAATGCTCGAAAATACTTTTGAGATCCAAGCAAAAGGGTAGCATAACCACTTAGCATCATAAAGTCAAGGTTCCGAGTCCAACAGTTGAACTAACGGAAGTAGTAGAAACTGAACTGAGGGTTGAAACTACATTAACATGATCCTGATAAATAGAATGAGAATCCTAGTTCTTAATCCCCGTAGAAAGAAGAAGGTGACTCAGATCAGAAGGTCATAGGGTAGAGGAGTAAAAAGAGCCTTACGTTCCCTTCCGCAAACAATTCCCTTACATAACTAAAGAGTTTCTAGACACAACTTCGACCAGTTTGGCTTACTAATCCTACAGGCAGTCAGGCTCTGATACCAAAGCTGTCAGGACCCCGATCCTAAGTCGCACAGGTCTAGCCTGTAACACATCATATCACTTTGCGGCCTCACGCACGGTATCCCCACGGGTGCCACCTTACCTGGCCCGGGACCGTTTGCGCATTTTGGCACACGTATATGATAGTGTCGCTAGCATCCATATGACAGAGAACCCGGGCCGACATGACTAGTTATAAACCAAAAGTGGCAGTAAAATTACAGAGACAGGCATACATGACCCAGCAACGAACATGTCGGTCATCAACGTATGAACCCAAGTCGTAGCAAGCTACAAGGACTTAAAGGAACAACGCGTGACATTTCCCCTAAGGGACAAACACAGGAACGAAGAAGGACACATGCCGGCCAGCCTAAGTGTTCCGGAGCAGTAGCAAGCTACCAAGGCTCAGTGGAAGCACTAGGAGACATTTCCCTGTAAGATAGGCTACCAAAGGTAAACAACTAGGTGTCAGATCCCACACATAGCAATACACATTACACGTACGCATAACATGCAAGTATGTGTTGTACAACATGGCATCACGACATAACTCAACAACTCATATAGATAAAGGCCCAGACGAGCCATCATAGCATTTATTACAAACAGGGGTCACATGACCCAACATACAGAGCATACAGGCAACGGAAGCATAACATGTCTGAGTACAGACAACTACAAATGAAAAAGGCTGAGAAGCCTGGCTATCTACAAGACCCTCCCAAGGGTACAAGATCGTAGCTGAGGTAACAAGCTAAACGTCGAAGTCCATGCGGAACCACTAGCGAGACTGAAGTCTCTCTTCAAAAAATTAAATTAAGCAAACGTGAGTACAAAGGTACTCAGCAAGACTTACATCAGAACTAGCTACATATGCATCCGTATCAACAAAGGGGTGGTGGAGTTTGACTGCAGCAAGCCAGCTTTGACCCGGTGGCTATCCTGAACTACAACTGCAAGTAACTCTTTTGAGGTGGCGCACACGAGTCCACATATTCACCAACCAATACACCACTATGGATCCGCTCCCGTCTCCCTACGAGAAGGCCATCCATAGCACTCACGCTTATCCTGCGCGTTTTAGAGTATCCACTTTCACTTGTCTATGAACTGTAATAGGCAACCCAGAAGTCCATTTCCGCGGACACGGCTATTCGAATAGATCATATATAAAACCCTGCAGGGGTGTACTTCTTCACACACACTCTCACCACTTACCGCCGTTTACACGACATGTACTCGGCAACCTTCAAGCGGAGGCCCAGCGAGGGTGTCGGCCACGACCTGACTAACCATACAGGTCTCTAGTCCAGGTTTATCGCCTATTTGGGTTCCATCCGTGGGGAGATCCGGCCGGGGTGTCGCTCACGGCCCCAAACGATGTGTACAGGGTTCCCGCATCACCAAACGGGCGATCGGTACACCGTGCCATGTACCTGCCGCGTCACAGCCCACCCCGAGGGTCAGCGCTGCGCACGACCTCCAGTAAACTACAAACACCAGAAACTAGTTGCAACTCCTAGACAGAGGACAAGGGCAGTTAATAAGTCGAGAGGGTCCATTGGTTTCGGGCCCAATGCATGGTAGTAACAGGTCATGGATCAACCAACACAGAACTCAGTTCCTGAGGACGGCTGCAATGAGACAACCCACCATGTACTCCTACATGGCCTCTCATCGCTACCTTTACCAAATCGTGTTCACACACTTAGCTCACACACATTAGGACATGTTCATCACCATTCCAATTCATCCCCGATGAATCAGACCTGACACAAATCTAAGCAATAGCAGGCATAACCAGAAAGCATGAATGAGTAGGCACAACATGGCTCAAACAACTCCTACTCATACTAGTGGGTTTCAACTATTTACTGTGGCAATGACAGGTCATGCAGCGGAAAGGGGTTCAACTACCGCAGCAGGTAACAGTTGAAGCATTGTTGTCCTAATGCTTTAAAAGGGAGCAAGAGCGAGATAGTGGGATTGTATCGGAATGCTCAATGGGATTTTGCTTGCCTGGCACTTCTGAAGATAACATTGGGTCTTCATCGGTGTCATCGATCACATCGTCGGAACACGTCTACTGAAAGGGAACAACACCAGCAACAGAGAAGAAACACAATCAATGCAATGCACAATATGATGCATGATCATGACATGGCATTATGTTGTGATTTGAGCTAATGCAACTAGCAACAGGTTAAATGAAGTTGGTTTGAATCCAAGATTCAAATTCAAACTCCATATGTGGATATTCAAATGCCATTTATAAGATTTCGCCTAAACAGCAGCTATAAGTTGTTCTAACATGCATGAAAGTGCCATAAACAGATTCCTTGGATTTTTCTGATCATTTTTCATATATAAATTATTTTCATTGGAGTTATAAATTATTTTCTGTGATTTTTAGAAGTTTTGGCTATTTTCTGAAATAAATAAATCATTTCTAATTTATTTAAAATTCCAGAAAACACTTATTGCGTCAGCACTAGGTCATGCCGACATCAGCAAGTCAACAGGGGCTGGTCCAGTCAAACCTGACCTATGGGTCCCACAGGTCAGTGTGACAGTGCTGCCCGAGTCACAGACAGGTGGGCCCAGTCAACAGCCACGTCAGCTAAGTCAATGCTGACTTGTGGGTCCCACTTGGTTAAGAACTAAACTAAACGGAAAATTAGATTAAACTAAACGGGCATGGGGCCCACATGGCAGTGTCACTAGGGGTAACTAATTAGGTGAATAGCACTCAACCTAATAACCTAAACTAATTAAACAGGGGTCGACCCCACGAGTCAGTGACTCAGGGGGAGTCAAACCCCTGGTCAGGCGGGTCGACTGGCCGGCGGCTCACCGCCGGCGAGTGCCGAGACGGCGGGGCGCGTCGGAAAACGCCCACATGCGACCAAATCGAAGGCCGAGGCCATCTACGGAACGAGAAGACTCGTCCGCGTCGAATGGTGCAAGCGGGAGGAGCTGGGGTGGAGCGGGCTCGCCGGAGTTGAGCTCGTGGCGGCGGCCGGCGATCGGGCATCGGTGAAAACGACGCTACAGCGCACGGTGGAGGCAACTGGTGGCCGAAATCGATGCGTGGGGGGTGCACTGAGTGCAGTGCTGAGCTCAGACACGAGCGGCGGGGCTTAGAACGACGACGACGACATCACCGGCGGCGTGGAGTTCACGGGTGCGGCGGCTACCGCGGCTAGAGGTGTAGACGAGCTCGGGGAGTAGGGGAAAGCGACGGCGGAGCTCACTAGGGGGTCGATGAGCAGTTGAGTGGGCTCGGGGAGGCACCGGGGTCGGCGAATCGGCGGCGAGGATCGCCGGCAGCCGACGAGGGGAACGGCGATGCAGACAGCGTCCAGGGGCGTCTGGTACCGCGTGGCTCGGCGGAGAGGTCTAGGGCGACGAGGCGGAGCTCTTGAGCCAGTCAGGGAGGCGAGGGGGGATGCGGTGGCCGTGGCAACGACGAGCGGCGGCGATGGTGGCGTTCGCCCGCGCGTGTGAGAGAGGGAAGGAGAAGAGGGAGAGGTCCAGCGAGAGAGGGGAGAGAAACAGGGCGGCCAGGGCGTCGCGCTGGCGAGGTGAGAGGGGCCGGGGCCTTGCCACCGCGAAGCAGGAGGTGGCCGCGGCTCGGCTGTGCGCGCGCCACGCGCAGAGCCAGTAGGCGCAAGGAAGACGACGCGCGAGGGGGTGGGCTGGGCCTGGCAGGCCGGCTGTCTGCAGGCTTCTAGTGGGCTGCACAGTAGGTAGGTCCAGGTAACTTTCTCTCCCTTCTCTTTCTATTTAGTTTCTGTTTTTCTATTTTGTTATTTTGTTCTGGGCTTTATTAAAAATACTTAGGCACACTCAAAAATCATGAAACCAAGCATGGCTACTATTTAGGATAAATCCAACAGTAAACATTTTAGTTTATGATTATTTGAGCATTTAAAATAATATATAAAATTTAAATGCCCAAATGCAAATACTTAAGAATTAAATCAAAAATCCAGAATGGTCCTAGAAATATGTGCAACATTTTTGGCAGAGGTTTTTAATCAATCCAAAAATGATGAACTTTTCCAAAGGGCATTTTGGGTTCATTGAAAAATATTTTAATTTGACCCTAGTTGAATTCATTTAGTGCTAGGGTTTGAACATCCCCATTTCCAGTTTCTGAGAAAATTAAACATGTTGCACAGACAAGTACTATCCTAGGGCAAGGTAAAGCTAGGGATGTGACACACGAACACTTTCGGAGACACATGTAGAGCATCTTTATAATCACCCAGTTACGTTTTGACGTTTGATAGCACACAAGGTGTTCCTCCGGTATTCGGGAGTTGCATAATCTCATAGTCATAGGAACATGTATAAGTCATGGAGAAAGCAATAGCAGTAAAACTAAACGATCATAGTGCTAAGCTAACGGATGGGTCTTGTCCATCACATCATTCTCCTAATGATGTGATCTCGTTGATCAAATGACAACACATGTCTACGGCTAGGAAACATAACCATCTTTGATCAATGAGCTAGTCTAGTAGAGCATTAATAGGGACACTCTGTTTTGTCTATGTATTCACACATGTACTAAGTTTCCGGTTAATACAATTCTAGCATGAATAATAAACATTTATCATGATATAAGGAAATAAATAATAACTTTATTATTGCCTCTAGGGCATATTTCCTTCAGTCTCCCACTTGCACTAGAGTCAATAATCTAGATCACATCACCATGTGATTAACACCAATAGTTCACATCACCATGTGACCAATACCCAAAAAGGTTTACTATAGTCAGTAATCTAGTTCACATCGCCATGTGATTAACACCCAAAGAGTACTAAGGTGTGATCATATTTTGCTTGTGAGAGAGGTTTAGTCAACGGGTTTGTTACATACAGATCCGTATGTATTTCGCAAATTTCTATGTCTACAATGCTCTACATGGAGCTACTCTAGCTAATTGCTCCCACTTCCAATATGCATCCAGATTGATACTTAGAGTCATCTGGAATAGTGTAAAGCTTGCATCAGTGTAACTCTTTACGACGAACTCTTTATCACCTCCATAATCGAGAAAACATTCCCTTAGTCTTCCAGTAACTAAGGATAATTTTGACCATTGTCTAGTGATCTACTCCTGGATCACTTTTGTACCTCCTTGCTAAACTCACGGTAAGGTACACAACAGGTTTGGTACACAGCATGGCATACTTTATAGAACCTATGGCTGAGGCATAGGGAATGACTTTCATTCTTTCTCTATCTTCTGCCGAGGTCGGGCTTTGAGTCTTACTCAACTTCATACCTTACAACTCAGGCAAGAACTCCTTCTCTGACTGATCCATTTTGAACTACTTCAAAAACTAGTCAAGGTATGTACTCATTGAAAAAACTTATCAAGCCTCTCGATCTATCTCTATAGATCTTGAGGCTCAATATGTAGCAGCTTTACCGAGGTTTTCTTTGAGAAAACTCCTTTCAAACACTCCTTTATGCTTTCCAGAAAATTCTACATCATTTCTGATCGACAATATATCATTCACATATACTTATCAGAAAGGCTGTAGTGCTCCCACTCACTTTCTTGTAAATACAGGCTTCACCGCAAGTATGTATAAAACTATATGCTTTGATCAACTTATCAAAGCATATATTCCAACTCTGAGATGCTTGCACCAGTCCATAGATGGATCACTGGAGCTTGCACACTTTGTTAGCACCTTTAGGATCGACAAAACCTTCTGGTTGCATCATATACAACTCTTCTTTAAGATATCCATTCAGAAATGCAGTTTTGACATCCATTTGTCAGATTTCATAATCATAAAATGCGACAATTGCTAACATGGTTCGGACAGACTTTAAGCATCACTACGGGTGAGAAAATCTCATCATAGTCAACTCCTTGAACTTGTCGAGAACCTTTCGCAACAAGTCGAGCTTTGTAAACAGTAACATTACCGTTAGCGTCGGTCTTCCTCTTGAAGATCCATTTATTTTCGATGGCTTGCCGATCATCGGGCAAGTCAACCAAAGTCCACACTTTGTTCTCATACATGGATCCCATCTTAGATTTCATGGCCTCAAGCCGTTTTGCGGAATCTGGACTCATCATCGCTTCCTCATAGTTCGTAGGTTCATCATGGTCTAGTAACATGACTTCCAGAATCGGGTTGCCGTACCACTCTGGCGCGGAACATACTCTGGTTGATCTACGAAGTTCAGTAGTAACTTGATCCGAAGTTTCATGATCATCATCATTAGCTTCCTCACTAATTGATGTAGGAATCGCTGGAACTAGTTTCTGTGATGTACTACTTTCCAATTCGGGAGAAGGTACAATTACCTCATCAAGTTCCACTTTCCTCCCACTCACTTCTTTCGAGAGAAACTCCTTCTCTAGAAAGGATCCATTCTTAGCAACGAATATCTTGCCTTTGGATCTGTGATAGAAGGTGTACCCAACAGTCTCCTTTGGGTATCCTATGAAGACACATTTGTCGACTTGGGTTCGAGCTTATCAGGTTGAAGCTTTTTCACATAAGCATCGCAGCCCCAAACTTTAAGAAACGACAACTTTGGTTTCTTGCCAAACCACAGTTCATAAGGCATCGTCTCAACGGATTTAGATGGTGCCCTATTTAATGTGAATGCAACTGTCTCTAATGCATAACCCAAAATGATAGTGGTAAATTGGTAAGAGACATCATAGATCGCACCATATCTAATAAAGTACGGTTACGATGTTCGGACACACCATTACGCTGTGGTGTTCTGGGTGGCGTGAGTTCTGAAACTATTCCACACTATTTCAAATGAAGACCAAACTCGTAACTCAAATATTCACCTCCACGATCTGATCGTAGAAACTTTATTTTCTTGTCATGGTGATTCTCTACTTCACTCTAAAATTCTTTGAACTTTTCAAATTATCCAGACTTGTGCTTCATCAATTAGATATACCCATATCTGCTCAAATAATCAGTGAAGGTCAGAAAATAACGATACCCGCCGTGAGCTTCAACACTCATCGGTCCATATACATCTGTATGTATGATTTCCAACAAATCTGTTGCTCGCTCCATTGTTCCGGAGAACGGATTTTTAGTCATCTTACCCATGAGGCATGGTTCGTAAGCACCAAGTGATTCATAATCAAGTGATTCCAAAAGTCCATCACTATGGAGTTTCTTCATGCGCTTTACACCAATATGACCTAAATGGTAGTGCCACAAATAAGTTGCACTATCATTATTAACCTTGCATCTTTTGGCATCAATATTATGAATATGTGTGTCACTACGATCGAGATCCAACAAACTATTTTCATTGGGTGTATGACCATCAAAGGCTTTATTCATGTAAACAGAATAACAATTATTCTATGACTTTATAAGAATAACCATATTGCAACAAACATGATCAAATCATATGCATGCTAAATGCCAAATAACATTTATTTAGGTTCTACACTAATCCCGAAAGTATAGGGAGTGTGCGATGATGATTATATCAATCTTGGAACCACTTCCAACACACATCATCACTTCACCTTTAACTAGTCTCTGTTCATTCCGCAACTCTTGTTTCGAGTTACTAATTTTAGCAACTGAACTGGTATCAAATACCGAGGGGTTGCTATGAACACTAGTAAAATACACATCAATAATCTGTATATCAAACATACCTTTGTTCACTTTACCATCCTTCTTATCCCCCAAGTATCTAGGGCAGTTCCACTTCTAGTGACCATTTCCTTTGCAGTAGAAGCACTTAGTTTCAGGCTTGAGTTGAGCTTTGGGTTTCTTCATGGGAGTGAAAACTTGCTTGTCATTCTTCTTGAAGTTCCCCTTCTATCCCTTTTCCCTTTACTTGAAACAAGTGGTCTTGTTAACCATCAACACTTGATGCTCTTTCTTGATTTCTACCTTTGCCGATTTTAGCATCGCGAAGAGCTCGGGAATTACTTTCGTCATCCCTTGCATATTATAGTTCATCACGAAGTTCTACTAACTTGGTGATAGTGACTAGAGAACTTTGTCAATTACTATCTTATCTGAAAGATTAACTCCCACTTGATTCAAGCAATTGTAGTACCCAGACAATCTGAGCACATGCTCACTGGTTGAGCTATTCTCCTTCATCTTGTAGGCAATGTACTGTCAGAGGTCTTATACCTCTCGACACGGGCATGGATATGAAATACTAATTTCAACTCCTGGAACATCTCATATGCTCCGTGGCGTTCAAAACATTTTTGAAGTCCCGGTTCTAAGCCGTAAAGCATGGTGCACTAAACTATCAAGTAGTCATCATACCGAGCATTTGTCAAAACGTTCATAACGTCTACATCTGCTCCTGCAATAGGTCTGTCACCTAGCGGTGCATCAATGACGTAATTTTTCTATGCAGCAATGAGGAAAATCCTCAGATCACGGAACAAGTCCGTATCATTGCTACTAACATCTTTCAACTTAGTTTTCTCTAGGAACATATAAAAAACAAACGGGGAGCTACATTGCGAGCTATTGATCTACAACAAAGATATGGTAATACTACCAGGACTAAGTTCATGATAAATTAAAGTTCAATTAATCATATTACTAAAGAACTCCCACTTAGATAGACATCCCTCTAGTCATCTAAATGATCACGTGATCCAAATCAACTAAACCAAGTCCGATCATCACGTGAGATGGAGTAGTTTTCAATGGTGAACATCTTATGTTGATCATATATACTATATGATTCACGCTCGACCTTTCGGTCTCCAGTGTTTCGAGGCCATATCTGCATATGCTAGGCTCCTCAAGTTTAACCCGAGTATTCTGCGTGTGCAAAACTGGCTTACACCCGTTGTATGTGAACGTAGAGCTTATCACACCCGATCATCACGTGGTTTCTTGGCACGACGAACTTTCGCAACGGTGCATACTCAGGGAGAACACTTATACCATGAAATTTTGTAAGGGGTCATCTTATAATGCTACCATCGTACTAAGCAAAACAAGAGGCATAATAAGATAAACATCATATGCAATCAAAATATGTGACATGATATGGCCATCATCATCTTGTTCTTTTGATCTCCATCTCCAAGGCACCGTCATGATCACAATCGTCACCGGCGCGACACCTTGATCTCCATTGTAGCATCGTTGTTGTCTCGCCAACTATTGCTTCCACGACTATCGCTACCGCTTAGTGATAAACTAAAGCAATTACATGGCGACTGTATTTCAAAGAATAAAGCGACAACCATATGGCTCCTGCCAGTTGCCGATAACTGTACAAAACATGATCATCTCATACAATAACGTATAACTCATCATATCTTGACCATATCACATCACAACATGCCCTGCAAAAACAAGTTAGGCGTCCTCTACTTTGTTGTTGCAAGTTTTACGTGGCTGCTACGGGCTTAGCAAGAACCGTTCTTACCTACGCATACAAAACCACAACGATGTTTCATCAAGTATGTGTTGTTTTAACCTTCACAAGGACCGGGCGTAGTCACACTCGATTCAGCTAAAGTGAGAGAGATAGACATCCGCCAGTCACCTTTAAGCAACGAGTGCTCATAACGGTGAAACCAGTCTCACGTAAGCGTACGCGTAATGTCGGTCGGGCCGCTTCATCTCACAATACCGCCGAACCAAAGTATGACATGCTGGTAAGCAGTATGACTAGTATCGTCCACAACTCACTTGTGTTCTACTCGTGAATATCATCTACGCATAGACCTGGCTCTGATACCACTGTTGGGGAACGTAGTATTTTAAAATTTTCCTACGATCATGCAAGATCTATCTACCAGATGCATAGCAACGAGAGGGGAGAGTGTGTCTACGTACCCTCGTAGAACGAAAGCGGAAGCGTCAAGTGACGCGGTTGATGTAGTCAAACTTCTTCGCGATTCAACCGATCAAGCACCGAACGTACGGCACCTCCGCGTTCAGTACACGTTCAGCTTGATGACGTCCCACGAGCTCTTGATCCAATTGAGCTTCACGGGAGAGTTTCTTCAGCACGACGGCGTGGTGACGGATATGATGAAGTTACCGGCACAGGGCTTCGCCTAAGCACTACAACGGTATGACCGAGGTGTGTTGCTGTGGAGGGGGCACCGCACACAGCTGGAGAGATCAACTTGTGTGTTCTAGGGTGCCCCTAGCCCCTGTATATAAAGGAGCAAGGGGGAGGCCGGCCAGCCCCTATGGCGCGCCTAGGAGGAGCAATCCTACTAGGAATAGGATTGCAATCCTATTCCTAGTAGGAATCACCAAGAGGGAGAAGGGGGGAAGGAAGGAGATGGAGAGGGAGAAGGAAAGGGTCGCCGCCCCCCTCCTTCCTTGTCCAATTCGGACCAAGGGGTGGGGGGCACGCGGCCCAGCCCTGGCCTTCCTTCTCTCTTTCTCCTATGGCCCATTAAGGCCCATAGCTTCCCTGGGGGGGGGGGGGGTTCCGGTAACCCCCCGGCACTCCGGTTAATTCTGAAACTTTACGGAACGCTTCCGGTGTCCGAATATAGTCGTCCAATATATCAATCTTTACGTCTCGGACATTCCGAGACTCCTCTTAATTTCCATGATCTTATCCGGGACTCCGAACTACCTTTGGTACATCAAAACTCATAAACTCATAATACCGATCGTCATCAAACGTTAAGCGTGCGGACCCTACGGGTTCGAGAACTATGTAGACATGACGGAGACTCATCTCCGGTCAATAACGAATAGCGGAACCTGGATGCTCATATTGGCTCCTACATATTCTACGAAGATCTTTATCGGTCAAACCGCATAACAACATACGTTGTTCCCTTTGTCATCGGTATGTTACTTGCCCGAGATTTGATCATCGGTATCCCAATACCTAGTTCAATCTCGTTACCGGCAAGCCTCTTTACTTGTTCTGTAATACATCATCTCGTGACTAACTCATTAGTCATTTGCTTGCAAGGCTTATTATGATGTGTATTACCGAGAGGGCCCAGAGATACCTCTCCGACACTCGGAGTGACAAATCCTATTCTTGATCTTTGCCAACACCATGAACACTTTCGGAGACACCTGTAGAGCATCTTTATAATCACCCAGTTATGTTGTGACGTTTGATAGCACACAAGGTGTTCCTCCGGTATTCGGAAGTTGCATAATCTCATAGTCATAGGAACATGTATAAGTCATGGAGAAAGCAATAGCAGTAAAACTAAACGATCATAGTGCTAAGCTAACGGATGGGTCTTGTCCATCACATCATTCTCCTAATGATGTGATCTCGTTGATCAAATGACAACACATGTCTATGGCTAGGAAACATAACCATCTTTGATCAATGAGATAGTCTAGTAGAGGCATACTAGGGACACTCTGTTTTGTCTATGTATTCACACATGTACTAAGTTTCCGGTTAATACAATTCTATCATGAATAATAAACATTTATCATGATATAAGGAAATAAATAATAACTTTATTATTGCCTCCAGGGCATATTTCCATCAAAAATAACATGGCCAAAGAAAGTTATCCCTACAAAATCATATGGTCTGGCTATGCTCCATCTTCACCACACAAAGTATTTAAATCATGCACAACCCCAGTTTTAGCCAAGCAATTGTTTCATACTTTAGTATTCTCAAACTTTTTCAACTTTCACGCAATACATGAGCGTGAGCCATGGACATAGCACTATGGGTGGTATAGAAGGTGGTGATAGACAAAAGGAGGGAGAAAGTCTCACATCGACTAGGAAAATCAATGGACTATGGAGATGTCCATCGACCGATATCAATGTGAGTGAGTAGGGATTGCCATGTAACTGATACACTAGAGCTATAAGTGTATGAAAGCTCAAAAAGAAAACTAGTGGGTGTGCATCAACTTGCTTGCTCATGAAGACCTAGGGCATTTGAGGAAGCCCATCGTTGGAATATACAAGCCAAGTTCTATAATGAAAATTCCCACTAGTATATGGAAGTGACAAAACAAGAGACTCTCTATTATGAAGATCATGGTGCTACTTTGACGCACAAGTGTGGAAAAGGATAGTAGCATTGTGCCTTCTCTCTTTTCTCTCATTTTTTTGTTTTTTTGGAGGGGATTTCCTTTTTTTAGCCCCTCTCTATTATTTTTATATTTTTAGGCCATCTTTTTTTATTTGGCCTTTCCTCACATGGGACAATGCTCCAATAATGAAGATCATCACACTTTTATTTACTTACAACTCAAAGATTACAACTCGGAGCTAGAACAAAATATGACTCTATGTGAATGCCTCCGGTGGTGTACCGGGATGTGCAATGATCTAGCATAGCAATGACATCAAAAAACGGACAAGCCATGGAAACATCATGCTAGCTATCTTACGATCATGCAAGGCAATATGACAATGATGGTGCGTGTCATAATAAACGGAACGGTGGAGTTACATGGCAATATATCTCGGAATGGCTATGGAAATGCCATAATAGGTAGGTATGGTGGCTGTTTTGAGGAAGGTATATGGTGGGTGTATGGTACCGGTGGAAGTTGCGCGGTACAAGAGAGGCTAGCAATGGTGGAAGGGTGAGAGTGTGTATAATCCATGGACTCAACATTAGTCATAAAGAACTCACATACTTATTGCAAAAATTTATTAGCCATCGAAACCAAGTACTACACGCATGCTCCTAGGGGGGAGGTTGGTAGGAGTTAACCATCGCGTGTCCCCAACCTCCACACAAAGGATGACACTCAATAAATAAATCATGCTCCAACTTCGTCACATAACGGTTCACCATACGTGCATGCTACGGGAATCACAAACCTCAACACAAGTATTTATACAATCCACAACTACCCACTAGCATGACTCTAATATCACCATCTTTATATCGCAAAACTATTGCAAGGAATCAAACATATCATATTCAGCGATCTACAAGTTTATGTAGGATTTTATGACTAACCATGTGAATGACCAATTCCTGTCAACTCTCTAAATAGATATAAGTGAAGCAAGAGAGTTTCAATTCTTTCTACAAAAGTTATGCCCACACTCTAACAATTATAAGTGAAGCAAAAGAGTATTCTACAAATGGCGGTTTCCTATGTGAGGAGAAACAGGCAATCCAAACTTCAAATGATATAATTGAAGCACATGAAGTATTTTATAAAGCCATACTCAAAAGATATAAGTGAAGTGCAAAGAGCATTCTATAAATCAACCAAGGACTATCCCATACCAGCATGGTGCATAAAAGAAAAGGTGAAAACTAAATGCAAAAGACTCTCCAAGATCTGCACATATCACATGAATGAAACGAATCCTAAAAAATACTGACACTTGTTGAAGAAAGAGGGGATGCCTTCCGGGGCATCCCCAAGCTTAGACGCTTGAGTCTCCTTGAATATTTACTTGGGGTGCCTTGGGCATCCCCAATCTTGAGCTCTTTTCTCTCTTTCTTCTCCTCACATCGAGACCTCCTCGATCTTCAAACACTTCATCCGCACAAAACTTCAACAGAAAACTCGGTAAGATCCGTTAGTATAATAAAGCAAATCACTACTGTAAGTACTGTTGTAAACCCATTCTTATTTTGTTTTTGCATTGTAGCTACTGTAATATAACTTTTTCATGGCTTAATCCACTGATAGAAATTGATAGTTTCATCAAAACAAGCAAACTATGCATCAAAAACAGAATCTGTCTAAAACAGAACAGTCTGTAATAATCTGAACATTCACCATACTACTGATACTTGAAAAATTCTGCCAAAATTAGGAAAAATAAAAATTTGTATAGAAAGACAGTGCAAAAAGTTTCAGAACCATTTGACGTTCCAGCAAAAAATGTAAAATCGCGCACTACATCCAAAGTTTATGTCCTGTACCGCACAAACCAACAAGCATTGTAAACATCCTAAAGGCAAACCTTGGCACATTATTTTTATAATACAATGGAATTGTACAAGGGGATAATTATTTTTGTTAAAAAGTTTCTGTAATTAAGATTCACAAAGTTTCCATGGGCATGAACAAAGTTCAAGGACGTCCCCCACTTTCACAATGCTCGTCTATATCACTTTCACTTTTCTTTTTGAAAAGTTTTGGGTTCCCCTCTTTATTTTTTTGTTTTTAAACTTTATAAAAGCACACAAAAGAAATAAATGACTCTCTAAAACTTCCGGGTTGTCTCCCTGTCAGCGCTTTCTTTAAAGCCATTAAGCTAGGATATAGTGCTCAAGTGATGGATCCACCCGGATCCCAAGGTATATCAAAGCCAATTTTAATTAGCAATGATTTGGCATATAGTAGTGATCACAAAGTGATATGTGTCATGAAACAACGAAGTCTAACTCTCTTTCTATGCATAGGCATGTCATACAAGAACAATCCATGCACATCAAGTAAAGGCCAATGCATAGTATAAGCAGTTTCTTGCAATTTTATCATGTTGGAAACATAGAGAGGCGGGGATGTAGTTCCTCTCTCATAATAATTGCAAGTAGGAGCAGCAAGCACATGCATATTATATTCATCAAAATCATCATGTGTAATGGAAAAAGGCAACCCATCAATATAATCCTTAATAAGTGCAAACTTCTCCGATATAGTGTAGTTTGGAGAATTCAAAAAGGTAATAGGACTATCATGCGTGGGTGCAATATCAACAATATCATGTTTTATATATGGAACTATAACAAGTTCATCTCCATAAGCATAATTCATATTGGCATCTTGGCCACAAGCATAGCAAGCATCATCAAAAAGGGATATTTCAAAAGAATCAACGGGATCATAACAATCATCATAGCATTCATCCTTCGATAAGCACGAAGGGAAATTAAACAATGTATGGGATAAAGAGTTACTCTCATTAGAAGGTGGGCAGGGTGATCAATACGCTCTTCCTCCTTTTGTTCTTCGCTCTCCTCCTCATCTTTTTCATCCAATGAGCTCACAATGTCATTAATTTCTTCTTCCTTAGACTCCTGCAAAATATTAGTCTCTTCTTGGACAGCGGAGGAGTACTCAATATATGGTTTAACATAGGCATTAGAAGCATACTTATTATAACAATATTTAAATATGGCAAAATTTTCAGATTTATAAAGAGTAGCATCATACTTTTCAATCAAAGAAGCAATTTCATAAGCACCCTTAAAAGCAACAAATTCTTCAATTTGTTGAACATCATAGTAACTATAAACACCCTTAGCATACGAAGATATGATTCCATTATCACTAAACTCACATTGGTAGGGAAGGTGTTTCGTAGGGTCTTCGGGACAACAAGTAAAATCATAAATTTCACATAAATTCCAAGCATAACATTGCAAACGACGAATTTGATCCCGTAAAAGTTTCCCTTTTTTAGGTATGCGGTGTCGCACACAACAAGCATGCTCATCTAAAGATTTTCCCTCAACTAAGCTAGTTGGGGTTTCAGCCCGAGCACATAGGGATCGAAGATGATCCAAGTAATAAGCTTTAGTAGTGTGATAGATTTTGAGTGGTTCTTCAACCATTGGTTCAGCATGTACCACTAATTTTTTTGGTATTTTTCGTTTCCTACCCATTACTAAAGATAGAAAACAACTTAGAACAGCAAATAAAATCTACTTAGTAATAAAGCAAACAAGCACACACGAGAATATTTACCCCACGCTATTGCTCCCGGGCAACGGCGCCAGAAAAGGTCTTGATAACCCACAAGTGTAGGGGATTAGTTGTAGCCTCTTTCGATAAGTAAGAGTGTCAAACCCAACGAGGAGCTAAAGGTAGAACAAATATTCCCTCAAGTTCTATCGACCACCGATACAACTCTACGCACGCTTAACGTTTACTTTACCTAGAACAAGTATGAAACTAGAAGTACTTTGTAGTTTTTGTGGGATAGATTTGCAAGAATATAAAGAGCACGTAAATAAAACTAGGGGATATTAAGATAAAGAAACAATAAATTTAATGATAGCGAGTGTGGAAAAGTGGTGGTAGGAGTTGCGAAATTGCCCCTAAGCAATTGGCTACGTTACTAGACCGATAGCAAGTTTTATGTGGGAGAGGCCACTGCTAGCATGTCATCCCTTACTTGGAATTCTATGCACTTATGATTGGAACTATTAGCAAGCATCCGCAACTACTAATGTTCATTAAGGTAAAACCCAACCATAGCATTAAGATATATTGGTCCCCCTTCAATCCCGTATGCATCGATTTCTATGCTAGGTTGAAGCTTCTGTCACTCTTGCCCTCCAATACATAGTCCTATCAACATACAACTAACCTTATGGTGTGATCCACGCGCACGCTCATATGATGGGCACCAAAGGACAACAACATAACCACAAGCAATTTAAATCAATCATAGCAATTCACCAATCACCGATAGGACAATGATAATCTACTCAGACATCATAGGATGGCAACACATCATTGGATAATAATATGAAGCATAAAGCACCATGTTCAAGTAGAGGGTACAACGGGTTGCGGGAGAATGGACCGCTGTAGATAGATGGGGGAAGGTGATGGAGATGTTGGTGAGGATGACGGAGGTGTTGGTGTAGATCGCCGTCACACGATGATGGCCCCGGTGGCACTACACTGCCACCGGAAGCGAGGGGGAGAGAGCCCACCTCCTTCTTCTTCTTCCTTGAGCTTCTCCCTAGGTGGGAGAAGGGTTTCCCCTCTGGTCCATGGTCTCCATGGTGTGGGAGGGGCAAGAGCCCCTCCGAGATTGGATCTGTCTCTCCGTCTCTCTCTGTTTCTGCGTTCCCACATTCTGCCCCTTCACCGTTTCTTATATTCCTGGAGATCCGTAACTCTGATTGAGTTGATTGTTTGACACGATTTTTATACGGATATTAGCTTTCTTGCGGCGAAAGAAGGGCATCAACCGCCTTACGGTGTGGCCACGAGGGCCCAGGGCGCGCCTGCCCTTGGTGGGCGCGCCCCCTGCCTCGTGGCCCACTCGGGCATCGTCTCATGTTGGTTCCACTTCCCAAAATTCACATATATTCCAAAAAAATCTCCATCCATTTTTATTCCGTTTGGACTCTGTTTGATATGGATATTCTGCAAAACAGAAAACATGCAACAAACAGGAACTGGCACTAGGCACTGGATCAATATGTTAGTCCCAAAAAATAGTATAATAAGTTGCCAAAAGTATATGAAAGTTGTAGAATATTGGCATGGAACAATAAAAAATTATAGATACGACGGAGACACATCACATAACCTGGCAAATCAAACACAATAAGCGCGAAGGAAAGGGTGGTCTCCTATGCAGCGGGAAGTCAAGCCCTCGCCTGAAAAACTCCTAATGGAGCACGTGCTCGCCGTCGGTCGGCATCGGCGGAGCTTCATTCCCATGCATCATGTGCACCAGGTGTGCCGGCATTGATTTCTCCAACACTAGCTAGTCAAGCTCCTCAATGCAGGCAGCCAATGGGACCCACTTACCTGTGGTTTTGTTCGCCACCCGCTTCTTCGACTCACCGCCGGCGGTGGCCATCTTCCGCTTCTGGTCCACGGTCACAGTCGCCTAGGTGGATCTCTAGATGCGGGTCTGCCCCTGACGGCCCTTAGCCTTCGCCATCTCGACGGGTGTGTAGAATTGAAGAAGGGAGGCATGCAAGTTGCATGGAGCGCAACAATGTAGAGAAGGCGAATAGATAAAATGTGTGGGGACAAAGAAGAAGGAAGTAGAAGGGAAATTACCCTCATGTTCCCCCTTTTAGAATCGTCATGATTACACTAATTCAGCAGGCCTCACAATACGACACGTGTCCATGTCCTATGTGGTGTCCCATTTCGCGAGATGGGGGCACGAGATTTGAGGCGTCTTCATCATGATGAGGTGGAACCAACGGTCCACTAGCCCGAGCTGACAAGACAAGACGAAACTGGCTCGTCACATTTCCACCCGCAGCCGACCACATAAAACCTCGAATTGTGCAGACACGGCAGGAGTAGGTGAGCCTCACGATACAGACACAAAGCCATAAGTTGCGGACATGACTTAGCTGGAAGCTCCGCACTTAGAGCAAGTATAATAAGGTACAGTCAGCTGGCTATAAGGATTATACAATTATATTTGTGATGAGTTGGATGAGAGAGAAGAGGAGAGAGAAAGGAAGCGAGCTGTAGATTAACAACTGGCTGCAACACGGACTCCAAGAAACATTATGAGAGTGTACGGTGGGCCATGCATTAATAAAGTAGTACTACCTAGCAACTAGCTACTATACATATTGGCTATAAGGTTGACTATATGTGACATGGCAACTTCATATAGCCGGCTGTTGGCTATACTATTAACCATGCTCTTAGGAAACCCTCGTTGTTCGTCCTACATCAACCACGAAGTCTTTCCAAAAGCCCTCGTAGTGGGCAGGCCAGCAGGTATAAGGCCGAGCTCCCAGAGACTAGTCCTGACAACTAGCATTAAGACAAAGAGCCCGCCTGGGACTTCGAAGACCAGCCACTTCAACCCCGGCCAAGCTTGGATGCTACTGACAGTGTAATATATCGGGTTTAGCTATTCTACGGGGAGCCCGGCAGTGGCCAAATTCACTGTTTTGACCCTTTTGGAACGTAGACGCTGGTAGCGTCCGGCTTTAAATTAATAAAGCCACTTAGGCAGCATCCAAACCACACTTAAATAGTTTTACAACACCAAACTAAAGACACAAGACACATGAGTTCTAGCATCGATGGGCCATAGAGCAATAAGATAGAAAACACAAGCGCTGGGCCCAATCACCAAAAGGGGAGCAGATCAAACGGTGGCAAGATAGATAACAAGCGAGGCGGGCTTCAGACGTGACGCGCCTTCACCATCGCAGCCTTGATCTGCTCCATAGTCGCCGACATGAGTAGCTCGTCACGCGGTTTCCCCAATGGCATCCAGACCTGTAAAAACATATGTCATTTGAAGATGATGTCAGCCGGGTGAGCCGGGAACTTGTGTTCAATCGTGATTTTGTTCCGGACTGACCAAAGGGCCCAAAGGAGCGCCCCAACGCATCTCCACACAATTCGCGCATTGGCCCCTCTTTGGGCCGAGAGTATGGATAGAAGATCATTGCTCGAATGAGGGTTCCAGTTTTGTTTAAAAGCTTCGCGGACAACACTCCACGCAAATCTAGCCAAGGCACAGCCGAAGAATACATGGTTCGCGTTTTCCCCTAACACGCAAGTGGTGCACGACCTGTCCGCCAGTCCGTTACGTTTGGCCACATTTTCAGAAGTAGGTAAGCGGTTGCGAAACATTTGCCACATGAAAATCTTAATTTTCAGTGGTATACCGGCCTTCCAAAGCCCCCTGGATATGTCAAGCATGTTGCCTTCGGACAACTTGTCATAAAGATATTTAACCGTAATTTTTTTGGAAGATGTAAGCTTCCAAGAGATGGCGTCTGCCTCACTGTTAAGCCGGTGATCCTCCCAGTCTTCCACCAAGGCTTCCCAACGAGCGGTCTCCTCCGTCCCTAGATTCCTAATAAAGGAGATCGCGGGCGGCTGTACTCTAAGAGCGTCGGACACCATGATGTTGGTGTCCGTGGCTAGTTGCTACAAGTCCGGATGGGACTGCCATAGTGGTTCGTGACCCCACCAATGATCAAGCCAAAAGCGAATGGACTTGCCATTGTTGGCCCAAAACTGGGCACCTAACATAAAGGCTGGTTGTACGGCTTGGATCCCATTCCAGAACGCCGATCCACGGGTTTGTGCCTTGAAAACGTTGCCATCCGGGAAGTATTTGGCCCGATGGTGTTCGCCCAGAGACCCGACTCGTTTTGGGCAAGACGCCACCACCACTTAGTTAGCAAGGCTACATTCATGAGCTTAGAGTTCGTGACACCTAACCCACCGGCTTTTTTGGGCCTGCAGACAGCCGCCCATTTTATCAGATGGTATTTGCGTTTGGTCCCAGTTCCTTCCCAAAAGAAGTGGGAACGCGGGGTGTCAAATTTGGCGTGAACACCATCTGCCAAAAGGTACATCCCCATTGTGAAAAGTGGGAGGGAAGATAGGCTCGTGTTAGTTAAGATAAGCCTTGCCGCCGAGGACATGAACCTTCCCCGCCATGGGCTGACCCTGTTGGCCACTTTGCCGTAGGGAGGTTCCCACTCTGCAATAGTTAATTTCTTGGACGAGATAGGAAATCCAAGATATTTAATCGGGAAACGCCCTCGTTTACAGTTCAGCAGGTTAGCTATCCTAGAGCTCTCGAGATCGTCCATCCCTATGGTGACCACTTCACTCTTCAGGAAGTTGATCTTAAGCCCCGATAGAATCTCGAAAGCGAGCAGGAGGAGCTTGACCGAAGCAATGCTATGTTCATTGGGCTCAAACATCAGCATTGTATCATCAGCGTATTGAAGGTGTGTCACACCGCCAGGGATTAGGTGGGTGACCAAACCTCTAATGTGTCCAGCTGCCCGCGCTCGGTTAATCATGGCCGCCAAGGCGTCCGCAACAAAGTTAAATATAAGCAGCAAACTAGGGTCTCCCTGTCTAAGGCCACGTTTGTTACGAAAGAAACTGCCCATAGAACCATTGATAGTGACAGCCGTGTGCCCACTACACACGAGATGCATTATACGATGTACAAAGACCGCCTCAAAACCCTTTTTGAGGAGGACCTCCCGCACAAACTCCCAGTTTAAGCGGTCCCAGGCTTTCTCAAAATCTAGTTTGAGTAGCACGCCCTGCACCTTGGTACATTTAAGTTCGTGAACTATTTCTAGCAGCGCAATTGGGCCTTCAAGGATGTTTCTGTTTTGAGAAAACCAGACTGACTAGGGCTGATGACACGCTACACAATCGGTGCCAAACGCGAGGCAAAAGCTTTCGCACAGATCTTAGGGCCTGTTCGGGACAGAGGAAAATCATAGGAAAACTAAAGGAAAACTATTCCCGAGAAACTGTTCCCTTTTCTATCGTTTGGAACAAAGGAATCTTTTGTTACAAATTCGTAGGAAAGTTTTCTGAGCCAGCGTTTTCACAAGAAAGCAAACATCTGGTCCTTGCCAATTTTTTCGCAAAGGCCCGAGGCAGTGGATGGAAAAGGGCACCGAACCATGCATCCTGGGACCCACATCGGCTATAAAAATTATTCATCTGTACACATCGAGGCCACACAGGCAACATGCAGTACATTTAAAAATCAATGCATGGGACCCACATCTATTGATTTCTTTGGTTTCTTGTCCTGCATTCCGAACACGACTGTGTAAATTCCCACACAGTTTTATGTTCCCTTGTTTTGCATCTCCCTTCCTTTCCATTTCCCCTATTTTGTTCCAAAACTGTGTTTGCAACCCCTTTGATCCGAACACAGCCTTAAATGGCACATTAATCAAAGTAATGGGGCGGAAGAGTTTGATGTTGTCAGCCCCTTTGACCTTTGGGATAAGGCTAATAGCCCCGTAATTAAGGCGAGATAGGTCTACCATACCCATGGCAAAACCGTTCAAGATATCATAGAAAAGATGCTTGAGGCAAGGCCAGAAACGTTTAAAGAACACGACAGGCCACCCGTCAGGGTCGGGCGCCGTGTCTGTCTTCATGTCATTCACAGCCTTGTCAATCTCTTCCGGCAAGAAAGAAAGAGCAAGGCTATCGTTCTCTGCCGGAGAGACCCTTTCTGCAAGATCCCACAAATCCTCACACAGACATAATGGCTTTTCGTCGGCTGTCCCCAAAAGGCCTATGAAAAACATATATATATATATATATATGGGTCGACATTTGGTCCTGAGTTAGCAAAAGACCATTGTCAGATTGGAGGCGCAGGATGGTGCATTTCCGTTTCCTTCCATTGGCATACGCATGGAAGTATCCGGTGTTTGCGTCTCCTTTCGTCACCCATTTGACTCCACCCCTACGACGCCAGTATTCCTCCTCGGCACGCAGAATTGCAAGGATGTGGTTTTCCAGAGCATATCTATGGGACCACCCAGCCTCCGAAAAGGGGCGGTGGTCAGCCTCGAGGTCTAGCCTGGAGATTTCCTCCGTAATTCTGGCTCGCTCTTTCTTGGACTCGCTACCATGGTTTGCTCCCCATCCCCTTAGGAAAGCCCGCAGCTTGCCCACCGTCGCAGTCCACAACTCGACAGGCCCTCGTTGAGGGCCCAGTTGGCCGCAGATCATCCCCCATTGGTCCACCACCAATTGGGCAAAGCCCTCAGCCTCAAAGCAGGCCGTTTCAAAGTAGAAACGCTGGCTTCTACGAATGGAATCCTCCCCAGAGGAAAAAAATTAAAGGCACATGATCCGACCCAATACGCGTCTCAGCTACTAGAGAGCATAGGGGGAAAAGAACCTCCCATTCAGGCATAAAAAGGACCCTATCCAAAACACTCCGCACCGGCTGGGTTTGTTTATTGGTCCAGGTATATCTGGCCCCAGTTCGTGCCGCCTCGCGGAGAGCCACAGACGCAATGGCTTGATTGAACATGGACACCCTAGTCCAGTCAATGTTGTCGTTGTTCTTGTCCGCCCCCGAGCGTATCAAATTCAAATCGCCTCCCACAACCATAGGCAAGTTGAGGGCCCGCTTCGACCCAACCACTGAAGTTAATTCTAGCAGAAAAGCGTGGGATCTAGAGTGGTCGGCAGGGACAAACGCAAATGATAACCCAAGACAACCCAGACCCTCGATGTTCAATAGTAGCAGACAAAAAGAAAACCCCTACATCCCACTGAAGAACGTCACAGATGTCACAGTTACAGCCCATAAGAATACCACCAGAATGACCCCTAGAGGGCATCCAGTGGCAAACAAAACGCTGCAAGTGGTCGTAAGCGAGAAGCTCTCTGAAAGAAAAGTCGGCCTTGATCATTTCTTGTAGCGCCACGATATCAATCCGCTCCTTCGCAATGTATTCCCTAAGTTGGGTGCGCCGCCCCATGTGGCCACATCCACGTATGTTCCAGAATAGATAGCACATCTAGATAACACGATTACGGAGGCGGACTCCTCTGGAGGTCACCGCTTTCGCCACTCTCTTCCTCGTCGAAGCCCGACTCGTCGGAGCTCGACTAGCAGAAGGAAGAGATCAAGCTTCCCTAGCTGGTGTCTCTTCATCGGGTGCACCATCGTTCCCAGCCCCTACTGGGGCGATGGCTAGTTGGTCCATGCCCGAGCAGCGTGCAGCCACCTCAGCCAAGGCAGCTTGCGCCTCTTCCCGAGCATGCACAAGCGAGATAATATCACTATGAGGAGCGGGAATAACTACGCCACTATCGTCAAGGACACTAGCAAGGTGTTCGTTGGAGAAAGCATTGAGGATACGAAAAGAAGGCAAGGGATTACAGGCAGCTTCTAGATTCTTGTCAGCAATGCGGAGCTTGGCGCTTTCCATGGATGACATTTCTCCCAGCTTAGCCTTGGCCCGCGCACTTGGGGCTCTCTGAACCACCGGCGTCACCTTGGAACGTTTGGCCTTGTTGTTCACGCCAGTCGCCCCCAACGTCGCCCCCAACTCCCCACCGAGCTCAGACGAAACAACGGCAGCCGTGCTAAAGACCTACTTGTTGGCCGACTTCCGCCCCGCCGTCTTCTTGGGCTGGCGGCCAGAGCTGTTGGAGCCCCGACGTGGAGCAGGCGTCTGTTCGCCATCCACCAGCACCACCACATCCAGATCCGCGCCCTTGGCTGCGGGGGATGAAGGAGCAGGGGGAGGGAAGAGCCTTCCCCATCGTTGGCCGACAGTGGCACCGCCGATGGGATCGACGCTGCCATGTTGGACCCGTACTCGTTGAAGGTTAGTTCCAGCGACCTAGCCAGCGGCGGCACGCTCACCGCCATGTCTTGGGTCACCAACCCTATGGCCCCAGCCTCAGTGGTCAGCGCACCCAGTTTTTCCCATGTTTCCGTGTCAATGGAGGTATCATGTATGCTGTCTTCAAGGTCCTCCCCCATGTCAAGCATCTTGGAGTCGTGCCCTATGGTAGCTGCTTGGCCACGCGCGCCACCAGGTAGGTCTGTGCCAGGGTCCGCCCTGCCCTGTTTGGCTAGATCCGGAGGTCGCTGTCCCTTGTCCAGGACAGAGTCCTTGGGGGGAGGGCTGGAGGGGCCGGCCGTCTGGATCGGCCGCTCTCTGCCCTGCTTAGGCAATGTTTCGCGTTCAACTTTGATTTGGTACCCTTCATGGTTAAACCACACCTCCACTACCCCATTGAGCTTCTCTGGAGCACGACAAGTGAGCTTCATCCGCCCCGGCCCCAACCTGATGAGAGAAAGCTCATCGACCACTATCGACCGTCCCAGCATCCGGAGCCCTTCCTTGATGCGGTACTCTCGCCGGTGTTTCTTAGGAATACCGTAGAGATGTACCCATGTCTCAGGCATCACCATTGGTTGAATCTCCTCATGCAACATGTCCCGCACCCGCGCGGTTATGTCATGGATGGATAAGAACAGTTTCCCACTTGATTTCGCCATGCGAAGAAGGTCAGCAGACGGAAAAACCACCAGAGAGTCATCATCGCCAACTTGCGTCATCTGCCAATCCCAATTGCTGGCCACCATATGCTTCAGTTCTTGTTTGAGGATGCGGAGGTTGAGCTTCTCAGGCTCAGCAGAGAGGATGGCCGCGTTCTTGATCCGCGCATCGATGGGGGCTTCTGTCTCATCGTCGTCATCAAACTCTAGGCAGAAGAAACCTTCCCCCGAGATGGCACTGCCCATGATTTGTAGATGCAACTGCCGACCCCTCGTCGGGCAGTTAGCAGAGGCGTGGCCTTCTTCCTTGTAGAGCACACAGAGAGGCTTGTACTTACACTTGGATTGGTAGTGGCCGAGGCGACCACACTTGAAGCACTCTACATCGGGTGCCTCTTCCACCGTAATGGGTTCCTCCACCGTGCCCTTGGACGAGGAAGGAAGCGCCACCGACAGCAGATCTGAGGGCGCCCAAGGCTTCTTGGACAGCGGGACATCCTTGCCCCCCCCCACCATAGAGCTGAGCCTCCGGCTTTCTCTCCAGCTCGCGGCGCCGCTGCATGGTCTTCTTCTTCTTCTTGCGCTCTTGCTGTTGAATCCACCACGGGGGAGGAGGACCCCAATCCCCCTCGCGTCCGCCCTGTTCGCACGAGCCACCACGCTCAGCACGTTCGTCACGCCCACCCGAGCGCTCGCGCATCACCCGCTTCGCCTTGTCGTGGAGCTCGCGCTCCTGACGGCGCTCCGCTTCCTGATCAGAAGCCTCCATGGAGCGCATATCTGCTCGCCGGTCCCCCATCACTGCCGCCGCGAATGTTTTGAGAAGAGGAGGAGGAGGAGAGTGGATCTTGAGGATACGGGTGGAGTGAGCAAAGCGCCGCACCTCACTGGGAGCGGCAGGAAACCCTAAATGAGGGCCCGCGCACCCCCGGCGCAGCCATATATACCCCTTGACAGGCCGCAAGGTGGGTCGGGGCACAATGGGCCGAGAAGGTCCAGAAGGGGCCACATCCACCGTAGGCCCAACAGTGACCGCAGCCAGCAGGGGCCCGTGTCCCTGGCCCTCATGCGCGCCCGGGACCCCCCTCGATGGGCCCGCCGACCAAGCCCAGCAGGAGCGGCTGGCCCATCCAGCCCAACCCTAGGAGCTGGGGAGGGAGGCGCGTCTCCATCCTGTCGCACGACGGCGCCGCCGCCACCACCGACGGGGCAGCCAAGGGTGACGGCAGGCCCGACCACTCCTCCCTGAGAGGTACCGGCCCGGCAGGCACCAGGCTCGCCGCCGTCTTGGCGCGGATTTGACGAGCGGCACCACCCGCAACCTCCGCCCTCCCTGACCACGAAGGCAGTCAGATGCGAGAGGCCGTGGCCCTGGAGCCACGTCCCCCTGGGGCAATGATACGTCTCCAACGTATCTATAATTTTTTATTGTTCCGTGCTATTATTTATGAAGTCTTAGATATTTAATGGGCTTTATCATTCACTTTTATATCATTTTTGGGACTAACCTACTAACCCAAAGGCCCAGTCCAGATTGCTGTTTTTTTTGCCTATTTCAGGGTTTTGCAGAAAAGGAATATCAAACGGAGTCCAAAAGGAAAATCACACAAGATAAACTTCGGGGCCAAGCCAGAGGACAGGGGGCCCACCCTCAAGGGTGGGGGGCGCGCCCCTTGCCTCGAGGGCAGCCCTTGTGGCCCCATGTGCCCCTCTTCCTTCTATATATGCCTACGTACCCCAGAAACTCCAAACGCAGAGAGAAGACCCTAATTCCACTGCCGTAGCTGCTGTTCCCTGTGGAGATCCCATCTTGGAGCCTATTCCGGGAGGGGGATCCATCACGGAGGCCTTCATCATCATCATCATCACCCTCACCATGAGTTGTGAGTAGTTTACCACAGACCTTCGGGTCCATATCTAGTATCTAGATGGCTTCTTCTCTCTCTCCGGATCTCAATACAAAGTTCTCCTCGGTCTTCGAGGAGATCTATTCGATGTAATCTCTTTTTGCGGTTTGTTTGTCGAGATCCGATGAATTGTGAGTTTATGATCAAGGTTATCTATGAAAGATATTTGGTTCTTCTCTGAACTTTTTATGTGTGCTCATAATATCCTTGCAAGTCTCTTCGAATTATTGGTTTGGTTTGGCCTACTAGATCTATAGTTCTTGCAATGGGAGAAGTGCTTGGCTTTGGGTTCAATCTTGCGTTGTCCTTTCCCAGTGACAGTAGGGGCAACAAGGCACGTATTGTATTGTTGACATCGAGGATAAAAAGATGGGGTTTTCATCATATTGCTTGAGTTTATCCCTCTACATCATGTCATCTTGCTTAAGGCGTTACTCTGTTCGTATGAACTTAATACACTAGATGCATGCTGGATAGCGGTCGATGTGTGGAGTAATAGTAGTAGATGCAGGCAGGAGTCGGTCTACTTGTCTCAGACGTGATGCCTATATACAATGATCATGCCTAGATAGTCTCGTAATTATTCGCTTTTCTATCAATTGCTCGACAGTAATTTGTTTACCCGCTGTAGAATATCGCTATCATGAGAGAAGCCACTAGAGAAAACTATGCCCCCCCGGGTCTTTCTCTATCATATTACTTTCCCGTTAATTTCTACCGCCGTTATTTATTTGCTTTCTTTACTTTCTGTTTCTATACCAAAAATACCAAAATTATAATTATCATCTCTATCAGATCTCACTATCGTAAGTGACCGTAAAGGGATTGACAACCCCTTATCGCGTTGGCTGCGAAGTTCTTATTTGTTTGTGCAGGTGCGAGAGACTGGCGCGTGGTCTCCTACTGGATTGATACCTTGGTTCTCAAAAACCGAGGGAAATACTTACGCTACTGTGCTGCATCTCCCTTTCCTCTTCGAGGGAATACAACGCAAGCTCAAGAGGTAGCAAGAAGAATTTCTGGCGCCGTTGCCGGGGAGGCTTACGCAAAAGTCATATGCCAAGTACCTATCACAAACCCTTATCCTTCGCATTACATTTATTTGCGTCTCGTTTTCCTCTCCCCCACTTCACCTTTGCCGTTTTATTCGCCCTTCTTCCGCCGTGTGTTTCTCGTTCGCTTGTTTCTTGTTTACTCGTGTGTTGCTTGCTTGCTTGTCATCATGTCTAGCACACCTATCATTATCACCACTCCCGAGAGTGAGGTCCTTAACTTTAAACAAAGGGAGGGAGAAAATTTAAAAAATGCCTGGTATAGAATTTGCAAAGCTCAAGATAAGTCTAATAGGAAGCTTTACACTTCCGTGCTTCTTCGCAATTTTTATGTTGGCATAACTCCATGGAATAGATTTATTCTAGATACCATTACCGGAGGGAATTTCTTGGGTAGCCACACCGTTGATTCTTATAAAGCCATGACTGAATTATTTGGCTTACCACCTCTTACGGTTAATGGGACCATTTTAACTTTGGAGCATGTTATGCAAATGTTAGAAATTATTGAGAACAAAGTTGCTATGGTAGAATTGTGAGAGAGCTTGGATAGAAAAATTCATAATGAAATCACTCAATATGGATCCAAGGTAGGAGTTATTTTGAAAAATCTTAAGGAAAAAGAGCCCATAGTTAAAGAAAAGCTAGATCAGGATTCCACTAGAATCAATAAGCTTGAGGATGTTATCACTAATGTGGGTTCCGCTCTTTCCGCTATAAAAACTACTCCAAATACCTCCACTAAAATATCTAAGTTCATGTATGTCCCTAAAGACAAGGGTGAAACTTCTAGACTTGCGGATCTCAAATCCATAAGTGTTCATCCTAATTTTCTCACTTTTGCAAGAGACCCTTTTGACACTTCAGAATTTCTTGATTTCTTGCCCAAGAGTTTGATTATTCATAGGGACAAAAAAGTGCTCAAGAATCACAAGTGCTTAATCAAAGAATTGCCTTCCAAAGATGGCAATACCAAGATCTATCTTGTATCATGCCTAGCTAGGGGCGTAAAACGATAGCGCTTGTTGGGAGGCAACCCAATTTTATGTTTTTTGATTTTGTTTCTGTTAGAGAATAAATATTGCATCTAGCCTCTGATTAGATGTGTTTTCATGTTTTGTTTAGTGTTTGTGCCAAGTAAAACCTTTGGTAAGACTTGTGTGAAGTTTATTTGATCTTGCTGTGAAAAACAGAATCATTAGCGCTCGCTAAACTAGTCTTCAGATTTTACTGGAGCGTGATTTTTAGCTGATTCTTTTTGCTTCTGATTGGTAGACAAATTGCGCAAATTTAACAATTTAGTTTGAATTTTTTGGAGTTCCAAAAGTAGGCGAACCCATCAGATTACTACAGACTGTTCTCTTTTTGACAGATTCTGTTTTTCGTGTGTTGTTTGCTTATTCCGATGCATCTATGAGTAATATTGGAGGATATGAACCATAGAGAACTTGGATTACAGTAGTTTTAACACCAATATAAACAAGGAATGAATTCCTTGCTGTACCTTTGAGTGGTGGTTTTCTTTCTCTTATTAAAGGAGCTCACGTGAATTTTTGTCTAAGTTTTGTGTTGTGAAGTTTTCAAGTTTTGAGTATTGCTTTGATGGACTATGGAACAAGGAGTAGCAAAGTCCTTAGCTTGGGGATGCCCATGGCACCCCAAGTAAATTCAAGATAATCAAAAGCCTAAGCTTGGGGATGCCCCGGGAAGGCATCCCCCCTTTCGTCTTCATCCATCGGTAACTATACTTGGAGCTATATTTTTATTCGCAACATGTTATGTGTTTTGCTTGGAGCGTCTTGTATAATTTGAGTCTTTGCTTGTTAGTTTGCCACAATCATACTTGCTGGACACACCTATTTGAGAGAGTTAAATATGCCCTATAAATTGTTAGAACACTCTATATGCTTGACTTATATCCTTTGAATTGAATAGTTTTTGCTCTAGTGCTTCACTTATATCTTTTAGAGCACGGTGGTGGTAATATTTTGTAGAAATTGTTGAACTCTCATGCTTCACTTAGATCTATTTGAGAGTCTATTAAAACAGCATGGTAAAGTGTTTAGGCTAAAGGAACTAGTCTTCACATGATAAACATCTAATGTCAATGTAGTAAAAAAATTCACATCAAGTGCATTGAGTAGAAAGAGATGTTGGATGCTTGATAAAAGTTTTGAGACATGAGGATAGTGATATTAGAGTCATGCTAGTGGAGTAATTATGAAATTGAGAAATATTTGTGTTAAGGTTGGTGATTCCCGTAGCATGCACGTATGGTGAACCGTTGTGTGACTAAGTTAAAGCATGAGGTATTTGTAGAGTGTCAACCTTTGTGTGGAGGTCGGGGCGCGCGATGGTTAACTCCTACCAACCTCCCCCCTAGGGGCATACGTTGATTTCTTTGTTTTGATGACTCGAAGATTTTTCCAATAAGTATATGAGTCCTTATGACTAATGTTGAGTCCATGGATTATACGCACTCTCACCCTTCCACCATTGCTAGCCTCTCTTGCACCGCACAACTTTCGCCGGTGCCATAAACCCACTATATATCCTTTCTCAAAACAGCTACCATATTGTTCCTCAAAACAGCCACCATACCTACCTATCATGGCATTTCCATAGCCATTCCGAAATATATTGCCATGCAACTTTCCACCGTTCCGTTCATATGACACGCTTCATATTGTCATATTGCCATTGCATGATCATGTAGTTGACATAGTATTTGTGGCAAGGCCACCATGCATAATTTTTATACATGTCACTCTTGTTTCATTGCACATACCGGTACACTGCCGGAGGCATTCATATAGAGCCATACTTTGTTGTTGTAGTATCGAGTTGTAATCTTATGTTGTAATGAAAGTGTGATGATCATCATTTATAGAGCATTGTCCCATGGGAGGAAAGGCTGAATCTATAAAGCCCCTCCGCAAAAAAAGGAAAAAAAAGAGAAAGGCCAAAGAAAAAAAAGAAAGGCCCAAAAAAGAGAAAATAAAAGAAAAAGAAAAGAAAATAAAAAGGGACAATTGCTACTATCTTTTTCCACACGTGTGCTTCAAAGTAGCACCATGTTCTTCATTGTAGAGAGTCTCATGCTTAGTCACTTTCATATACTAGTGGGAATTTTCGTTATAGAACTTGGCTTGTATATTCCAACGATGTGCTTCCTCAAATGCCCTAGGTCTTCGTGAGCAAGCAAGTTGGATGCACACCCACTAGTTTCTTTTGTTGAGCTTTCATTCATATTTAGCTCTAGTGCATCCATTGCATGGCAATCCCTACTCACTCACATTGATATCTGTTGATGGGCATCTCCATAGCCCATTGATACGCCTAGTCGATGTGAGACTATCTCCCTCCTTTTTGTCTTCTCCACAACCACCTCTATTCCACCCATAGTGCTAAATCCATGGCTCATGCTCATGTATTGCGTGAAAGTTGAAAGGTTTGAAAAAAATAGAGTATGAAAACAAATGCTTGGCTGAAATCGGGGTTGTGCATGATATGAATATTTTGTGTGATGAAGAGGGAGCATAGCCAGACTATATGATTTTGTAGGGATGACTTTCTTTAGCCATGGTATTTTGAGAAGACATGATTGCTTTGTTAGTATTGCTTGAAGTATTGTTATTTCTTATGTCAATATAGACTTTTACCTTGAATCTTTCAGATATGAACATTCATGCCACAATTAAGAGAATTACATTGAAAAACTATATTGGTTAGCATTCCACATCAAAAATTCTTTCTTTATCATTTACCTACTCGAGGACGAGCAGGAATTAAGCTTGGGGATGCTTGATACGTCTCCAACGTATCTATAATTTTTGATTGTTCCATGCTATTATTTATGAAGTCTTAGATGTTTAATGGGCTTTATCATTCACTTTTATATCATTTTTGGGGCTAACCTACTAACCCAAAGGCCCAGTCCAGATTGCTGTTTTTTGCCTATTTCAGGGTTTTGCAGAAAAGGAATATCAAACGGAGTCCAAACAGAATGAAACCTTCGCAGGAGATATTTTTGGAGAAAATCACACGAGATAAACTTCGGGGCTAAGCCAGAGGACAGGGGGCCCACCCTTGAGGGTGGGGGACGCGCCCCCTGCCTCGAGGGCAGCCCCTATGGCCCCTGGTGCCCCTCTTCCTCCTATATACACCTACGTACCCGAGAAACTCCAAACGTAGAGAGAAGACCCTAATTCCACCGCCGTAGCTGTTGTTCCCGTGGAGATCCCATCTTGGAGCCTGTTCCGGGAGGGGGATCCATCACGGAGGCCTTCATCATCATCATCATCATTGCCCTCACCATGAGTTGTGAGTAGTTTACCACAGACCTTTGGGTCCATAGCTAGTATCTAGATGGCTTCTTCTCTCTCTCCGGATCTCAATACAAAGTTCTCCTCGGTCTTCGAGGAGATCTATTCGATGTAATCTCTTTTTGCGGTGTGTTTGTCGAAATCCGATGAATTGTGAGTTTATGATCAAGGTTATCTATGAAAGATATTTGGTTCTTCTCTGAACTTTTTATGTGTGCTCATAATATCCTTGCAAGTCTCTTCGAATTATCGGTTTGGTTTGGCCTACTAGATCTATAGTTCTTACAATGGGAGAAGTGCTTGGCTTTGGGTTCAATCTTGCGGTGTCCTTTCCCAGTGACAGTAGGGGCAGCAAGGCATGTATTGTATTGTTGCCATCGAGGATAAAAAGATGGGGTTTTCATAATATTTCTTGAGTTTATCCCTCTACATCATGTCATCTTGCTTAAGGCGTTACTCTGTTCGTATGAACTTAATACACTAGATGCATGCTGGATAGCAGTCGATGTGTGGAGTAATAGTAGTAGATGCAGGCAGGAGTCGGTCTACTTGTCTCGGACGTGATGCCTATATACAATGATCATGCCTAGATACTCTCATAATTATTCGCTTTTCTTTCAATTGCTCGAAAGTAATTTGTTTACCCACCGTAGAATATCGCTATCATGAGAGAAGCCACTAGAGAAAACTATGGCCCCCGGGTCTATCTCTATCATATTACTTTCCCGTTAATTTCTGCCGCCGTTATTTATTTACTTTCTTTACTTTCTGTTTCTATACCAAAAATACCAAAAATATAATTATCATCTCTATCAGATCTCACTATCGTAAGTGACCGTAAAGGGATTGACAATCCCTTATCGCGTTGGCTGCGAAGTTCTTATTTGTTTGTGCAGGTGCGAGGGACTGGCGTGTGGTCTCCTACTGGATTGATACCTTGGTTCCCAAAAACTAAGGGAAATACTTACGCTACTGTGCTGCATCTCCCTTTCCTCTTCGAGGGAATATAACACAAGCTCAAGAGGTAGCAGGCAAACCGCCGTGCACGATTCCCCACTGGCACGCGCGTCGCAGCGGCGAAGGCAACAAAGTCCCGCACCGTTGGACCCGCCGGCACCTTGCGAGGGTCGCGCTCCACCGTCGCCGGTAGGACCTCCTCTGCGTCGTCGTCTTCGTCATCCGACCCAGCAGACGCCAGCGCCCAGAAGCGGTTGGCACGGGGCCCGCCCACCACCGGCGGCGAGCTAGCACGCCCTTGCGTCCCGCCCGACCGTGGAGAGCAGCCGCCGTGGTGAACCACCGTCCAAACCGCCAGAGGGACCTCGCCCCGCAACCCACGCGGCGACCTCGCACCGGCGCCTGAGCCGTTGCCACACAGCGCACCCAATGGCTCCATTGTCCTAATATCTGTCGACAGCCTCCCCCAGCTGCTGCCGCCACCCTTCGCTTCTTACCACTGATCGCCGTCGCCGCTCCGTCGCCCGGTGCGTGCTCTCCGGCCCACTGTTTTGACCCTTTTCATAACTTAAGCACGATTTGACTCTATGTGCAACTTATTTTCGGATCTCGACCGACCAAACCTCCCGGTGCGTACCGCGTACAACGCATCAGACAACACCGCATGGTTCCCAGCCTGCGCCACGACCGAATCCAAGGCACGTCGTGGGGCTTGTCCAGCATGACCACGAGCTGGGACTGCAGGAGCAGCGTGACCTGGTACTCATCATCGCAGGCGAGGGCGGGGAGCCGGGAGAGGTCACGCCCACCACGTGGTCCCTAAAGATATTCAGAGAACAAACATCCTAACCAATCGGATCTAGTCTCTCTAAAGGAGAAATTTATTCACGCTGAGGTACTGTACAATTTGCCTACTGTTTTGGTGTATTCTACTTTGTGAGCAAACAATTCACGACGATTAAATAAGAAGAATGGAGTTTCAAGAATGTGGCTTAAATTTTTAGAAAAGTGCAGAAGGCTACAAACAACAGTACATTACATATACAACCTTTTTATGTATATAAGTAACAAAAATGGTCACACCACATATATCTCCAATGGCAAAATATTAACAAATGGTGAACTCAAAATTAGCATGGATATGCAGTTACAGAGAAGAGACCAATACCTGAGATGCATTGAGAATTATATGATATACAACATCAATTAAGCTTTTGGCACAGAAAATAAAACCATATACATTAATCTTCTGCTTAGATCGATCGAAGACTTTGACGGGGACTATGTCCGGAGGGTTGGCTACACCCCTGCGACGTAGTAACCGTCACTCCCTTGCTGTTGATGGTTCTTCCTCGACCGATGATCACTCTCTTGCGAAGGCAATGCGCCGCCAGGCTTCGAGGAATTTGGACCCCATGACAGGTACCTCATCCATTCAGTCATTTATCTCTCTGCCTGACAACCATATTTCTACCAGTTTAAATAAAGTCAGTGTATCTATGAAGAATAATGATAATGAAATTAATTTGTCTGTACGGGTGCTCAAACATATGGAGATCGACCGCTTAAAGGTTTCTCCGAAATGTAAAACCACCATACGTGACCCCGAAAACGAGGAGGATGCTGAAGCGGATGCCAAATATGATGGTCCGCTAATATGAAGTGGATGCAAAAATCAAGTAAATTTAATAGGTATTACCATATTATTTTTGAGAAAAATCATGTAAATACAATAGTATTTATGTTTATATAAGTTATAATAATACAAAAAAATTCTAAACTATGATTATTAATACTATTTTAATTATACAAACATTTTCATAATTATATGCACATTTTTATAAGTTATAAGTTTGTTGATTAAGAATTTTTCGTATGCATTAGAAATATTCATAATTAAGAAAAAATAGAAATATATTTTTTATCAATATTTACGTCTAACTATATTTAAAACATATGAAAGCTAAGAATATATGACATGAAAGAATGTTATCACAAGTTAATATTAATAAAAAATGTTTATATTCGTAATTTGAATATATGAGCGAGGTCCTCGGCATCCGGAGGTCGAACGTAGCTTCCTAGAGGCCAATCGAGTTCTTGGGAAGGCTGTTAAGAGAAACTCTAGCAGACCCCGCATCCCGCCGGCCCGCAAAACGCGTTTGCAGTTTGCGCAAAAACGCTTTTGCGGGCTGGCGCGGACAGCCACAGATGCAGACCCCTCAAATAGACCCGAATAAAAGCATATTCACAGTTCGCGCAGAATATGCTTTTATGCGGGTCGGCTTCTGCGGGTTCTGCTCGGGCACCACCGCGACGACCCGCAAAACAGAAAAACTGCAAATCTCGCATTTGACATAGGGTTTCACAAATAAGTTCAAATTCAAATGACATAACATAGTTTTACGCGCAAATAAAAGCCAAGTTCATTATGGCAAACGCAAAAGAGGGCCCTGCAAGAGTTTGCGCCCATGTCCGGCATCATCTTGGTCGATCTTTACTCCATGCCATCGAGTCCATCTTGAACTTCATCGCCACCACCGAATCCACCTCCGGCGCTTGTTCCAACTCCCGCACCGAAATCATCAACATTGCCACCATAAGGAGCGGAGAAAACATCTCCCGAACTGTTGCACACACTGGCCGACGAAACCATTCTTCTCTTTAAGATTTCTCTCCTTGCCATATCATGCCATGTTTTGGTGAGATCGTCCATGTCATTGCGGTTCATTGACATGGTCTTGTTCTCTTCAGCGAGCAGCTTGGACAAGGCTTTGTTTTCTGCAGCGCGTGCTCTTCTCTCCTCAATGGCAGCTTTGCGCAGCCCCTCTTCTATGAGCAATTGCCACTTTTCTTGCTTCTCCTTTGCCTTCTTCTCGGCCAACTCTTTCTTGATCTCCAACGACTTCAACAACATCGACTCGTTCGATTGCACCATGGCATCAATCTTCTCCCTCAAGCTCGATGCTTCTTGCTCTCTCTTCATCTTCTCCTTTGTCTTCTTGTCGCCAATTCACCATTGGGCTTGTTCAAATTTCTTGGGCCATCATCGTCCTCATCTTCATCCATGTTTGTAAGTGAGCCTCTCTTTGGTGTGGATTCTTTGTCGATCAACGCTCACTTGTCGCACTTTTGGAGCAACTCCCAACAATGCTCTAGTTTGAAGAATTTGCCTTCCGAAGCTTCCATGTCTTTGTATCTATGTTGAGCAATCTTTTCCTACAAAATGTGAAGAAAGTGATGCAATTATTTTCCCATGATGCAAATATGATGATGCACAACTTGAACAAAGGCAAAACAAACTCACATAGTCGGACACCACGGTGTCACTTGGAGGAGCATTGCGTACTTGCTCCTAGCAAGCTGCCCAATGGCTGCACATTGGTTTGATATTCTCCCAACGCCCTTGAAGCGACCGAAACGTGCGTGGAGTCCTATTGGGATGCTTTGCCATAATACGGAAGAATATTGATCTTCAATCCTTTGCCAATATCTCTTGGCGGTTCGATAAGTACCCGTTCATGCATCAAGAGACACCGCACTCCATGCTTTGATCAAAGCTTAATCTTTCAAGATCGTGTAGTTCTTCGATCTTATACTTTTTCCAGCTTGTGATTGCCCTTATGCTTCCGCTCGATCTCCTCCAATTCGTCCGCACAACCATGATCATCCACGCCGCCTTCCGTTTCATTGTAGTCGAATGCGGCGAACGGGGCTTGATCAATGTCAATCGCGTTCGTGTCCAACAAGTTCACAAACTCGGTAGTTGCATTGTTTGAGCCACCGCTATAATAAACAATAACAAGTCATCACCTATCGAGGACAATGGAGAAAATGAAAGTAAATCGCCATGACCGAAGACGCATACCTCTCGATCATTTCGTCAAACACCTCGCTTGCGGGGGGAGCGGCACCATTGAACGGCATCGCCGGAGCACCTCCTTGTGAGGGGATGGAGCGAGAGGATGAAGAAGGCGGCCTCTTTGAATTCGGAACCTTCCTCCGCTTCACGCCCGCGACCTTGCCGACCTTCTCTATCGCCGGCCGGGATCGCGCTGCGGCATTGGTGTCCGAAGCGCGGGCCATCACGGCGGGGCCAGCCGCATTCCCGCCCTGCACGACCACGTTGCCCTGCCGCTTGCGGGCAGGCGCGGCGTTTGCTTGGGCGACGGTGGTGGGGCCGACATGGCCCGCGATGAGATCCACCCGAGGGGAAGGAGCGTGCGCGACCTCGACGGTGACAGGGGACAGCACGGGGCCGTCCATGGCGGCGAGGGACGGACGGGGAGGAAGCACTGGAGCGTGCGGAGGCGGGGCAATGGTGGCGGAGGGTGGGGCGAGGAAAGGGCGCGCGGAAATGTCCCTCCCACCAAATCTCGCTGCGGATAGGGGTTGAGCTCGGGTCGGCATCCTAGCCCGTGAAGATGGAGGTTGGGGGAGAAGATTTGCCGCGCCCCACATAAAATTATGTGGGCCGGGGCGGGATGTGGGGTCTGATCGGGCAGGTTTTCCAGCCCCGACCCGCAATTTGGCGGTTATTATGCAGGCCAGGGTGGGATGCGGGGTCTGCTAGAGTTGCTCTAATCCCATACCAAGTTGAGCCCTTAATCTTTCTTGAGTTAATTTCCTTCTTCTCAAAATTGAAACAATTCAACGGGGAATCCAAGAGGCTGGAAAACTGACAACTGAAAAACTATTCTATTACAAAGTAAATAGAATAATACAAATTTTGGTTGCCTTTTTAGGGGAATATATACATTTGGGTTGCTCTTTTTTTAGGGGAATATATAAATTTGGGTTGCTCTTTTTTTAGGGGTTGCTTTGTTTTATTTGAGTGGCAAATTTGGGTTGCTCATTCGTGATGGGCATTGGTGGGCCTTGGTTTTCAGGCCCATCCAACAAACAAACCTCTCCTCTTTTTGTTCTTTGGCGCCAAATTCGTTCCGTCTTTCCGCGCCGCCACCGATAAATTCCCCGGCGATCCCATCACCTCTGCCGCTATCGGCATCACCGAGAGAAGGAGGGATCCGGATCAGGACACTTGGGACATGGTGGCCACGCTCGGCCCGGGCAGGTTCTACGGGGACGGGCTCTCGCGACGGTGCGTGTTCCTCGGCAGCGACCGCGCCGACCCGCCTGCACTCCTTTCCTGGGCGCACGAGGTGAAGTGGTCCACGGGCGGACAAGGCAGCAGGCGGCTCCGCCTCGAGGGCCGCATCGAGGGCAGGCTCTGTCGCACCGACGCGCTTGGCTCCGACGATGACGACGAGGATGGGGGTGTCGCGTCCCAGGAGCGCGAGGTCATCGATGATAAGGAGTCGGAGGAGGACGACGAGTCTCGGGAGTCGTGGGAGGAGGAGGAGGAGTCCGGTGACTTAAAGGATGAGGAGGAGGTGGCGCTCGTGACTCCGGCAAGGGGGCTGCTGAGGAAGAAGGCTGTCGCGGCGGCTTCTGCTCCTTCTGCCAAGGCACTGGGGAAGGCGTCCCCAAAGAGGAAGGCCGCGGTGGCTGGGCCTGGGCTAACGGTGAGGACGCCACCGACAAGGAAGAGGAAGGTTGCCGAGGCACCGGCATCAGGGAGGAGGACCTCTCCGAGGTCAAAGCACTGATGGTGCAGTTCTTGGAGATGAAGCATGCTGTTTCTTCGTTGAAATGGTGTCAGTGCCCGTGCCCCTATACCCGAATCAAATCCCTCCAGAAACACAATACTAAGGCCCCGTTCGGAACTCATCCGACTTCTCCAAACCGCGCTTCTCCTGCTCCACGCAAGGAGCCAGCCCGAATAAGCCAGCTCCAGGAAGCCAGCTCTGCGGAGACAATCCCTTTCCAGTGTAAAATCGCGGAGCAGCAGAAGTGCAGCTCCCAGAAACAGTGAAGTAGAAGTTTGAAACAATTACAACAGGATTGCCACCGCCAAGTGAATAACGGTTCGCTCAATTAGAAAGACCAATCCAACGATGCCTCGCCCGCGTTCCCCAGCCAAACTACACTGTGGGCTGCTGCCGTTTTCAAAGAATTGGGCCTTAAGCCCACCAAATGCAGCCCATCTTCACTTCCACGGATCTGAGAAGAATTTTCCGCAGCCGAACACACCTAGCTCCGCGAGAGAAGCTGGCAATGAGTACGAGAAGCTGGAATCATGGATTTGGAGAAGCCAGAGGAGTTCCGAACGGGGCCTAATCCCTGTACTGGACTGAGATCTGAAAAATGTTCGGTGCTTACTAGTCCATGTACTGTACTCGGATCTGAATTGCAAAAAGATTTCAAGTGCGTTCCTATTCCCTTCTTTTGCTTTTCCATTTCAAAGGCAGTCTATTCTTTTGTTGGTACTGAACATATGACAATCTTCCGTCCGTCTCTTGCTTATGTTTGCTGCTACTTCCACCAAAATTTTCTTTACCAGCTAAAAACACCGTACTAAATCAAATCAACGACAATTAACATGCATCAGAGGGATAAATGATTAATTGGTGCGGGAGTTTCTGCATATTATTCTTTCGTAAAACTAGAGATATGCTTTTGGTCCGAATCAGAAGCATTTATTCGAGATCTTGTTTCATGGCACTCATCACGGCAGTCAGTCGCCAGATCCATACACGCTCCACATGTATGTATGTATGTATGTATGTATGGTGGGAATGCCTCACATTACTGATACGATATAACTTAGCCAGAAATAATTGAAATTATAAAATTTCAAACAAAATATGACAAATAAAACTGCAACAGTTATCTAGGGTATTGAAAACTTATTTATCCACACATCACGCATTACATATGCCTTAAGGGACAAGTAAATAAATTGGGCTAGGCAGGTAGAAGAGTAGGGGTCACCGCAACGATGCTATACTACACATGACAATTGCTGAACTCTTCTGGTATGGCGCCTCTCATCAAGCCGTCTGTGCGTACTGCAGACCTGGTCAGGACAGTTTCGGGGGTCACCGCTGCCGCAGCTAACATTTCAATAGAATGCGAGAAGGGTTCCCCGCAGTTTCTAGCGCACCTCGCGAAACTTGTGTAGCACCAGTCAGTAAGCATACAACAGGCGCAACAATTAAAGAAGGAGCACTTTTTCTGGCAACGCGCGCTCACTTCATGGATATCGTCCTTGTCCACGCCGGCCGCGATGGTTTGGCCTGTTGAATAGCATACAAATCATGTTTATCTCTGGATTGACAAACAAAACAAGAAACAACCAAAATTTTGCGGAGATATATAAATTAGATAGTGAAATAGCAATGTTGTTTGCGGATGCACTGCTTACATTGCGCTATGGTGGCGGAGCATAGGAGGTGTACAGATACCAGGGCCAGCGCAGCGATCCGGATCGTGTGCTTCTCCATCCTCTCCTCTGATGCAACACTACTAGGCACTGATGTGATGTGATGTGGTTGTTGATGAGAACATATGTTTTTGTGTGTGTCTCTCACTTGTAAGATTGCTTACCATTGAGCACATGACTCGTACTATATATACAGGGAAATCGTGAGGAGAGAGATCAATTTATTAGTATCGTTCATTTAAGAGCCACATGGGCATAAATGAAATTTGTAATTTGCAAGATCATCTTTTTTCTTTTTTCTTCACACAAGTTTTTGCAAATTAATGGTGGAATATTTACATAGAATCTTGTATCATTAATCTATATATCTCAACAATTCTTAGAAATCTTGAAAACATATTAATTGAAATTAATTTTACTCCAAATCATGGTAACATCATTTATTGCAATTAATTTTTAAAACATCATTAATTATAATCCCTTCGATCCATATTAATTGTCGTTGATTTAGTACAACTTCATACTAAATCAGTGACAATTAATACGGATCGGAGAGTATAAAAATTATATTTGTAAAAATAAACTCTCATTTGCGCCTCAAGATACTATTAAATTGGGCGTGTGTTGCATGTGCACGATTATGGGAATTTACTCTTTGTCGCGTTTATCTATTGTTTTTTGCTAGAAACGTATGTTACCGCACTGTGATATTGAAATCACACTACTGAAATCCGGAACTTTGCCGTCAGCTAGTTCTTTGCCGCCAGCTAGCTGATGGCAAAGAGGGTTTTTGCCATCACCATGAAGAAATCTGACGGCAAAGAAGCAGTTGACGGCAAAGAAAATGTTTGTCATCAGCCCCGTCTTTGTCATCAGCTAGCGGACGGCATAGAACCTTTGCCGTCCGCTAGCTGACGGCAAAGAGACAGGGTGGGCCGCTAGCGAGGAGCTGCTAACGCCCACTTTCTTTCCCGTCTTTGCCGTCAGCTAGTGGACGGCAAAGAAAGTGGCCGTTCTAACGTCCGTTAGCTAGACTCTTTGCAGCTAGCGGACGGCAAAGAGTTGTGCCGTGTATTTAACTAACCGCCCTCGTGCCCTGCCCCTCTCTCTCCCTCCCCTCATCCCAACCCCCGCGCCGCCGCACCGCCCCCCTCGCCGTGCAGCCCCGGGCCGAATCGCCGCCCCGGCCGCCCCGCCCCGCCACGCCGGGCCACTCCGGCCGCCCCGGTCCGCCTCGCTGCCCCGGCCCCCACGGCCCGTCCGCGCCGCCTCGCCGCCGGCCGCGCCGGCCAGGGTCTCCTCGCTGCCCCGACAGCCCCGACAGGCCGCGTCGGCCCAGGCCTCCTCGCTCCCCCGGCCTGTCGGCCCCGGCCGCCCCGCCCCTCCGCGTCGGCCCCGCTGATACGTCTCCAATGTATCTATAATTTTTTATTGTTCCATGCTATTATATATTATGTTTTGGATGTTTATTGGGATTTATTATACATTTTATTATATTATTTTTAAGACTAACCTATTAACCCAAGGCCTAGTGCAAATTGATTTTTTTTGCCTATTTCAGTGTTTCATAGAAAAGGAATATGAAACGGAGTCCAAACGGAATGAAACCTTCGGGAGAGTTATATTTGGAACGATATCTTCGCGAGAGACTTGGAGTAAAAGTCTGAGAAGAAACGAGGTGCCCACGAGGGGGCAGGGCGCGCCCAGGGGGGCAGGCACGCCCCCCACCCTCGTGGGCCCCATGTAGCTCCCCTGACGTGCCTCTTCAGCCTATATATACTCTCATACCCTGAAAACATCTAGGCAATAGACGAAACCCTAATTCCACCGCCGCAACCTTCTGTTCCTGTGAGATCCCATCTTGGGGCCTGTTACGGAGCTCCGTCGGAGGGGGGATCGATCACGGAGTGCTTCTACATCAACACCATAGCCTCACCGATGATTTGTGAGTAGTTTACCACAGACCTTTGGGTCCATAGTTATTAGCTAGATGGCTTCTTCTCTCTCTTTGGATCTCAATACAAAGTTCTCCTCGATCTTCGACGAGATCTATTCGATGTAATCTTTTTGCAGTGTGTTTGTCGAGATCCGATGAATTGTGGGTTTATGATCAAGATTATCTATGAACAATACTGGATTCTTCTCTGAAATCTTTAATGTATGATTATAATATCCTTGCAAGTCTCTTCTAATTATTGGTTTGGTTTGGCCTACTAGATCTATAGTTCTTGCAATGGGAGAAGTGCTTGGCTTTGGGTTCAATCTTGCGGTGTCATTTCCCAGTGACAGTAGGGGCAACAAGACATGTATTGTATTGTTGTCATCGAGGATAAAAAGATGGGGTTTATATCATACTGCTTGAGTTTATCCCTCTACATCATGTCATCTTGCTTAAGGCATTACTCTGTTCTTATGAACTTAATACTCTAGACGCATGCTGGATAGCGGTCGATGTGTGGAGTAATAGTAGTAGATGCAGAATCGTTTCGGTCTACTTGTTACGGATGTGATGCCTATATATAATGATCATGCCTAGATATTATCATAACTATGCGCTTTTCTATCAATTGCTCGACAGTAATTTGTTCACTCACCGTAGAATTCTGCCATCATGAGAGAAGCCACTAGTGAAACCAATGGCCCCCGGGTCTATCTTTATCATATTACTTTCTCGTCAACTAGCCAATTTCTGTTGCCGTTGCTTATTTGCTTTATTTACTTTCTGTTCTTGTACCAAAAATACCAAAAATATTATCCAATCGTATCTATCAGATCTCACTCTCGTATGTAACCGTGAAGGGATTGACAACCCCTTATCACGTTGGTTCCGAGGTTCTTATTTGTATGTGCAGGTGCGAGGGACTCACGCGTGGTCTCCTACTGGATTGATACCTTGGTTCTCAAAAACTAAGGGAAATACTTACGCTACTGTGCTGCATCACCCTTTCCTCTTCGGGGGAATACAACGCAAGCTTGAGAAGTAGCAAGAAGAATTTTTGGCACCGTTGCCGGGGAGATCTATGCAAAAGTCATATACCAAGTACCTATCACAAACCCTTATCCCTCGCACTACATTATTTGCCTCTCGTTTTCCTCTCCCCCACTTCACCTTTGTCGTTTTATTCGCCCTTCTTCTTCCGTGTGTTTACCGTTCGCTTGCCTCTTGTTTGCTTGTGTGTTGGATTGCTTGCTTGTCACTATGGCTCAAGATAATACCAAATTGTGTGACTTTTCCAATACCAACAATAATGATTTTATTAGCACTTCGATTGCTCCTATCTTAGATGCTGAATCTTGTGAGATCAATGCTGCTCTGTTGAATCTTGTCATGAAAGATCAATTTTCTGGCCTTCCTAGTGAAGATGCCGCTACCCATCTAAACAACTTTGTTTATTTGTGCGATATGCAAAAGAAGAGGGGTACAGATAATGATATTGTTAAATTGAAGCTATTTTCGTTTTCACTTAGAGATCATGCTAAAACTTGGTTTTCCTCTTTGCCTAGAAATAGTATTGATTCATGGAATAAGTGCGAAGATGCCTTTATCTCTAAGTATTTTCCTCCCGCTAAGACTATCTCTCTTAGAAATGATATTATGAATTTTAAGCAACTAGATCATGAGCATGTTGCACAAGCTTGGGAGAGAATGAATTAATGATACAAAATTGGCCAACTCATGGTTTGAACTTATGGATGATTATACAAAACTTTTATGCTGGCTTGAATTTTGCTTCTAGAAATCTTTTAGATTCGGTCGCAGGGGGAACTTTTATGGAAACCACTTTAGGAGAAGCTACCAAACTCCTAGATAATATTATGGTTAACTACTCTCAATGTCACACCGAAAGATCTACTAGTAAAAAAGTGCATGCTATTGAAGAGATTAGTGTTTTGAGTGGAAAGATGGATGAACTTATGAAATTATTTTCTACTAAGAGTGCTTCTTCTGATCCTAATGATATGCCCTTGCCCACGTTGATTGAAAATAATAATGAATCTTTGTATGTGAATTTTGTTGGTAGGAATAATTTTGGTAACAATGCTATTGAGGAAACTTTAATCCTAGGCCTTTTCAAAGTAATTACTCTAATAATTATTGTAATTCCTACAATAACTCTTATGGAAATTTTGGTAAGATGCACTCTGAATTTGAGACTAGTGTTAAAGAGTTTATGAATTCGCAAAAGAATTTCAATGCCTTGCTTGATGAAAAATTGCTTAAGATTGATGAGTTGGCTAGAAACACGGATAGAATTACTCTTGATGTTGATTCTTTGAAACTTAGATCTATTCCACCTAAGCATGATATCAATGAGTCTCTCAAAGCCATGATAATTTCCATTGATGAGTGCAAGGAAAGAACCGCTAGGATGCGTGCAAAAAAGATTGCTTTATGAAAGTGTGTTCTTCTAGTTATCATGAGAATAAACATAAAGATCTGAAAGTGATTTACGTGTCTCCTATTAGATCCTTGTTTTCTAGTATGAGTCTTGATAAAGATGGGACTGGAGATGAGTCTACTTTAATTAAAAGGCGTCCCAGTGATTCAGATTTTTTAGATCTTGATGCTAAAATTGTTAAAAGTGGGGTTGAAGAGATTAAAAATTTGCATAGCAATGAACCCACTATCTTGGATTTCAAGAGATTTAATTATGATAATTGCTCTTTAATAGAATGTATTTCCTTGTTGCAATCTGATACGTCTCCAACGTATCTGCTTTTCCAAACACTTTTGCCCTTGTTTTGGACTCTAACTTGCATGACTGGAATGGAACTAACCCGGACTGACGCTGTTTTCAGCAGAACTGCCATGGTGTTGTTTTTGTAGAAATAAAAAATTCTCGGAATCGCCTGAAAATCAACGGAGATTTATTTCAGAAAATATAAAAAATACCTGCAAGAAGATCCACACCGGGGGGCCCACGGGCTGTCCTCGAGGGTGGGGGGCGCGCTCCCCTTCCCAGGGCGCGCCCCTGCCTCGAGGGCACCCCGATGCCCCACTGGCGTATCCCTGGGTCCTATATATTCCGTTTCATGGAGAGAAAAATCAAGGAGAAAGAATTATCGCGTTTTACGAGATGAAGCCGCTGCCAAGCCCTAATCTCTCTCGGGAGGGCTGATCTAGAGCCCGTTCGGGGCTCCGGAGAGTGGAGATCGTCGCCATAGTCATCATCAACCTTCCTCCATCACCAATTCCATGATGCTCACCGCCGTGTGTGAGTAATTCCATCATAGGCTGATAACCCTCAACCGTAAGGGATCGAGATAGTCTTCGCGGGTAAGAATAACCCAATTTATTGATTCGACACACGGGGAGCCAAAGAGTATTTATAAGCTTTAACAGTTGAGTTGTCAATTCAACCGCACCTGAAATATACTTACTTGCAACAAAAGATAAGTGGTAACAGTGATATGATAGTGATAATAGTGATAGTAAAAGTAAACAGTAAAAGTAAATAGCAAAAGTAAATGGCAAGAATAGCAACTAGTGACAAGCAGGATTTAAAACACTGTAGGCTAGGGAGATGGATGGTTGGGCGCTGCATGGATGAGATAGATTCTAACTTGGGGCACGGCACACAGAAAAGTAATGATCATCTAGGCAAATATCAAACATTAGGCATGTATCTCGTAGGTAGTTGTACGTGCTTGCAATAAGAACTTGCACAACATCTTTTGTCCTACCATCCCGCTACGAACGGGGCCAAAAGGAACTTATGGATATTAAGGTGCTCCTGTCAAAGAGCACCGGAACAAAGCAATGAACTCAATGGATACATGTAATCCTCAAACTACGGACCATCCCCTTTGGTGTCCCAAGCTGTCACTTTTGGGATCGCCGGTTCCGAACCGTAACAGGTGCAAACAACTCATAGATAGGATCACGAACACAAATATATTCATACAAACACATATGGTTCAGATCTGAAATCATGGCACTCGGGCCCTAAGTGTCAAGCATTAAGAACAACAAGTTGAAGCAAAGATGATAAACACCATAGTAGATGATAGGCAACTTGCCCCCAACGATCTGATAAACTATTACATGATCTAACTCATCCAATCCCTACCATCCCCTTCGCCTACAGCAGGGGAATTACTCACACATGGAGGGGGAAGTCATGGAGGGATGATGGAGTGGTGATGATGATGACGATGGCGACGATCTCCCCTCTCCGGAGGCCAATTCAGCCTCCAGATTAGCCCTCCCGAGGAAGAAGAGAGGGTGGCGGCGGCTCCGCGATGGAAAACTGCGAAAGAACTTCTGATCTGGGGTTTCTGCGTCGGGAGTAAAAATACGAGGTAAAGTAGGGCACCAGGGGGTGTGGGCCCCACCCAGGCGACCCCCCGGCGCGGCCCGGGGGGGGGGGCACCCCCTGGCCCCCCTCTGGCCCCACTTCTGGCTCCTGGTTCCTTCGGGTGCGTGGATTTTCTGTGATTTTTTGTGGATTTTTCTGAGATACTTAAAAATCCGTTTTCCTGCACACAGATAAACCATACAGGCAGCTCTGCTGAAAACAACGTCAGTCCGGGTTAGTTTAGTCCAAATCATGCAAGAATGAGGCCAAAACAATATCAAAAGTGTTTGGAAAAGTAGATACGTTTGAGACGTATCAACTCCCCCAAGCTTAGCATATTGCTTGTCCTCAAGCAATTCAGTTCAACGAACTGGACGCGACAAAGAAAACTTTGACAAACTCTTTTGCTTCGTTAGATGTATATAAGCATGTACTACGAAAAGAGTTTAGCAAGTATTGAGACAGTACTTATGAGGACAATGCAAGGAGCAATCCTTCTTTCAAGTGACCAGTCACAAATACTTAAAAGTAAATAATATATTACTGAAAATCAAGACAAGATTACATTGCACATAGCTTGAGCATATTAGGGTGGTATCTCGCTAGCCTCCATGAGTGAAGCAAAACATAAATGCAGAGACTCCTCCAGAGTTTTAAAGGAGACTAGAACTAAGAATTTCAGAATAAATCATATCACAAGTATGCAGAAGACAATGTAATACTTTGGGACAATGCACGTTACACTCAGAATGACAATTATGCTCTCATAGTTGGTGCTTTGAAGAAAGAAGGTGAGACTCTCGAACCGTGGCTTTTATTGGCAAAGTTGAAAACCCGTGACCGGAAACAAAAACTAAACATGTACCAGAGCTCTTGGTTTTAAAAACAGAAGTAAACATGTTTTGAGAAGTGCATATTTCGTCAACGAATGCTAGCAGATAACTCAATCACTTTTTAAGTGGACAAGTCTCGAGGAACGGCTCCCGCATGAGGACGATCACATCCTCTTAATCTCCTTTGTTTATCACTGCCAAAGTTTTCTGATTTCTCATGAACAAAGCGTGAAGGAGGGTTTGTTTGTTATATTATCTTTTTGAGCCGGGCGCACTCAATGCCAGTTCCTTATCGTATTATGGGTTTGCACATTATACATGCAATCCAGGGGTGAAACTTGTCCAACTTAAAAAGATCATGAATTAACTACTACTTCCTCATGAGCTAAAACATAGGCACAAAAAAGAGAAATGATTTTGATTAATTTCGAGATGGTACACGAAAGTCTTCGTTAGGAATGGCAGATAAATACCATGTATAGGAAAGTATGGTGGACTCATATGGCATAACAGGTTTTAAGGATTTTGGATGCACAAGCAGTCTGTCCGCTTAGTACAGGTGGAAGTTTACCAAAAGACTGGGAAGCGACCAACTAGAGAGCAATAACGATCATAATCATGCAGAGCGACAAAGCAACATTGAATCGGGCATGAAAGTGATATAACTATTCTAAAACTCAAAGATCATCAAGGCAGAGTAGACTTTTTAGTCTTAAACATGTGTGAGCATGTGCCAAGTCAATCCAAAAATTCTCTAAAGGGAAATACCACCATAGTATACCAGACTATGAACAGTGCAATGCATGTAGATCATTTCAATAACACATTATATACTCTAGTTATTCGGGACTAGCCACAAGGAAAGCATGAACCACTGGGAGAGCATTGTAAACATAGCACTATGTCGCTACAAGCTGGTCTCTAGATCATAAGTACATGCATATGTACAAAAGTAGAAACAATAAGAGTTCATACCGGTCTTCCTTGTTGCTTCCTTTCAGTCGATCTTCGTCATTACTGCTTGTCACTTGCACGATCGAACGTAGGAAATATAATCAAATGCCATCACGGACTCGAGCTGATCTCTGAAAACAAAGCAAACTAAAGAGAGAAAGGAAATCTTTTTGGGTTTTTCAAAGGTTGAATTAAAACAAAAGAAAGAGAAAATCTTTTTGTTGTTTTTGCAAAGAGAGAAACAAAGAAGAATGGGCAAAAACTTCGAAAAGATCAAAGCGAATAAAAACGGATAATGCAATGGAAAAGTGAGAAGGACACGTACTCCCCCAAGCTTAGGCTTTTGGCCTAAGTTGGTAGCAGCTACTGCCCCCAGGAGCCTCCTGCTCCAGGGGTATGGTGGTGAGTCCAAGGGTCGTAGAAAGATGCTGGCGCGTACACCAAACTCCTCGGAGTCTCCCACGAGGAAGGTTCCGAACGCCAAACAGAGGAAGACCCTTCACCAAAATCGGTGGCGGTCTCTTCCTGAAAATGTGGTATCTCACCGTGCCCCTCCTCGTCGGGCACAACCCCCTCCATGGGGTTATGAAACTGATGCTGGACCATGAACTCATCGAACAGAACAACATCAAAAGACCATCCGTTCCTGCGAGAAAAATCAAACAAAAGAGGTGCAGGTAGACGGATCTCGCATTCCGTGGCAGTTCCGAAACGCAAGATATAAATAAGATTATCAAGCTCAGAACCCATGGTAACAAACTTATGCCTTTTCATAGCAGCAAGATCAAAGCTTAAATAAGTAAAAGGAGTATCATCAGGGTGTGGGGTGCCTCCAAGATGCTCTAAGATAAGTGTGGCATAAACGGCACCATATAAGTCCCCCTTGTTACCGTTCATAGCAAGGCGTCGAGCAATTAAGGTACCCAGATTATAATCAGACCTCCCTGAGAGGGCTGCTGTCAGGATAGCAATATCCGGAGCAGAAATGCTACTCGTGTTGTCACGAGCTAACACCCCTCTGGCAATATAATATGCAAAATACCTGAGGTGAGGAAATAAGATGCGGGAGATCTTCGACCGATGAATATCCCTCGTATCCATGCTGCAGAGAGAGTTGATGACGGTTTTCAGCTCGGAGGGCTGAGTGGCCATTCTAGCCGTCCTCCCAACATTCGGCACACCTATTATTTCACAAAAATTCCCCAAAGTCATGGTGATAAGATCATTATAAATTTTAAACTCAATAGCACCTGAATCAGGATTATATCTAAAACTGTTAATGAAACTGGAGGTGAGTTTTTGATACTAGGTAACACGGCTCGTGACGAGTCGTGTCAAACCTGCATTAGCACAAAGATTATAAAACTCATCCCTGATTCCCGCAGCTTCCATGAATTCATCACATGGAAATGTCATCGCACGTGCTGGACTTGTGTCTTCCAACAACTCCAGGGGCACATGATCTTCATTATAGCTCACCCTAGCAGTCGATGGTGAAGCTGCGGCTCTAGTAACTCGATCGGAGTGTGCGGGCCTCCTCTTCTCAAGCCATCCTTTTGCCCTTCCTAACAAACTCATTTCTGAATTTTTTTACAATTTACAAAAACGAGGATTAAAACAAAGTGAGCTAAGGCAAACTACTCAACTCACTTGCCCAAGGCATAAACTTGCATCAAAACTTGAAAAATAACTTTCTACACATGCATGCAAGCTCATCTCTACAGCACCAAGAACTACTAAATACTCACAAATGAGGCCACCAATCAAAAATCTAATTGGAGGGGTGGAGGAGTCACATACCAGGGAGTATTTGCTCAAAATTTCAGCTCAAATGATGGGCTGTAGAGAGAGATCGAAGAATCACTTCCAAGAACAGCAAGAACACAAGAACAACAGCAGAACTCGCGTTTTTGGAGAAAGAGAGAGAGGAAGGAAGAAGACATACCTGGAGGGGGGTCCCGTGGGCCCCAGGCGCCCTATGGGCGCGGCCAGGGGCTGGGCCGCGCCAGCTGGCCGCCTGGGCCACTGGTGGCCCCCCCTGGCTGGCCCCAGGACTTTCCGGGTCTCTCCCGTTGTGGAAATTTTTATTATAATTTTTCTGGAATTTTTCTGAAAACTTCACTGTTGAAATTTTTTCGAAGTTCAAAAAGCTGCGAAACTCTCTGAAAACTTGAAGCAGTTAGTAGTATTGTGAAGCTTCAAAAACATAAATACTTGGTACAGCAGGTAGGACAAAACTAAAAACAAATGAAAACATAACAAGCTCAACTTTTTGTCCATATAAAACATGTTCACTAGTAAGGTTGATCAAGTCTTACCAACAAACAAGCGATATATAGAGCAAAAAGTCTCACCTCCTACGAAGTAGTTACTAAACCTTTACTTTGATGGACATTGTCCCCACCATGATAGTTTTGTATTTGTGAGGCACATGTAGTGGACAGTCCCATTCTCCAATTTTCACGGTCTCGATATTCTCTATAGAGTTGAGGGCATGCCTCCTGTCGGTCTTCTTTGGAAAATATACCGTGTGTTCTTTATCATTCACATGGAAGGTAACCTTCCCTTTATTGCAATCAATAATAGCACCTGCGGTGTTAAGAAAAGGTCTACCAAGAATAATGGACATGCTCCCATCCTCGGGCATGTCAAGCACAACAAAATCAGTAAGAATTAAACAATTAGCAACTTCTACGGGAACATCCTCACAAATACCTATCGGAACAACGGTTGACTTGTCAGCCATCTGAAGGGAGATATCTGTAGGAATTAGTTTCTCTAAACAAAGCCTCTCGTAAAGAGAGAGAGGCATAACACTCACTCCTGCTCCAAGATCACATAAAGCAGTTTTGACATAATTATTCTTTATGGAGCAAGGAATGGTGGGTATACCTGGATCACCGAGCTTCTCAGGAATCTTGCCACTGAAAGAGTAGTTAGCAAGCATAGTAGATATTGCATCATTAGGAACTTTTGTTTTATTAGTGACAATATCTTTCATATATTTTGAATAAGGAAGTAACTTAATAACATCAGTCAAAGGGATTTGAAGAAAAAGAGGTTTAATCCACTCACAAAACTTATTATAATGCTCTTCTTCTTTAGATTTGATGGACTTACCTGGAAAGGGCATGGGTTTCTGTACCCATGGTTCTCTCTCCTTCCCATGTTTTCTTGCGATGAAGTCTTCTTTAGTGTACCTCTTACGTTTGTCAGGTGCTTCTTCTTCTCGAACTTCAGGCGGATCATTCTTCTCATTATCATTACCTTCAGGTTCAGCACCGTCTTCAGTCTCAGCATCGGAGATAGATACACTGTTGGGATCAATAGTTGGTTCTTCATCTGCAATAGGATCATTAGAATTGTCAGTCTCTTTATGTTTCTTCTTCTTCTTTGGAGAGACAACAATTTCTTCTTCCTGTATTTGAGAATCCTGCTCGATTCTCTTCGGATGTCCCTCTGGATAGAGAGGATCTTGAGTGCTAGTTCCTCCTCGGGTCTTAATCCCGAAAGCCTGCAAATTATCTTGTTTGGCATTGTTAGCAAGCAAATCTCTTTGCACATTAGAAATTTGATCAAGCTGAGTTTGAACCATATGAAAATGCTTTACAAGACATTGAACATCATTAACTGTTCTATCTAAAACATCAAGCAGTCTTTTGATAGCAAGGGAATTATCATGCAACTGACTTTCTATCCTCTCATGAAAATGATTCCGTTTCATAATAAAATTATCAAACTCATCTAAACATTGATCAGGAGGCTTACCATGAGGGATGTCACTTGCGTTGAAATCTAAAAGAGAGTGTACCTCTACCATAGGAGGGTGAGTGGTAAGCTCACACATCTTCTCAATAGGGGGTAGATTCTTCACGTCTTCAGCTTTAATACCTTTCTCTTTAATAGACTTCTTTGCTTCTCGCATATCTTCGGGGCTCAGAACAAACATGCCCCTCTTCTTTGTTGGTGGAGGTGGTTCAGGGACGGACCAATCTTCATGGTTTTTGGCAATCCCGCCCATCAAATCTTCCGCATCGTCCGGAGTTCTTTTCCTGAAAACACAACCAGCACAACTGTCCAAATAGGACCTGGATTCATCAGTTAGACCAGCATAGAATATATCGATTAATTCATTCTTAGGGATTTCATGTCCAGGTCTAGCCCGAATCAGACCGCAGTACCTCCCCCAAGCTTTAGGGAGGGACTCATCCTGCAACTGTTTAAAGTTATGAATCCTTTGTAAAGCAGCATGTTGCATGTGAGCAGGAAAGTACTTATCAACAAAAGAGTGAGCTAAGTCCTGAGGACTCTTAATGGAACCGCATGGGAGTGAATCATACCATGCTTTAGCATCCTCCTTCAACGAGAAAGGAAGAAGCTTGGTCACATAAAAGTATCGTATCTTTTCATCTGTGGTAAACAGGCTACCCAACTCACCGAGTTTAGTCAGGTGTGCAATAGCATCATCATTTTCTCTGCCATAAAAGGGGTCAGCTTCAACCATAGGTATAAGTGAAAGATCAACAGGGAAATCAAAATCAGGATCATCAATGCATATAGGAGATGTAGCAAATTCAGGATTAGGAACGGTTTTGTTCTTCAAAGAGTGTTTTTCAAATAGTTTCTTAATAACTTCAGGGTCAGAGCCGGAAAACTCTGTCAGTTCCCTGCATAGATCTTCATCAAGTATATAGTAATCATCATCAAGGAGACTCTCCTTGAGTTTACTCAAATCAGGATAATCATAACTTTCACCAATAGGGTAGCGAGTAACAGGAAGTTCAATTCCAGACTTTTTAGCAGCAGTAGCAATTTGTTTCTCAAGAGCATAACCAAGCGAACTAATATCATCAAAAGTAGTAGAAGCATCATCAAGAGTATCAGACATAGTAATAGATTCAGTAGGAGCATCATGTGGTGGTGGTGAGGCAAACTTACTCATAACGGAAGGTGAATCAAGCGTAGCACTAGTGCTCAGAGCAGTACCTCTTCTTGTAGTGGATAGTAAGATCGGAACCTTGGGGTCTCCTTTCTTACCCATAGTGGATAAAGTGCAGCAGGTAGAATACCTCAAGTAGACTTGTAAATATTGCTATGCTCCCCGGCAACGGCGCCAGAAAACGGTACTTGATAACCCTCAACCGTAAGGGATCGAGATAGTCTTCGCGGGTAAGAATAACCCAATTTATTGATTCGACACACGGGGAGCCAAAGAGTATTTATAAGCTTTAACAGTTGAGTTGTCAATTCAACCGCACCTGAAATATACTTACTTGCAACAAAAGATAAGTGGTAACAGTGATATGATAGTGATAATAGTGATAGTAAAAGTAAACAGTAAAAGTAAATAGCAAAAGTAAATGGCAAGAATAGCAACTAGTGACAAGCAGGATTTAAAACACTGTAGGCTAGGGAGATGGATGGTTGGGTGCTGCATGGATGAGATAGATTCTAACTTGGGGCACGGCACACAGAAAAATAATGATCATCTTGGCAAATATCAAAAATTAGGCATGTATCTCGTAGGTAGTTGTACGTGCTTGCAATAAGAACTTGCACAACATCTTTTGTCCTACCATCCCGCTACGAACGGGGCCAAAAGGAACTTATGGATATTAAGGTGCTCCTGGCAAAGAGCACCGGAACAAAGCAATGAACTCAATGGATACATGTAATCCTCAAACTACGGACCATCCCCTTTGGTGTCCCAAGCTGTCACTTTTGGGATCGCCGGTTCCGAACCGTAACAGGTGCAAACAACTCATAGATAGGATCACGAACACAAATATATTCATACAAACACATATGGTTCAGATCTGAAATCATGGCACTCGGGCCCTAAGTGTCAAGCATTAAGAACAACAAGTTGAAGCAAAGATGATAAACACCATAGTAGATGATAGGCAACATGCCCCCAACGATCTGATAAACTATTACATGATCTAACTCATCCAATCCCTCCCATCCCCTTCGCCTACAGCAGGGGAATTACTCACACATGGAGGGGGAAGTCATGGAGGGATGATGGAGTGGTGATGATGATGATGATGGCGATGATCTCCCCTCTCCGGAGGCCAATTCAGCCTCCAGATTAGCCCTCCCGAGGAAGAACAGAGGGTGGCGGCGGCTCCGCGACGGAAAAGTGCGAAAGAACTTCTGATCTGGGGTTTCTGCGTCGGGTGTGTAGACGGCGAAAGAACAGAGGGTGGCGGCGGCTCCGCGACGGCCCTTAGCCTTCGCCATCTCGACGGGTGTGTAGAATTGAAGAAGGGAGGCATGCAAGTTGCATGGAGCGCAACAATGTAGTGAAGGTGAATAGATAAAATGTGTGGGGACAAAGAAGAAGGAAGTAGAAGGGAAATTACCCTCATGTTCCCCCTTTTAGAATCGTCATGATTACACTAATTCAGCAGGCCTCACAATACGACACGTGTCCATGTCCTATGTGGTGTCCCATTTCGCGAGATGGGGGCACGAGATTTGAGGCGTCTTCATCATGATGTGGTGGAACCAACGGTCCACTAGCCCGAGCTGAGAAGACAAGACGAAACTGGCTCGTCACATTTCCACCCGCAGCCGACCACATAAAACCTCGAATTGTGCAGACACGGCAGGAGTAGGTGAGCCTCACGATACAGACACAAAGCCATAAGTTGCGGACATGACTTACCTGGAAGCTCCGCACTTAGAGAAAGTATAATAAGGTACATACAGCTGGCTATAAGGATTATACAATTATATTTGTGATGAGTTGGATGAGAGAGAAGAGGAGAGAGAAAGGGAGCGAGCTGTAGATTAACAACTGGCTGCAACACGGACTCCAAGAAACATTATGAGAGTGTACGGTGGGCCATGCATTAATAAAGTAGTACTACCAAGCAACTAGCTACTATACATATTGGCTATAAGGTTGACTATATGTGACATGGCAACTTCATATAGCCGGCTGTTGGCTATACTATTAACCATGCTCTTAGGAAACCCTCGTTGTTCGTCCTACATCAACCACGAAGTCTTTCCAAAAGCCCTCGTAGTGGGCAGGCCAGCAGGTATAAGGCCGAGCTCCCAGAGACTAGTCCTGACAACTAGCATTAAGACAAAGAGCCCGCCCGGGACTTCGAAGACCAGCCACTTCAACCCCGGCCAAGCTTGGATGCTACTGACAGTGTAATATATCGGGTTTAGCTATTCTATGGGGAGCCCGGCAGTGGCCAAATTCACTGTTTTGACCCTTTTGGAACGTAGACGCTGGTAGCGTCCGGCTTTAAATTAATAAAGCCACTTAGGCAGCATCCAAACCACACTTAAATAGTTTTACAACACCAAACTAAAGACACAAGACACATGAGTTCTAGCATCGATGGGCCATAGAGCAATAAGATAGAAAACACAAGCGCTGGGCCCAATCACCAAAAGGGGAGCAGATCAAACGGTGGCAATATAGATAACAAGCGAGGCGGGCTTCAGACGTGACGCGCCTTCACCATCGCAGCCTTGATCTACTCCATAGTCGCCGACATGAGTAGCTCGTCACGCGGTTTCCCCAACGGCATCCAGACCTGTAAAAGCATATGTCATTTGAAGATGATGTCAGCCGGGTGAGCCGGGAACTTGTGTTCAATCGTGATTTTGTTCCGGACTGACCAAAGGGCCCAAAGGAGCGCCCCAACGCATCTCCACACAATTCACGCATTGGCCCCTCTTTGGGCCGAGAGTATGGATAGAAGATCATTGCTCGAATGAGGGTTCCAGTTTTGTTTAAAAGCTTCGCGGACAACACTCCACGCAAATCTAGCCAAGGCACAGCCGAAGAATACATGGTTCGCGTTTTCCCCTAACCCGCAAGTGGTGCACGACCCGTCCGCCGGCCCGTTACGTTTGGCCACATTTTCAGAAGTAGGTAAGCGGTTGCGAAACATTTGCCACATGAAAATCTTAATTTTCAGTGGTATACCGGCCTTCCAAAGCCCCCTGGCTATGTCAAGCACGTTGCCTTCGGACAACTTGTCATAAAGATATTTAACCGTAAATTTTTTGGAAGATGTAAGCTTCCAAGAGATGGTGTGTGCCTCACTGTTAAGCCGGTGATCCTCCCAGTCTTCCACCAAGGCTTCCCAACGAGCGGTCTCCTCCGTCCCTAGATTCCTAATAAAGGAGATCGCGGGCGGCTGTACTCTAAGAGCATCGGACACCATGATGTTGGTGTCCGTGGCTAGTTGCTACAAGTCCGGATGGGACTGCCATAGTGGTTCGTGACCCCACCAATGATCAAGCCAAAAGCGAATGGACTTGCCATTGTTGGCCCAAAACTGGGCACCTAACGTAAAGGCTGGTTGTATAGCTTGGATCCCATTCCAGAACGCCGATCCACGGGTTTGTGCCTTGAAAATGTTGCCATCCGGGAAGTATTTGGCCCGAAGGATGTTCGCCCAGACACCCGACTCGTTTTGGGCAAGACTCCACCACCACTTAGTTCGCAAGGCTACATTCATGAGCTTAGAGTTCGTGACACCTAACCCACCAGCTTTTTTGGGCCTGCAGACAGCCGCCCATTTTACCAGATGGTATTTGCGTTTGGTCCCAGTTCCTTCCCAAAAGAAGTGGGAACGCGGGGTGTCAAATTTGGCGTGAACACCATCTGCCAAAAGGTACATCCCCATTAAGAAAAGTGGGAGGGAAGATAGGCTCGTGTTAGTTAAGATAAGCCTTGCCGCCGAGGACATGAACCTTCCCCGCCATGGGCTAACCTTGTTGGCCACTTTGCCGTGAGGTTCCCACTCTGCAATAGTTAATTTCTTGGACAAGATAGGAAATCCAAGATATTTAATCGGGAAACGCCCTCCTTTACAGTTCAGCAGGTTAGCTATCCTTGAGCTCTCGAGATCGTCCATCCCTATGGTGATCACTTCACTCTTCAGGAAGTTGATCTTAAGCCCTGATAGAATCTCGAAAGCGGGCAGGAGGAGCTTGACCGAAGCAATGCTATGTTCATTGGGCTCAAACATCAGCATTGTATCATCAGCGTATTGAAGGTGTGTCACACCGCCAGGGATTAGGTGGGTGACCAAACCTCTAATGTGTCCAGCTGCCCGCGCTCGGTTAATCATGGCCGCCAAGGCGTCCGCAACAAAGTTAAATATAAGCAGCAAACTAGGGTCTCCCTGTCTAAGGCCACGTTTGTTACGAAAGAAACTGCCCATAGAACCATTGATAGTGACAGCCGTGTGCCCACTACACACGAGATGCATTATACGATGTACAAAGACCGCCTCAAAACCCTTTTTGAGGAGGACCTCCCGCACAAACTCCCAGTTTAAACGGTCGCAGGCTTTCTCAAAATCTAGTTTGAGTAGCACGCCCTGCACCTTGGTACATTTAAGTTCGTGAACTATTTCTAGCAGCGCAGTTGGGCCTTCAAGGGCTGATGACACGCTATGCAATCGGTGCCAAACGCGAGGCAAAAGCTTTCGCACAGATCTTAGGGCCTGTTCGGGACAGAGGAAAATCGTAGGAAAACTAAAGGAAAACTATTCCCGAGAAACTGTTCCCTTTTCTATCGTTTGGAACAAAGGAATCTTTTGTTACAAATTCGTAGGAAAGTTTTCTGAGCCAGCGTTTTCACAGGAAAGCAAACATCTGGTCCTTGCCAATTTTTTCGCAAAGGCCCGAGGCAGTGGATGGAAAAGGGCACCGAACCATGCATCCTGGGACCCACATCGGCTATAAAAATTATTCATCTATACACATCGAGGCCACACAGGAAACATGCAGTACATTTAAAAATCAATGCATGGGACCCACATCTATTGATTTCTTTGGTTTCTTGTCCTGCATTCCGAACACGACTGTGTAAATTCCCACACAGTTTTATGTTCCCTTGTTTTGCATCTCCCTTCCTTTCCATTTCTCCTATTTTGTTCCAAAACTGTGTTTGCAACCCCTTTGATCCGAACACAGCCTTAAATGGCACATTAATCAAAGTAATGGGGCGGAAGAGTTTGATGTTGTCAGCCCCTTTGACCTTTGGGATAAGGCTAATAGCCCTGTAATTAAGGCGAGATAGGTCTACCATACCCATGGCAAAACCGTTCAAGATATCATAGAAAAGATGCTTGAGGCAAGGCCAGAAACGTTTAAAGAACACGACAGGCCACCCGTCAGGGTCGGGCGCCGTGTCTGTCTTCATGTCATTCACAGCCTTGTCAATCTCTTCCGGCAAGAAAGAAAGAGCAAGGCTATCGTTCTCTGCCGGAGAGACCCTTTCTGCAAAATCCCACAAATCCTCACACAGACATAATGGCTTTTCGTCGGCTGTCCCCAAAAGGCCTATGAAAAACTCATATATATGGGTCGACATTTGGTCCCGAGTTAGCAAAAGACCATTGTCAGATTGGAGGCACAGGATGGTGCATTTCCGTTTCCTTCCATTGGCATACGCATGGAAGTATCCGGTGTTTGCGTCTCCTTTCGTCACCCATTTGACTCCACCCCTACGACGCCAGTATTCCTCCTCGGCACGCAGAATTGCAAGGATGTGGTTTTCCAGAGCATATCTATGGGACCACCCAGCCTCCGAAAAGGGGCGGTGGTCAGCCTCGAGGTCTAGCCTGGAGATTTCCTCCGTAATTCTGGCTCGCTCTTTCTTGGACTCGCTACCGTGGTTTGCTCCCCATCCCCTTAGGAAAGCCCGCAGCTTGCCCACCGCCGCAGTCCACAACTCGGCAGGCCCTCGTTGAGGGCCCAGTTGGCCGCAGATCATCCCCCATTGGTCCACCACCAATTGGGCAAAGCCCTCAGCCTCAAACCAGGCCGTTTCAAAGTAGAAACGCTGGCTTCTACGAATGGAATCCTCCCCAGAGGAAAAAAATTAAAGGCACATGATCCGACCCAATACGTGTCTCAGCTACTAGAGAGCATAGGGGGAAAAGAACCTCCCATTCAGGCATAAAAAGGACCCTATCCAAAACACTCCGCACCGGCTGGGTTTGTTTATTGGTCCAGGTATATCTGGCCCCAGTTCGTGCCGCCTCGCGGAGAGCCACAGACGCAATGGCTTGATTGAACATGGACACCCTAGTCCAGTCAATGTTGTCGTTGTTCTTGTCCGCCCCCGAGCATATCAAATTCAAATCGCCTTCCACAACCACAGGCAAGTTGAGGGCCTGCTTCGACCCAACCACTGAAGTTAATTCTAGCAGAAAAGCGTGGGATCTAGAGTGGTCGGCAGGGACAAGCGCCAATGATAACCCAAGACAACCCAGACCCTCGATGTTCAATAGTAGCAGACAAAAAGAAAACCCCTACATCCCACTGAAGAACGTCACAGATGTCACAGTTAAAGCCCATAAGAATACCACCAGAATGAACCCTAGAGGGCATCCAGTGGCAAACAAAACGCTGCAAGTGGTCGTAAGCGAGAAGCTCTCTGAAAGAAAAGTCGGCCTTGATCATTTCTTGTAGCGCCACGATATCAATCCGCTCCTTCGCAATGTATTCCCTAAGTTGGGTGCGCCGCCCCATGTGGCCACATCCACGTATGTTCCAGAATAGATAGCACATCTAGATAACACGATTACGGAGGCGAACTCCTCTGGAGGTCACCGCTTTCGCCACTCTCTTCCTCGTCGAAGCCCGACTCGTCGGAGCTCGACTAGCAGAAGGAAGAGAACAAGCTTCCCTAGCTGGTGTCTCTTCATCGGGTGCACCATCGTTCCCAGCCCCTACTGGGACGATGGCTAGTTGGTCCATGGCCGAGCAGCGTGCAGCCACCTCAGCCAAGGCAGCTTGCGCCTCTTCCCGAGCACGCACAAGCGAGATAATATCACTATGAGGAGCGGGAATAACTACGCCGCTATCGTCAAGGACACTAGCAAGGTGTTCGTTGGAGAAAGCATTGAGGATACGAAAAGAAGGCAAGGGATTACAGGCAGCTTCTAGATTCTTGTCAGCAATGCGGAGCTTGGCGCTTTCCATGGATGACATTTCTCCCAGCTTAGCCTTGGCCCGCGCACTTGGGGCTCTCTGAACCACCGGCGTCACCTTGGAACGTTTGGCCTTGTTGTTCACGCCAGTCGCCCCCAACGTCGCCCCCAACTCCCCACCGAGCTCAGACGAAACAACGGCAGCCGTGCTAAAGACCTGCTTGTTGGCCGACTTCCGCCCTGCCGTCTTCTTGGGCTGGCGGCCAGAGCTGTTGGAGCCCCGACGTGGAGCAGGCGTCTGGTCGCCATCCACCAGCACCACCACATCCAGATCCGCGCCCTTGGCTGCGGGGGATGAAGGAGCAGGGGGAGGGAAGAGCCTTCCGCATCGCTGGCCGACAGTGGCACCGCCGATGGGATCGACGCTGCCATGTTGGACCCGTACCCGTTGAAGGTTAGTTCTAGCGACCTAGCCAGTGGCGGCACGCTCACCGCCATGTCTAGGGTCACCAACCCTATGGCCCCAGCCTCAGTGGTCAGCGCGCCCAGTTTTTCCCATGTTTCTGTGTCAATGGAGGTATCATGTATGCTGTCTTCAAGGTCCTCCCCCATGTCAAGCATCTTGGAGTCGTGCCCTATGGCAGCTGCTTGGCCACGCGCGCCACCAGGTAGGTCTGTGCCAGGGTCCGCCCTGCCCTGTTTGGCTAGATCTGGAGGTCACTGTCCCTTGTCCAGGACAGAGCCCTTGGGGGGAGGGCTGGAGGGGCCGGCCGTCTGGATCGGCCGCTCTCTGCCCCGCTTAGGCAATGTTTCGCGTTCAACTTTGATTTGGTACCCTTCATGGTTAAACCACACCTCCACCACCCCATTGAGCTTCTCTGGAGCACGACAAGTGAGCTTCATCCGCCCTGGCCCCAACCTGATGAGAGAAAGCTCATCGACCACTATCGACCGTCCCAGCATCCGGACCCCTTCCTTGATGCGGTCCTCTCGCCGGTGTTTCTTAGGAATACCGTAGAGATGTACCCATGTCTCAGGCATCACCATTGGTTGAATCTCCTCATGCAACATGTCCCGCACCCGCGCGGTTATGTCATGGATGGATAAGAACAGTTTCCCACTTGATTTCGCCATGCGAAGAAGGTCAGCAGACGGAAAAACCACCAGAGAGTCATCATCGCCAACTTGCGTCATCTGCCAATCCCAATTGTTGGCCACCATATGCTTCAGTTCTTGTTTGAGGATGCGGAGGTTGAGCTTCTCAGGCTCAGCAGAGAGGATGGCTGCATTCTTGATCCGCGCGTCGATGGGGGCTTCTGTCTCATCGTCGTCATCAAACTCTAGGCAGAAGAAACCTTCCCCCGAGATGGCACTGCCCATGATTTGTAGATGCAACTGCCGACCCCTCGTCGGGCAGTTAGCAGAGGCGTGGCCTTCTTCCTTATAGAGCACACAGAGAGGCTTGTACTTACACTTGGATTGGTAGTGTCCGAGGCGACCACACTTGAAGCACTCTACATCGGGTGCCTCTTCCACCGGAATGGGTTCCTCCACCGTGCCCTTGGACGAGGAAGGAAGCGCCACCGACAGCAGATCTGAGGGTGCCCAAGGCTTCTTGGACAGCGGGACATCCTTGCCCCCCCCACCATAGAGCTGAGCCTCCGGCTTTCTCTCCAGCTCGCGGCGCCGCTGCATGGTCTTCTTCTTCTTCTTGCGCTCTTGCTGTTGAATCCACCACGGGGGAGGAGGACCCCAATCCCCCTCACGTCCGCCCTGTTCGCACGAGCCACCACGCTCAGCACGTTCGTCACGCCCACCCGAGCGCTCGCGCATCACCCGCTTCGCCTTGTCGTGGAGCTCGCGCTCCCGACGGCGCTCCGCTTCCGGATCAGAAGCCTCCATGGAGCGCATATCTGCTCGCCGATCCCCCATCACCGCCGCCGCGAATGTTTTGAGAAGAGGAGGAGGAGGAGAGTGGATCTTGAGGATGCGGGTGGAGTGAGCAAAGCGCCGCACCTCACTGGGAGCGGCAGGAAACCCTAAATGAGGGCCCGTGCACCCCCGGCGCAGCCATATATACCCCTTGACAGGCCGCAAGGTGGGTCGGGGCACAATGGGCCGAGAAGGCCCAGAAGGGGCCACATCCACCGTAGGCCCAACTGTGGCCGCAGCCAGCAGGGGCCCGTGTCCCTGGCCCTCATGCGCGCCCGGGACCCCCCTCGATGGGCCCGCCGGCCAGCCAGCAGGAGCGGCCGGCCCATCCAGCCCAACCCTAGGAGCTGGGGAGGGAGGCGCGTCTCCGTCCTATCGCACGACGGCGCCACCACCACCACCGACGGGGCAGCCAAGGGTGACGGCAGGCCCGACCACTCCTCCCTGAGAGGTACCGGCCCGGCAGGTACCAGGCTCGCCGCCGTCTTGGCGCGGATTTGACGAGTGGCACCACCCGCAACCTCCGCGCTCCCTGACCACGAAGGCAGTCAGATGCGAGAGGCCGTGGCCCTGGAGCCACGTCCCCCTGGGGCAATGATACGTCTCCAACGTATCTATAATTTTTTATTGTTCCATGCTATTATTTATGAAGTCTTAGATATTTAATGGGCTTTATCATTCACTTTTATATCATTTTTGGGACTAACCTACTAACCCAAAGGCCCAGTCCAGATTGCTGTTTTTTTGCCTATTTCAGGGTTTTGCAGAAAAGGAATATCAAACGGAGTCCAAACGGAGTCCAAAAGGAAAATCACACGAGATAAACTTCGGGGCCAAGCCAGAGGACAGGGGGCCCACCCTCAAGGGTGGGGGGCGCGCCCCCCTTCCCAGGGCGCGCCCCCTGCCTCGAGGGCAGCCCCTGTGGCCCCTGGTGCCCCTCTTCCTCCTATATATGCCTACGTACCCCAGAAACTCCAAACGCAGAGAGAAGACCCTAATTCCACCGCCGTAGCTACTGTTCCCTATGGAGATCCCATCTTGGAGCCTATTCCGGGAGGGGGATCCATCACGGAGGCCTTCATCATCATCATCATCACCCTCACCATGAGTTGTGAGTAGTTTACCACAGACCTTCGGGTCCATAGCTAGTATCTAGATGGCTTCTTCTCTCTCTCCGGATCTCAATACAAAGTTCTCCTCGGTCTTCGAGGAGATCTATTCGATGTAATCTCTTTTTGCGGTGTGTTTGTCGAGATCCGATGAATTGTGAGTTTATGATCAAGGTTATCTATGAAAGATATTTGGTTCTTCTCTGAACTTTTTATGTGTGCTCATAATATCCTTGCAAGTCTCTTCGAATTATTGGTTTGGTTTGGCCTACTAGATCTATGGTTCTTGCAATGGGAGAAGTGCTTGGCTTTGGGTTCAATCTTGCGTTGTCCTTTCCCAGTGATAGTAGGGGCAACAAGGCACGTATTGTATTGTTGACATCGAGGATAAAAAGATGGGGTTTTCATCATATTGCTTGAGTTTATCCCTCTACATTATGTCATCTTGCTTAAGGCGTTACTCTGTTTGTATGAACTTAATACACTAGATGCATGCTGGATAGCGGTCGATGTGTGGAGTAATAGTAGTAGATGCAGGCAGGAGTCGGTCTACTTGTCTCAGACGTGATGCCTATATACAATGATCATGCCTAGATAGTCTCGTAATTATTCGCTTTTCTATCAATTGCTCGACAGTAATTTGTTTACCCGCTGTAGAATATCGCTATCATGAGAGAAGCCAGTAGAGAAAACTATGCCCCCCGGGTCTATCTCTATCATATTACTTTCCCGTTAATTTCTACCGCCGTTATTTATTTGCTTTCTTTACTTTCTGTTTCTATACCAAAAATACCAAAATTATAATTATCATCTCTATCAGATCTCACTATCGTAAGTGACCGTAAAGGGATTGACAACCCCTTATCGCGTTGGCTGCAAAGTTCTTATTTGTTTGTGTAGGTGCGAGGGACTGGCGCGTGGTCTCCTACTGGATTGATACCTTGGTTCTCAAAAACCGAGGGAAATACTTACGCTACTGTGCTGCATCTCCCTTTCCTCTTCGAGGGAATACAACGCAAGCTCAAGAGGTAGCAAGAAGAATTTCTGGCGCCGTTGCCGGGGAGGCTTACGCAAAAGTCATATGCCAAGTACCTATCACAAACCCTTATCCTTCGCATTACATTTATTTGCCTCTCGTTTTCCTCTCCCCCACTTCACCTTTGCCGTTTTATTCGCCCTTCTTCCGCCGTGTGTTTCTCGTTCGCTTGTTTCTTGTTTACTCGTGTGTTGCTTGCTTGCTTCTCATCATGTCTAGCACACCTATCATTATCACCACTCCCGAGAGTGAGGTCCTTAACTTTAAACAAAGGGAGGGAGAAAATTTAAAAAATGCCTGGTATAGAATTTGCAAAGCTCAAGATAAGTCTAATAGGAAGCTTTCCACTTCCGTGCTTCTTCGCAATTTTTATGTTGGCATAACTCCATGGAATATATTTATCCTAGATACCATTACCGGAGGGAATTTCTTGGGTAGCCACACCGTTGATTCTTATAAATCCATGACTGAATTATTTGGCTTACCACCTCTTACGGTTAATGGGACCATTTTAACTTTGGAGCATGTTATGCAAATGTTAGAAATTATTGAGAACAAAGTTGCTATGGTAGAATTGTGAGAGAGCTTGGATAGAAAAATTCATAATGAAATCACTCAATATGGATCCAAGGTAGGAGTTATTCTGAAAAATCTTAAGGAAAAAGAGCCCATAGTTAAAGAAAAGCTAGATCAGGATTCCACTAGAATCAATAAGCTTGAGGATGTTATCACTAATGTGGGTTCCGCTCTTTCCGCTATAAAAACTACTCCAAATACCTCCACTAAAATATCTAAGTTCATGTATGTCCCTAAAGACAAGGGTGAAACTTCTAGACTTGCGGATCTCAAATCCATAAGTGTTCATCCTAATTTTCTCACTTTTGCAAGAGACCCTTTTGACACTTTAGAATTTCTTGATTTCTTGCCCAAGAGTTTGATTATTAATAGGGACAAAAAAGTGCTCAAGAATCACAAGTGCTTAATCAAAGAATTGCCTTCCAAAGATGGCAATACCTAGATCTATCTTGTATCATGCCTAGCTAGGGGCGTAAAACGATAGCGCTTGTTGGGAGGCAACCCAATTTTATGTTTTTTGATTTTGTTGCTGTTAGAGAATAAATATTGCATCTAGCCTCTGATTAGATGTGTTTTCATGTTTTGTTTAGTGTTTGTGCCAAGTAAAACCTTTGGTAAGACTTGTGTGAAGTTTATTTGATCTTGCTGTGAAAAACAGAATCATTAGCGCTCGCTAAACTAGTCTTAAGATTTTACTGGAGCGTGATTTTTAGTTGATTCTTTTTGCTGATGATTGGTAGACAAATTGCGCAAATTTAACAATTTAGTTTGAATTTTTTGGAGTTCCAGAAGTAGGCGAACCCATCAGATTACTACAGACTGTTCTCTTTTTGACAGATTCTGTTTTTCGTGTGTTGTTTGCTTATTCCGATGCATCTATGAGTAATATTGGAGGATATGAACCATAGAGAACTTGGATTACAGTAGGTTGAACACCAATATAAACAATGAATGAATTCCTTGCTGTACCTTTGAGTGGTGGTTTGCTTTCTCTTACTAAAGGAGCTCACGAGAATTTTTGTCTAAGTTTTGTGTTGTGAAGTTTTCAAGTTTTGAGTATTGCTTTGATAGACTATGGAACAAGGAGTAGTAAAGGCCTTAGCTTGGGGATGCCCATGGCACCCCAAGTAAATTCAATATAATCAAAAGCCTAAGCTTGGGGATGCCCCGGGAAGGCATCCCCCCTTTCGTCTTCATCCATCGGTAACTATACTTGGAGCTATATTTTTATTCGCAACATGTTATGTGCTTTGCTTGGAGCGTCTTGTATAATTTGAGTCTTTGCTTGTTAGTTTGCCACAATCATACTTGCTGGACACACCTATTTGAGAGAGTTAAATATGCCCTATAAATTGTTAGAACACTCTATATGCTTGACTTATATCCTTTGAGTTGAATAGTTTTTGCTCTAGTGCTTCACTTGTATCTTTTAGAGCACGGTGGTGGTAATATTTTGTAGAAATTGTTGAACTCTCATGCTTCACTTATATCTATTTGAGAGTCTATTAAAACAGCATGGTAAAGTGTTTAGGCTAAAGGAACTAGTCTTCACATGATAAACATCTAATGTCAATGTAGTAAAAAAAATCACATCAAGTGCATTGAGTAGAAAGAGATGTTGGATGCTTGATAAAAGTTTTGAGACATGAGGATAGTGATATTAGAGTCATGCTAGTGGAGTAATTATGAAATTGAGAAATATTTGTGTTAAGGTTGGTGATTCCCGTAGCATGCACGTATGGTGAACCGTTGTGTGACTAAGTTAAAGCATGAGGTATTTGTAGAGTGTCAACCTTTGTGTGCAGGTCGGGGCGCGCGATGGTTAACTCCTACCAACCTCCCCCCTAGGGGCATACGTTGATTTCTTTGTTTTGATGACTCGAAGATTTTTCCAATAAGTATATGAGTTCTTATGACTAATGTTGAGTCCATGGATTATACGCACTCTCACCCTTCCACCATTGCTAGCCTCTCTTGTACCGCACAACTTTTGCCGGTGCCATAAACCCACTATATATCCTTTCTCAAAACAGCTACCATATTGTTCCTCAAAACAGCCACCATACCTACCTATCATGGCATTTCCATAGCCATTCCGAAATATATTGCCATGCAACTTTCCACCGTTCCGTTCATATGACACGCTTCATATTGTCATATTGCCATTGCATGATCATGTAGTTGACATAGTATTTGTGGCAAGGCCACCATGCATAATTTTTATACATGTCACTCTTGTTTCATTGCACATACCGGTACACTGCCGGAGGCATTCATATAGAGCCATACTTTGTTGTTGTAGTATCGAGTTGTAATCTTATGTTGTAATGAAAGTGTGATGATCATCATTTATAGAGCATTGTCCCATGGGAGGAAAGGCTGAATCTATAAAGCCCCTCCGCAAAAAAAGGAAAAAAAGAGAGAAAGGCCAAAGAAAAAAAAGAAAGGCCCAAAAAAGAGAAAATAAAAGAAAAAGAAAAGAAAATAAAAAGGGACAATTGCTACTATCTTTTTCCACACTTGTGCTTCAAAGTAGCACCATGTTCTTCATTGTAGAGAGTCTCATGCTTAGTCACTTTCATATACTAGTGGGAGTTTTCGTTATAGAACTTGGCTTGTATATTCCAACGATGTGCTTCCTCAAATGCCCTAGGTCTTCGTGAGCAAGCAAGTTGGATGCACACCCACTAGTTTCTTTTGTTGAGCTTTCGTTCATATTTAGCTCTAGTGCATCCGTTGCATGGCAATCCCTACTCACTCACATTGATATCTGTTGATGGGCATCCCCATAGCCCATTGATACGCCTAGTCGATGTGAGACTATCTCCCTCCTTTTTGTCTTCTCCACAACCACCTCTATTCCACCCATAGTGCTAAATCCATGGCTCACGCTCATGTATTGCGTGAAAGTTGAAAGGTTTGAAAAAAATAGAGTATGAAAACAAATGCTTGGCTGAAATCGGGGTTGTGCATGATATGAATATTTTGTGTGATGAAGAGGGAGCATAGCCAGACTATATGATTTTGTAGGGATGACTTTCTTTAGCCATGGTATTTTGAGAAGACATGATTGCTTTGTTAGTATTGCTTGAAGTATTGTTATTTCTTATGTCAATATAGACTTTTATCTTGAATCTTTCAGATATGAACATTCATGCCACAATTAAGAGAATTACATTGAAAAACTATATTGGTTAGCATTCCACATCAAAAATTCTTTCTTTATCATTTACCTACTCGAGGACGAGCAGGAATTAAGCTTGGGGATGCTTGATACGTCTCCAACGTATCTATAATTTTTGATTGTTCCATGCTATTATTTATGAAGTCTTGGATGTTTAATGGGCTTTATCATTCACTTTTATATCATTTTTGGGGCTAACCTACTAACCCAAAGGCCCAGTCCAGATTGCTGTTTTTTGCCTATTTCAGGGTTTTGCAGAAAAGCAATATCAAACGGAGTCCAAACAGAATGAAACCTTCGCAGGAGATATTTTTGGAGAAAATCACACGAGATAAACTTCGGGGCTAAGCCCGAGGACAGGGGGCCCACCCTCGAGGGTGGGGGCGCGCCCCCCTTCCCAGGGCGCGCCCCCTGCCTCGAGGGCAGCCCCTATGGCCCCTGGTGCCCCTCTTCCTCCTATATACGCCTACGTACCCGAGAAACTCCAAACGTAGAGAGAAGACCCTAATTCCACCGCCGTAGCTGTTGTTCCCGTGGAGATCCCATCTTGGAGCCTGTTCCGGGAGGGGGGATCCATCACGGAGGCCTTCATCATCATCATCATCATCATCGTTGCCCTCACCATGAGTTGTGAGTAGTTTACCACAGACCTTTGGGTCCATAGCTAGTATCTAGATGGCTTCTTCTCTCTCTCCGGATCTCAATACAAAGTTCTCCTCGGTCTTCGAGGAGATCTATTCGATGTAATCTCTTTTTGCGGTGTGTTTGTCGAGATCCAATGAATTGTGAGTTTATGATCAAGGTTATCTATGAAAGATATTTGGTTCTTCTCTGAACTTTTTATGTGTGCTCATAATATCCTTGCAAGTCTCTTCGAATTACTGGTTTCGTTTGGCCTACTAGATCTATAGTTCTTGCAATGGGAGAAGTGCTTGGCTTTGGGTTCAATCTTGCGGTGTCCTTTCCCAGTGACAGTAGGGGCAGCAAGGCATGTATTGTATTGTTGCCATCGAGGATAAAAAGATGGGGTTTTCATAATATTTCTTGAGTTTATCCCTCTACATCATGTCATCTTGCTTAAGGCGTTACTCTGTTCGTATGAACTTAATACACTAGATGCATGCTGGATAGCAGTCGATGTGTGGAGTAATAGTAGTAGATGCAGGCAGGAGTCGGTCTACTTGTCTCGGACGTGATGCCTATATACAATGATCATGCCTAGATACTCTCATAATTATTCGCTTTTCTTTCAATTGCTCGAAAGTAATTTGTTTACCCGCCGTAGAATATCGCTATCATGAGAGAAGCCACTAGAGAAAACTATGGCCCCCAGGTCTATATCTATCATATTACTTTCCCGTTAATTTCTGCCGCCGTTATTTATTTACTTTCTTTACTTTCTGTTTCTATACCAAAAATATAATTATCATCTCTATCAGATCTCACTATCGTAAGTGACCGTAAAGGGATTGACAACCCCTTATCGCGTTGGCTGCGAAGTTCTTATTTGTTTGTGCAGGTGCGAGGGACTGGCGTGTGGTCTCCTACTGGATTGATACCTTGGTTCCCAAAAACTAAGGGAAATACTTACGCTACTGTGCTGCATCTCCCTTTCCTCTTCGAGGGAATACAACGCAAGCTCAAGAGGTAGCAGGCAAACCGCCGTGCATGATTCCCCACTGGCACGCGCGTCGCGGCGGCGAAGGCAACAAAGTCCCGCACCGTTGGACCCGCCGGCACCTTGCGGGGGTCGCGCTCCACCGTCGCCGGTAGGACCTCCTCTGCGTCGTCGTCTTCGTCATCCGACCCAGCAGACGCCAGCGCCCAGAAGCGGTTGGCACGGGGCCCGCCCACCACCGGCGGCGAGCTAGCACGCCCTTGCGTCCCGCCCGACCGTGGAGAGCAGCCGCCGTGGTGAACCACCGTCCAAACCGCCAGAGGGACCTCGCCCCGCAACCCACGCGGCGACCTCGCACCGGCGCCTGAGCCGTTGCCACACAGCGCACCCAACGGCTCCATTGTCCTAATATCTGTCGACAGCCTCCCCCCGCTGCTGCCGCCACCCTTCGCTTCTTACCACTGATCGCCGTCGCCGCTCCGTCGCCCGGTGCGTGCTCTCCGGCCCACTGTTTTGACCCTTTTCATAACTTAAGCACGATTTGACTCTATGTGCAACTTATTTTCGGATCTCGACTGACCAAACCTCCCGGTGCGTACCGCATACAACGCATCAGACAACACCGCATGGTTCCCAGCCTGCGCCACGACCGAATCCAAGGCACGTCGTGGGGCTTGTCCAGCATGACCATGAGCTGGGACTGCAGGAGCAGCGTGACCTGGTACTCATCGTCGCAGGCGAGGGCGGGGAGCCGGGAGAGGTCACGCCCACCACGTGGTCCCTAAAGATATTCAGAGAACAAACATCCTAACCAATCGGATCCAGTCTCTCTAAAGGAGAAATTTATTCACGCTGAGGTACTGTACAATTTGCCTACTGTTTTGGTGTATTCTACTTTGTGAGCAAACAATTCACGACGATTAAATAAGAAGAATGGAGTTTCAAGAATGTGGCTTAAATTTTTAGAAAAGTGCAGAAGGCTACAAACAACAGTACATTACATATACAACCTTTTTATGTATATAAGTAACAAAAATGGTCACACCACATATATCTCCAATGGCAAAATATTAACAAATGGTGAACTCAAAATTAGCATGGATATGCAGTTACAGAGAAGAGACCAATACCTGAGATGCATTGAGAATTATATGATATACAACATCAATTAAGCTTTTGGCACAGAAAATAAAACCATATACATTAATCTTCTGCTTAGATCCATCGAAGACTTTGACGGGGACTATGTCCGGCGGGTTGGCTACACCCCTGCGACGTAGTAACCGTCACTCCCTTGCTGTTGATGGTTCTTCCTCGACCGATGATCACTCTCTTGCGAAGGCAATGCGCCGCCAGGCTTCGAGGAATTTGGACCCCATGACAGGTACCTCATCCATTCAGTCATTTATCTCTCTGCCTGACAACCATATTTCTACCAGTTTAAATAAAGTCAGTGTATCTATGAAGAATAATGATAATGAAATTATTTTGTCTGTACGGGTGCTCAAACATATGGAGATCGACCGCTTAAAGGTTTCTCCGAAATGTAAAACCACCATACGTGACCCCGAAAACGAGGAGGATGCTGAAGCGGATGCCAAATATGATGGTCCGCTAATATGAAGTGGATGCAAAAATCAAGTAAATTTAATAGGTATTACCATATTATTTTTGAAAAAAATCATGTAAATACAATAGTATTTATGTTTATATAAGTTATAATAATACAAAAAAATTCTAAACTATGATTATTAATACTATTTTAATTATACAAACATTTTCATAATTATATGCACATTTTTATAAGTTATAAGTTTGTTGATTAAGAATTTTTCGTATGCATTAGAAATATTCATAATTAAGAAAAAATAGAAATATATTTTTTATCAATATTTACGTCTAACTATATTTAAAATATATGAAAGCTAAGAATATATGACATGAATGAATGTTATCACAAGTTAATATTAATAAAAAATGTTTATATTCATAATTTGAATATATGAGCGAGGTCCTCGGCATCCGGAGGTCGAACGTAGCTTCCTAGAGGCCAATCGAGTTCTTGGGAAGGCTGTTAAGAGAAACTCTAGCAGACCCCGCATCCCGCCGGCCCGCAAAACGCGTTTGCAGTTTGCGCAAAAACGCTTTTGCGGGCTGGCGCGGACAGCCATAGATGCAGACCCCTCAAATAGACCCGCATAAAAGCATATTCACAGTTCGCGCAGAATATGCTTTTATGCGGGTCGGCTTCTGCGGGTTCTGCTCAGGCACCACCGCGACGACCCGCAAAACAGAAAAACTGCAAATCTCGCATTTGACATAGGGTTTCACAAATAAGTTCAAATTCAAATGACATAACACAGTTTTACGCGCAAATAAAAGCCAAGTTCATTACGGCAAACGCAAAAGAGGGCCCTGCAAGAGTTTGCGCCCATGTCCGGCATCATCTTGGTCGATCTTTACTCCAAGCCATCGAGTCCATCTTGAACTTCATCGCCACCACCGAATCCACCTCCGGCGCTTGTTCCAACTCCCGCACCGAAATCATCAACATTGCCACCATAAGGAGTGGAGAAAACATCTCCCGAACTGTTGCACGCACTGGCCGAGGAAACCATTCTTCTCTTTAAGATTTCTCTCCTTGCCATATCATGCCATGTTTTGGTGAGATCGTCCATGTCATTGCGGTTCATTGACATGGTCTTGTTCTCTTCGGCGAGCAGCTTGGACAAGGCTTTGTTTTCTGCAGCGCGTGCTCTTCTCTCCTCAATGGCAGCTTTGCGCAGCCCCTCTTCTATGAGCAATTGCCACTTTTCTTGCTTCTCCTTTGCCTTCTTCTCGGCCAACTCTTTCTTGATCTCCAACGACTTCAACAACATCGACTCGTTCGATTGCACCATGGCATCAATCTTCTCCCTCAAGCTCGATGCTTCTTGCTCTCTCTTCATCTTCTCCTTTGTCTTCTTGTCGCCAATTCACCATTGGGCTTGTTCAAATTTCTTGGGCCATCATCGTCCTCATCTTCATCCATGTTTGTAAGTGAGCCTCTCTTTGGTGGGGATTCTTTGTCGATCAACGCTCACTTGTCGCACTTTTGGAGCAACTCCCAACAATGCTCTAGTTTGAAGAATTTGCCTTCCGAAGCTTCCATGTCTTTGTATCTATGTTGAGCAATCTTTTCCTACAAAATGTGAAGAAAGTGATGCAATTATTTTCCCATGATGCAAATATGATGATGCACAACTTGAACAAAGGCAAAACAAACTCACATAGTCGGACACCACGGTGTCACTTGGAGGAGCATTGCGTACTTGCTCCAAGCAAGCTGCCCAATGGCTGCACATTGGTTTGATATTCTCCCAACGCCCTTGAAGCGACCGAAACGTGCGTGGAGTCCTATTGGGATGCTTTGCCATAATACAGAAGAATATTGATCTTCAATCCTTTGGCAATATCTCTTGGCGGTCCGAGAAGTACCCGTTCATGCATCAAGAGACACTGCACTCCATGCTTTGATCAAAGCTTAATCTTTCAAGATCGTGTAGTTCTTCGATCTTATACTTTTTCCAGCTTGTGATTGCCCTTATGCTTCCGCTCGATCTCCTCCAATTCGTCCGCACAACCATGATCATCCACGCCGCCTTCCGTTTCATTGTAGTCGAATGCGGCGAACGGGGCTTGACCAATGTCAATCGCGTTCGTGTCCAACAAGTTCACAAACTCGGTAGTTGCATTGTTTGAGCCACCGCTATAATAAACAATAACAAGTCATCACCTATCGAGGACAATGGAGTAAATGAAAGTAAATCGCCATGACCGAAGACGCATACCTCTCGATCATTTCGTCAAACACCTCGCTTGCGGGGGAGCGGCACCATTGAACGGCATCGCCGGAGCACCTCCTTGTGGGGGGATGGAGCGAGAGGATGAAGAAGGCGGCCTCTTTGAATTCAGAACCTTCCTCCGCTTCATGCCCGCGACCTTGCCGACCTTCTCTGTCGCCGGCCGGGATCGCGCTGCGGCATTGGTGTCCGAAGCGCGGGCCATCACGGCGGGGCCAGCCGGATTCCCGCCCTGCACGACCACGTTGCGCTGCCGCTTGCGGGCAGGCGCGACGTTTGCTTGGGCGACGGTGGTGGGGCCGACATGGCCCGCGATGAGATCCACCCGAGGGGAAGGAGCGTGCGCGACCTCGACGGTGACAGGGGATAGCACGGGGCCGTCCATGGCGGCGAGGGATGGCCGGGGAGGAAGCACTGGAGCGTGCAGAGGCGGGGCAATGGTGGCGGAGGGTGGGGCGAGGAAAGGGCGCGCGGAAATGTCCCTCCCGCCAAATCTCGCTGCGGATAGGGGTTGAGCTCGGGTCGGCATCCTAGCCCGTGAAGATGGAGGTTGGGGGAGAAGATTTGCCGCGCCCCACAAAAAATTATGTGGGCCGGGGCGGGATGTGGGGTCTGATCGGGCAGGTTTTCCAGCCCCGACCCGCAATTTGGCGGTTATTATGCAGGCCGGGGCGGGATGCGGGGTCTGCTAGAGTTGCTCTAATCCCATACCAAGTTGAGCCCTTAATCTTTCTTGAGTTAATTTCCTTCTTCTCAAAATTGAAACAATTCAACGGGGAATCCAAGAGGCTGGAAAACTGACAACTGAAAATCTATTCTATTACAAAGTAAATAGAATAATACAAATTTTGGTTGCCTTTTTAGGGGAATATATACATTTGGGTTGCTCTTTTTTTAGGGGAATATACAAATTTGGGTTGCTCTTTTTTTAGGGGTTGCTTTGTTTTATTTGAGTGGCAAATTTGGGTTGCTCATCCGTGATGGGCATTGGTGGGCCTTGGTTTTCAGGCCCATCCAACAAACAAACCTCTCCTTTTTTTGTTCTTTGGCGCCAAATTCGTTCCGTCTTTCCCCGCCGCCACCGATAAATTCCCCGGCGATCCCATCACCTCTGCCGCTATCGGCATCACCGAGAGAAGGAGGGATCCGGATCAGGACACTTGGGACATGGTGGCCACGCTCGGCCCGGGCAGGTTCTACGGGGACGGGCTCTCACGACGGTGCGTGTTCCCCGGCAGCGACCGCGCCGACCCGCCTGCACTCCTTTCCTGGGCGCGCGAGGTGAAGTGGTCCACGGGCGGACAAGGCAGCAGGCGGCTCCGCCTCGAGGGCCGCATCGAGGGCAGGCTCTGTCGCGCCGACGCGCTTGGCTCCGACGATGACGACGAGGATGGGGGTGTCGCGTCCCAGGAGCGCGAGGTCATCGATGATAAGGAGTCGGAGGAGGACGACGAGTCTCGGGAGTCGTGGGAGGAGGAGGAGGAGTCCGGTGACTTAAAGGATGAGGAGGAGGTGGCGCTCGTGACTCTGGCAAGGGGGCTGCTGAGGAAGAAGGCTGTCGCGGCGGCTTCTGCTCCTTCTGCCAAGGCACTGGGGAAGGCTTCCCCAAAGAGGAAGGCCGCGGTGGCTGGGCCTGGGCTAACGGTGAGGACGCCACCGACAAGGAAGAGGAAGGTTGCCGAGGCACCGGCATCAGGGAGGAGGACCTCTCCGAGGGCAAAGCACTGATGGTCCAGTTCTTGGAGATGAAGCATGCTGTTTCTTCGTTGAAATGGTGTCAGTGCCCGTGCCCCTATACCCGAATCAAATCCCTCCAGAAACACAATACTAAGGCCCCGTTCGGAACTCATCCGACTTCTCCAAATCCGCGCTTCTCCTGCTCCGCGCAAGGAGCCAGCCCGAATAAGCCAGCTCCAGGAAGCCAGCTCTGCGGAGACAATCCCTTTCCAGTGTATAATCACGGAGCAGCAGAAGTGCAGCTCCCAGAAACAGTGAAGTAGAAGTTTGAAACAATTACAACAGGATTGCCACCGCCAAGTGAATAACGGTTCGCTCAATTAGAAAGACCAATCCAACGATGCCTCGCCCGCGTTCCCCAGCCAAACTACACTATGGGCTACTGTCGTTTTCAAAGAATTGGGCCTTAAGCCCACCAAATGCAGCCCATCTTCACTTCCACGGATCTGAGAAGAATTTTCCGCAGCCGAACACACCTAGCTCCGCGAGAGAAGCTGGCAATGAGTACGAGAAGCTGGAATCATGGATTTGGAGAAGCCAGAGGAGTTCCGAACGGGGCCTAATCCCTATACTGGACTGAGATCTGAAAAATGTTCGGTGCTTACTAGTCCATGTACTGTACTCGGATCTGAATTGCAAAAAGATTTCAAGTGCGTTCCTATTCCCTTCTTTTGCTTTTCCATTTCAAAGTTAGTCTATTCTTTTGTTGGTACTGAACATATGACAATCTTCCGTCCGTCTCTTGCTTATGTTTGCTGCTACTTCCACCAAAATTTTCTTTACCAGCTAAAAACACCGTACTAAATCAAATCAACGACAATTAACATGCATCAGAGGGATAAATGATTAATCGGTGCGGGAGTTTCTGCATATTATTCTTTCGTAAAACTAGAGATATGCTTTTGGTCCGAATCAGAAGCATTTATTCGAGATCTTGTTTCATGGCACTCATCGCGGCAGTCAGTCGCCAGATCCATACACGCTCCACATGTATGTATGTATGTATGTATGTATGGTGGGAATGCCTCACATTACTGATACGATATAACTTAGCCAGAAATAATTGAAATTATAAAATTTCAAACAAAATATGACAAATAAAACTGCAACAGTTATCTAGGGTATTGCAAACTTATTTATCCACACATCACGCATTACATATGCCTTAAGGGACAAGTAAATAAATTGGGCTAGGCAGGTAGAAGAGTAGGGGTCACCGCAACGATGCTATACTACACATGACAATTGCTGAACTCTTCTGGTATGGCGCCTCTCATCAAGCCGTCTGTGCGTACTGCAGACCTGGTCAGGACAGTTTCGGGGGTCACCTTCGCCGCAGCTAACATTTCAATAGAATGCGAGAAGGGTTCCCCGCAGTTTCTAGCGCACCTCGCGAAACTTGTGTAGCACCAGTCAGTAAGAATACAACAGGCGCAACAATTAAAGAAGGAGCACTTTTTCCGGCAAGTCAAGCTCAGTTCATGGATATCGTCCTTGTCCACGCCGGCCGCGATGGTTTGGCCTGTTGAATAGCATACAAATCATGTTTATCTCTGGATTGACAAACAAAACAAGAAACAACCAAAATTTTGCGGAGATATATAAATTAGATTGTGAAATAGCAATGTTGTTTGCGGATGCACTGCTTACATTGCGCTATGGTGGCGGAGCATAGGAGGTGTACAGATACCAGGGCCAGCGCAGCGATCCGGATCGTGTGCTTCTCCATCCTCTCCTCTGATGCAACACTACTAGGCACTGATGTGATGTGATGTGGTTGTTGATGAGAACATATGTTTTTGTGTGTGTGTCTCACTTGTAAGATTGCTTACCGTTGAGCACATGACTCGTACTATATATACAGGGAAATCATGAGGAGAGAGATCAATTTATTAGTATCGTTCATTTAAGAGCCACATGGGCATAAATGAAATTTGTAATTTGCAAGATCATCTTTTTTCTTTTTTCTTCACACAAGTTTTCAGAAATTAATGGTGGAATATTTACATAGAATCTTGTATCATTAATCTATATATCTCAACAATTCTTAGAAATCTTGAAAACATATTAATTGAAATTAATTTTACTCCAAATCATGGTAACGTCATTTATTGCAATTAATTTTTAAAACATCATTAATTATAATCCCTTCGATCCATATTAATTGTCGTTGATTTAGTACAACTTCTACTAAATCAGTGACAATTAATACGGATCAGAGAGTATAAAAATTATATTTGTAAAAATAAACTCTCATTTGCGCCTCAAGATACTATTAAATTGGGCGTGTGTTGCATGTGCACGATTATGGGAATTTACTCTTTGTCGCGTTTATCTATTGTTTTTTGCTAGAAACGTATGTTACCGCATTGTGATATTGAAATCACACTACTGAAATCCGGAACTTTGCCGTCAGCTAGTTCTTTGCCGCCAGCTAGCTGATGGCAAAGAGGGTTTTTGCCATCACCATGAAGAAATCTGACGGCAAAGAAGCAGTTGACGGCAAAGAAAATGTTTGTCATCAGCCCCGTCTTTGTCGTCAGCTAGCGGACGGCATAGAACCTTTGTCGTCCGCTAGCTGACGGCAAAGAGACAGGGTGGGCCACTAGCGAGGGGCTGCTAACGGCCACTTTCTTTCCCGTCTTTGCCGTCAGCTAGTGGACGGCAAAGAAAGTGGCCGTTCTAACGTCCGTTAGCTAGACTCTTTGCAGCTAGCGGACGGCAAAGAGTTGTGCCGTGTATTTAACTAACCGCCCTCGTGCCCTGCCCCTCTCTCTCCCTCCCCTCATCTCAACCCCCGCGCCGCCGCCCCGCCCCCCTCGCCGCGCAGCCCTGGGCCAAATCGCCGCCCCGCCCCGCCACGCCGGGCCAATCCGGCCGCCCCGGTCCGCCTCGCTGCCCCGGCCCCCACGGCCCGTCCGCGCCGCCTCGCCGCTGGCCGCGCCGGCCAGGGTCTCCTCGCTGCCCCGACAGCGCCGACAGGCCGCGTCGGCCCAGGCCTCTGTCACACCTTGCATTTTATAACATGTTATTTGTAACTTTGAAGCATGAAATTTGGACCAGCAAATTTTTTTAGCATCATTTGGCTTTCATTTGGAACTGAGTTTTCTTCATTTGCCTTTTCATGTGCTCATTAAAGTCAACTATGACCTCTTGTAGATTTCATCTCCATACCCAAAACTTCTGCCCAATGATCATGCCAAGTGTTATATAAACGTATAGTATTTTCTTACAAAATTAATTTGGCCAAAAAGTATTTTATAAATTTAGTTTTTCAAAAACCCCTGAATTGAGATTTGCACTGCAAGTACTTGATTTAGGGTGATAAAATTATTTCAAAAGGTTTATTTGAGACCTAGTAGTCATAGGACTTCCAGAAACCACGAAGGTATAATTTTAAAAGTTATTTTCCTATTTTATTTAAAAGTTTTTTCTTAAGGCCAGAAATGGTCTTTAATAGGGGAAAATTATTTAACTATTTCAAAAATATTTGCCAAAATTCAGAGAGACTCAGAGGACATATATTGTCCATATATAAGAGTTTCAACACTTGGTCATGTTCAAAATAATGGGCTAACCCCTCTAAAACCCTTTCTGGATATTTCAAGCTTTTGAAATATTTACAAAGGAAACTTTCTCCAAAAATTCCAGGGAAATTCTATCATGTCATATATGACATATTTGATGATCTTGCCAAGTCCCATGCCTTGGGAAGCAAGAAAACATCTTCAAACCCCTTCATAACCATTATGTCCATATTTGAAGTTTGAGCAACTTTACATTGCCAAACTTGTCCAAATGCTCTCAAACTTGGTGCACATGCTAGAATGACCTAATAAGGCATCTAGGCCAAATGGCACAAGATTTGGAAAAGAGCAACTTGATCAGATCACCTCAAAACCCTTTCTGTTCAAATGCAAATTTGAACAACTTTACATTACCAACTTTTTATATGGAGCTTCAAACTTTGTGGGCATGATCGATACCCCAAATGATGATGCTACACCAAGTGGTGCATCAAGGGGGGATGATTAGCTTGACTCTATCAAGATGAAACTGTTTCTGTTGATTTCTAGGGTTCACCAAAGTTACATTGGCTAGTTTCTCCAAATGAGCCCAAATTTGGTGAAGCACCCTATTTTCTTATGTCTTTCAACCCTGTCAAGTGCCATGTCAAGTGGACTTCATTTACTTGACCAAACATATATCAAACACCTTCTGCAGAATTTCTAAAACCCTCAACTTGATCACTTTTTCTTTTCTCCATGGCCTCAACTTCTTACCACAGGCTCATTGAGTTACCAGCTACCTCCAGTAACTCCCCCAGCACCTCAGCTCCATGATTGAAGGGTGAAACCCCTGATTTACCTTGCTGTACAGCAGGTTTCTACCATTTCACCAACACTCTCACTCTCTCTCAGCATCTCCAAGGCATCCAAGGCCTCAGGCCATTTCTTTACTTCCCCCCTGACCTTCTAGACACTGCTGGACACGCTAGTTTTGACCGGAGCGGCGAGGGCACGATGATGCCAGCCATACGCACGCTCTGGGTCACGCTACAGTGCGCCCCCGCACGGTGGCTCCAGCCAATCGCCGATCCCCGACAGCCTCGGGCCTTCCCCTCGCGCCAGTCAAGGCGCCTCGACGTCCGCGACCTCCCCGGCGCTGCCCCCCTCCTCCTGCGCCCTCCAATGAACGTCGTCGCACGCGCACCGGCCGCCCGCTTCGGCCATTCTTCTGCCTCACATGCGCGCACGCCTCTGACGCTTCCCCGCTCCTCCTCTCACCTCAGCTGGACGTGGAGCTAGTCCACGAACCTCCCCGGCGTGATTCCAGGCTCCAGAACCCTCCCTAGCCTCGCCTGCAACCTCGCCGGCGCACGGGTCCACGGTGGACCATGGGCGCGGCTATATAAGCCCCTCCCGAGCCTCTCCAACACCACCACAAGCCTCACACCACTACACTGATCCCCCCCAGCACCTCCAGTTCAACCCCAGGACGCCCCAGTGCTCGGGATCGACCGGAGCGCCGCCGCGTCGGGCCGCCGGCGATCTCGAGGTACGGGCCTCCCCTGCCTCTCCTTCCACCCGTTTCGGAACCGCCGCACCTCACTGATCATTTCCCCCCTATTTCCCCCTCCGTTTGCAGTCGGGAACGGCCGCAGCAACCACCCTCCGACGAGCCTCCGCCGTCCCACCTCGCCGCCGGTGAACCAGGCCTCCCCGCCGTGCCGCACCACCACCACAGCAACCGCAACACGACACTGAGCTCATCCCTGCCCTCCGTTGCCATCGCCGTGGCCAGAATCCTCGCCGGTGAGCTCGCCGTCGCCGTGGCTGTGGGGTTAGAGATGACAGGCGGGCCCCGTCTGTCATCCCCCCACCTCTCTCCCCCTCCTTTGTGCCGCTGACCCACGGGCCCCGCCCGTCAGGTTTGAAAACCTGACGTGCGCGCGCGCTGGCTCCCGTGCGGCTGGGCCAGTCCGTCTGGGCCGTGCACTGTGGCCTCCTCTGGCCCAGTGCACAGGACCCTTTTCCCTTTTTCTTTTCTGTAAATGCTTTAAACATTTCTACAGAAAAGAATATTGATCCAAATTAAATATTTTCAACTCCTAAAATCTTGCAATATTCCAACCTATTTAATGGTACCACTTTCATTCAAATCCATGAAACTTTTCTGTACTGTTCAAATTTAAATTCAAATTTGAGCAGTATAACTCCTATTCAAAAATCAATATAATCTATTTTGTTACTCCAAAACTCCAACTAAGATTTTTCCCCATCTTAGAAATCTCTCTAATATTTTACAAAAATGAGTTGACATTTTTCTGAGCACTTTGATTTTTCTGTTTTGTTTGTATTCTTATTTTTCCGTTATTATTATGCGACGTATAGATCCCGTATTTGACGAAGTTGCTGTGGAAGAAGAAGGAGAAGGACTTGAAGAATTTGAAGACCAAGCCAATCCAGGCAAGCAGCCCTTTGACCACGATACACTTGTTCCTCGGAACCGTTTGTTTCCGATGCATGATGATAGGGTTACGATGGTAACCTAGTTGATTCCACCACATGATGCATGCTTGATCTTGATCTTGCTAAGTGCTAGATGACATGCAAATAGATGGTCATGATGCTTATATGATGCATGGGTGAGATGAACCCTCGTAGCTAAAATCTTTGCATGAACCCGTCGGGTGCCCCTAATGCCCGAGGGTGATGAAGTGATAGGTCATCACTTGAGAAAGAAGTGATGTGCCGGTAGATCATATGCATGGTGGAATGATGGATTAGATTTATGTGTGACTACCGCCCCAACCAAACATGTGAAACCACACTACCCCTTATGGGACGGGGCTTTATTAATTACTTAGGTCGATACTAGCATGGTGCCCGCATTACTAGTGACAGGAAGACTTGAGGTCTTTCCCGAGACGGGGTCGTGCTTGGATAGATGGCCATGACTGTTTTTACAGGGCACCGGACACACCGTTGGTCCCTTCGGGTACGCGTGACATTGAAATTAGGGCAAGTCCCGTGTTCTATTGTTTGTACCCGAGGGCCATGTACCAACGAGTGGACTCTATGTTAGTGTCGTCTAAGGAAAGGTAATGACCGGGTGCTTACCCCGGGTACTTGAGGTACCGCGGGTCGTGGATGACACGGAAGTTCCCCGGATCTTGTGGGTAAAGTGCGCAACCTCTGCAGAGTGTAAAACTATTCGAATAGCCATGTCCACGGTCATGGACAGTTGGGTGGTGCTACTTAAACTATGTCCAGAATTTTACTTCATCGGTGTTGGTATGTGTGTGATGAGTCAGGATGGTGATTTGACTTGATGAGATGAATCATATTCATGTTGATATCGATAACCTGTCTTCGAGGTTACGCGAGTTTATTGATGCATAGACTTGATGATAGCATATTGCTCTAGCTTTCTGCTAGATTGTTCATTATTGTTCCATTGCATTGTTACCACATCATGGGTTGCTTGCGAGTACATTCAAAGTACTCATTGGCTTGCCACTGGTTATTTAATTGGCCAGGAATGGAAGAACAGGAATATGAGGAAGAGTTCTTTGGAGACGAACATGCGAAATAGGACGCTATCCCAGTCAGAATGCCTATAGGGTTAAGGCAGATGGCATGGGTTCTACCCGTTTATCGAAGACTTCCGCTACTTGAGTTAATTGCTATTCAGCCCGTGAGGCTCTATCTATGTAAGACTTGGCCATAATGGCCTTAATTCGTGTAAGACTATTTGTATGGATTTAAGACTCTTGTTATTTCAGCTTCTGTGTGTTCAGTGAGCATTGATCTCTGGGATCACTGTACACGTGCATTCGGTGATTTCGACTTTTAAGTCGGGGTCCCCACAGAGCTGGTATCAGAGCCATCCTGACTGTAGGAAGCCTTAGTTAGCATGGGCGTTAGTTAGTTGAGACCCCTTTTCAAAAACCTTCTGAACCTCTCTTCTTTTCTAAACCTGAGATTTCATCAGCTATTTAACCCCTCCTATTCCACCTTTGTAGATGGCCGCTGTACCCGAAGAGCACCTGACCACTGGGTTTCCCTTACTTCTCGAGGATAGCCTCCAGGAGTGTCAGTTCCACCGAGCACCCATCCTCACCTACCTTGAGCATTGGGTGAGCGATACTGAGGTGGAGTACCATGTGGAAGTGATCGTGAAGGCGAACGATCCTCCCACAAGTTGGTTCTTCGAGGGACCCCAGATGGCAACACTACCACTCGCTGCCGAGGCTGCTGCACTCAAGGCACTAACCCGTCTCCGCGAGCTTCTTCCGGAGATGGCAGCCAAGGTGGCAACTCGCTTCATACCTTATCGGAAGGAAGGTGACGAAGAAAGCAGCGCACTAGCCCCTCCACTGAAGGAAGGACTCTCGCTTCGGTTCCAGACCTACTTCAGTCTGTGTGCGGACAGCCTGGCACAAGACTTGGCCTCGGAATCAATGAAGCTTCGAGAAGAACTTTACAAGACCAAGGCACTTCTTCGTCAAGCTCAAGAGAAGACAAACAGGATCAAGAAGGAAGGAGCACCTTCTGGACAATCCGCTATCACATATCGAGGTGGAAGGCCCTCCGAGGATGTATCTTCCAAGGGTGAAGAACCACCTCGGCGACGCTGGATGACAGCAAGGGAATATCACAAGCTTTTCCCTGCACCACCGTCGAAGCACCGTCGTATCCAACTCCTCCACTCTCCCACTCCCTCAAGCGACAAGGGAGCCCAGACAGATGAAGACAAGGAGGAAGACCCAGAAGAGCCGGAATACGCGACCGAGCATTCCGCCGCTTAGGCATTATTCGCTACTCGGATATGCCAGTTGTAACCCCTACGGTAGGATAGGTCGTGTAACCCCTATGCGCAGTCGAGTCCTTGTATGGTTCATATGAAACCATCTAGCGTTTGCTTTCGTTGTGTCTGGATGTAAGACGAAATCTTCCTTCGAGAATGTGTAAACGACTACATCACCCATTTGGATTTTAATGAATGTGTTTTGGCCTCTCGGCCCTTGCATGATTTGATTTAGTGTCACACCCACCCCCTTACTAGGCACCCATCTTTCTTGCTTTCCCTCTTCCGAGTCATGAGACCTTTTACCGCTCCAACAGGATGCCTGTTGTAACTCGTACTGGTACCTCTACCCAGCAGCCTGAAGCCGAAGCATCCTCTCAGCCAGAGGCAGGCCACGACCAAACCAACGACCAAGCTCCACCACCACCTCCTCCAAGCATGGACATGGCTCAGCTTCTCCAAGCTTTCCGAGAGGAACGCCAAGCCAACACTGCAGCTCTCCAGCTGATTGCTCAAGCTGTCACCAACAACCGCCAGCCGGCGGGGAATGGCAATGGACGTTCCACGTTGGCAGAGTTCAAGAAGCATGCACCGCCAACCTTCATCAAGACTGCTGAACCCCTGGATGCAGATGACTGGGTCCGTTTCATTGAGGAAATTCTAGAACTAGTCGGATGCACCGAAGATCGCGAGAAGGTGGCTTATGCAGCCCACTGCCTTGGGGGAACTGCCAGAGCTTGGTGGGATGGATTCAAGGTCATGCATGCTGAACAAGACATCACTTGGGTGAACTTCAAGGCAGAATTCCGCAAGGCCCACATTCCTTCCGGAATCATGGCTATCAAAAAGCGTGAGTTCCGAGCCCTGAAGCAAGGAAGTGGCACTGTCAAGGAGTACATGCAGAAGTTCAGTGTTCTGTCAAGGTATGCCCCTGAAGATGTCAGCACTGATGCTGCCAAAAGGGAGCGCTTCATGGAAGGCCTTAATCAGACTCTGCAATACTCGCTTGTCGTGTGCGACTGCCCGTCTTTCCCTGACCTGGTGAACAAGGCACTTATGCTTGAAGACAAGCGGCGTGCTTTGGAAGACACTCGCAAGCGCAAGTTGGTCAGTAAGGGAAGTTCCAGCAACCAGAAGCCTCGTCCATGGCAGTCAGCCCCGGCCAAGCCAACCTATCAGCAGCCAAGAGCTCCTGCACCTCGTGCCAATCCTCAGCCTCAGCAGTATGCCAACCCCAGGCCAGCTTTCAACCCCAATACCAGTGGTGGCAACAAGATCAACACTCCAAACCAAGTCACTTGCTTTGGATGTGGTCAGCCCGGACACATCTCAAGGGTGTGCCCCAACAAGAAGCCTGATGCCCCGCGCCCCAATGCGCAGAACCAGGGACAAGGCCGTGGAATGCCACCAAGGAACCCAGCTCCTCGCAATCCACCGAACTATGGGAAGGGGCGTGTGAATCACGTCACTGCTGAAGAAGCCCAGGAAGACCCGGACGTCGTGCTGGGTACGTTCCTTGTCAACTCAGCACCTGCAACTGTCTTGTTTGATTCTGGAGCAACGCATTCATTTGTCACTCAAAGATTTGCATTAAAAAGTGGCATGACCCCTACACCCCCGAGTAACCCTATGGTGGTACAAACCCCCGGAGCCGAGATGAGAGCCAAGATAGGCTGTAAAGGAGTCGGTATTACCATTAACGGTGTAGACTTCCTAGCAGACCTTATCATCCTGAGATCGCAAGGCTTGGATGTGATCTTAGGGATGGATTGGCTCAGCAAGCACCAAGGCTTGTTAGACTGTGCCAAACGGACAGTCACTGTGACCAATGACCAAGGAGTCGAAGTCAAGTTTGCCCCCAACTCCTCTTCCGCTCAAGCTGCTAAAGTCAAATGTCTGTCTGAAGTTGGGCTAGATCAAGTACCGGTGGTATGTGAGTATCCTGATGTCTTTCCGGATGAACTGCCGGGAATGCCCCCTGACCGTGACATTGAGTTCATCATCGAGCTCGTGCCCGGAGCAGGACCCATCTATAAGAAGCCTTATAGAATGGGGACGGAAGAATTAGCCGAGTTGAAGAAGCAGCTAGAAGAGCAGCTAAGGAAGGGATTTATTCGCCCGAGTGCCTCCCCTTGGGGATCTCCTGTTCCGTTTGTGGCCAAGAGGGGCGGTACCATCCGCTTATGCATTGACTATCGTTCCCTCAATGAAGTTACAATCAAGAACAAGTACCCACTTCCCAAGATCGAAGATCTGTTTGATCAACTCAGCGGAGCCAAGGTATTCTCCAAGATCGACCTCAGATCTGGGTATTACCAGCTGAAGATCAGACCCCAAGATATTCCGAAGACGGCATTCGTAACCAGATATGGCCTGTACGAGTGCACGGTCATGTCTTTTGGGTTGACCAATGCCCCAGCTTACTTCATGTATCTCATGAATAAAGTCTTCATGGAATATTTGGACAAGTTTGTTGTTGTCTTCATTGATGAAATTCTTGTGTTCTCGAAGTCGGAGGAAGAGCATGAGCAGCATCTGAGGATGGTCCTAGACAAGCTTCGTGAGCACCAACTGTATGCCAAATTCAGCAAGTGTGAGTTCTGGCTGCATAAAGTTGGATTCTTAGGTCATGTCTTGACCGAGGAAGGATTATCTGTTGATCCTGCAAAAATCGAAGCTGTGACCCAATGGCAATCTCCAACGACCGTCAAGGAAGTCAGAAGCTTCCTCGGACTAGCGGGTTATTACCGCAAGTTCGTGGAAGGATTCTCTAGCATTGCACGACCAATGACTCAGCTCCTCAAAAAGGACAAGAAGTTCGAGTGGATGCCAAAATGCGAAGAGAGCTTCCAAGAGCTCAAGAAGAGATTGACCACCGCCCCAGTTCTGGCAACACCTGATATTCACAAGGAGTTCGTGATATATTGTGATGCCTCTCGAACCGGATTGGGAAGCGTTCTGATGCAAGAAGGCCGCGTCATAGCATACCTCTCCAGGCAGCTACGACCCCATGAGGAGAACTACGCTACTCACGATCTTGAGCTAGCGGCAGTAGTTCATGCCTTGAAGACATGGCGGCATTACCTTCTAGGGAAACGGTGTGAGATTTACACAGACCACAAAAGTCTGAAGTATATTTTCACCCAAAAAGAATTGAACATGAGGCAGCGGAGATGGTTGGAACTCATCAAAGATTATGACCTCAGTGTTCAGTATCACCTTGGGAAGGCTAAGTGGTGGCCGATGCCTTAAGCAGGAAGGCTTGCTCTTTGAATGTCGTTATTCAAGAAAGACAGCCAACCTTGTTTAAAGAGATCGAGCAATTCAGTTTGGAATTGGTCACCCCTGGAGTTCTGGATCATTTGGAAGTCAGACCGACCCTAATGGACGAAGTCAAGAAGGCTCAAGATGGACATGCAAGCATTGAAGGCATCAAGAAGAAGACGAAGCTGGGCAAGGCCCCAGGATTCTCCGAAGACGAGCATGGGATTGTTTGGTACAAAGGTCGTCTCTGCGTACCAAACAACACCGAGTTGAAGACGCTGATTCTGCAAGAAGCCCACGACACTCCGTATTCCATCCACCCCGGAGGAACCAAGATGTACCAAGACTTGAAGGCACGATTCTGGTGGCACGGTATGAAGAGAGAGATTGCAACCTATGTTGCAAAGTGTGATGTGTGCCAAAGGGTCAAGGCTGAATATCAGCGACCTGCTGGATTGCTTCAACCACTCAAGGTTCCTGAGTGGAAGTGGGATAAAGTCGGAATGGACTTCATCACTGGATTACAAAGGTCGAATAGAGGACATGACTCTATCTGGGTCATAGTCGATCATTTGACCAAGGTGGCCCATTTCATTCCTGTCAAGACCACTTATGATGGCAACCGGCTGGCAGCTCTCTACATCGACCGAATCGTAAGTCTTCACGGTGTTCCCAAGGAGATTGTGTCAGATCGAGGAACCCAGTTCACCTCAAGGTTCTGGAAGAAGTTCCAAGAGGCCTTGGGAACCAAGTTGTCTTTCAGCACAGCTTTCCACCCACAGACCGGAGGTCATACTGAGCGAGTCAATCAGATTCTCGAAGACATGCTCCGAGCCTGTGTCCTGGCGTATGGAGCCAAGTGGGAAGACTGTCTCCCTTTTGCCGAGTTCTCCTACTACAACAGTTACCAGTCAAGCCTTCAGATGGCACCATTTGAGGTGTTGTACGGACGCAGATGTCGCACACCCCTCAACTGGTCAGAGACTGGAGAAGGACTAGTCTTTGGACCGGATAATCTCCGCGCAGCAGAAGAGCAAGTCCAACTAGTCAGAGAGCGATTAAAGGCAGCCAAGTCAAGGCAGAAGAGTTATGCTGACACTCGACGCCGAGACATGAGTTTCCATGTCGGGGACCATGTGTACCTGCGGGTAACTCCTCTGAAGGGAACCAAGCGTTTCCATGTCAAGGGGAAGCTCGCACCAAGGTTCATTGGACCCTTTGAGATCACTGCACGACGAGGAGAAGTGGCTTATCAGTTGGAACTACCACCTAAGCTATCCGATGTGCACAATGTATTCCATGTGTCACAACTCCGGAAATGTCTCCAAGTTCCAGACAAGCCCAATCTCTACAAGGATGTGGATCACCAAGCCATTGATCTGCAGCCTGATTTGACCTACCGCGAGAAGCCCATTCGTATTCTGGACGAAGCAAAATGACGTACGCGGAGCCGTACCATCAAGTACTTCAAGGTCCAGTGGAGCAACCACACCGAAGCAGAAGCAACCTGGGAACGAGAAGACTATCTTAGATCCGAGTTTCCCGATCTCTTTTAAGCCCTAGTTTAGGAATCTCGGGGACGAGATTCTTGTAAGGGGGGTAGTTCTGTCACACCCTGCATTTTGTAACATGTTATTTGTAACTTTGAAGCATGAAATTTGGACCAGCAAATTTTTTTAGCATCATTTGGCTTTCATTTGGAACTGAGTTTTCTTCATTTGCTTTTTCATGTGCTCATTAAAGTCAACTATGACCTCTTGTAGATTTCATCTCTGTCACATCCCTAGCTAACACCTGCATTAGGACCTGACTAGAGTGTGCATCATGTTTACTTTCAAAGAAACTTGAAATGGGATTAACAGAAACCCCAGCACCCCCTCCCCTAACAACTAGGGTTTGCTAAAATAATTTCCAATGTACCCAAAATGCCCTTCAAAATGTTCATCATTTCTGCCTTGGTCTTAAACCTCTGCCAAAAATGGTGCACAATTTTCTAGGACAATCTAGGGTTTTGGATTAAATCATATGGTATTTGAATTTGGGCATTTAAATGCTTTAAAATATTTTAAATGCTCAAATAATCATAAACTATAATGTTTCCTACTGTTCATATTATTTACAGCAGGTATGACAAGTGTTATGATTTATAAAAATGTTTAGGCATTTTTATTAAATGAACAAAGTTGCAAAAGAAATAAAACAGAAAGAAAATAGGAAAAGAAAAATAGGAAGAATCTTACCTGAGCCCACTTACCTGCTGGCCCAGCCGGCCCAGCCCACCAGGGGCACCACCGTCTTCTTCGCCGCGCCAGCGCACGAAGCAGCTCGGTGGCGAGCGCCGCCGATGCGCCGACCACCTCCTGCCTGCCTGGCTGGCCCCTCGGCCTTCTGGACGGGCTGGAACGACGCCACGGAGCCACCCCGACCGTTTTCCCCCTCTCTCCCGTGTCTCTCCCCTCCTCTCTTCCCTCCGCCGAGCTCCCCCGAGCGAGCTCGTCGCCGACGACCGCTGAAACCGCGCCCTACGCCACCTCCTCGCCTCCCAGAAGCACCACTAGCTCCGCCTCGTCGCCCCGAAGCTCCCCACCGACGCACACGACGCCAGGAGCTCCGCAACGTCCCCCTCACCGTCGTCTTCAACCTCCGGCACCGGAGATCGCCGCCGCCCGTACGCCGTCGTCCGACCGTCCCCGAGCTCACTTCGACGCCCTCTGCGACCGCTGTGAGCTCACGCTTCGAACCCCCCTCTCCACGGACTCGTTTAGGCCTTGTAGCCGCCGCCCCCTTTGCTCACCGACGATCACCGCCGCCGGCTAACTCCCCGCCGTGGCTATAGGCACCGTACCTCGCGGCCGAGCACGCCGTTAGCTTCAGTAGGTCACCAGCAAGCTAGAGCGAGCTTCAGCTCCTCCTCCCGTGCACTACAACACCATCCCGACCAACCCCGTGCGAGCACCGCCGCGGACGAGCTCGTCGCCGTCGACTCCGGCGACCCCTCGTCCAACCAGTGGCACCGCTGGATGCGGCACATCACCAGGAGCACATCGAGCCCATCCGCGCGGCAAATGGATGCCGGAATAGGGACTCCGACGAGTCACCGCCGTGCGCAATGGTCGCCGCCGGCCAACTCCGGCGGGCTGACGTGGCTCGATGATTAGGAGTTAATAGTAATTAGTTTGGACACCCCAGTCACTGACAGTGGGGCCCCGCTGTTAGTCAAACCCAGTCAACCCTGGTTATGACCGGGATTAACTCCTAAGACACTGACATGGGGGACCCACTGGTCAGGTTTGACCTGGACTGGCCCTGTTGACTGCCTGACGTCATGCTGACGCAGTAAAGGTTTTTCTGGGATTTTTAGATTTAAAATAATTCAGGAAATTCCAGAAAATACCCAAAACTTCTAAAAATCATATAAAATCAACCATAGCTCAGATGGAAAAGATTTATATATGAAAAATGATCAGAAAAATCCAATCTATCTAATGGCACTGGTTTCATGCATGTTTGAACAAGTTAACTTGCTGTATATATCAAAAACATGATAATGCACTTATTTAAATACTAGTTTGAACTTCAATTTGAATCTTTGATTCAAATAGGTTCAAACCCCTCTGGTCTTAGTTGCATTAGCCAACACACATGCATCTTGCCATGTCATAAACATGCATCATATTGTTGCATTTGTTTGTTAATGATTGTATCGTCGGTATTCTCTATGTTAGGTCCTGCTCCCGAGGATACTGCCGCGTATCCAGTTGAAGAGCAGTACCCGACAGCTACCTTGTCAGGCAAGCAATCATTGATCATTCCGATACAACCCAATCTTCTCGCTCCTGCTCTCTTTTACTGCATTAAGGCAACAGCGTGTGAACTGCTACTTGCTGCGGTAGTTGAACCCTATTCCCTTGCATGACCTGTCATTGCCACAGTAAATAGTTGAAACCCACTAGCATGTGTAGGAGTTGATTGAGCCATGTGATGTGTGATCCACCATGCTATTTGCTTATGTTGCCTGCTATGCTTAGAGTTGTGTCTGGTCTGATTCATCTGGGTGATGAATCAGAGTGAAACAATCTTTCGATAAAGAGAAGGAAGTGTGGAATACGCTTGGTAAAGGTATCGATGAAAGGCCATGTAGGAGTACATGGTGGGTTGTTTCATTGGAACCGTACATAGGACCCGAGATCTGTATGTGTGGTTCAAGTTGCAGTTACTACCATGCATTGGGCCTGAAACCAATGGACCCTCTCGACTTATTAGCTATCCTTGATCTCTGTCCAGGAGTTGCAACTAGTTTCTGGTGTTTATAGCTTACTGGAGGTCGTGCGCAACGCTGACCCTCGGGGTGGGTTGTGATGCGACAGGTACGTGGCACGGTGTACCGGTTGCCCGTTTGGTGACTCGGGAACCCTGTACACATCGTTTGGGGCCGTGAGCGACACCCCGGCCGGATCTCCCCACAGATGGAACCCAAATAGGCGATAAACCTGGACGAGAGACTTGTGTAGTTAGTCAGGTCGTGGCCGACACCCTCGCTGGGCTTCCGCTTGAAGGTTGCCGAGTACACGCCGAGTAAACGGCGATAAGCGGTGGAAGCGTGTGTGAAGAAGTACACCCCTGCAGGGTTATCAAACTATTCGAATAGCCGTTGTTCGCGGTACGAACTACTTGGTTACTCTTACAGTTCATAGACAAGTTGATGGATACTACTAAAAGCCTCAAGATAAGCGTGAGTGCCGTGGATGGCCCTTTCGTAGGATGACGGAAGAGGATCCTCGGTAGTGTATTGATGTGGTGACTAGAGGACTCGTGTTCGTGATAACATCTTGCAATCTGTTGGAAGTTGTAGTATAGGTTAGCCAAGGTCAAAGCTGGCATTCTGCTATAAACTCCACTACCCCCTTGATAATGTTGCATGTATGATAGGTTCTATGGTAAGACTTGCTGAGTACCTTTGTACTCATGTTTGCTTAATAACTGTTGCAGAGGAGAACCCTGCCCCTGCTGATGGGTTCTACATAGACGTTGACGTCGACGAGTAGCTTGACACCCAGACGGTGATCTGGAGCTTGTGAAGGGCCTTGTAGATAGTCAGGCTACACCAAGCCTGTTTTATTTTCCAAGTTGTCTGTACCCAGACATGTAGCTTCCGCTTGTGCTTGTATGACTGTATGACTTGAGTGTTGGGTCATGTGACCCCTACCTGTATGACTATGTTATGTATGGCTCTTGGAGCCTTTTAAATAAAGTACTTTGAGTCATAGAGTTCTGTTGTGATGCAATGTTGTATTTGCACATATTGAGCATATTGCGTGTATGATTGAAATGCTTGGTATGTGTGGGATCCGACACCTAGTTGTTTTCCTTTGGTAGCCTATCTTACAGGGAAATGCCTCCTAGTGATTCCAATGAGCCTTGGTAGCTTGCTACTGCTCGGAACACGTAGGCTGGCCGGCATGTGTCCTTCTTCGTTCCTGTGTCTGTCCCTTAGGGGAAATGTCGCGCGTTGTTCCTTTAAGTCCATGTAGCTTGCTACGACTTGGGTTCATACGTTGATGACCGACACGTTCGTTGCTGGGTCATGGATGCCTGTCTCTGTAATTTAGTGCCACTTTTGGATTATAACTAGCCATGTCGGCCCGGGTTCTCTGTCATATGGATGCTAGCGACACTGTCATATACGTGTGCCAAAATGCGCAAACGGTCCCGGGCCAGGTAAGGTGGCACCCGTGGGGTTACCGTGCGTGAGGCCGCAAAGTGATATGGCGTGTTACAGCTAGATCGGTGTGACTTAGGATCGGGGTCCTGACAGCGTTGGCATCAGAGCTGGACTGCCTGTAGGTTTCTCAAGCCAAACTGGTCGATGTTGAGTCTAGAAAATTTCTTAGTTATATGTAGGGGAATTGATTGTGGAAGGGAACGTAAGGCTCTTTTACTCCTTTACCTTATGCCCTTCTGATCTGAGTCTGTCTATTCTTTCTACGGGGATTTAGGACTAGGCCTCTTATCCTTACTAGGTTCACGTGTTACTAATCCGTAGACTATTAGGATTTTTGGTTTCAAGCCTCAGTTCAGTTTCTATCCTGTTGAGTATGATGATTATTGAACCGGAACCTTGATATGGAATTGTTGAGTGGCTATGCTATCATTTGTATGATGTCTCAAATCTCTGTTTGAGCATTTACAGTTGTTATGCTGCCCGATTTCTTCCAGAACACTAATGCCTTTGCATTATTTCGTGTTTCAGATGTCTGGCCGCATTCCTCACCAAGTGGTTCGTTTGACTCGGTGCATTAATGTGCCCGGTCACACGGCCATGCTAGTCCGTGTGATGACTGAGACCGGTTATCGCTGGTATCCTGAATACACTGTGGAGGAACAGTATCGGGATTTCAATCAAAGTCAGTATTTATGCACAGTCCGGATATACCCCTCATATCCCGGAGCTAATGATCCCATCCATTGGTCTTATGGACTCGGGATTACCATCGAGATGGCAGTGCAGGATGCCGCTTATTCGATGATGACCATTCTCCGTGCTAGGCATGCCCTGTTGCTGAACACTGAGTTCTGTTACATGCCAGCTTCACTCCCCGAAGAAGAAGGCTACTACACTGGTCTGTATACTGATGCTGCTCATGAAGAGCCATTGCTTCAGACTACAGTTCAGATGTTGGAGGATAGGGACCGTGAGGTCCGTGCCCTCCGAATGGAGCTGTATAACACCCGAGCCGCTCACTGGACTACTTTGACACGGCTTGCACCTGCTGTGCACGCCGGATATCTGGACATGCGGGATTTGTATCCTGTGCGGACTCGTCTGCCTGATCGCATGGATTGGCGTGACGTTGGGGGTATTACACCTCCACGTGGGCGTCGGTTACCACCAGCATCGGGACCGAGACCACACCCATGCCCTTATGGTCCACAACCTTCGAGTGCTCGTGAGTTCCAAGATCCGTCTGTGCCACTTCCAGGCTACGGTGGTAATCTTTATGAGGATTACTACGCGAATGTCTGAGCTAGTCCGTGGTAGTAGTAGTATTGTAATAGTTGTATTCCCACAGTACTGCGTGTCTTGTGGAATATGACTAGTGTGTACTGAATTCCGGAGGTGTAGTTAAATAATGTATAGGAGCCTGGAATGCCTCTGATGGGATGTATCGTCTTTCACCGCAGTTGTACTTTAGCCTTGGCTTGTACTAAACTTTGTATGGTGTGTATGACCACTGGTGTATATATAGCAGTTCCTATATTACCATGTCGTACGGATGAACATCTCTGCATTCTGTGTCATCCATTACATTCTGCACTTCTATGTCAAATTTTGCCATCCATGTCTAAACCGTTGTTTTGTTTTTCCTAGGATGGTCAACACTCGCAACACTCCTGCTGCTCAGGAGCAGGGTGAGGCTAGTGGGGCTAGAGATGGAAATCTGCCCCAGCCACCCTCCTTGGCGGAAGTTATGCTTGAAGCAGAACGGAACAAGAGAGAGACCAACCGTCTGCTGGAACGCATAGAGCAAAACACTGGGTTCCGTCAGAGGAATGACGTGGTGTCAATCCACGATTTTATCAAGATGTGTCCACCGAAGTTCCATCACTCCACTGAACCTCTGGATGCTGATGACTGGCTACGTAGTATCACCCACAAGCTACACTCTGCCCGTGTGGCCGAAGCTGACAAGGTTATCTACGCCGCCTACCATCTTGAGGGCCCTGCCAGTCTTTGGTGGGAAAATTTTGAAGCTATGCGTCCTGCTGGCCAAGTCACTACCTGGGTTGAGTTCAGTGAGGCATTCCGTGAACATCACATTCCGGAAGGTCTCATGGATCGCAAGCGGGAGGAATTCTGCAATTTCACCCAGGGCCGTCTGACTGTGGATGGCTACAGTCGTGAGTTTGGTAATCTGGCACGCTATGCACCTGAGGAAGTATCCACCGATGCCAAGAAACAGGCGAGGTTCCGCAAGGGACTCAGCCCTGAACTTCGTCGTGATCTACGTCTGCACGAATGCGCCTCTTTCCAGAAGTTGGTTAACAAGGCTATCAGTGCTGAGACAGGCCAGACCGACTTCGAGGCCACCCGCAAGCATACTCGAGACCTTGGTTCCTCATCCGGCTCTGGTTCTCACAAGCGCCGTGTATGGGTTCCTAACACTGCTCTGCCACCCAAGTATACACCGAGGCCATCCTATGAGGCGCCTCGTCCAACTCAACAGTTTGCACCTGCTAAGACCTATGGAGGTCCACCCTCCAACTTTGCTCCACGCACCACCACTGTGACATGTTTCAAGTGTGGAGAACCGGGACACTACATGCGTGATTGTCCCCAGAACCAGCCAGGAAAACCCGTTGGCCGTGGTAAGCCAACCGGCAAGGTGAACTATGTTAAGCCAATCCCCACTGCACGTGGTCATGTCAACTATGTTTCTGCTGAAGAAGCTTATGAGGATCCTAACGTCGTCCTTGGTACGCTTCTCGTAAACTGCCATCCGGCATCTGTTCTTTTCGATACTGGAGCATCCCATTCGTTCATATCTGAAAGCTATGCTCGATTGCACAACATGACTTTTTGTGACATGCCTACTTCCATGGTTATTCAAACTCCTGGTTCAAAGTGGCAGACCTCTAGGGTAAGCCATGGAAATGAAATTCTTGTCGATAGACTTGTTTTCCTTGCATCCTTAATCGCTCTCAAGTCCTCGGACATAAATATCATTTTGGGTATGGATTGGATGACAACCCATTACGCCAAAATTGACTGCTTTACTAGGACCGTTCAACTTACACACCCATCCGGCAAGATAGTCAATGTCTTGACTCGAATGGCTGAACGTCAGCTCTACTCTCTTAATGCCAGCCCTCTACCAGAACTCGAAAACATCCCGGTAGTCCGTGACTTTCCGGATGTTTTTCCAGAAGAACTGCCAGGAGTTCCACCTGACAGAGATGTCGAGTTCGTGATAGATCTTATCCCTGGAACTGTCCCAATCTCTAGGAGACCTTATAAGATGGCACCACTAGAATTAGCTGAGCTAAAGAAACAACTCGATGAGTCCTTGCAAAAGGGTTTCATCCGTCCTAGTTCTTCCCCTTGGGCTTGCCCCGTCCTCTTCGTCAAGAAGAAGGATGGAACGGAGCGGATGGTTGTAGATTACCGACCTGTCAATCTGGTCACCATAAAGAATAAGTATCAGCTTCCCAGGATCAACGATCTGTACGATCAGCTCGCTGGATCCTCAGTCTTCTCTAAGATGGATTTGAGGTTGGGCTACCATCAAATCAAAATCAAGAACGGGGACATTCCTAAAACGGCTTTCGTTACTCGTTATGGCCAATACGAGTACACCGTCATGTCCTTCGGATTAACCAATGCCCCAGCTACTTTTTCTCGGTTAATGAATTCTATATTCATGGAGTACCTGGATAAATTCGTCGTGGTATACCTCGATGATATACATATTTTCTCCAAGAACAAGGAAGATCATGCCGAGCATTTAAGGCTGGTATTGACGAAACTTCGAGAGCACCGCCTTTATGCCAAATTCTCTAAATGTGAATTTTGGTTGCCAGAAGTAACCTATCTAGGTCATGTAATATCTGGCAAGGGTATTGCTGTCAATCCCGAGCGAGTTCAAGCCGTCCTTGATTGGACTCCCCCTGATTCGGTCAAGCAAGTTAGGAGTTTTCTTGGCTTAGCGAGCTATTGCCGACGTTTCGTCGAGAACTTCTCCAAGGTTGCTAAACCTCTAACCGAACTCCTCAAGAAAGATAAAAAGTTTGAGTGGACCCCACAGTGCGAGTCCAGTTTTCAGGAACTGAAAAGACGCCTGACATCTGCACCTGTACTGGTACCACCAGATTTTTCCAAGGATTTTATAATCTATTGCGACGCCTCGCGACAAGGACTGGGTTGCATTCTCATGCAAGATCGTCAAGTGATTGCATACGCATCCCGACAGTTGCGTCCACATGAGGATAACTATCCTACTCATGATTTAGAGCTTGCAGCTGTAGTCCATGCACTCAAAACATGGCGGCATTACCTCCTTGGTAATCGCTGTGAAATCTTCACCGATCACCAAAGCTTGAAGTATATCTTCACCCAACCGGACCTGAATCTCAGGCAAAGACGTTGGGTTGAGTTGCTCACCGACTACGATTTAGGAATCACTTATACTCCTGGCAAGGCCAATGTCATGGCTGATGCACTAAGTCGTAAGTCTTATTGTAACAATTTAATGTTACAACAAAGTCAACCACTTCTCCACGAGGAATTTTGTAAGCTTAACCTTCACATTGTTCCTCGAGGATTCCTTTCCACCTTGGTGGCAAAACCTACCCTTTTGGATCAAGTCATCAAAGCACAGAAGGTTGATCCCGGAATTTCCCGTATTAAGAGGAACATCAAGAAAGGAGTTGCAGGATGTTTCTCAATTGATGATCAAGGAGTCGTATTCTTTAGCAACCGCTTAGTGGTTCCTAAAGTGCGAAACCTAAGACGTTTGATCCTCAAGGAGGCTCATGAATCTCCTCTCACGATTCATCCCGGTAGTACCAAAATGTATCAAGACCTACGTCAAAGATTCTGGTGGACTAGGATGAAGAGAGAAATCGCTCAGTTCATCGCTAACTGCGACGTTTGTCGTCGAGTTAAAGCAGAGCATCAACGGCCTGCTGGCACCCTTCAACCTCTAGCTATTCCTGATTGGAAATGGGATAAAGTCGGTATGGATTTCATTACCGGGTTTCCCAGGTCCAGGAAAGGGAATAATGCTATCTTCGTTGTTATCGACCGCCTCTCTAAAGTAGCTCACTTCCTGCCTATTCGGGAGAGTATTACCGCTAGCCAGCTAGCAGATTTATATATCTCTCGAATAGTATCACTACATGGTGTACCGTTGGAGATTAACTCAGACCGTGGAAGTCTCTTCACTTCACGATTTTGGGAAAGTTTCCAGAACGCTATGGGAACTCATCTCTCTTTCAGTACTGCCTTCCATCCGCAGTCAAGTGGTCAAGTGGAACGAGTCAATCAAATTCTGGAAGACATGCTTCGAGCCTCTGTCATATCTTTTGGTATGGAATGGGAAAAATGTCTTCCATTTGCCGAATTCGCTTATAACAATAGTTATCAAGCCAGCCTGGGTAAAGCTCCCTTCGAAGTTCTATATGGACGAAGGTGTCGAACACCTCTTAACTGGTCGGAAACCGGCGAAAGACAATTCTTTGGCCCGGATATGATTCAGGAAGCAGAGGAACAAGTTCGCATCGTTCGTGAGAGATTGAAAACAGCCCAGTCTCGCCAAAAGAGCCAATATGATAGTCATCATAAGGCTGTGACTTTTGAAGTCGGCGATAAGGCTTACCTTCGGGTTACTCCTCTTAAGGGAACCCATCGCTTCGGTATCAAAGGCAAATTGGCCCCTCGTTTCATCGGTCCTTTTCGCATTCTTGCCAAACGAGGAGAAGTTGCCTACCAATTGGAAGTACCTCCGCACCTCTCCAGAGTTCATGATGTTTTCCACGTTTCCCAACTCAGGCGTTGCTTCTCGGATCCTATCCGTGGAGTGGACCACGAAACGCTTGATCTCCAAGATAATCTCACATACCGAGAATACCCCATTCGTATTCTTGATCAAACTGAGCGCACCACTCGACGCCACAATATCAAGTTTCTCATGGTTCAATGGTCACATCATTCCGAGAGTGAAGCCACTTGGGAAAGGGAGGAACGTCTTCGACTTGAGTACCCCACCCTCTTTCCGGAGGAACCCGAATCTCGGGACGCGATTCTTTTAAGTGGGGGTGAGTTGTCACATCCCTAGCTAACACCTGCATTAGGACCTGACTAGAGTGTGCATCATGTTTACTTTCAAAGAAACTTGAAATGGGATTAACAGAAACCCCAGCACCCCCTCCCCTAACAACTAGGGTTTGCTAAAATAATTTCCAATGTACCCAAAATGCCCTTCAAAATGTTCATCATTTCTGCCTTGGTCTTAAACCTCTGCCAAAAATGGTGCACAATTTTCTAGGACAATCTAGGGTTTTGGATTAAATCATATGGTATTTGAATTTGGGCATTTAAATGCTTTAAAATATTTTAAATGCTCAAATAATCATAAACTATAATGTTTCCTACTGTTCATATTATTTACAGCAGGTATGACAAGTGTTATGATTTATAAAAATGTTTAGGCATTTTTATTAAATGAACAAAGTTGCAAAAGAAATAAAACAGAAAGAAAATAGGAAAAGAAAAATAGGAAGAATCTTACCTGAGCCCACTTACCTGCTGGCCCAGCCGGCCCAGCCCACCAGGGGCACCACCGTCTTCTTCGCCGCGCCAGCGCACGAAGCAGCTCGGTGGCGAGCGCCGCCGATGCGCCGGCCACCTCCTGCCTGCCTGGCTGGCCCCTCGGCCTTCTGGACGGGCTGGAACGACGCCACGGAGCCACCCCGACCGTTTTCCCCCTCTCTCCCGTGTCTCTCCCCTCCTCTCTTCCCTCCGCCGAGCTCCCCCGAGCGAGCTCGTCGCCGACGACCGCTGAAACCGCGCCCTACGCCACCTCCTCGCCTCCCAGAAGCACCACTAGCTCCGCCTCGTCGCCCCGAAGCTCCCCACCGACGCACACGACGCCAGGAGCTCCGCAACGTCCCCCTCGCCGTCGTCTTCAACCTCCGGCACCGGAGATCGCCGCCGCCCGTACGCCGTCGTCCGACCGTCCCCGAGCTCACTTCGACGCCCTCTGCGACCGCTGTGAGCTCACGCTTCGAACCCCCCTCTCCACGGACTCGTTTAGGCCTTGTAGCCGCCGCCCCCTTTGCTCACCGACGATCACCGCCGCCGGCCAACTCCCCGCCGTGGCTATAGGCACCGTACCTCGCGGCCGAGCACGCCGTTAGCTTCAGTAGGTCACCAGCAAGCTAGAGCGAGCTTCAGCTCCTCCTCCCGTGCACTACAACACCATCCCGACCAACCCCGTGCGAGCACCGCCGCGGACGAGCTCGTCGCCGTCGACTCCGGCGACCCCTCGTCCAACCAGTGGCACCGCTGGATGCGGCACATCACCAGGAGCACACCGAGCCCATCCGCGCGGCAAATGGATGCCGGAATAGGGACTCCGACGAGTCACCGCCGTGCGCAATGGTCGCCGCCGGCCAACTCCGGCGGGCTGACGTGGCTCGATGATTAGGAGTTAAAAGTAATTAGTTTGGACACCCCAGTCACTGACAGTGGGGCCCCGCTGTTAGTCAAACCCAGTCAACCCTGGTTATGACCGGGATTAACTCCTAAGACACTGACATGGGGGACCCACTGGTCAGGTTTGACCTGGACTGGCCCTGTTGACTGCCTGACATCAGCATGATGTCATGCTGACGCAGTAAAGGTTTTTCTGGGATTTTTAGATTTAAAATAATTCAGGAAATTCCAGAAAATACCCAAAACTTCTAAAAATCATATAAAATCAACCATAGCTCAGATGAAAAAGATTTATATATGAAAAATGATCAGAAAAATCCAATCTATCTAATGGCACTGGTTTCATGCATGTTTGAACAAGTTAACTTGCTGTATATATCAAAAACATGATAATGCACTTATTTAAATACTAGTTTGAACTTCAATTTGAATCTTTGATTCAAATAGGTTCAAACCCCTCTGGTCTTAGTTGCATTAGCCAACACACATGCATCTTGCCATGTCATAAACATGCATCATATTGTTGCATTTGTTTGTTAATGATTGTATCGTCGGTATTCTCTATGTTAGGTCCTGCTCCCGAGGATACTGCCGCGTATCCAGTTGAAGAGCAGTACCCGACAGCTACCTTGTCAGGCAAGCAATCATTGATCATTCCGATACAACCCAATCTTCTCGCTCCTGCTCTCTTTTACTGCATTAAGGCAACAGCGTGTGAACTGCTACTTGCTGCGGTAGTTGAACCCTATTCCCTTGCATGACCTGTCATTGCCACAGTAAATAGTTGAAACCCACTAGCATGTGTAGGAGTTGATTGAGCCATGTGATGTGTGATCCACCATGCTATTTGCTTATGTTGCCTGCTATGCTTAGAGTTGTGTCTGGTCTGATTCATCTGGGTGATGAATCAGAGTGAAACAATCTTTCGATAAAGAGAAGGAAGTGTGGAATACGCTTGGTAAAGGTATCGATGAAAGGCCATGTAGGAGTACATGGTGGGTTGTTTCATTGGAACCGTACATAGGACCCGAGATCTGTATGTGTGGTTCAAGTTGCAGTTACTACCATGCATTGGGCCTGAAACCAATGGACCCTCTCGACTTATTAGCTATCCTTGATCTCTGTCCAGGAGTTGCAACTAGTTTCTGGTGTTTATAGCTTACTGGAGGTCGTGCACAACGCTGACCCTCGGGGTGGGTTGTGATGCGACAGGTACGTGGCATGGTGTACCGGTTGCCCGTTTGGTGACTCGGGAACCCTGTACACATCGTTTGGGGCCGTGAGCGACACCCCGGCCGGATCTCCCCACGGATGGAACCCAAATAGGCGATAAACCTGGACGAGAGACTTGTGTAGTTAGTCAGGTCGTGGCCGACACCCTCGCTGGGCTTCCGCTTGAAGGTTGCCGAGTACACGCCGAGTAAACGGCGATAAGCGGTGGAAGCGTGTGTGAAGAAGTACACCCCTGCAGGGTTATCAAACTATTCGAATAGCCGTTGTTCGCGGTACGAACTACTTGGTTACTCTTACAGTTCATAGACAAGTTGATGGATACTACTAAAAGCCTCAAGATAAGCGTGAGTGCCGTGGATGGCCCTTCCGTAGGATGACGGAAGAGGATCCTCGGTAGTGTATTGATGTGGTGACTAGAGGACTCGTGTTCGTGATAACATCTTGCAATCTGTTGGAAGTTGTAGTATAGGTTAGCCAAGGTCAAAGCTGGCATTCTGCTATAAACTCCACTACCCCCTTGATAATGTTGCATGTATGATAGGTTCTGTGGTAAGACTTGCTGAGTACCTTTGTACTCATGTTTGCTTAATAACTGTTGCAGAGGAGAACCCTGCCCCTGCTGATGGGTTCTACATAGACGTTGACGTCGACGAGTAGCTTGACACCCAGACGGTGATCTGGAGCTTGTGAAGGGCCTTGTAGATAGTCAGGCTACACCAAGCCTGTTTTATTTTCCAAGTTGTCTGTACCCAGACATGTAGCTTCCGCTTGTGCTTGTATGACTGTATGACTTGAGTGTTGGGTCATGTGACCCCTACCTGTATGACTATGTTATGTATGGCTCTTGGAGCCTTTTAAATAAAGTACTTTGAGTCATAGAGTTCTGTTGTGATGGAATGTTGTATTTGCACATATTGAGCATATTGCGTGTATGATTGAAATGCTTGGTATGTGTGGGATCCGACACCTAGTTGTTTTCCTTTGGTAGCCTATCTTACAGGGAAATGCCTCCTAGTGATTCCAATGAGCCTTGGTAGCTTGCTACTGCTCGGAACACGTAGGCTGGCCGGCATGTGTCCTTCTTCGTTCCTGTGTCTGTCCCTTAGGGGAAATGTCACGCGTTGTTCCTTTAAGTCCATGTAGCTTGCTACGATTTTGGTTCATACGTTGATGACCGACACGTTCGTTGGTGGGTCATGGATGCCTGTCTCTGTAATTTAGTGCCACTTTTGGATTATAACTAGCCATGTCGGCCCGGGTTCTCTGTCATATGGATGCTAGCGACACTGTCATATACGTGTGACAAAATGCGCAAACGGTCCCGGGCCAGGTAAGGTGGCACCCGTGGGGTTACCGTGCGTGAGGCCGCAAAGTGATATGGCGTGTTACAGCTAGATCGGTGTGACTTAGGATCGGGGTCCTGACAATCTCCATACCCAAAACTTCTGCCCAATGATCATGCCAAGTGTTATATAACCGTATAGTATTTTCTTACAAAATTAATTTGGCCAAAAAGTATTTTATAATTTAGTTTTTCAAAAACCCCTGAATTGAGATTTGCACTTCAAGTACTTGATTTAGGGTGAGAAAATTATTTCAAAAGTTTATTTGAGACCTAGTAGTCATAGGACTTCCAGAAACCACAAAGGTATAATTTTAAAAGTTATTTTCCTATTTTATTTAAAAGCTTTTTCTTAAGGCCAGAAATGGTCTTTAATAGGGGAAAATTATTTAACTATTTCAAAAATATTTGCCAAAATTCAGAGAGACTCAGAGGACATATATTGTCCATATATAAGAGTTTCAACACTTGGTCATGTTCAAAATAATGGGCTAAACCCTCTAAAACCCTTTCTGGATATTTCAAGCTTTTGAAATATTTACAAACGAAACTTTCTCCAAAAATTCCAGGGAAATTCTATCATGTCATATATGACATATTTGATGATCTTGCCAAGTCCCATGCCTTGGGTAGCAAGAAAACATCTTGAAACCCCTTCATAACCATTCTGTCCATATTTGAAGTTTGAGCAACTTTACATAGCCAAACTTGTCCAAATGCTCCCAAACTTGGTGCACATGCTAGAATGACCTAATAAGGCATCTAGGCCAAATGGCACAAGATTTGGAAAAGAGCAACTTGATCAGATCACCTCAAAACCCTTTCTGTTCAAATGCAAATTTGAACAACTTTACATTACCAACTTCTTATCTGGAGCTTCAAACTTTGTGGGCATGATCAATACCCCAAATAATGATGCTACACCAAGTGGTGCATCAAGGGGAGATGGTTAGCTTGACTCAATCAAGATGAAACTGTTTCTGTTGATTTCTAGGGTTCACCAAAGTTACATTGGCTAGTTTCTCCAAATGAGCCCAAATTTGGTGAAGCACCCTATTTTCTTATGTCTTTCAACCCTGTCAAGTGCCATGTCAAGTGGACTTCATTTACTTGACCAAACACAGATCAAACACCTCCTGCAGAATTTCTAAAACCCTCAACTTGATCACTTTTTCTTTTCTCCATGGCCTCAACTTCTTACCACAGGCTCATTGAGTTACCAGCTACCTCCAGTAACTCCCCCAGCACCTCAGCTCCATGATTGAAGGGTGAAACCCCTGATTTACCTTGCTGTACAGCAGGTTTCTACCATTTCACCAACACTCTCACTCTCTCTCAGCATCTCCAGGGCATCCAAGGCCTCAGGCCCTTTCTTTACTTCCCCCTGACCTTCTAGACACTGTTGGACACGCTAGTTTTAACCGGAGCGGCGAGGGCACGATGATGCCAGCCATACGCACGCTCTGGGTCACGCTACAGTGCGCCCCCGCACGCTGGCTCCTGCCAATCGCCGATCCCCGATAGCCTCGGGCCTCCCCCTCGCGCCAGTCGAGGCGCCTCGACGTCCGCGACCTCCCCGGCGCTGTCCCCCCTCCTCCTGAGCCCTCCAGTGAACGTCGTCGCACGCGCACCGGCCGCCCGCTTCGGCCATTCTTCTGCCTCACACGCGCGCACGCCTCTGACGCTTCCCCGCTCCTCCTCTCACCTCAGCTGGACGTGGAGCTAGTCCACGAACCTCCCCGGCGTGATCCCAGGCTCCAGAACCCTCCCTAGCCTCGCCTGCAACCTCGCCGGCGCACGGCTCCACGGTGGACCACGGGCGCGGCTATATAAGCCCCTCCCGAGCTTCTCCAACACCACCACAAGCCTCACACCACTACACTGATCCCCCCAGCACCTCCAGTTCAACCCCAGGACGCCCCGGTGCTCGGGATCGACCGGAGCGCCGCCGCGTCGGGCTGTCGGCGATCTCGAGGTATGGGCCTCCCCTGCCTCTCCTTCCACCCGTTTCGGAACCGCCGCACCTCACTGATCATTTCCCCCCTATTTCCCCCTCCGTTTGCAGTCGGGAACGGCCGCAGCAACCACCCTCCGACGAGCCTCCGCCGTCCCACCTCGCCGCCGGTGAACCAGGCCTCCCCGCCGTGCCGCACCACCACCACAGCAACCGCAACACGGCACTGAGCTCATCCCTACCCTCCGTTGCCGTCGCCGTGGCCGGAATCCTCGCCGGTGAGCTCGCCGTCGCCGTGGCCGTGGGGTTAGAGATGACAAGCGGGCCCCGCCTGTCATCCCCCCACCTCTCTCCCCCTCCTCTGTGCCGCTGACCCACGGGCCCCGCCCGTCAGGTTTGAAAACCTGACGTGCGCGCGCGCTGGCTCCCGTGCGGCTGGGCCAGTCCGTCTGGGCCGTGCACTGTGGCCTCCTCTGGCCCAGTGCACAGGACCCTTTTTCCTTTTTCTTTTCTGTAAATGCTTTAAACATTTCTACAGAAAAGAATATTGATCCAAATTAAATATTTTCAACTCCTAAAATCTTGCAATATTCCAACCTATTTAATGGTACCACTTTCATTCAAATCCATGAAACTTTTCTGTACTGTTCAAATTTAAATTCAAATTTGAGCAGTATAACTCCTGTTCAAAAATCAATATAATCTATTCTGTTACTCCAAAACTCCAACTAAGATTTTTCCCCATCTTAGAAATCTCTCTAATATTTTACAAAAATGAGTTGACATTTTTCTGAGCACTTTGATTTTTCTGTTTTGTTTGTATTCTTATTTTTCCGTTATTATTATGCGACGTATAGATCCCGTATTTGACGAAGTTGCTGTGGAAGAAGAAGGAGAAGGACTTGAAGACTTTGAAGACCAAGCCAATCCAGGCAAGCAGCCCTTTGACCACGATACACTTGTTCCTCGGAACCGTTTGTTTTCGATGCATGATGATAGGGTTACCATGGTAACCTAGTTGATTCCACCACATGATGCATGATTGATCTTGATCTTGCTAAGTGCTAGATGACATGCAAATAGATGGTCATGATGCTTATATGATGCATGGGTGAGATGAACCCTCGTAGCTAAAATCTTTGCATGAACCCGTCGGGTGCCCCTAATGCCCGAGGGTGATGAAGTGATAGGTCATCACGTGAGAAAGAAGTGATGTGCCGGTAGATCATGTGCATGGTGGAATGATGGATTAGATTTATGTGTGACTACCGTCCCAACCAAACATGTGCAACCACACTACCCCTTATGGGACGGGGCTTTATTAATTACTTAGGTCGATACTAGCATGGTGCCCACATTACTAGTGACGGGAAGACTTGAGGTCTTTCCCGGGACGGGGTCGTGCTTGGATAGACGGCCATGACTGTTTTTACAGGGCACCGGACACACCGTTGGTCCCTTCGGGTACGCGTGACATTGAAATTAGGGCAAGTCCCGTGATCTATTGTTTGTACCCGAGGGCCGTGTACCAACGAGTGGACTCTATGTTAGTGTCGTCTAAGGAAAGGTAATGACCGGGTGCTTACCCCGGGTACTTGAGGTACCGCGGGTCGTGGATGACACGGAAGTTCCCCGGATCTTGTGGGTAAAGTGCGCAACCTCTGTAGAGTGTAAAACTATTCGAATAGCCGTGTCCACGGTCATGGACAGTTGGGTGGTGCTACTTAAACTATGTCCAGAATTTTACTTCATCGGTGTTGGTATGTGTGTGATGAGTCAGGATGGTGATTTGACTCGATGAGATGAATCATATTCATGTTGATATCGGCAACCTATCTTCGAGGTTACGCGAGTTTATTGATGCATAGACTTGATGATAGCATATTGCTCTAGCTTTCTGCTAGATTGTTCATTATTGTTCCATTGCATTGTTACCACATCATGGGTTGCTTGCGAGTACATTCAAAGTACTCATTGGCTTGCCACTGGTTATTTAATTGGCCAGGCATGGAAGAACAGGAATATGAGGAAGACTTCTTTGGAGACGAACATGCGAACTAGGACGCTATCCCAGTCAGAATGCCTGTAGGGTTAAGGCAGATGGCATGGGTTCTACCCGTTTATCGAAGACTTCCGCTACTTGAGTTAATTGCTATTCAGCCCGTGAGGCTCTATCTATGTAAGACTTGGCCATAATGGCCTTAATTCGTGTAAGACTATTTGTATGGATTTAAGACTCTTGTTATTTCAGATTCTGTGTGTTCAGTGAGCATTGATCTCTGGGATCACTGTACACGTGCATTCGGTGATCTCGACTTTTAAGTCGGGGTCCCCACAGCCTCCTCGCTACCCCGGCCTGTCGGCCCCGGCCGCCCCGCCCCTCCGCGTCGGCCCCGCTGATACGTCTCCAATGTATCTATAATTTTTTATTGTTCCATGCTATTATATATTATGTTTTGGATGTTTATTGGGCTTTATTATACATTTTATTATATTATTTTTAAGACTAACCTATTAACCCAAGGCCTAGTGCAAATTGATTTTTTTTGCCTATTTCAGTGTTTCGTAGAAAAGGAATATGAAACGGAGTCCAAACGGAATGAAACCTTCGGGAGAGTTATTTTTGGAACGATATCTTCGTGAGAGACTTGGAGTAAAAGTCTGAGAAGAAACGAGGTGCCCACGAGGGGGCAGGGCGCGCCCCCCACCCTCGTGGGCCCCACGTAGCTCCCCTGACATGCCTCTTCAGCCGATATATACTCTCATACCCTGAAAACATCTAGGCAATAGACGAAACCCTAATTCCACCGCCGCAACCTTCTGTTCCTGTGAGATCCCATCTTGGGGCCTGTTACGGAGCTCCGTTGGAGGGGGGATCGATCACAAAGTGCTTCTACATCAACACCATAGCCTCACCGATGATTTGTGAGTATTTTACCACAGACCTTTGGGTCCATAGTTATTAGCTAGATGGCTTCTTCTCTCTCTTTGGATCTCAATACAAAGTTCTCCTCGATCTTCGACGAGATCTATTCGATGTAATCTTTTTGTAGTGTGTTTGTCGAGATCCGATGAATTGTGGGTTTATGATCAAGATTATCTATGAACAATACTGGATTCTTCTCTGAAATCTTTAATGTATGGTTATAATATCCTTGCAAGTCTCTTCGAATTATTGGTTTGGTTTGGCCTACTAGACCTATTGTTCTTGCAATGGGAGAAGTGCTTGGCTTTGGGTTCAATCTTGCGGTGTCATTTCCCAGTGACAGTAGGGGCAGCAAGACATGTATTGTATTGTTGCCATCGATGATAAAAAGATGGGGTTTATATCATACTGCTTGAGTTTATCCCTCTACATCATGTCATCTTGCTTAAGGCATTACTCTGTTCTTATGAACTTAATACTCTAGATGCATGCTGGATAGCGGTCGATGTGTGGAGTAATAGTAGTAGATGCAGAATCATTTCGGTCTACTTGTTACGGATGTGATGCCTATATATAATGATCATGCCTAGATATTATCATAATTATGCGCTTTTCTATCAATTGCTCGACAATAATTTGTTCACTCACCGTAGAATTCTGCCATCATGAGAGAAGCCACTAGTGAAACCTATGGCCCCCGGGTCTATCTTTATCATATTACTTTCTCGTCAACTAGCCAATTCCGTTGCCGTCGCTTATTTGCTTTATTTACTTTCTGTTCTTGTACCAAAAATACCAAAATATTATCCAATCGTATCTATCAGATCTCACTCTCGTAAGTGACCGTGAAGGGATTGACAACCCCTTATCACGTTGGTTCCGAGGTTCTTATTTGTATGTGCAGGTGCGAGGGACTCGCGTGTGGTATCCTACTGGATTGATACCTTGGTTCTCAAAAACTGAGGGAAATACTTACGCTACTGTGCTGCATCACCCTTTCCTCTTCGAGGGAATACAACGCAAGCTTGAGAAGTAGCAAGAAGAATTTTTGGCGCCGTTGCCGGGGAGATCTATGCAAAAGTCATATACCAAGTACCTATCACAAACCTTATCCCTCGCACTACATTATTTGCCTCTCGTTTTCCTCTCCCCCACTTCACCTCTGTCGTTTTATTCGCCCTTCTTCTTCCGTGTGTTTACCGTTCGCTTGCCTCTTGTTTGCTTGTGTGTTGGATTGCTTGCTTGTCACTATGGCTCAAGATAATACCAAATTGTGTGACTTTTACAATACCAACAATAATGATTTTATTAGCACTCCGATTGCTCCTATCTTAGATGCCGAATCTTGTGAGATCAATGCTGCTCTGTTGAATCTTGTCATAAAAGATCAATTTTCTGGCCTTCCTAGTGAAGATGCCGCTACCCATCTAAACAACTTTGTTGATTTGTGCGATATGCAAAAGAAGAGGGATACAGATAATGATATTGTTAAATTGAAGCTATTTTCGTTTTCACTTAGAGATCGTGCTAAAACTTGGTTTTCCTCTTTGCCTAGAAATAGTATTGATTCATGGAATAAGTGCAAAGATGCCTTTATCTCTAAGTATTTTCCTCCCGCTAAGATTATCTCTGATATTATGAATTTTAAGCAACTAGATCATGAGCATGTTGCACAAGCTTGGGAGAGAATGAATTAATGATACAAAATTGGCCAACTCATGGTTTGAACTTATGGATGATTATACAAAACTTTTATGCTGGCTTGAATTTTGCTTCTAGAAATCTTTTAGATTCGGTCGTAGGGGGAACTTTTATGGAAACCACTTTAGGAGAAGCTACCAAACTCCTAGATAATATTATGGTTAACTACTCTCAATGGCACACCGAAAGATCTACTAGTAAAAAAGTGCATGCTATTGAAGAGATTAGTGTTTTGAGTGGAAAGATGGATGAACTTATGAAATTATTTTCTACTAAGAGTGCTTCTTCTGATCCTAATGATATGCCCTTGCCCACGTTGATTGAAAATAATAATGAATCTTTGTATGTGAATTTTGTTGGTAGGAATAATTTTGGTAACAATGCTATTGAGGAAACTTTAATCCTAGGCCTTTTCAAAGTAATTACTCTAATAATTATTGTAATTCCTACAATAACTCTTATGGAAATTTTGGTAAGATGCACTCTGAATTTGAGACTAGTGTTAAAGAGTTTATGAATTCGCAAAAGAATTTCAATGCCTTGCTTGATGAAAAATTGCTTAAGATTGATGAGTTGGCTAGAAACACAGATAGAATTACTCTTGATGTTGATTCTTTGAAACTTAGATCTATTCCACCTAAGCATGATATCAATGAGTCTCTCAAAGCCATGAGAATTTCCATTGATGAGTGCAAGGAAAGAACCGCTAGGATGCGTGCAAAGAAGATTGCTTTATGAAAGTGTGTTCTTCTAGTTATCATGAGAATAAACATAAAGATCTGAAAGTGATTTACGTGTCTCCTATTAGATCCTTGTTTTCTAGTATGAGTCTTGATAAAGATGGGACTGGAGATGAGTCTACTTTAATTAAAAGGCGTCCCAATGATTCAGATTTTTTAGATCTTGATGCTAAAATTGTTAAAAGTGGGGTTGAAGAGATTAAAAATTTAAATAGCAATGAACCCACTATCTTGGATTTCAAGAGATTTAATTATGATAATTGCTCTTTAATAGATTGTATTTCCTTGTTGCAATCTGATACGTCTCCAACGTATCTGCTTTTCCAAACACTTTTGCCCTTGTTTTGGACTCTAACTTGCATGACTTGAATGGAACTAACCCGGACTGACGCTGTTTTCAGCAGAACTGCCATGGTGTTGTTTTTGTAGAAATAAAAAATTTTCCGAATCGCTTGAAAATCAACGGAGATTTATTTCAGAAAATATAAAGAATACCTGCAAGAAGATCCACACCAGGGGGCCCACGGGCTGTCCTCGAGGGTGGGGGGCGCGCTCCCCTTCCCAGGGCGTGCCCCTGCCTCGAGGGCACCCCGATGCCCCACCGGCCTATCCCTGGGTCCTATATATTCCGTTTCATGGAGAGAAAAATCAAGGAGAAAGAATTATCGCGTTTTATGAGATGAAGCCGCTGCCAAGCCCTAATCTCTCTCGGGAGGGCTGATCTAGAGTCCGTTCGGGGCTCCGGAGAGTGGAGATCATCGCCATAGTCATCATCAACCTTCCTCCATCACCAATTCCATGATGCTCACCGCCGTGTGTGAGTAATTCCATCGTAGGCTGATAACCCTCAACCGTAAGGGATCGAGATAGTCTTCGCGGGTAAGAATAACCCAATTTATTGATTCGACACACGGGGAGCCAAAGAGTATTTATAAGCTTTAACAGTTGAGTTGTCAATTCAACCGCACCTGAAATATACTTACTTGAAACAAAAGATAAGTGGTAACAGTGATATGATAGTGATAATAGTGATAGTAAAAGTAAACAGTAAAAGTAAATAGCAAAAGTAAATGGCAAGAATAGCAACTAGTGACAAGCAGGATTTAAAACACTGTAGGCTAGGGAGATGGATGGTTGGGCGCTGCATGGATGAGATAGATTCTAACTTGGGGCACGGCACACAGAAAAGTAATGATCATCTAGGCAAATATCAAACATTAGGCATGTATCTCGTAGGTAGTTGTACGTGCTTGCAATAAGAACTTGCACAACATCTTTTGTCCTACCATCCCGCTACGAACGGGGCCAAAAGGAACTTATGGATATTAAGGTGCTCCTGTCAAAGAGCACCGGAACAAAGCAATGAACTCAATGGATACATGTAATCCTCAAACTACGGACCATCCCCTTTGGTGTCCCAAGCTGTCACTTTTGGGATTGCCGGTTCCGAACCGTAACAGGTGCAAACAACTCATAGATAGGATCACGAACACAAATATATTCATACAAACACATATGGTTCAGATCTGAAATCATGGCACTCGGGCCCTAAGTGTCAAGCATTAAGAACAACAAGTTGAAGCAAAGATGATAAACACCATAGTAGATGATAGGCAACATGCCCCCAACGATCTGATAAACTATTACATGATCTAACTCATCCAATCCCTACCATCCCCTTCGCCTACAGCAGGGGAATTACTCACACATGGAGGGGGAAGTCATGGAGGGATGATGGAGTGGTGATGATGATGACGATGGCGACGATCTCCCCTCTCCGGAGGCCAATTCAGCCTCCAGATTAGCCCCCCCCCCGAGGAAGAACAGAGGGTGGCGGCGGCTCCGCGACGGAAAACTGCGAAAGAACTTCTGATCTGGGGTTTCTGCATCGGGAGTAAAAATACCAGATAAAGTAGGGCACCAGGGGGTGTGGGCCCCACCCAGGCGACCCCCCGGCGCAGCCTAGGGGGGGCGCGCCCACAGGGCGCCTGGGCACCCCCTGGCCCCCCTCTGGCCCCACTTCTGGCTCCTGGTTCCTTCGGGTGCGTGGATTTTCTATGATTTTTCATGGATTTTTCTGAGATACTTAAAAATCTGTTTTCCTGCTCACAAATAAACCATACAGGCAGCTCTGCTGAAAACAGCGTCAGTCCGGGTTAGTTTAGTCCAAATCATGCAAGAATGAGGCCAAAACAATATCAAAAGTGTTTGGAAAAGTAGATACGTTTGAGACGTATCAACTCCCCCAAGCTTAGCATATTGCTTGTCCTCAAGCAATTCAGTTCAATGAACTGGACGCGACAAAGAAAACTTTGACAAACTCTTTTGCTTCATTAGATGTATATAAGCATGTACTACGAAAAGAGTTTAGCAAGTATTGAGACAGTACTTATGAGGACAATGCAAGGAGCAATCCTTCTTTCAAGTGACCAGTCACAAATACTTAAAAGTAAATAATATATTATTGAAAATCAAGACAAGATTACATTGCACATAGCTTGAGCATATTAGGGTGGTATCTCGCTAGCCTCCATGAGTGAAGCAAAACATAAATGCAGAGACTCCTCCAGAGTTTTAAAGGAGACTACAACTAAGAATTTCAGAATAAATCATATCACAAGTATGCAGAAGACAATGTAATACTTTGGGACAATGCACATTACACTCAGAATGACAATTATGCTCTCATAGTTGGTGCTTTGAAGAAAGAAGGTGAGACTCTCGAACCGTGGCTTTTATTGGCAAAGTTGAAAACCCGTGACCGGAAACAAAAACTAAACATGTACCAGAGCTCTTGGTTTTAAAAACAGAAGTAAACATGTTTTGAGAAGTGCATATTTCGTCAACGAATGCTAGCAGATAACTCAATCACTTTTTAAGTGGACAAGTCTCGAGGAACGGCTCCCGCATGAGGATGATCACATCCTCTTAATCTCCTTTGTTTATCACTGCCAAAGTTTTCTGATTTCTCATGAACAAAGCGTGAAGGAGGGTTTGTTTGTTATATTATCTTTTTGAGCCGGGCGCAGTCAATGCCAGTTCCTTATCATATTATGGGTTTGCACATTATACATGCAATCCAGGGGTGAAACTTGTCCAACTTAAAAAGATCATGAATTAACTACTACTTCCTCATGAGCTAAAACATAGGCACAAAAAGAGAAATGCTTTTGATTAATTTCGAGATGGTACACGAAAGTCTTCGTTAGGAATGGCAGATAAATACCATGTATAGGAAGGTATGGTGGACTCATATGGCATGACAGGTTTTAAGGATTTTGGATGCACAAGCAGTCTGTCCGCTTAGTACAGGTGGAGAGCAATAACGGTCATAATCATGCAGAGCGACAAAGCAACATTGAATCGGGCATGAAAGTGATATAACTATTCTAAAACTCAAAGATCATCAAGGCAGAGTAGACTTTTTAGTCTTAAACATGTGTGAGCATGTGCCAAGTCAATCCAAAAATTCTCTAAAGGGAAATACCACCTTAGTATACCATACTATAAACAGTGCAATGCATGTAGATCATTTCAATAACACATTATATACTCTAGTTATTCGGGACTAGCCACAAGGAAAGCATGAACCACTGGGAGAGCATTTTAAACATAGCACTATGTCGCTACAAGCTGGTCTCTAGATCATAAGTACATGCATATGTACAAAAGTAGAAACAATAAGAGTTCATACCGGTCTTCCTTGTTGCTTCCTTTCAGTCGATCTTCGTCATTACTGCTTGTCACTTGCACGATCGAACGTAGGAAATATAATCAAATGCCATCACGGACTCGAGCTTATCTCTGAAAACAAAGCAAACTAAAGAGAGAAAGGAAATCTTTTTGGGTTTTTCAAAGGTTGAATTAAAACAAAAGAAAGAGAAAATCTTTTTGTTGTTTTTGCAAAGAGAGAAACAAAGAAGAACGGGCAAAAACTTCGAAAAGATCAAAGCGAATAAAAACGGATAATGCAATGGAAAAGTGAGAAGGACACGTACTCCCCCAAGCTTAGGCTTTTGGCCTAAGTTGGTAGCAGCTACTGCCCCCAGGAGCCTCCTGCTCCAGGGGTATGGTGGTGAGTCCAAGGGTCGTAGAAAGATGCTGGCGCGTACACCGAACTCCTCGGAGTCTCCCACGAGGAAGGTTCTGAACGCCAAACAGAGGAAGACCCTTCACCAAACTCGGTGGCGGTCTCTTCCTGAAAATGTGGTATCTCACCGTGCCCCTCCTCGTCGGGCACAACCCCCTCCATGGGGTTATGAAACTGATGCTGGACCATGAACTCATCGAACTGAACAACATCAAAAGACCATCCGTTCCTGCGAGAAAAATCAAACAAAAGAGGTGCAGGTAGACGGATCTCGCGTTCCGCGGCAGTTCCGAAACGCAAGATGTAAATAAGATTATCAAGCTCAGAACCCATGGTAACAAACTTATGCCTTTTCATAACAGCAAGATCAAAGCTTAAATAAGTAAAAGGAGTATCATCAGGGTGTGGGGTGCCTCCAAGATGCTCTAAGATAAGTGTGGCATAAACGGCACCATATAAGTCCCCCTTGTTACCGTTCATAGCAAGGCGTCGAGCAATTAAGGTACCCAGATTATAATCAGACCTCCCTGAGAGGGCTGCTACCAGGATAGCAATATCCGGAGCAGAAATGCTGCTCGTGTTGTCACGAGCTAACACCCCTCTGGCAATATAATATGCAAAATACCTGAGGTGAGGAAATAAGATGCTGGAGATCTTCGACCGATGAATATCCCTCGTACCCATGCTGCAGAGAGAGTTGATGACGGTTTTCAGCTCGGAGGGCTGAGTGGCCATTCTAGCCGTCCTCCCAACATTCGGCACACCTATTATTTCACAAAAATTCCCCAAAGTCATGGTGATAAGATCATTATAAATTTCAAACTCAATAGCACCTGAATCAGGATTATATCTAAAACTGTTAATGAAACTGGAGGTGAGTTTTTGATACTGGGTAACACGGCTCGTGACGAGTCGTGTCAAACCTGCATTAGCACAAAGATTATAAAACTCATCCTTGATTCCCGCAGCTTCCATGAATTCATCACATGGAAATGTCATCGCACGTGCTGGACTTGTGTCTTCTAACAACTCCAGGGGCACATGATCTTCATTATAGCTCACCCTAGCAGTCGATGGTGAAGCTGCGGCTCTAGTAACTCGATCGGAGTGTGCGGGCCTCCTCTTCTCAAGCCATCCTTTTGCCCTTCCTAACAAACTCATTTCTGAATTTTTTTACAATTTACAAAAACGAGGATTAAAACAAAGTGAGCTAAGGCAAACTACTCAACTCACTTGCCCAAGGCATAAACTTGCATCAAAACTTGAAAAATACCTTTCTACACATGCATGCAAGCTCATCTCTACAGCACGAAGAACTACTAAATACTCACAAATGAGGCCACCAATCAAAAATCTAATTGGAGGGGTGGAGGAGTCACATACCAGGGCGTATTTGCTCAAAATTTCAGCTCAAATGATGGGCTGTAGAGAGAGATCGAAGAATCGCTTCCAAGAACAGCAAGAACACAAGAACAACAGCAGAACTCGCGTTTTTGGAGAAAGAGAGAGAGGAAGGAAGAAGACATACCTGGAGGGGGGTCCCGTGGGCCCCAGGCGCCCTATGGGCGTGGCCAGGGGCTGGGCCGCGCCAGCTGGCCGCCTGGGCCACTGGTGGCCCCCCCTGGCTGGCCCCAGGACTTTCCGGGTCTCTCCCGTTGTGGAAATTTTTATTATAATTTTTCTGGAATTTTTCTGAAAACTTCACTGTTGAAAATTTTTCGAAGTTCAAAAAGCTGCGAAACTCTCTGAAAACTTGAAGCAGTTAGTAGTATTGTGAAGCTTCAAAAACATAAATACTTGGTACAGCAGGTAGGACAAAACTAAAAACAAATGAAAACATAACAAGCTCAACTTTTTGTCCATATAAAACATGTTCACTAGTAAGGTTGATCAAGTCTTACCAACAAACAAGCGATATATAGAGCAAAAAGTCTCACCTCCTACGAAGTAGTTACTAAACCTTTACTTTGATGGACATTGTCCCCACCATGATAGTTTTGTATTTGTGAGGCACATGTAGTGGACAGTCCCATTCTCCAATTTTCACGGTCTCGATATTCTCTATAGAGTTGAGGGCATGCCTCCTGTCGGTCTTCTTTGGAAAATATACCGTGTGTTCTTTATCATTCACATGGAAGGTAACCTTCCCTTTATTGCAATCAATAATAGCACCTGCGGTGTTAAGAAAAGGTCTACCAAGAATAATGGACATGCTCCCATCCTCGGGCATGTCAAGCACAACAAAATCAGTAAGAATTAAACAATTAGCAACTTCTACGGGAACATCCTCACAAATACCTATCGGAACAGCGGTTGACTTGTCAGCCATCTGAAGGGAGATATCTGTAGGAATTAGTTTCTCTAAACAAAGCCTCTCGTAAAGAGAGAGAGGCATAACACTCACTCCTGCTCCAAGATCACATAAAGCAGTTTTGACATAATTATTCTTTATGGAGCAAGGAATGGTGGGTATACCTGGATCACCGAGCTTCTCAGGAATCTTGCCACTGAAAGAGTAGTTAGCAAGCATAGTAGATATTGCATCATTAGGAACTTTTCTTTTATTAGTGACAATATCTTTCATATATTTTGAATAAGGAAGTAACTTAATAACATCAGTCAAAGGGATTTGAAGAAAAAGAGGTTTAATCCACTCACAAAACTTATTATAATGCTCTTCTTCTTTAGATTTGATGGACTTACCTGGAAAGGGCATGGGTTTCTATACCCATGGTTCTCTCTCCTTCCCATGTTTTCTTGCGATGAAGTCTTCTTTAGTGTACCTCTTACGTTTGTCAGGTGCTTCTTCTTCTCGAACTTCAGGCGGATAATTCTTCTCATTATCATTACCTTCAAGTTCAGCACCATCTTCAGTCTCAGCATCGGAGATAGATACACTGTTGGGATCAATAGTTGGTTCTTCATCTGCAATAGGATCATTAGAATTGTCAGTCTCTTTATGTTTCTTCTTCTTCTTTGGAGAGACAACAATTTCTTCTTCCTGTATTTGAGAATCCTGCTCGATTCTCTTCGGATGTCCCTCTGGATAGAGAGGATCTTGAGTGCTAGTTCCTCCTCGGGTCTTAATCCCGAAAGCCTGCAAATTATCTTGTTTGGCATTGTTAGCAAGCATATCTCTTTGCACATTAGAAATTTGATCAAGCTGAGTTTGAACCATATGAAAATGCTTTACAAGACATTGAACATCATTAACTGTTCTATCTAAAACATCAAGCAGTCTTTTGATAGCAAGGGAATTATCATGCAACTGACTTTCTATCCTCTCATTAAAATGATTCTGTTTCATAATAAAATTATCAAACTCATCTAAACATTGATCAGGAGGCTTACCATGAGGGATGTCACTTGAGTTGAAATCTAAAAGAGAGTGTACCTCTACCATAGGAGGGTGAGTGGTAAGCTCACACAGCTTCTCAATAGGGGGTAGATTCTTCACGTCTTCAGCTTTAATACCTTTCTCTTTAATAGACTTCTTTGCTTCTCGCATATCTTCGGGGCTCAGAACAAACATGCCCCTCTTCTTTGTTGGTGGAGGTGGTTTAGGGACGGACCAATCTTCATGGTTTTTGGCAATCCTGCCCATCAAATCTTCCGCATCGTCCGGAGTTCTTTTCCTGAAAACACAACCAGCACAACTGTCCAAATAGGACCTGGATTCATCAGTTAGACCAGCATAGAATATATCGATTAATTCATTCTTAGGGATTTCATGTCCAGGTCTAGCCCGAATCAGACCGCAGTACCTCCCCCAAGCTTTAGGGAGGGACTCATCCTGCAACTGTTTAAAGTTATAAATCCTTTGTAAAGCAGCATGTTGCATGTGAGCAGGAAAGTACTTATCAACAAAAGAGTGAGCTAAGTCCTGAGGAATTTTAATGGAACCGCATGGGAGTGAATCATACCATGCTTTAGCACCCTCCTTCAACGAGAAAGGAAGAAGCTTGGTCACATAAAAGTATCGTATCTTTTCATCTGTGGTAAACAGGCTACCCAACTCACCGAGTTTAGTCAGGTGTGCAATAGCATCATCATTTTCTCTGCCATAAAAGGGGTCAGCTTCAACCATAGGTATAAGTGAAAGATCAACAGGGAAATCAAAATCAGGATCATCAATGCATATAGGAGATGTAGCAAATTCAGGATTAGGAACGGTTTTGTTCTTCAAAGAGGGTTTTTCAAATAGTTTCTTAATAACTTCAGGGTCAGAGCCGGAAAACTCTGTCAGTTCCCTGCATAGATCTTCATCAAGTATATAGTAATCATCATCAAGGAGACTCTCCTTGAGTTTACTCAAATCAGGATAATCATAAGTTTCACCAATAGGGTAGCGAGTAACAGGAAGTTCAATTCCAGACTTTTTAGCAGCAGCAGCAATTTGTTTCTCAAGAGCATAACCAAGCGAACTAATATCATCAAAAGTAGTAGAAGCATCATCAAGAGTATCAGACATAGTAATAGATTCAGTAGGAGCATCATGTGGTGGTGGTGAGGCAAACCTACTCATAACGGAAGGTGAATCAAGCGTAGCACTAGTGCTCAGAGCAGTACCTCTTCTTGTAGTGGATAGTAAGATCGGAACCTTGGGGTCTCCTTTCTTACCCATAGTGGATAAAGTGCAAGAGGTAGAATACCTCAAGTAGACTTGTAAATATTGCTATGCTCCCCGGCAACGGCGCCAGAAAACGGTACTTGATAAGCCTCAACCGTAAGGGATCGAGATAGTCTTCGTGGGTAAGAATAACCCAATTTATTGATTCGACACACGGGGAGCCAAAGAGTATTTATAAGCTTTAACAGTTGAGTTGTCAATTCAACCGCACCTGAAATATACTGTGACAGTGATATGATAGTGATAATAGTGATAGTAAAAGTAAACAGTAAAAGTAAATAGCAAAAGTAAATGGCAAGAATAGCAACTAGTGACAAGCAGGATTTAAAACACTGTAGGCTAGGGAGATGGATGGTTGGGCGCTCCATGGATGAGATAGATTCTAACTTGGGGCACGGCACACAGAAAAGTAATGATCATCTAGGCAAATATCAAACATTAGGCATGTATCTCGTAGGTAGTTGTATGTGCTTGCAATAAGAACTTGCACAACATCTTTTGTCGTACCATCCCGCTACAAACGGGGCCAAAAGGAACTTATGGATATTAAGGTGCTCCTGTCAAAGAGCACCGGAACAAAGCAATGAACTCAATGGATACATGTAATCCTCAAACTACGGACCATCCCCTTTGGTGTCCCAAGCTGTCACTTTTGGGATCGCCGGTTCCGAACCGTAACAGGTGCAAACAACTCATAGATAGGATCACGAACACAAATATATTCATACAAACACATATGGTTCAGATCTGAAATCATGGCACTCGGGCCCTAAGTGTCAAGCATTAAGAACAACAAGTTGAAGCAAAGATGATAAACACCATAGTAGATGATAGGCAACATGCCCCCAACGATCTGATAAACTATTACATGATCTAACTCATCCAATCCCTACCATCCCCATCGCCTACAGCAGGGGAATTACTCACACATGGAGGGGGAAGTCATGGAGGGATGATGGAGTGGTGATGATGATGACGATGGCGATGATCTCCCCTCTTCGGAGGCCAATTCAGCCTCCAGATTAGCCCTCCCGAGGAAGAACAGAGGGTGGCGGCGGCTCCGCGACGGAAAACTGCGAAAGAACTTCTGATCTGGGGTTTCTGCGTCGGGAGTAAAAATACGAGGTAAAGTAGGGCACCAGGGGGTGTGGGCCCCACCCAGGCGACCCCCCGGCGCGGCCCAGGGGGGGGGGCGCCCACAGGGCGCCTGGGCACCCCCTGGCCCCCCTCTGGCCCCACTTCTGGCTCCTGGTTCCTTCGGGTGCGTGGATTTTCTGTGATTTTCATGGATTTTACTGAGATACTTAAAAATCCGTTTTCCTGCACACAAATGAACCATACAGGCAGCTCTGCTGAAAACAGCGTCAGTCCGGGTTAGTTTAGTCCAAATCATGCAAGAATGAGGCCAAAACAATATCAAAAGTGTTTGGAAAAGTAGATACGTTTGAGACGTATCATAGGCTTGCTGGACGGTGACGGGTTGGATGGGATCTATCATGTAATTGAGTTAGTTTTGTTAGGGTTTGATCCCTAGTATCCACTATGTTCTGAGATTGATGTTGCTATGACTTTGCTATGCTTAATGCTTGTCACTATGGCCCGAGTGCCATGATTTCAGATCCGAACCTATTATGTTTTCATGAATATATGTGTGTTCTTGATCCTATCTTGCAAGTCTATAGTCACCTACTATGTGTTATGATCCGGCAACCCCGAAGTGACAATAATTGGGACCACTCCCGGTGATGACCATAGTTTGAGGAGTTCATGTATTCAGTATGTGTTAATGCTTTGGTCCGGTACTCTATTAAAAGGAGGCCTTAATATCCATTAGTTTCCAATAGGACGCCGCTGCCACGGGAGGGTAGGACAAAAGATGTCATGCAAGTTCTTTTCCATAAGCACGTATGACTATATTCGGAATACATGCCTACATTGCATTGATGAACTGGAGCTAGTTCTGTGTCACCCTAGGTTATAACTTCTACATGATGAATTGCATCCAACATAATTTCCCATCACCGATCCAATGCCTACGAGCTTTACCTATATTGCTAGTTGCTTATTTACTTTTCCGTTGCTATTATCACAAAAACTACAAAAACACTATCTTTACTTTTATTCCTGCTACCACCACTATCATATTACTGTGCTACTAAACTATCTTGCTGCAGATACTAAGTTTCCAGGTGTGGCTGAATTAACAACTCAGTTGCTAATACTTAAGAGTATTCTTTGGCTCCCCTTGTGTCGAATCAACAAATTTGGGTTTAATACTTTACCCTCGAAAACTGTTGCGATCCCCTACACTTGTGGCTTATTGATGGGCCTCTAACCCCTCGTTGGTTACCCCAAGTGGAAGGTGTGAGATGCAGTGTTGTGGAAGTTTTTCCCTTAGCAAAGATGCCAAGGATCGAATCCCCAGAGACTCCTAGGTTCAACAAGTAGGTGTCAACTGCTAACGGCGCCAGATATTAGCAATCAACGTGGACCTGCACACAGATACAAATAACTTTGCTCCCAACGAGTACAAAGAGGTTGTCAATCCCTCCGGCCTTGTAGTTCACAAAGGATTAAACGCAAGTGATAGTAGTGATAGATAATGTTTGCAATAGTAAATAAAGTGAAAAGTAAATAGCGGATGTGATCAATGATAGTAATATGGACCGGAGTCTCATGATGTTCACTAGTGATGTCTCTCTTCCAAAAGACGATAAAACAGCTATGTGAGGTAAACGAATTACAGCTGGGCAATTGACAGGACCACGAACGCAAACCAATGCTGACTACATTGCCAGAAAGGTTGAGGTTCAAAGCATGGGCGGTACGCCAAAGTAAGTAGACCGAAATCCATCAATATCTACTACTAATCATCCACCTTGAGATATCTATCCAGAACATCTCGCTGGTATTAAGTTGCGAGCCCCACCCATAGTGTAAACTCAAAGCAACAGACAACTGCATTAAAAGAACTTAGCGTAAAGTAAACAATCCTTGCACCCGCGGGCACAAGCACCGTTGTTTTCCGCCTTGTGGCAACAGCACATCCCCTAGACTCATGTTTCTGTCACTCAAGCTAGTCATCGAGGGGCATGAACCCACAATCGAGCATAATGTTCCCTCTTGGAGTCACTACCTACTACTTGGCCAAAGCAATAAATAACAACGGAGAACATGCAAGAATTACTTATGAACATAAATATAAAAGAGGTAGATCAAATATATTACTCAATCACAATCTGAACATAATCTCATAATCCATCGGATCCCAGCAAACTCATCATAGCAACAGCATAAGGATTACATATGTGCCTCGATCATGTAGGGCAGCTCACAAGGACTAATTAGTGAAGCACAAGAACGGGAGGAGAATATCACATAGCTACTGGTCATGGACTCATGGTCCAAGGGAGACTACTCACAACTCATCCGGGAGGCGTCCATGGTGGTGGAGAGGCTCCCGATGGTGATCCTCCCCTCCAGCAGGGTGCCGGGAAGAGTTCTCCTGGTGCTCCCGATCTTGGAAGCGGCGGCGGCGGCGGAACAGAGATGAGATCGCGAAAAAGAGTTCCCGTCCCGAGGGTTTCGAAGGACGCTCTAAATATTTGCCAAAGGGGGGCACCAGACAGGGCTCGGGGGGCCCAGGCGCCCACCCGGCGCGGCCCATGGGGGGGGGCGCCGCTAGGGCGCCTGGTGCCCTGGTGCCCCCCCCCGGCTGTCCTTCGGGCGCAAGGTAGGTTCTGGAACGCTGATTTTTTATATAATTTTTCTGGATTTTTCCTGGCAGTTCTCGTAATGTGAAAACCTGAAATACAAAAACAGCCGAAATCAGAAACTGGCACTGGGGTGCACTGGATTAGTAGGTTAGTCCAAATATGATCAAAAGTGTATGGAAGTGTATAAATATCATAGCAATATCACCCAAAAGTGGCATGGAGCAAGCCGAAATTATAGATACGTTTTGGACGTATCAACATCCCCAAGATTAATTCCTGCTCGTCCTTGAGTAGGTAAATGATAACAAGAATAATTTCTGTGGTGACATGCTATTAACCATATAGGACTTTTTCATAGTCATATGACAAAAGCTTACTGAGACAATGAATCTGTAGTAATTAAGTTGCCTCATGAGAAAATCACAAAGGACTGAAAGTTTTACAATATGAAACTGAAACATCAAAAAGATTTGCAATGAACATGATGTGCAAATATGATAAAGTGATATCTTGCTTGCCCCCTTTAGTGAAGCAAAACATAAATGCAGGGGCACCTTCAAGGTTAAAGTGATGACTAGATACAATGATTTCAAAATAAACGATATCACAATCATGCAAAAGACAATGCTACTTTGGAACAATGCACATTACACTTAGAATGACAATCATGCTCTCAGTAGTTGGTGCTTTAAAAGAAGGTGGAGACTCAACATAAAAGTAAAAGAATGGTTATGTGCTAGAGCTTTTTTTATTTTGAAAACATAGAAGTAATTTTGTCAACGGTAGTAGTACTTCATATGTGTCATGCATAAGACATCCTATAAGTTGCAAGCCTCATGCATCGAATACCAATAGTGCTCGCACCTTGTCCTAATTAGCTCGGATTTCCATGGGTTATCATTGCATTACATATGTTTCAACCAAGTGTCACAAAGGGGTACCTCTATGCCACCTGTACAAAGGTCCAAGGAGATAAATCGCATTTGATTTCTCGTTTTTGATAGATCTCAACTTGAGGACATCCATACCGGGACAACATAGAAAATAGATAATGGACTCCTCTTCAATGCATAAGCATATTCTCATAAGAGATTGAGGATTAATGTCCAAGCTAAAACTTCCACCATGATACATGGCTTTGGTTGGCGGCCCAATGTTCTTCTCTAACAATATGCACACTCAACCATTCAACCCATGGCAAATCACCCTTACTTCAGACAAGACGAACATGCATAGCAACTCACATGATATTCAACAAAAGTGTGACAGTTGATGGCGTCCCCAGAAACATGGTTACCGCTCAGCAAGCAACTTATAAGAAATAAGATACATAGGCAACATATTCTTTACCACAATAGTTTTTAAGCTACTTTCCCATGAGCTATGTATTGCAAAGTTAGTTCGCTTAGTACATGTGGAGGTTAGCAAAAGACTGGGAGAGACCAACTAAGAGAGCAATGACGGTCATAATCATGCAGAGCGACAAAGCAACATTGAATCGGGCATGGAAGTTATATCGCTACTCAGAAATAAAAGATCATCAAGGCTTGACAGACTTTCTTTACAGTCTTAAATATGCGTGAGCATACGCCAAGTCAATCAAAATAAATTCTTGAGGGAAGATATTACTGAACCATACCACATCATAGGCAAACAAATCATGTTGGTACTGCAATAACACATTGGGAATCCCCCAGCTATTTGAGATTAACCATAAGAAAACCTGAACTACTAAGCGCCATCACGCACGTAACATCTTTATCATAGACATATTAACCAATGCAACGGAAGCAAACTCTCTTAATAAGGTGAGCATGATAATTAAAGAGAGTTCAAGCAACCAACTAAACAAAAGCTCTTTGAAAAGATAAGCATGAATATTAAGAGCAGAGCATGATAGTAGCTATTAAAAGACAAAGAACACACACATCAAAGATAGACATGAAAATTCTATGTTATGTTCTAGGTAGAAGTGGAGCGAGTTTCTCTCCCACAATAAAGATAGCTGAGTTCCGACTCGTTATGAAAAACTAAAAAGAAAACTAAAAGCAAGACGCTCCAAGCATAGCACATAACACATGAAGAGATAAAAATATAGCGGAACGAAAGACGAACTGATAATGTTGATGGAGAAGGGGATGTACGGGGGCATCCCCAAGCTTAGACGCTTGAGTCTGCTTGAATATTTCTTGGGGGTGCACGGGGGCATCCCCAAGCTTGAGCGCTTGACACTCCTGAATCTTTTTATCATCTTCCCTCGCACACTTGAAAACTCCCTTCATACATAACTCATCATAATCTGATTAGCGAGGTTAGTACCCTTAATTAAATAATTGCACCTTGCTGGAAATAAAGATATTCTTGAAGTTCTACTGTTTCTCAAGATTGCCAAAAGGTTTTTGCAAAGAAAAAGCTAGCTCTTGATTTGCAAAATGAAGGAAAGGCAAAGCAGGACAGAATCTGTGAAAAACAGAACAGCAGGTAGTAATTGATTTGTTCGGGGCACTTCTGCAACTCAAATAAAACAACTCAGAACAGACGCACGAAAGACAATTATATAGAGAACGCTGTCGAAAAAATTCAGACCAAAAAGACGATCTGGTGATTTTATACGAATTTTTCTATCCAAGGACAGAATCTGTTTCCTGGACAGCACCTCACAACTTTTGAACTTTCTAGCAATCAGAGGCTATACTTGGCACAAATATGAAAAGCAAAGATACAATGATGATGCTACTGTAGTAAACAACATCATGACACAACAAAAGCAAAATAAAATTTTTATTCATGTGGGCTGCCTCCCAAAAGCGCTTTCTTTTATGCCTTTAAGCTAGGTATAATGCATATAGATCAAGTTTTATCAAGAGTAAAAGAATAGCTAGCCCGTACAACGGACTCAAAAGGTAACTTGATCTTCTTACGAGGGAAGTGTTCCATCCCTTTCTTTAGAGGAAACTGAAATTTTATATTACCCTCTTTCATGTCAATGATAGCACCAACGGTGCGTAAAAAGGGACGTCCCAAAATAATTGGACATGAAGGATCACATTCAATATCCATAATAGTAAAATCAACGGGAACATAATTATCATTGACAATGATAAGAACATCGTCGATCCTCCCCAAAGGTTTCTTTATGGAAGAATCAACGAGACGAACACCAAAAGAACAAGAATTATAAGGTTTCAATTTAAGCATATCATATAGTCTTTTGGGCATAATGGAAGTACTAGCTCCAACATCACATAATGCATAGCAAGAGAAGTCATTCAATTTAATTTTTATCATAGGATCCCAACCATCTTCTAGCTTTCTAGGTATGGAGGCTTCTACTCTAAGTTTCTCCTCCCTAGCTTTGATGAGAGCATTAGTGATATGCTCTGTGAAGGCAAGGTTAAGCGTGCTAGTGCGGGGATCTCTAGACATCTTGTGAAGGAAATCAATAACTTCGGTAAGAGTGCAATTATCAAAATCAAGATCACTAGCATCAAGTAAAGTGGTAGTGGTGTCCTTAAGGTTCACTTGTTTGGTAATTTCTATAGTCATAGCATCACCATTAATAGGTCCAATGGGACCAAGAGTACATTGGGTGCTAAGAGTTTGGATATCCTCAACAACTTGGATAGTAGCAACAGTGTGGTGGGTAGGAAGGCTCTTAATTCTTTCCTCTTCCTCCCTTTATCTAGCCCATCTTTCTTTAAGTTTAGCCATCATCCTAGTGTTTTCATTAATTTGCACTTGAGTAGCATTTATAGGAGTGACTTCCCTCTCCTCAAGAGGAGAAGTTTTAATTTTTAGCAATTTTACCTCATTGGCTAAATGGTCTACCTTAAAAGAAAGATCATCTAGTTTATGTAGTTTTTCTTCTACACTCTTATTAAAGGCTTTTTGGGTAGTGATGAAATCTTTAAGCATAATCTCTAGTTCAGTAGTGGAGTTCTTGGTGATAGGATAAGCATTGTTGTTCCCATAAGAATTAGAGGGGAACGGTCTAGGATTGCTACCAAAATTACTCCTATAAGCATTGTTGTTAAAAATTTTTCTAGAGATAAAGTTCACATCTACTTGTTCTTGAGCAATCAAAGAATTTAAAGGAACATCACGAGGATCAATAGAAGATTGCTTCGAAAGTATAGACATGATCAAGTCAACTTTTTCATTTAAGGAGCAAATCTCCTCGACAGAGTTTACCTTCCTACCTGTTGGAGCGAGTTCGGTGTGCCATTGGGAATAGTTGGTCATCATCTCTTCGAGAAGCTTCGTGGCAGCACCAAGTGTAGTTGACATAACGGTTCCTCCCGCGGCCGAATCTAACAAGTTCCGCGAGGTAAAGTTCAAGCCTGCATAAAAAGTTTGGATAACCATCCAAATAGTCAAACCATGAGTAGGGCAGTTCTTGATAAGAGATTTCATACATTCCCAAGCTTGGGCAACGTGTTCATTATCCAATTGTTTAAAATTCATTATGTTACTTCTAAGTTGGATAATTTTAGCAGGTGGATAGTATTTTCCGATAAAAGCATCTTTGCACTTGTCCCATGAATCTATGCTATTTCTAGGCAAAGACTGAAACCAAATTTTAGCTCCTCCTCTCAAGGAGAAAGGAAAAAGCTTAAGCTTAACAATATTACCATCTATTTCTTGGTACTTTTGCATATCACAAAGTTCAACAAAGTTGTTTAAGTGTAAAGCAGCATCATCTCCAGCACCGGAGAATTGTTCTCTCATAACTAAGTTCAGTAAAGCAGGTTTAATTTCATACGAAGGTGCTGAAGTGGCAGGTGTAGTGATAGGTGTGCTGATAAAGTCGTCGTTGTTGTGACTAGTGAAGTCACACAACTTGGTGTTCTCGGTGGAACCCATAGTAGCAAGCAAGCAAGATAACTATTTTTGTGATTTTCGATAAAGGATACTAAAGCAAAAACTGAAAGGTAAACTAACAAGACTAAAAAGCAAAGGTAAAAGATAGCATGCAACTCCCCTATCCCGAAGAGTGGAGTCCCCGGCAATGGCGCCAGAAAAACTCCTTGATGGGCCTCTAACCCCTCGTTGGTTACCCCAAGTGGAAGGTGTGAGATGCAGTGTTGTGGAAGTTTTTCCCTTAGCAAAGATGCCAAGGATCGAATCCCCAGAGACTCCTAGGTTCAACAAGTAGGTGTCAACTGCTAACGGCACCAGATATTAGCAATCAACGTGGACCTGCACACAGATACTAATAACTTTGCTCCCAACGAGTACAGAGAGGTTGTCAATCCCTCCGGCCTTGTAGTTCACAAAGGATTAAACGCAAGTGATAGTAGTGATAGATAATGTTTGCAATAGTAAATAAAGCGAAAAGTAAATAGCGGATGTGATCAATGATGGTAATATGGACCGGAGTCTCATGATGTTCACTAGTGATGTCTCTCTCCCAAAAGACGATAAAATAGCTATGTGAGGCAAACGAATTACAGCTGTGCAATTGACAGGACCACAAACGCAAACCAATGCTGACTACATTGAAAGAAAGGTCGAGGTTCAAAGCATGGGCGGTACGCCAAAGTAAGTAGACCGAAATCCATCAATATCTACTACTAATCATCCACCTTGAGATATCTATCCAGAACATCTCGCTGGTATTAAGTTGCGAGCCCCACCCATAGTGTAAACTCAAAGCAACAGACAACTGCATTAAAAGAACTTTGCGTAAAGTAAACAATCCTTGCACCCACGGGCACAAGAACCGTTGTTTTCCCCCTTGTGGCAACAGCACATCCTCTAGACTCATGTTTCTGTCACTCAAGCTAGTCATCGAGGGGCATGAACCCACAATCGAGCATAACGTTCCCTCTTGGAGTCACTACCTACTACTTGGCCAAAGCAATAAATAACAACGGAGAACATGCAAGAATTACTTATGAACATAAATATAAAAGAGGTAGATCAAATATATTACTCAATCACAATCTGAACATAATCTCATAATCCATCGGATCCCAGCAAACTCATCATAGCAACAGCATAAGGATTACATATGTGCCTCGATCATGTATGGCAGCTCACGAGGACTAATTAGTGAAGCACAAGAACGGGAGGAGAACATCACATAGCTACTGGTCATGGACTCATGGTCCAAGGGAGACTACTCACAACTCATCCGGGAGGCGTCCATGGTGGTGGAGAGGCTCCCGATGGTGATCCTCCCCTCCGGCAGGGTGCCGGGAAGAGTTCTCCTGGTGCTCCCGATCTTGGAAGCGGCGGCGGCGGCGGAACATAGATGAGATCGCGAAAAAGAGTTCCCGTCTCGAGGGTTTCGAAGGACGCTCTAAATATATGCCAAAGGGGGGCACCAGACGGGGCTCGGGGGGCCCAGGCGCCCCCCCCGGCGCGGCCTAGGGGGGGGGGGCGCCGCCAGGGCCCCTGGGTCCCTGGTGGCCCCCCGGCTATCCTTCGGGCGCAAGGTAGGTTCTGGAACGCTGATTTTTTATATAATTTTTCTGGATTTTTCCTGGCAGTTCTCGTAATGTGAAAACCTGAAATACAAAAACAGCCGAAAACAGAAACTGGCACTGGGTTGCACTGGATTAGTAGGTTAGTCCAAATATGATCAAAAGTGTATGGAAGTGTATAAATATCATAGCAATATCACCCAAAAGTGGCATGGAGCAAACAGAAATTATAGATACGTTTTGGACGTATCACTTATCAAGACTAATTTCTGGCGCCGTTGCCGGGGAGGCTTACGCAAAAGTCATATACCAAGTACCTATCACAAACCCTTATCATTCGCATTACATTTATTTTCCTCTCGTTTTCCTCTCCCCCACTTCACCTTTGCCATTTTATTTGCCCTTCTTCCGCCGCGTGATTTTCGTTCGCTTGCTTCTTGTTTGCTTGTGTGTGTTGGATTGCTTGCTTGTCACTATGGCTCAGAACAATACCAAATTGTGTGACTTCTCCAATACCAACAACAATGATTTTATTAGCACTCCGATTGCTCCTATTACCGATGCTGAATCTTGTGAGATCAATGCTGCTTTGTTGAATCTTGTCATGAAAGATCAATTCTCCGGCCTTCCTAGTGAAGATGCCTCTACCCATCTAAACAACTTTGTTGATTTGTGTGATATGCAAAAGAAAAGGGATACGTATAACGACATCGTTAAATTGAAGTTATTTCTGTTTTCACTTAGAGATCGTGCTAAAACTTGGTTCTCCTCTTTGCCTAGAAATAGTATTGATCCGTGGAATAAGTGCAAAGATGCTTTTAACTCTAAGTATTTCCCTCCCGCTAAGATCATCTCTCTTAGAAACGATATTATGAATTTTAAGCAACTAGATCATGAGCATGTTGCACAAGCTTGGGAGAGAATGAAATTAATGATACATAATTGCCCTACACATGGTTTGAATCTATGGATGATTATTCAGAACTTTTATGCTGGCTTGAATTTTGCTTCTAGAAATCTTTTAGATTGGGCCGCCGGAGGCACTTTCATGGAAACTACCTTAGGAGAAGCTACCAAACTCCTAGATAATATTATGGTTAATTATTCTCAATGGCACACCGAAAGATCTACTAGTACAAAAGTGCATGCTATCGAAGAAATTAGTGTTTTGAGTGGAAAGATGGATGGACTTATGAAATTGTTTGCTGCTAAGAGTGCTTCTTCCGATCTCAATGATATTCCTTTGTCCACTTTGATTAAGAATTACAATGAATCTTTGGATGTGAATTTTGTTGGTAGGAATAATTTCGGTAACAATGCTTATAGAGGTAATTTTAATCCTAGGCCTTTTCCTAGTAATTCCTCCAATAATTTTGTTAATTCCTACAACAACTCTTATGGAAAGATGCCTTCTGAATTTGAAACTAGTGTTAAGGAGTTTATGATCTCGCAAAAGAATTTCAATGCTATGCTTGAAGAGAAATTGCTTAAAGTTGATGTATTGGCTAGAAGTGTGGATAGAATTACTCTTGATGTTGATTCTTTGAAACTTAATTCTATCCCACCTAAGCATGATATCAATGAGTCTCTCAAAGCCATGAGAATTTCCATTGATGAATGCAAAGAAAGAGCCGCTAGAATGCGTGCTAAAAGAGAAGATTATATTAAATCGTGTTCTTCTAGTTATCGTGAAAATAAAGATGAAGATCTAAAAGTTATTGATGTGTATCCTATTAGATCCTTGTTTTCTAGTATTAATCTTGATGATAATAGGATTGGAGATGATTCTGCTTTAAGGTGTCCTAGTAATTCTGAGTTTTTAGATATTGATGCTAAAATTGCTAAAAGTGGGATTGAAGAGATTAAAACTTTGCATAGTGATGAACCCACTACTTTGGATTTCAAGGGATTCAATTATGACAATTGCTCTTTGATTGATTGTATTTCCCTGTTGCAATCCGTGCTAAATTCTCCGCATGCTTATAGTTAAAACAAAGCTTTCACTAAACATATAGTTGATGCTTTGATGCAATCTTATGAAGAAAAACTTGAGTTGGAAGTTTCTATACCTAGAAAGCTTTATGATGAATGGGAACCTACTATAAAAATAAAAATAAAAGATCGTGAATGCTATGCTTTGTGTGATTTGGGTGCTAGGGTCTCCACTATCCCAAAAACTTTGTGTGATTTGATAGGGTTCCATGAGATTGATTATTGTTCTTTAAAATTGCATCTTGCAGATTCCACTATTAAGAAACCTATGAGAAGAATTAATGATGTTCTTATTGTTGCCAATAGGAATTATGTGCTCGTAGATTTCATTCTTCTTGATATAGATTGCAATCCTTCATGTCCTATTATTCTTGGTAGACCTTTCCTTAGAACGATTAGTGTAATCATTGATATGAAGGAAGGAAATATTAGATTCCAATTTCCGTTAAGGAAAGGCATGGAACACTTTCCTAGAAAGCAAATCAAATTACAATATGAATCTATCATGAGAGCCACTTATGGATTGCCTTCCAAGGATGGCAATACCAAGATTTATCTTGTATCGTGCCTAGCTAGGGGCGTAAAACGATAGCGCTTATTGGGAGGCAACCCAATTTTATGTTTTTTTTGCTTTTGTTGCTGTTAGGGAATAAATATTGCATCTCGCCTCTGATTAGATGTGTTTTCATTTTTTGTTTAGTGTTTGTGCCAAGTAGAACCCTTGGTAAGACTTGTGTGAAGTTTATATGACCTTGCTGTGAAAAACAGAATCGTTAGCGCTCGCTAAAGTAGACTTCAGATTTTAGTGAAGCGTGATTTTTAGTTGATTATTTTTGCTGATGATTGGTAGACAAATTGCGCAAATTTACCAATTTAGTTTGAATTTTTTTGAGTTCCAGAAGTAGGCGAACCCAGCAGATTACTACAGACTGTTCTGTTTTTGACAGATTCTGTTTTTCGTGTGTTGTTTGCTTATTCCGATGCATCTATGAGTAATATTGGAGGATATGAAACATAGAGAACTTGGAGTATATTAGGTTTAACACCAATAAAAATAATTAATGAATTCCTTGCTGTACCTTTGAGTAGTGGTTTGTTTTCTCTTACTAACGGAGCTCACGAGAATTTTTGTCTAAGTTTTGTGTTGTGAAGTTTTCAAGTTTTGAGTATTGCTTTGATTGACTATGGAACAAGGAGTAGCAAAGGAATAAGCTTGGGGATGCCCATGGCACCCCAAGTAAATTCAAGATAATCAAAAAGCGTAAGCTTGGGGATGCCCCGGGAAGGCATCCCCTCTTTCGTCTTCATCCATCGGTAACTATACTTGGAGCTATATTTTTATTCGCAACATGCTATGTGTTTTGCTTGGAGCGTCTTGTATAATTTGAGTCTTTGCTTGTTAGTTTGTCACAATCATCCTTTCTTGTCGGGGAAACTGGTCGCCCACGAACACCTATGGGACCGGAGCCCCTTTTTGGTCCGGCAAGGGAGCGGAGGGAGCACGAAGAGCGGATCGAGGGGCACACGCGGGCAGTTTACCCAGGTTCGGGCTGCACGGATGCGTAAAACCCTACTCCTGCCTTTGGTTGTATTGAGTTCTTGAGCTCGGGAGCTTGAAGATCTACAGTGCTTAGCTACACCGAGCGTGGGAGTGATCGAGTTTCTAGAATCGAACCCCCCGCTACGTTGTGCATGGGCCTCCTTTTATAGCTCAAAGGGGTCACCGACAGGTGTCAACGTAGAGGAGGGTAAAAACGTAAAATCGATGGTAGTTGGAACAGTGCATGTACAGTGTTTGTACAGTGGTCTATACCTAACCTTGACGGTGGGGGACAAGGGCATTGAATGCCCGTCGCCGTCACCCCAAAAGCGCCCGCCCGGGCGTCTCCGTTCGCCACGATGGAGGCCTCGTCACCGTGGCTCGCCACCGTGTACCCCAGGCTGCACAGCCATCCGCCACGTGCCCCTGGAAGGGCCCCAGGGTAACGCGTGGACAGATGAGCTGGAGCGCGGGCACACAGTGAAAGTTGCCCCGGCAAGCACCTTGCCGGGGTTGCCTTCTTGCCGGGCCCGGAAGCTTGTTGCTCTCCGGGTCCTGCCGGGGCGCGTGATGCGCCACGGTATGTCTTCTGCGATGCTGTTTTCTGGTCTTCCTGGCAAGCTCCTCTTGCCAGGGTCTTGTGGAAAATAGAGTGGTCTTGCGCTTGGGGCAGCCTTCCCGGCAAGCTCCTCTTGCTGGGGCCTTGTTCTTCTGACTTGTATACTTTCTTCTTGAATGGCTTCAAGGGAACTAGAGCGGGCTTTGGCGGGCACGTGGTGAGCCCGACCACGGGACGCTGTTACTGCCCGTGCACAAGTCGGGATACTAAGGTACCCCTACTTTAGTACACCGACAGGAGTCCCCGGGCCTGGGCCACACACGGTGCCGAGCACTGTTGGGCCAGGCCTAAAACAGTGCACGGGCACACGCGGCCCACGGCGCGCCGTATCCCTCTCCGTATCCGCCGCATCTCTCCCTAACGGCACGCGTCGATTGCAGCGTCGTGGGAGAGATCGTGGCCTGCTTCTTTAATGGGAAAATGCGGAACGTCCCCCACTTCCCCCTTAAAAGCAGAGGAAGCAGGGGCAGTTTCCCCCCATTGCCTTCATTGTGTCTTCAATCTCCAGAAACCCCCGCCGCTCTCCGCCCTTCCCAAAGGTCGACAGAGAGCCGAGCTCCGCCCTTCCTCCGCCGTCTCTAGCATCCGCAGCGCCGTCGACCTCCCTCGCCATCCCCGCCATGGCCCCGAAGAGCGACAAGGCGAAGAGCGATAAGGCGAAGAAAGAGAAGTCTGACAAGGCGGCGAAGCTGGCAGCCATGCGGCGGAGGATGGTGGTCTTTCCGCTGAGGCTCGGCGCGAGGGAGCTGCGGGACAAGTATTACCTGTTCTGGGCGAGGGAGACGAAAGCTCACCCACGCACCATGGTCCTCCCCGCCGAAGCCATCGACTTGTACCCGGGAGGTTACCACTACTTCGCTTTGTTCTTCCACTGTGGCCTTTGTCCTCCGTATTCTGAGTTTTTCTGCGATGTGATGAACACGTACGGCTTCCACCTCCTAGATTTCACCCCGAATGTCGTTCTTACATTGGCCGTTTTCGCACATCTGTGCGAAAACTTTGTCGGGGTCCATCCCAACGTAGCTCTCTTCCGCCACTTCTTCACACCTAGAGTAGAGTCTGGATCCCTACTCTCCGGCGGCATTTCCTGGATCTTCAGGCTTAACAAGAAAGAGGCGTACTTGATTGGAGAGCTCCGCGGCAAGTGGGAGGAGTGGAGAGCTGATTTGTGCTGGGTTGTGGAAGAGGAACCCCAGCAGTTTACCTCCCCGCGCCGAGCGGCAATAGTGCGCGGCAAGGATTGGAGTGACTTGGCCCCGGAGGACGATAAGCTACAGATTGCCCTCACTAGGATCCTTCGTCTCCGGGCCGCCCACCTTACTGTAGGCGAGGTCGGGGCGGATTTCCTTCGCCGCCGCATTGCCCCCTTGCAGGACAGGAAGAGGCCTGCTTGGGAGTTTGGCAACGTGGCAGACTTCATGAGGCTGCGCCCCGGGCTGAATTATAACTTCACTGTCTTGGAACTCAAGGGGATGGTCCGGGAGCTGTTCAAGCACGACCCAAAACACCCGGAGTGGTTCACCCCGTCGGACTGAGTAGTTCAACTATGCAACAATACTGCCCTCAGTGCCATCCGCGCGGCAATGCCTCAGTGCGACTCCCACGGGGTTGTTCCCACCTGGCTGATGCCTTCAGAGGAGACCATGCAGACCTTCTTCGACAACCTGGTTGAACGGCCGCGCAACCCCGACGAGAAGAAAGGTCTCACCCGCGCGACCACCGAAAGGGACGTGGCGTACATAGCCAATAGGATGGAGGAGGCCGCCGCAGCGGCGGCCGTGGGTGAGTTCGGGTACACCGTGGAGGAAGCAGAAGCAGCGGATGCAGTGAGCCGGGCCGAGGAGGAAGAAATCCTCAGGCTGCTGAGGCCTGCCGGGAAGTCTGCCGTGGATCCTGCCGGGGAGCCTGCCGGGACGAGCGAGGCCGCCGGGCAAGGCACTGAGTCCAGTGAGCCCGCCGAGGAGGACGCCGAATTGGGCGATTCCGACGAAGACTCAGGTGGGTCACTGAACCTCAACGACCTTTCTTCGTCCTCGGAGAACTCCCCGCCGCCGCCAAGTCCTCCGCCTCAGCCGAAGAAGCGCCTCCGCAAGGCCACTGAGACGGTGAAGCAACCGGCGCCCCGACAACAGCCAAAGCGCCGCGCGACACGAGCCACCACGACGAGCAAGGTCGTCAAGGAGGCGCCCCGTGTCCCAGCGGCAAGCGGAGGGGGATCTTCCCGGAGCGGTTCTGGTGTCCCTTCTGCTCCTCGGTCCTCAGCGACGACCGGCGCGGGGTCTTCGCAACCCACGGCTCCGGAGCCCGCCAAGCGTCCGAGGGAGCCTACTCCTCCAGCTCCTCGCGCTGGGATGCGCGAGGCGGAATTTGACTTCTCCGCTCTTAGCTCCGACGAGGAGGAGGAAGAGTAAGTACTTGCGACTTTTATTTCCTTTGATTTTTGTTCTTGTCTTGAATCCTCTTGCTTGGTTCTGATCTTGTTTGGTTTCCAGGACCTTGACCCAGAGGATGGCGAAGAGGGCCAAGATCCCGGTGGTTGACCTTGAGGACGACGAGCCCGTCGCCCCGGCAGAGGATGCGCCTGCGACAGGCTTGCCGGACCAGCCTGCTGCTCCGGAGAGCAGCCCCCAGCGTAAGTTCCTTGTTCACTTCTTTGTTTATCGGGCGCGCTTGAACTTCTTATCCTTACCGACGTCTTGTTTGCTTGTTGCCTTGCGCAGAAGTGGAGCCGCAGCCGCAGGAGCGTCAAGAGACTGCTCCCGACGAGCTGCTTGTCCCACCATCCCCGCCAAGGAGGAGCTCCCCGGCGAGGGAGGATGCTCCGCCAAGGGCGGGTACTCCACCGAGGGCGAGTACCCCGCCAAGGGCGAGCACCCCGACAAGGGAGGGCACCCCGCCAAGGGAAGGCGCCGGCAGCCCTCCGCCGGCGGGGGCCACTACTACGCCGCCAAGGGAGAACTCCCCGGCGAGGGACCCCGTTATCAAAGAGGCCCGCGCAGGTAAACCCTTGTACTTCCCTTCTTTTGAACTCTTCTTTTTTTTGGATATTTGCTTGACGATTCTTCTTGTCTTTTTCTGTTGTTAGATCTGCCCGCCCCGGAGCCGATGGGGACGGAGACCACCGCCGAGGAAGACGTGCATGGCAATGCTGGCGACGCCACCTCCACTGAAGGAATGGCTGGTGCCGACGAGCCAGCCGCCGAGGAAACCGCCCCGACCGCTGACGCGGCAGCTGGGGAAGGGACCGGCGACCGCACTGCTGGCCCTGAGGCCGCAGGAGCGCCGAACGCTGCACCGGCCGCCGACCCCTCCGCCCCCGCGGCTGGGTCGGGCGTCTATCTGGAGGCCGCCAACGGGGTCTTTATCCAAGTCCCGTGGGCGTCCTCATCAAGAGAGCACCCGCGGATGGGGAGACCTTCGATGGAGAAGTTCTCGCCTCTGTCGGGCTGAGGGTTGTCGACGCGCCCGGCAGCAGCAACGAGGCCGAAGAGGAGCAACTCCTACGTCGACTCCTGGGCTTGTACCGGGCCAGGCAAGCCAAGCTGGAGTCCCGAGAGGCTCTAGCTGCCAAGGCCGGTGCTGATCTGGAGAAGCGCGCCACGGAGCTCCGTGCCGCCAACCAGGCGGCCCTCCGGATCTTGGCGGAGGAGCGTGAGGAGCTTGCCGAGGCGCACCAAGCATTCATCCTTGAGAAGGCCGAGGTCGAGGAGCAGCAGCGACGGGCCGCCGAGGACCTGGCTCGGCGGGAGGGAGTGCTGAACCAGCGGAAGGTCGACCTCGATAGCCACGAGAACGACCTTACCGCGCGCGAACAGTCCATTGGCGGGGCTCTGCAGGAGGCGAGGGACGCCACTGCTGCCGCAGAGACCGCCAAGAGGGACCTGGAGGCAAGGGTGGCGCAGCTGGAGTTGAGCTTGAAGACGAGCAAGGAGAGGGTTGCGGCGCTCAACTTGGCGCGGGAGAAGGACGCCCACACCAACTCGGAGCTGCAAGTCTGTCTCTCCGAGAAGGGCAAAGAGCTCAACGACGCCAAGGACTCCATCGCCGATTTGGAGCTGAAGGTTTCCACCCTTAGTGACTCACTTGACGCTGCCCGGGACCGCGAAACGAAGCTGAAAGATGACCTCCGGGCTGAAAGGGCGCTGCTGGACAGCGCCGCCTTGTCGTAGAACAACTTCCAGCGGACGGTGGAGCAGTGGACCGAGGAGCTCGTCGCCTCCGCCGCCAACATCGACAAGGAGATGGTGGCGCTGAGGGCGGAGCACCTCGTGTACTCCCTCGACGAGAGCCTCCCCCACAGCGCCAAGCTGAGCCTGTTCTTCAGGGGAGTGGCGCCGGCCCTCGCGCAGCTGCGGGAGAGGGTCCCCACGCAGCTGGCCAACGAGGCGCGCCGGCTCTGCATGGGTACTATGGAGCGGGTGTTGACGAAGATCGTCTACCGCAACCCCGGGATTAATCTTCAGAACGTCCTCCGGACCTTGCCGCCCGAAGCTGACGTGGAAGCGCTGAAGGCACAAGTTGCCCACATCGTGGCCAAGGCGGGCAAGATCAAGAGGGTTGACGGAGACCGTGTAGACTAGGCTCCCTTCTTTCTGCTTTCCTTGCCGCTGTCGATTAAGTCATGGGTAGTAGTTGGTTAGACCAGCGGCAAGTTATCTTGTAATATAACTTTATTTTGGATAGTCAATGCAGTGTTATCTCTCTTGCTCGATCCCTTCACTTTGTATGCTTTCCACCCTATGCCTTTAGGGAACTTGCCGGCAAAGGGACCCTTGCCGCGAGCGCTGAGTGCGGGACTCTTAGCAGCCTGCTGGCAATGCCCTCGCCGGCAAGAAACCTTGCCGCAGCTAGTCGCAGCACACTTAGGTTGCTGAGCGAACTCGGAAACGAAATAAGGGCGCGACACTTGTCGCAGCTCACTTAAGCCGTTGAGCGTGCTCGAAACAAAGTAAGGGCGCGGCTAGCCGCGGGTAGGTTCCTCCGCGCACAGGTTTTCCATACAAAGTGTGGTCGTTCAAGGAAGATAACTAGGAATTTTAAAATTTTGAATGCTCAAACTTTGGCAACTTAGCTTTTGTGTTCCGTTTGCTTCCGGCAAGTCCTTCCTTCCTTGAACAGCACTTGGTCCATACCACTGTCTCCTTCCCCCCCGGCAAACTTGTGCGCGAGGAACACTCCTTCTGCTTGAGAGAAAAAAGAAGAGGGGAGGAAACACAGATATGGAGCCTTGCGGCGTATTGTTGCTTACCGGGATCGTGTGCTGCACGAAGTGTCAGATGCAATGAAAACAAGAATGCATGAAACGACAAGCTGCGCGAAGCACAAAAGTTTTACTGATGCTCAGGGTCTGCGCCCGGCTTTGTACAAAGGTTTACATGCAACAGCGGCAAGACTTGTACAAAAGGTGGTTGCCGGAGCGGATCACGGCAACCGCGCCTCGTGGGTGAAACTTGCGAAGATGCTCAATGTTCCAGGAGTTGCTCACCGGTAAGCCTTCTTCGGTCTCAAGGCGGACAGCGCCGGGCCTTGTGACTTGCCTCACCCGATAAGGGCCTTCCCACTTCGGCGTCAACTTGTTGGAATTCTTGGCGGACTGAACGCGCCGAAGAACAAGGTCGCCTTCCTCGAGACTCCTGGCCTTGACCTTGCGGCTGTGATAGCGACGCAAAGCTTGCTGGTATCGAGCAGCTCGTACAATAGCCTGGAGACGGTCCTCCTCGAGGAGCAGTGCATCATCTTGCCGCAGCTGCTCTTGCTCGAGCTCATCGTAAGCGAGTACTCGAGGAGACCCGTATACGAGTTCCGTGGGGAGAACTGCCTCTGCTCCATAGACAAGAGCAAAGGGTGTCTGTCCGGTGGCTCGATTTGGTGTCGTCCTGATTGACCAAAGAGCCGCTGGCAACTCCTCGATCCAGTTTCTTCCGCACCTGTGTAGCCTGTCGAAGGTCCTCGTCTTGAGTCCGCGCAGCACTTCAGCATTTGCCCTCTCCGCTTGACCGTTGCTCCTTGGGTGAGCAACAGAAGCGAAGCAGACCTTGGCGCCAAGGTCTTGGACGTACTGCATGAAGGTGCGGCTTTTGAACTGTGTGCCGTTGTCGGTGATGATCCTGTTAGGGATTCCGAAACCGTAAACGATCGATCTGAAGAACCTAACTGCTGACTGTGCGGTCACCTTTCTAACTGGTTCCACTTCCGGCCACTTTGTGAACTTGTCGATAGCAACGTACAAGTACTCAAAGCCCCCGACAGCGCAGGGAAAGGGGCCGAGGATGTCGAGCCCCCAGACCGAAAAGGGCCAGGATAAAGGGATCGTCTGGAGAGCTTGAGCTGGCTGGTGTATTTGCTTAGCATGGAACTGGCACGCTTCACACTTGGTTACTTGTGCAGTCGCATCTTGGAGGGCTTCTGGCCAAAAGAAACCTTGCCGGAACGCCTTCCCGGCAAGTGCTCTTGCGCCAATGTGGTGACCACATATGCCTCCGTGTATTTCTGCCAACAACTTCTGTCCATCTTCCCGGGAAATGCATCTCAACCTGACACCGCTGAGTCTTCTTTTGTACAGCTCGTTGCCGACGAACTGGTACATACTTGACTGCCTGGTTATCTTCTCTATCTCTTCTGGTTCTTCGGGAAGTTCTCCGGTTTGAAGAAAACGGACGATTTGCTGTGCCCATGCTGGAGCCTGAGGCTCAACAACGAGGACTAAAGGCACCAGTGCTGCTGCGGGAACGTCAGCTTCCACGGCAAGAACCTGCGGTTCTGTCGGAGCTTCCCCTTCCCGGGCAAGCCTGCCGGGGCAGGACTTGCCGGGAACATCTGCTTCAACTGCACGAACCCTTGGGTCCGCAGGAGCAGACTGTTCCTCAGTAGCTCGGTCGTCGATCTTGGGGACCTTGGCGGCGGCTTGAGGAAGATCCGCCGGCAAGTAGTCGCCGGAGACCAACTTTCTTTTCTTGCTCTGCCCAACTGATGGTGTAACTGATGGTTGAGTTAACTTGAGCAGGAAGGTCCCTGGTTCCACAGGTAGCTTCATTGCAGCACACTTTGAGAGGCCATCTGCGATATCATTTTGGGCTCTTGGAACGTGCTCCATCTGCAGGCCTTCAAAGTGTTCTTCAAGCTTCCTCACTTCATCGACATAAGCTTCCATCAAAGGGATCTGGTAGCTCTTGTTTACTTGTCGGACCACCAATTGTGAATCTCCCCGCACGATCAACTTCTTGATCCCAAGTTCGGCCGCAATTCTGAGGCCGGCGAGCAAACCTTCATACTCAGCAGTATTGTTTGTCGCTTGCTCCTTGGGAAAGTGCATCTGAACAACGTACTTGAGGTGCTCTCCGGTGGGCGCTATGAGTAACACACCAGCACCGGCGCCTTGCAGCGAGAAGGCACCATCGAAGTACATTATCCACTCTTTGCTTGCTTCTTGGACGGGGATGCTTGTCTCTGGAACTTCTTCATCTGGTGTTGGGGTCCATTCTGCTATGAACTCTGCCAAAGCTCTGCTTTGTATAGTTGAAGTACTCTCAAACTTAAGACCAAAGCTTGACAGTTCCAGTGCCCACTCGACAATCCTTCCTGTTGCTTCTGGGTTTTGCAATATCCTCTTTAGCGGAAAGCGAGTGACCACTGTTATCTCATGTGCTTGAAAGTAGTGGCGCAGCTTTCTCGAGGCCATGAGGAGGCCGAAAAGCAGTTTCTGCACCCCAGAGTATCTTGATCTAGCTCCATGCAAGAGGGAACTTTCCAAATAATATGGGCGCTGCACCATCTTCTTCCGCACTTCTCCTTGTTCTTGCGCAGACTTGTCCTTGTCGGGGCCAGAGCTTGTTGGGGAAGCCCCCTGCTTGTCGCTGGATGCGCTTGCCGGGACTGTGGGTTCCTCATCTGCCTCCCTCTCAGCTACCAACGCAGCACTAACCACTTGATTGGTTGCTGCTAAGTATAGCAGCAACTTCTCTTGTGGCCTAGGTGCGACAAGTATTGGAGTAGAGGACAGGTATCCTTTCAAGTCATGCAGCGCTGCCTCCGCTTCCGGAGTCCATCTCATTGGACCTGCCTTTTTCAAGATTTTGAAGAAAGGTAGGGCGCGTTCTGCAGACTTTGAAATGAACCTGTTGAGAGCAGCCACACAACCGGCAAGTCTTCGGACATCCTTGACGCGCTTTGGAGCTTCGATCTACTCGATGGCTTTGATCTTGTCGGGATGGGCTTCAATCCCCCTCTGGGACACAAAGAACCCGAGAATCTTGCCGGAGGGGACTCCGAAGACGCACTTCTCGGGGTTCAGCTTGAGTTGTATCTTGCGCAGATTCTCAAAGGTTTCTTCTAAGTCTTGAATCAGGGTATCCTTGCTCTTTCTCTTGACCACTATATCATCCATGTAGGCTTCTACATTCTTGTGTATCTGTGGCTCAAAAGCAGTGTGGACCACCCTTGCAAATGTTGAGCCTGCATTCTTCAGTCCAAAGGGCATACGTATGAAACAGTAAGTGCCACATGGAGTAATGAATGCGGTCTTCTCTTCGTCTTCCTCGGCCATGAATATATTGTGGTAACCTGAGTACGCTTCGAGAAATGAAAGCAACTCACATCCAGCTGTGGAGTCAACAATCTGGTCAATGCGCGGCAAGGGAAATGTGTCCTTGGGACAAGCTTTGTTCACATCAGTGAAGTCTATACAAAGTCTCCACTTCCCATTAGCTTTGCGCACGACAACTGGATTTGCCAACCATGTGGGATGAAGTACACCTCTAACAAGGCTTGCTGCTTCCAACTTCTTGATCTCCTCGGCAATGAGCTCTTGGCGCTCCACCGCTTGCTTCCTGACCTTCTGCTTGACGGGCCGGGCGTGAGGACAAACAACAAGCTTGTGCTCAATTACCTTCCTGGGAACGCCGGGGATGTCAGACGGTTGCCATGCAAACACGTCGACATTCGCCCGCAGGAAGGCAACGAGCGCGCTTTCCTATTTGGGGTCGAGCATAGCACTGATGGTGAAAGTACCACCAGTGCCGTCCTCCTTGGCGGACACCTTCTTGGTTGCAGGTGGAGCTGCCATTCCTTTCTTGCACTTGCCGGTGGCGCTCGATGGTGCGTCCTCGATGGCAGCGCAGCACTCCGAAGAGGTGCGTTTGCCGGAGTGGGCCCCAGAGCTCTTGCCGGACTTGGTCTTGGTCTTCCCCCGGGAGCTTCAGCGGCAAGTGTGTTGCTGTCTGCCGCGGCTGCTGCGTCCCGGTAGATCTTGTCGGTGCAAATAAGCGCGTCCTTCTTGTCGCCGGGGACAGAGATGACGCTTATTGGCCCTGGCATCTTGAGCATGTTATATGCATACTGAGAGGCTGCCATGAACTTGGCGAGCGCAGGACGGCCAAGTATCCCATTGTATGGCGGTGGTATATCGGCAACGTCGAAGGTGATCCTCTTAGTCCTGAAGTTAAGCTCTCCACCAAAGGTCACTGGCAGCGTGATCTTCCCCTTCGGCCTGCTCCTTCCCGGGTTGATCCCTTGGAAAGTTCCGGTTTCTTCGAGCTCACTGTCGGGGATCTGCAGCTTCCGGATTACAGCAGAGGAGATCAAATTTAGGCCGGCCCCGCCGTCAACCAACATCTTGGTGACCTTGAGGTTGCGGATGGTTGGCGAAACCAACATCGGCAAACACCCGACCGCAGTGGTGCGGTCAGGGTGATCCTCAAGGTCGAAGATGATGGGCGTGCTGGACCACTTCAGTAGCTTGCGCGATTCGATGGGTGGCTCTGCCGCATTCACTTCCCGCACCCATTGCTTGAGTTGGCGGTGGGAAGTGTGCAGAGAGGCACCCCCGTCGACGCATAGAACTTCTGTGGCCTTCTGGAACTCCTGCTCGCTGTTGTCTCCGTCATCCATGTCTTCGTCGTCGTCTTCGTCTTCGTCCTTGTCGCGGCCCCGGGGAGTTCTGTCTCCTTGCCGCTGCTTGGCCTTGCCGCGGCGTCCTCCCCGGCCATTGAATGGCCGCTTCTTGCTGGGCTCTCCTCCGCCCCCTTGGGCCTTCTCCTTGTCGCGATGCTCGTATTCAGCCTTCTGCTGTTCTACGAGGTACTCTACCCTCTTGCAGTTCTGGAGATCGTGGCCCTTGGTGCGGTGGATCTTGCAGTACTGCTTGTCGGAGCCGTCCTGCTTGTCGGCGGCCGCTACAGGGGTGGCCTCCTTGTCGGAGCCTCCAGCCTGTGTCTTCTTGGCGGCAGCCTCCTTGCCGTACTGCTCGACAACACGTACTTCTTTGTTCTTCTTCTTCTTATTGTTCTGCCGCCGGTTTTTCCTTGCCGGGGCGGCATCCTCGCTGTCTGTTCCTCCTGCTCCAGTATCCTCTCCGGGAAGTCTCCTCCCCTCTTCAGCGCGGGCACACTTGTCAGCCAGAGCATAAAGCTCGCCGACGTCCCGGATCTTGGTCATCGCCATCTCCTCCCTCATCCGACGGTTACGCATGTTCTGGTGGAACGCGCTGATAACCGCGGCAGGGTGGACATCCGGGATGTTGTGCTGAATGCGGCTGAACCTTTGGATGTACTTGCGCAGGGACTCTCCCTCCTTCTGGGCAAGAATGTGGAGATCACTATCCTGGCCGTGGGGTTTGTGGCCGCCCGTGAAGGCACCGACAAACTGGTGGCACAGATCTGCCCAAGAAGAGATGGAGTTCTCCGGCAAGTGCATAAGCCAAGATCTGACGTTTGGTTTAAGCACGAGCGGGAAGTAGTTTGCTAAGATCTTCTCGTCGCTTCCTCCGGCAGCCTGCACCGCAATGGTGTGGATGCTGAGGAACTCCGAGGGGTGTGTCTTGCCGTCGTACTTCTCGGGTACGTCGGGCTTAAAGTTCTTCATGCTGGGCCACTGGACATGCCGCAGTTCTCGGGTGAACGCAGGGCAACCTGCCGCGTACGGCAAGTCACCTGGTTCACCGGGCGCGTGCATGTCGACAGCAGTCCCAGCGCGCTGATCAGACTTTCTTCGCACTTCTCTTTGATGCTCGATACGAGTCCGAGCGTCTTCTTGTCGCCTGTCGTCGAGGACTTGGCGCTGATCGCGGCGAGCCCGCGGATCCGACGATGCCGTGGAGTCATCGTCGACGTTGATCCGGCGAGTCGGCGATTTTTGCTTTCGGGGCGGGGAGTGCACGGTAGTGGCACCCCCGGCGGTCTTGTCTCCATCGGCCTTTGCTTGGCTGACTTGCCGTGGCCGTGATGTTGCCGGCTGCTGCGGCGAGTCGTTGTTGGCGAAGGCGATGAGGCTCTGGATTGTAGCCGTCCAGTCTTCGGCCTTGTCTGCCGCTGGAGGGAAGTCGAGGAGCAGTTGAGCTCTGGCTAGAGCTTCTGCTGGAGAGGAGGGAAGCGGTGACAAGCGGTGCGAGGAGCGAGATATGCTCGGACTTCTAACAGCGTTGGAAGGAGCAAGTTCTCGCCCCGGTGACCGCGCCTTGCTCGTGCCAGCACGCTGGCCTTGAGCGTCCCGCGACCCGCCGGCTTGGCCTTGTCCCAGCAGACAGATGGTACCGTGGGTACCACGTCGCTGCTGGCCCGGCACCTCCTGAGAGGGACGGGGTGCGTGCACGGACGCCGAGGCTTTGGAGTTTGCCCGGTCGTCCGTCTTGTCCTTGGACTTGGCGGCGCCGTGAGTGTCCTCGCCGGCGTCCACCCTTCCGCCAGCGTCTATCCCACCAACCGTTGGTTCTGGTGGTGGTGGGATCGACGCAGACGGGCCTCCGACCTCCGAAGCCTTCTTCTTCGGTGGCATGCTGATGTAGTCGATGAGGTTGATGAAGCTAGTGAAGTTGCTGAAGGTTGCGCCCGCGTGAGCGCCGGATCAGGTTCGCACAACCTCGACGCCCCCTAACTGGCGCACCAAAGATGTCGGGGAAACTGGTCGCCCACGAACACCTATGGGACCGGAGCCCCTTTTTGGTCCGGCAAGGGAGCGGAGGGAGCACGAAGAGCGGATCGAGGGGCACACGCGGGCAGTTTACCCAGGTTCGGGCCGCACGGATGCGTAAAACCCTACTCCTGCCTTTGGTTGTATTGAGTTCTTGAGCTCGGGAGCTTGAAGATCTACAGTGCTTAGCTACACCGAGCGTGCGAGTGATCGAGTTTCTGGAATCGAACCCCCCGCTACGTTGTGCATGGGCCTCCTTTTATAGCTCAAAGGGGTCACCGACAGGTGTCAAGTAGAGGAGGGTAAAAACGTAAAATCGATGGTAGTTGGAACAGTGCATGTACAGTGTTTGTACAGTGGTCTATACCTAACCTTGACGGTGGGGGACAAGGGCATTGAATGCCCGTCGCCGTCACCCCAAAAGCGCCCGCCCGGGCGTCTCCGTTCGCCACGATGGAGGCCTCGTCACCGTGGCTCGCCACCGTGTACCCCAGGCTGCACAGCCATCCGCCACGTGCCCCTGGAAGGGCCCCAGGGCGACGCGTGGACAGATGAGCTGGAGCGCGGGCACACAGTGAAAGTTGCCCCGGCAAGCACCTTGCCGGGGTTGCCTTCTTGCCGGGCCCGGAAGCTTGTTGCTCTCCGGGTCCTGCCGGGGCGCGTGATGCGCCACGGTATGTCTTCTGCGATGTTGTTTTCTGGTCTTCCTGGCAAGCTCCTCTTGCCAGGGTCTTGTGGAAAATAGAGTGGTCTTGCGCTTGGGGCAGCCTTCCCGGCAAGCTCCTCTTGTCGGGGCCTTGTTCTTCTGACTTGTATACTTTGTTCTTGAATGGCTTCAAGGGAACTAGAGCGGGCTTTGGCGGGCACGTGGTGAGCCCGACCATAGTACGCTGTTACTGCCCGTGCACAAGTCGGGATACTAAGGTACCCCTACTTTAGTACACCAACATTGCTGGACACGCCTATTTGAGAGAGTTAAATATGGCCTAGAAATTGTTAGAACACTCCATGTGCTTCACTTATATCTTTTGAGTTGAATAGATTTTTCTCTAGTGCTTCACTTATATCTTTTAGAACATGGTGGTGGTAATATTTTGTAGAAATTTTTGAACTCTCATGCTTCACTTATATCTATTTGAGAGTCCATAAAAACAGCATGGTAAAGTGTTTAGGCTAAAGAAACTAGTCTTCACATGATAAACATCCAATGTCAATGTAGTAAAAAAATTCACATCAAGTGCATTGAATAGAAAGAGATGTTGGATGTTGGATGCTTGATAATTGTTTTTAGACATGAGGATAGTGATATTAAAGTCATGCTAGTGGAGTTATTATGAAATTGACAAATACTTGTGTTAAGGTTGGTGATTCCCGTAGCATGCACCTATGGTGAACCGTTGTGTGACTAAGTTAAAGCATGAGGTATTTGTAGAGTGTCAACCTTTGTGTGGAGGTCGGGGGCGCGCGATGGTTAACTCCTACCAACCTCCCCCCTAGGAGCATGCGTTGATTGCTTTGTTTTGATGACTCTTAAATTTTTGCAATAAGTATATGAGTTCTAATGACTAATGATGAGTCCATGGATGATACGCACTCTCACCCTTCCACCATTGCTAGCCTCTCTTGTTGTCACACCCTGCATTTTGTAACATGTTATTTGTATCTTTGAAGCATGAAAATTTGGACCAGCAATTTTTTGTAGCATCATTTGGTTTTTAATTGGATTTGAGTTTTTCTTCATGTGCTTTTTCATGTGCTCATTAAAGTCATCTATGACCTCTTGTAGAATTCATCTCCATGCTCAAAACTTCTGCCCAATGATCATGCCAAGTGTTATATAACAGTATAGTATTTTCCTACAAAATTAATTTGGCCAAAATGTATTTTATAAATTTAGTTTTCCAAAAACCCCTGAATTGAGATTTGCACTGCAAGTACTTGATTTAGGGTGAGAAAATTATTTCAAAAGGTTTATTTGAGACCTAGTAGTCATAGGACATCCAGAAACCTCAAAGGTATAATTTTAAAAGTTATTTTACTATTTTATTTAAAAGCTTTTTCTTAAGGCCAGAAATGGTCTTTAATAGGGAAAAATTATTTAAGTATTTCAAAAATATTTGCCAAAATTCAGAGAGACTCAGAGGACATATATTGTCCATATATAAGAGTTTCAACACTTGGTCATGTTCAAAATAATGGGCTAAACCATCTAAAACCCTTTCTGGATATTTCAACCTTTTGAAATATTTACAAAGGAAATATTCTCCAAAAATTCCAGGGAAATTCTATCATGTCATATATGACATATTTGATGATCTTGCCAAGTCCCATGCCTTGGGAAGCAAGAACACCTCCTCAAACCCCTTCATAACCATTCTGTCCATATTTGAAGTTTGAGCAACTTTACATTGCCAAACTTGTCCAACTGCTCTCAAACTTGGTGCACATGCTAGAATGACCTAATAAGGCATCTAGACCAAATGGCACAAGATTTGGAATAGAGCAACTTGATCAGATCATCTCAAAACCCTTTCTGTTCAAATGCAAATTTGAACAACTTTACATTACCAACTTTTTATCTGGAGCTTCAAACTTTGTGGGCATGATCAATACCCCAAATGATGATGCTACACCAAGTGGTACATCAAGGGGAGATGATTAGCTTGACTCAAACAAGATGAAACTGTTTCTGTTGATTTCTAGGGTTCACCAAAGTTGCATTGGCTAGTTTCTTCAAATGAGCCCAAATTTGGTGAAGCACCCTATTTTCACATGTTATTCAATCCTGTTAAGTGCCATGTCAAGTGGAGGTCATTTGCTTGACCAAACACTGATCAAACACCTTCTGGCTTTTTACTAAAACCTCCATCTTGATCACTTTTACTCGTCTCCATGGCCTGTACTTTTTACCACATGATCATTGAGTTATTAGCTACCCCCAGTAACTTCCCCAGCACCCCAGCTCCATGATTGAGGGGTAAGAACCCTGTTTTACCTTGCTGGACAGCAAGTTTTCACCAAGTCACCTGCATCCTCACTCTCTCTCAGCATCTGCAGGGCATCCAAGGCCGCAGGCCATTTCTTTACTCCTCCCTCAACCTTCAAGACACTCTGTGGCACGTTGGTTTTGACCGGAGCGACGAGGGCACGGTGGTGCCAGCCAAACGCGCGCTCTAGAACACGCAACAGTGCAGACACGCACTGTAGCTCCAGCCAATCAGCCTCCCCCGACAGCCTCGGGCTCCTCCTTCGCGCCAGTCGAGGCCTCTCGACGTCTGCAACCTCCCCGGCGCTGTCCCCCCTCCTCCTGCGCCCTCCAGTGGTCGTCGCCGCACGCGCGCTGGCCGCCCGCAACGGCCACTCCTCTGCCTCGCACGCGCGCGTCGACTGGAAGGTCCCTCGCTCCTCCTCTCACCTCTACTGGACGTGGAGCTCGTCCAGGAACTCCGTGGACTCATCCCCTTGGACTCCCGTGCGCTGTAGCCTCGAGCCGGAGCTCGCCGGCGCACTGGACCACGGGCCTCCGTCGACCTCCTATAAATAGCCCCTCCCGAGCCTCTCCAACAGCATCAGTAGCTCCACCTCACTCCACTGAGTCCCCTAGCACCATCCACTCCTCCCTAGGTCGTCCCAGTGCTCGAGATCGACCGGAGCTCCGCCGCGTCGGGCCGCCGGTGATCCCGCAGTACGAGCCTCCCCTGCCCTTCCTTTCGCCCGATCTGAAACCGCCGTGCTCCACTGACCATTTCCCCCTGTTTCCCCCTCCGTTTGCAGTCGGAAACGACCACAGCAACAACGTCCCGACGAGCCTCCGCCGTCCCACCTCACCGCCGGCGAACCTGACCTCCCCAGCGTGCCGCACCACCACCACTTCAACCGCCACTCGACGCCGAGTCCATTCCTGGCCTCCGTTGTCGTCGCCGTGGCCGGAAACCTCGCCGGTGAGCTCGCCGTCGCCGTGGCCGCAAGGTTGGAGATGACAGGCGGGCCCCGCCTGTCATCCCCACACCTCTCTTCCCCTCCTCTCTGCCACTGACCCACGGGCCCCGCCTGTCAGGTTCAAAAACCTGACGTGCGCGCGCAGGCACCCATGCGGCTGGGCTGGTCCGCCTGGGCCATGCACTGTGGCCTTCTCTGGCCCAGTGCACAGGACACATTTCTTTTTTTCTTTTCTGTAATTGATTTAAACATTTCTATAGAAAAGAATAATGGTCCAAATAAAATAATTCCAACTCCTAAAATCTTGTAATATTCCAACCTATTTAATGGTACCACTTTCACTCAAATCCATGAAACTTTTCTGTTCTGTTCAAATTTAAATTCAAATTTGAGCAGAAAAACTCATGTTCTAAAATCAATAGATCCCATTCTGTTGCTCCAAAACTCCAACTATGAATTTTCCCCATCTTAGAAATTCCTCTAGTATTTAACAAAAATAAGTTGACATTTTTCTGAGCACTTTGATTTTTCTGTTTTATTTGTGGTCTTATTTTTCCGTGGTTATTATGCGACGTATAGATCCCGTATTTGACGAAGTTGTTGTGGAAGAAGAAGGAGAAGGATTTGAAGACTTCGAAGACCAAGCCAATCCAGGCAAGCAGCCCTTTGACCATGATACACTTGTTCTTCGGAACCCGTTTGTTTCCGATGCATGATGATAGGGTTACGATAGTGACCTAGTTGATTCCACCATATGATGCATGCCTTAATCTTGATCTTGCTATGTGCTAGATGACATGCATATGGTTAGTAATTATGATTAGTGATGCATGTGTGACATGAACCTTCGTGGTTGAAGTCTTTACATAAAACCCCATCAGGTGCCATTCATGCCCGAGGGAGATGATGATGAGTTGGGTGACCAATTGATGACGAAGTGGTGTACCGAGACAAGTGTGTGTGTTTTTCAAACGGATTGGTTTAAGTTGCGACCGTTATTCCAACCATACATGTGCAACCACACTACCCCTTATGGGACGGGGCTTTATTAATTACTTAGGTCGATACTAGCATGGTGCCTGCATTACTAGTGACGGGAAGACTTGAGGTCTTTCCGGGACGGGGTCGTGCTTGGATAGACGACCATGACTGTTTTCACAGGGCACCGGACACACCATTGGTCCCTACGGGTACGCGTGACAATTGAAATTAGGGCAAGTCCCGTGATCTATTGTTTGTACCCGAGGGCCGTGTACCAACGAGTGGACTCTATGTTAGTGTCGTCTAAGGAAAGATAATGACCGGGTGCTTACCCCGGGTACTTGAGGTACCACGGGTCGTGGATGACACGGAAGTTCCCCGGATCTTGTGGGTAAAGTGTACAACCTCTGCAGAGTGTCAAACTATTCGAATAGCCGTGTCCACGGTCATGGACAGTTGGGTAACCGCTCTTGGGCTACGTCCAATGTTTGTGAAACCATGCGTGTGAATGTGAGTCAAGGTGGTGACTTGACTCGATGAGTTGAATCTTATTCATGTTGATATCGGTAACCTGTCTTCGAGATTACGCGAGGTTATTGATGCATAAACTTGATAGTAGAATGTTTATTCTAGCCCTTGCTAGATTGTTCATTGTTGTTCAATTGCATTGTTACTTTGAACCACATCATGGGTTGCTTGCGAGTACATTCAAAGTACTCATTGGCTTGCCACTGGTTATTTAATTGGCTAGGCATGGAAGAACAGGAATATGAGGAAGAGTTCTTTGGAGACGAACATGCGAACTAGGACGCTATCCCAGTCAGAATGCCTATAGGGTTAAGGCAGATGGCATGGGTTCTACCCGTTATCGAAGACTTCCGCTATTTGAGTTATTTGCTATTCAGCCCGTGAGGCTCTATCTATGTAAGACTTGGCCATAATGGTCTTAATTCGTGTAAGACTATTTGTATGGATGTAAGACTCTTGTTATTCAGCTTCTGTGTGTTCAGTGAGCATTGATCTCTGGGATCACTGTACACGTGCATTCGGTGATCTCGACTTCTAAGTCGGGGTCCCCACACTTGTACCGCGCAACTTTCGCCGGTGCCATAAACCCACTATATATCCTTCCTCAAAACAGCTGCCATATTGTTCCTCAAAACAGCCACCATACCTACCTATCATGGCATTTCCATAGCCATTCCGAGATATATTGCCATGCAACTTTCCACCGTTCCGTTCATATGACACGCATCATATTTTCATATTGCCATGCATGATCATGTAGTTGACATCGTATTCGTGGCAAGGCCACCATGCATAATTTAGCATACATGTCACTCTTGTTTCATTGCACATACTGGTACACCGCCGGAGGCTTTCGTATAGAGTCATACTTTGTTGTTGTAGTATCGAGTTGTAATATTGTGTTTTAATGAAAGTGTGATGATCATCATTATTAGAGCATTGTCCCATGGGAGGAAAGGCTGAATCTATAAAGCCCCTTCGCAAAAAAAAGGCCAAAGAAAAAAAGAAAGGCCAAAAAAAAAGAAAAAAAGAAAGAGAAAAAGAAAAAAAAAGAAAAAAAGAAAAGAAAAAGGGACAATTGCTACTACCTTTTTCCACACTTGTGCTTTAAAGTAGCACCATGTTCTTCATTGTAGAGAGTCTCATGCTTAGTCACTTTCATATACTAGTGGGAATTTTCATTATAGAACTTGGCTTGTATATTCCAACGATGGGCTTCCTCAAATGCCCTAGGTCTTCGTGAGCAAGCAAGTTGGATGCACACCCACTTGTTTCTTTTGTTGAGCTTTCATTCATATTTAGCTCTAGTGCATCTGTTGCATGGCAATCGCTACTCACTCACATTGATATCTATTGATGGGCATCTCCATAGCCCGTTGATACGCCTAGTCGATGTGAGACTATCTCCCTCCTTTTTGTCTTCTCGATAACCACCTCTATTCCACCCATAGTGCTATATCCATGGCTCACACTCATGTATTGCGTGAAAGTTGAAAGGTTTGAACAGATAGAAAATAGTCTTGATAACCCACAAGTGTAGGGGATCGCAACAGTTTTCGAGGGTAAAGTATTAAACCCAAATTTGTTGATTCGACACAAGGGGAGCCAAAGAATATTCTTAAATATTAGCAACCGAGTTGTCAATTCAGCCACACCTGGAAACTTAGTATCTGCAGCAAGAGAGTTTAGTAGCACAGTAATATGTTAGTGGTGGTAGCAGCAATAAAAGTAAAGATAGTGTTTTTGTAGTTTTTGTGATAATAGCAACGGAAAAGTAAATAAGAAACTAGCAATATAGGTAAAGCTCGTAGGCATTGGATCGGTGATGGGAAATTATGTTGGATGCAATTCATCATGTGGAAGTTATAACCTAGGGTGACACAGAACTAGATCTAGTTCATCAATGCAATGTAGGCATGTATTCTGAATATAGTCATACGTGCTTATGGAAAAGAACTTGCATGACATCTTTTGTCCTACCCTCCCGTGGCAGCGGGGTCCTATTGGAAACTAAGGGATATTAAGGCCTCCTTTTAATAGAGTACCCGACCAAAGCATTAACACATAGTGAATACAAGAACTCCTCAAACTATGGTCATCACCAGGAGTGGTCCCTATTATTGTCACTTCGGGGTTGCCGGATCATAACACATAGTAGGTGACTATAGACATGCAAGATAGGATCAAGAACACACATATATTCATGAAAACATAATAGGTTCAGATCTGAAATCATGGCACTCGGGCCCTAGTGACAAGCATTAAGCATAGCAAAGTCATAGCAACATCAATCTCAGAACATAATGGATACTAGGGATCAAACCCTAACAAAACTAACTCGATTACATGATAGATCCCATCCAACCCATCACCGTCCAGTAAGCCTACGACGGAATTACTCACACACGGCGGTGAGCATCATGGAATTGGTGATGGAGGAAGGTTGATGATGACTATGGCGACGATCTCCACTCTCCTGAGCCCCGAACGGACTCCAGATCAGCCCTCCCGAGAGAGATTAGGGCTTGGCGGCGGCTCCGTCTCGTAAAACACAATAATTCTTCCTCCTTGATTTTTCTCTCGACGAAACGGAATATATAGGACCCAGGGATACGTCGGTGGGGCATCGGGGTGCCCTCGAGGCAGGGGGCGCGCCCTGGGAAGGGGGGCGCGCCCCCCACCCTCAAGGACAGCCCGTGGGCCCCCTGGTGCGGATCTTCTTGCAGGTATTTTTTATATTTTCTGAAATAAATCTCCGTTGATTTTCAGGAGATTCCGAGAACTTTTTATTTCTGCACAAAAACAACACCATGGCAGTTCTGCTGAAAACAGCGTCAGTCCGGGTTAGTTCCATTCAAATCATGCAAGTTAGAGTCCAAAACAAGGGCAAAAGTGTTTGGAAAAGTAGATACGTTGGAGACGTATCAACTCCCCCAAGCATAAACCTTTGCTTGTCCTCAAGCAATTCAGTTGATCAACCGAAAGTGATAAAGAAAAACTTTGACAAACTCTGTTTGCTCTTGTTGTTTTAAATATGTAAGCTAGCATTCAGGTTTTCAACAAGATCATGAACTAACCACATTCACAATAACTTTCAGGTCTCAAGACTACTCACATCAATGGCATAATCACCTAGCGAGCAATAATAATAAACTTCGGATGACAACACTTGTCAAAACAATCATGATATGATATAACAGGATGGTATCTCGCTAGCCCTTTCTGAGACCGCAAAACATAAATGCAGAGCACCTTTAAAGATAAAGGACTGACTAGACATTGTAATTCATGGTAAAAGAGATCCAATCATGATCATACTCAATGCAAATTAATAGTAATACATGCAAGGACAGAGGTGCTCTCCTACTGGTGCTTTTTGATAAGAGGATGATGACTCTGCATAAGAGAAAATAGATAGGCCCTTCGCAGAGGGAAGCAGGGATTTGTAGAGGTGCTAGAGCTCGATTTTTAAATAGAGATTGAATAACATTTTGAGCAGTATACTTTCATTGTCAACATAATAACCAAGAATCTCGATATCTCCCATGCTACACACATTATAGGCGGTTCCCAAACAGAATTGTAAAGTTTATACTCAGCAACAGCCCTGGGGGGAGTTTTGTTTAATTATTATGATTTTGAGCATGGGACTGGGCATCCCGGTTACCAGACATTTTCTCGTGAATGATGAGCGGAATCCACTCATCGTGAGAATAACCCACGTTGATACACGAGCTGTTCGAGCATACAAAACAGAATTTCATTTGAAGGTTTAGAGTTTGGCACATACAAATTTACTTGGAACGGCAGGTAAATACCGCATATAGGAAGGTATGGTGGACTCATGTGGAATAACTTTGGGGTTGATGGAAGTGGATGCACAAGCAATATTCCCGCTTAGTACAGGTGAAGGCTAGAATAAGACTGGGAAGCGGCCAGCTAGAGAGCAACAATGGTCATGAACATGCATTAAAATTAATCAACAATGAATGCAAGCATGAGTAGGATATAAATCACCATGAACATAAATATTGTGAAGGCTATGTTGATTTGTTTCAACTACATGCGTGAACATGTGCCAAGTCAAGTCACTTAAATCATTCAGAGGAGGATACCACCCATCATACCACATCACAGCCATTGTAATATCAAGTTGGCACGCAAGATAGACCATTATAAACTCTCAGCTAATTAAGCATGGCATAAGCAGCTATGATCTCTAATTGTCATTGCAAACATGTTTCATTCATAACAAGCTGAATCAAGAACGACGAGCAATCATATTTACAAAAACAAGAGAGGTCGAGTTCATACCAGGTTTTCTCATCTCAATTAGTTCATCATATATCATCCTTATTGCCTTTCACTCGCACGACCGAACGGTGTGGATAATAATAGTGCACGTGCATTGGACTAAGCTGGAATCTGCAGGCATTTAATACAAGAGAGAAGACAAGGTAATATGGCTCAAGGTTAAATCAACAACAAATCATATGAGAGCCACTAAGCATTTTAATCATGGTCTTCTACTCTTAACCCTAAAGAAAAGAAAAGAAACTATTTACACAGGAAAGCTCCCAACAAGCAAAAGAAGAACGGGAAATCTTTTTGGGTTTTCATTTTTTTAGTTACTACTACAAGCAAAGAAAGTAAACTAGCTAGAAGCTACAACTAATATATTTTTTGTTTTTCTGGGTTTTTCTAGCACACAAGAAAAAGACTAAGAAAAAGAAACTGAAACTAAGCATGGATGGTACAGTGAAAAAGTGTGAGCACCGACAACTAGGATAAGTGTGAACATGCAAGTAAAGTCGGTGAGAAACACGTACTCCCCCAAGCTTAGGCTTTTGGCCTAAGTTGGTCTATGGCCACGGATCGAAGCCACTCCCTCCAGTGTACTGAGATGTGTCCTCTGGATGCCACTGGTTTGCGAGCTCGTCCAGATCCCACCCATAAACAGATTGACGGGAAGGATCAGGTGGTGGTTCTGGCTCCGGCTCTGGAGCTTGTGCCTGGCCTTGGTATTGGTAGAAGACATCTGAGGTGATGAGGAATACGCCTGTAGATAGATTAAACAAAGAAGGTGCAGGAAAGGTAACAATTTCACAGTATATTTCATCAAACCTCAATTTATAAAGTAGCTGCATATTTTTGTCTTTAACAATAAAGTCATGAGCTACCATGCTCTTGTAGTCTAGATAAACAGGGGCAAACAATTTTTCTTCCTTCTCATGATGCCTAATAGGTATATTAAAATGTTCAGCAAGGCGAGAAGCAAAGATGCCTCCAAAGACGGGCCCCTTTGAGTGGTTCAGACTCAATCGTTTGGCAACGACGGCGCCCAAGCTAAAAGTTGTGTCACGAAACAAAGCATGGCGTAAAATGATAATATCAGGGGCACTCAGATTCCCACTGTTCCCGCGACCAATTAAACACCTACTAGCAAATAAAGCAAAGTAGCGCAGAACAGGGAAGTGTATACTGGTGATTCTTGCCCCTGAAACTTGTCTAGTTTCACCTACGGCTATCATATCAATAAACCCTTTGACGTCTTCATGACGTGGTTCATCAAGTCTACCTTCAAAGGGTACTTTGCATATTTCACAAAAATCTAACAGTGATATCTCCTTAACCACATCATATAAGCGAAACTCCACCGTAGGTGGTGTTTTCCTAGAATGAAAATGAAAGCTTTGCGTAAAAATATTGGTGAGTAAGAGATACCGCTCTTTCTGGTCGTTGAGGAAGTCGGTGAGACCTGCATTAATCGCCATCCAATAAAAGTCAATGTAAATACCGGCGGACATCATGAAATTATTACAAGGCCACTTGCACGGTCGAACTTCCGCCATGCAAGGAAGATGATACTTGGGCTTATTATTTTCTTCTTTCTTCTTCTCCTCTGAGCTCTTGCTAGAAGAGCCCCTCAATATTGTTTTTAACATTTTCCTTTTCTGAAAAATTCTGAAATTTTTAGTAACTCACAATAAAAGTTAACCAAACTCAACAAGATTGATAGCAACAACTCCTATAAGTGCCTAGAAGCTATATCATGCATTAGAACTACTTGGGACCAAGAAAATTTGACATGCAAGCTCAAGAACAAGGTCACCACAGCAGCACAAATTTGCAACAAATAAAGCACTAGAACAAAAACTAATTGGACCAATGGAGGAGTCACATACCAAGGAACAATCTCCCCAAACAGTTTGGTGAATGGTGCTTTGAGCAAGGAGATCGAAAATGGCAGCAAAATGAGCTAGAACTCGGGTTTGAGCTGGTTGGGGATTTTTTTGGGAGGAAGAAGAAGGGCATGGGTTAAAGGATAAGTGAATGGGGGCCACGTGGGGCCCTCGAGGCAGGGGGCGCGCCCTGTGCCCTCGAGGCCACGTGCTGGCTCCCCTCGCTGTGTGTTCAGTGCCATATTTTCTTAAATATTCTAGAAAAAAAATCATATTTCATTTTCATGGCATTTGGAGAACTTTTATTTTCGGGATATTTTTTTTTGCAAGGATAAGTCTGGAAACAGACAGATAATGCTATTTTTCTTTTATTTAACCTAATTAACAGAAAGTAAAAGGAGGGTACAGAAGGTTTGTGATATCTAGATTCAACTATCCCATGCTCATCAAAAGGAATCCATTAACAAGGCTGATCAGGTCTTGTTAATAAACTCTTTCCGAGTAACATGAAACCGGAGAATTTTCGAATAACACTATGTTATTTTAATGGGGATATGTATGTCCCCAACAATAAGTATGTCATATGCCTTCTTGATAGTAGGAATAGGAAACTCAAAACCTCCAATAGTGATGGTTGAAGTTTTTCCAATATAATTGATACTATGAACCTGAGGATGTTTCCTCGGAAAGTGTACCGTATGCTCATTACCATTGACATGAAAAGTGACATTGCCTTTGTTGCAATCAATAACAGCCCCTGCAGTATTCAGAAAAGGTCTTCCAAGAATAATAGACATACTATCATCCTCGAGAATATCAAGTATAACAAAGTCCGTTAGAATAGTAACATTTGCAACTACAACAGGCACATCCTCACACATACCGACAGGTATAGCAGTAGATTTATTAGCCATTTGCAAGGATATTTCAATAGGTGTCAACTTACTCAAGTCAAGTCTACGATATAAAGAGAGAGGCATAACGCTAACACCAGCTCCAAGATCACACAAAGCAGTTTTAACATAGTTTCTCTTAATGGAGCAAGGTATAGTCGGTACTCCTGGATCTCCTAATTTCTTAGGCATTCCACCCTCAAAAGTGAAATTGGCAAGCATGGTGGAGATTTCTACATCAGGTATCTTTCTTTTGTTGGTAATAATATCTTTCATATACTTGGCATAAGGATTTGTTTTAAGCACATCAGTCAAACGCATACGCAAAAAGATAGGTCTAATCATTTCAGCGAAGCGCTCAAAATCTTCATCATCCTTTTTCTTGGATGGTTTCGGAGGAAAAGGCATGGATTTCTGAACCCATGGTTCTCTTTCCCTACCGTGCTTCCTAGCAACAAAGTCTCTCTTATCATAACGTTGATTCTTTGATTGTGGGTTATCAAGATTAACAGCAGGTTCAATCTCTACATCATTATCATTGCTAGGTTGAGCATCATCATGAACATCATTATTAATATTATCACTAGGTTCATGTTCATTACGAGATAGTGTCTCAGCATCAGAAACAGATATATCATTGGGATTCTCAGGTGGGTGAGCTACAGGTTCACTAGAAGCATGCAAATTTCTATCACTTTTCTTTTTCTTCTTCTTAGAAGAACTAGGTGCTTCTAAATTAGCTCTCTGAGAATCTTGCTCAATTCTCTTAGGGTGGCCTTCAGGATACAGAGGCTCCTGAGTCATTTTACCACCTCTAGTAGCAACTCTAACAGCATAGTCATTATTTTTTACTATTCAATTCATTGAGCAAATCATTCTAAGCCTTAAGTACTTGTTCTACTTGAGTGGTGACCATGGAAGCATGTATACTAATAAGTTTTAGTTCATCTTTAGCACTAGACAGATAATCACTCAAGTGTTCAATCATATGAGCATTGTGTTGTAATTGTCTACCAACATAAGCATTGAAGTTTTCTTGTTTCACAATAAAATTGTCAAACTCATCTAAGCATTGGCTAGCAGACTTATAACGAGGAATATCACCTTCATCAAATCTATAAAGAGAATTTACCTTTACTACCTGTGTCGGGTTATCAAGACCATGTATTTCTGCAATATGTGGTAAATTATTAACATCTTCAGCTTTAATACTTTTTTCTTTCATAGATTTCTTTGCCTCTTGCATATCTCCAGGACTGAGAAATAGAACACCTCTTTTCTTCGGAGTTGGCTTAGGGGCTGGTTCAGGAAGTGTCCAATTATTTTCATTGGCTAGCATATTGTTCAATAGTAATTCAGCTTGTTCCACTATTCCTTCCCTGAAAACACAACCAGCACAACTATCCAGGTGGTCTCTGGAAGCATCGGTTAGTCCATTATAAAAGACATCAAGTATATCATGCATCTCAAGAGGATGATTAGGCAAAGCATTAAGTAACTGGAGAAGCCTCCCCCAAGCTTGTGGGAGACTCTCTTCTTCAGTTTAAGAAAAGTTATATATTTCCCGTAAGGCAGCTTGTTTCTTATGAGCGGGAAAATATTTAGCAGAAAAATAATACATCATATCCTAGGGACTACGCACACAACCAGGATCAAGAGAATTAAACCAAGTCTTAGCATCACCCTTTAAAGAGAACGGAAACAACTTAAGGATATAGTAGTAGCGAATCTTTTCATCATTGGTAAATAGGGTGGCTATATCATTCAACTTGGTAAGATGTGCCACAACAGTTTCAGACTCATAGCCATGGAAAGGACCAGATTCAGCTAAAGAAATTAACTCAGGATCAATAGATAATTCATAATCCTTATCACTGACACATATAGGTGAAGTAGCAAAAGCAGGGTCATGTATCATTCTAGAATTTAAGGACTTTTTTTTCAGCTTCGCTAATAACTTCTTAAGATCATATCTATCATTGCAAGCAAGAAAGCCTCTAGCAGTTTCTTCATCCATAACATAACCCTCAGGCACAACAGGCAATTCATATCTATTGGGAGTAGTTTCATCATCACTTTCATAAATATCATCAACATTTGCACTCTCCCTAACCTTAGCAATTTGTTCATCTAGAAATTCACCTAGTGGCATGGTGACAGGCATAGAGGTAGTTTCATCATACATAGCAGAAGTAGCATCATCAAGAACATACGGCATATCAGATTCGATAGCAGGAGTAGGTGTCGCAAGTTTACTCATAACAGAAGGAGAATCTAGTGCAGAGCTAGATGGCAGTTCCCTACCTCCCCTCGTAGTTGAGGGTAAGATCTTGGTTTTTGAGTCCTTCAAATTCTTCATAGTGATAAGCAGATATAAATCCCAAGTGACTTAAAGAATAGAGCTATGATCCCCGGCAATGGCGCCAGAAATTCTTCTTGCTACCTCTTGAGCTTGCGTTGTATTCCCTCGAAGAGGAAAGGGAGATGCAGCACAGTAGCATAAGTATTTCCATCAGTTTTTGAGAACCAAGGTATCAATCCAGTAGGAGACCACACGCGAGTCTCTCGCACCTGCACAAACAAATAAGAACTTCACAGCCAACGCGATAAGGGGTTGTCAATCCCTTTACGGTCACTTACGAGAGTGAGATATGATAGAGATGATAATTATATTTTTGGTATTTTTGGTATAGAAACAGAAAGTAAAGAAAGCAAATAAACAACGACGTTAGAAATTGGCTAGTTGACGGGAAAGTAATATAATAAAGATAGACCCGGGGGCCATAGTTTTCTCTAGTGGCTTCTCTCATGATAGTAGTATTCTATGACGGGTAAACAAATTACTGTCGAGCAATTGATAGAAAAGCGAAAAATTATGAGACTATCTAGGCATGATCATTGTATATAGGCATCACATCCGAGACAAGTAGACCGAAATGATTCTGCATCTACTACTATTACTCCACACATCGACCGCTATCCAGCATGCATCTAGTGTATTGAGTTCATACGAATAGAGTAACGCTTTAAGCGAGATGCCATGATGTAGATGGATAAACTCAAGCAATATGATGAAAACCCCATCTTTTTATCCTCGATGGAAACAATACAATACGTGCCTTGCTGCCCCTACTGTCACTGGGAAAGGACACCGCAAGATTGAACCCAAAGCCAAGCACTTCTCCCATTGCAAGAACTATAGATCTAGTAGGCCAAACCAAACCAATAATTCAAAGAGACTTGCAAGAATATTATGAGCACACATAAAAAGTTCAGAGAAGAACCAAATATCTTTCATAGATAACCTTGATCATAAACTCACAATTCATCGGATCTCGACAAACACACCGCAAAAAGAGATTACATCGAATAGATCTCCTCGAAGATCGAGGACAACTTTGTATTGAGATCCAGAGAGAGAGAAGAAGCCATCTAGATACTAGCTATGGACCCGAAGGTCTGTGGTAAACTACTCACAACTCATGGTGAGGGCGATGATGATAATGATGAAGGCCTCCGTGATGGATCCCCCTCCCGGAACAGGCTCCAAGATGGGATCTCCACGGAAACAGAAGCTACGGCGGTGGAATTAGTGTTTTCTCCCTGCGTGTGGAGTTTCTAGGGTACGTAGGTATATATAGGAAGAAGGAGGGCACCGGGGGTATATATAGGTATATAACGGACTCCCGAGCATGATTTCCTCCAAAAATATCACTCACGAAGGATTCATTCCGTTTGGACTCCGTATGATATCCCTTTTCTGCGAAACCCTGAAATAGGCAAAAAAAAAACAGCAATCTGGACTGGGCCTTTGAGTTAGTAGGTTAGTCCCAAAAATGATATAAAAGTGAATATAAAAGTGAATGATAAAGCCCATTAAACATCCAATACTTCATAATAATAGCATGGAAGAATAAAAAATTATAGATACGTTGGAGACGTATCACAATCCGTGCTTAATTCTCCGCATGCATATAGTCAAAATAAGGCTTTTACCAAACATATAATTGATGCTTTAATGCAATCTTATGAAGAAAAACTTGAATTAGAAGTTTCTATCCCTAGAAAACTTTATGATGAGTGGGAACCTACTATTAAAATTAAGATTAAAGATCATGAATGCTTTGCTTTGTGTGATTTGGGTGCAAGTGTCTCCACAATTCCAAAAGCTTTGTGTGATATGTTAGGTTTCCATGAACTTGATGATTGTTCTTTAAATTTGCATCTTGCGGATTCCACTATTAAGAAACCTATGGGAAGGATTAATGATGTTCTTATTGTTGCAAATAGGAATTATGTGCCCGTAGATTTCATCGTTCTTGATATAGATTGCAATCCTACATGTACTATTATTCTTGGGACAATTACATTTGAGCCCCTAGTTCTGTCACACCCGTGTGTTTTGCCCCTAAATTCAAAAAACCCTCGTTTCTGGCCAAGCTCGTTTGCTCCTCTTATGCTTTTGCCCTTTGACCGTTTGACCGTAACTTTGAAAACATCATAACAAATTCATACTAACTCAGAAAAATGCATATAAAATAGCAAAATGTTCGGAAAAACATCACCTATATGTGCACATCATTTGCATTCATGACAAAAGTGTTGAAAATCCAAAAAAATCATATGAGCTCAAACTGAGGTATAGACTTTTCAGCACTGTTGTCATGAATGCAAATGGCATGCACTTATGGGTGATGTTATTTCGAACATTTTGATACCTTATTTGCATTTTTCTGAGTTAGTATGAATTCGTTATGAAGTTTTCAAAGTTGCGATCAAACGGTCAAAGGGCAAAAGCATGAGAGGAGAAAACGATCTTGGACGGAAATGAGAGTTTTTTGAATTTAGGGGCAAAACACACGGGTGTGACACAACTAGGGGCTCAAATGTAATTGTCCCATTATTCTTGGTAGACCTTTCCTTAGAACGATTGGTGCAATTATTGATATGAAGGAAGGAAATATTATATTCCAATTTCCATTAAGGAAAGGCATGGAACACTTTCCTAGGAATAAAATCAAGTTACCTTATGAATCTATTATGAGATCCACTTATGGATTGCCTACCAAAGATGGCAATACCTAGATCTATTCTAGTATCGTGCCTAGCTAGGGGCGTTAAACGATAGCGCTTGTTGGGAGGCAACCCAATTTTATTTTCTTTGCTTTTGCTTCTGTTTAGGAATAAATATTGCATCTAGCTTCTGTTTAGATGTGGTTTTGTGTTTTAATTAGTGTTTGTGCCAAGTAGAACCTTCGGGAAGACTTGTGTGAAGTTTATATGATCATGCTGTAAAAAACAGAAACTTTAGCGCTCACGAGATTGGCTGTAATTTTTTACTGGAGAGTGCTTTTTAGTTGATTCTTTTTGCAGATGATTAATAGACAAATTCCTCATGTCCACCAATTTATTTTAAATTTTTTAGAGTTACAGAAGTATTCGAAAGTCACAGATTGCTACACACTGTTTTGTTTCTGACAGATTCTGTTTTTCGTGTGTTGTTTGCTTATTTTGATGAATCTATGAGTAGTATCGGGGGGTATAAATCATAGAGAAGTTGGAATACAGTAGGTTTAACACCAATATAAATATAGAATGAGTCCACTACAGTACCTTTGAGTGGTGGTTTGTTTTTTTATACTAACGGAGCTCACGAGATTTTTGGCAAAGTTTTGTGTTGTGAAGTTTTCAAGTTTTGAGTATGGCCTTGATGGACTATGGAACAAAGAGTGGCAAGAGCCTAAGCTTGGGGATGCCCAAGGAGCCCCAAGGTAAAATTCAAGGATAAGCAAAAGCCTAAGCTTGGGGATGCCCCGGGAAGGCATCCCCTCTATCGTCTTCATCTATCGTTATTTTGCCATAATCATCCTTTCTGGACACACCTTTTGAGAGAGATACAAATGAATCGGAATTTATTAGAATACTCTATGTGCTTCACTTATATCTTTTGAGCTAGATAGTTTTGCTCTAGTGCTTCACTTATATCTTTTAGAGCATGGTGGTGGTTTTATTTTGTAGAAATTATTGATCTCTCATGCTTCACTTATATACTTTTGAGAGTCTTTTAGAACAACATGGTAATGTGCTTTGGTTATAAAATTAGTCCTAATATGATAGGCATCCAAGATGGGTATAGTAAAAACTTTCATATAAAGTGCATTGAATATTATGAGAAGTTTGATACTTGATGATTGTTTTGAGATATGAGGATGGTGATATTAGAGTCATGCTAGTAGAGTAGTTGTGAATTTGAGAAATACTTGTGTTGAGGTTTGCGAGTCCCGTAGCATGCACGTATGGTAACCGTTGTGTGACAAATTTGAAGCATGAGGTATTTCATTGAGTGTCATCCTTTGTGTGGAGGTCAGGATCGCACGATGGTTAACTCCTACCAACCCTTCCCATAGGAGTATGCGTGTAGTACTTTATTATGATGACTTGTAGATTTTTGCAATAAGTATGTGAGTTCTTTATGACTAATGTTGAGTCCATGGATTATACGCACTCTCACCCTTCCACCATTGCTAGCCTCTCTTGTACCGTGCAACTTTCGCCGGTACCACACACCCACCATATACCTTCCTCAAAACAGCCACCATACCTACCTATCATGGCATTTCCATAGCCATTCCGAGATATATTGCCATGCAACTTTCCACCGTTCCGTTCATATGACATGCTTCATCATTGTCATATTGCCGTGCATGATCATGTAGTTGACATCTTATTCGTGGCTAGGACACCATGCATAATTTTTCATACATGTCACCCTTGATTCATTGCACATCCCCGTACACTCCCGGAGGCATTCATATCGAATCATACTTTTTTCTAGTATCGAGTTGTAAATCAATAAAAGTGTGATGATCATCATTATTAGAGCATTGTCCCAAAGAAAAAAAAAGAAAAAAAAGGCCAAAGAAAAAAGGCCCAAAAAAGGGACAATGCTACTATCTTTTTCCACACTTGTGCTTCAAAGTAGCACCATGATCTTCATGCTAGAGAGTTTCGTGTTTTGTCACTTTCATATACTAGTGGGAATTTTCATTATAGAACTTGGCTTGTATATTCCAAGGATGGGCTTCCTGAAATGCCCTAGGTCTTCGTGAGCAAGCAAGTTGGATGCACACCCACTTAGTTTCTTTTGTTGAGCTTTCAAACATTTTTAGCTCTAGTGCATCCGTTGCATGGCCATCCCTACTCACTCACATTGATATTTAGTGATGGGCATCTGCATAGCCCATTGATACGCCTAGTTTATGTGAGACCATCTTCCTCTTTTGTCTTATCCACAACCACCACTGTATTACACATAGTGCTATGTCCATGGCTCACGCTCATATATTGCGTGAAAATTGAAAAAGTTTGAAAAAATTTAAGTACGAAACAATTGCTTGGCTGAAACCGGGGTTGTGCATGATTGGAGTATTTTCTGTGAAGAAGATGGAGCATAGCCAAACTATATGATTTTGTAGGGATGAACTTTCTTTGGCCATGTTATTTTGAGAAGACATGGTTACTTTGTTAGTATGCTTGAAGTATTATTATTCTTATGTCAATATAGACTTTTATCTTGAATCTTTCAGATCAGAACATTCATGCCACAATAAAGAAAATTACATTGAAAATTATGTTGGTTAGCATTCCACATAAAAAGTTCTGTTTTTATCATTTACCTACTTGAGGACGAGCAGGAATTAAGCTTGGGGATGCTTGATACGTCTCCAACGTATCTATAATTTTTTATAGTTTCATGCCTATTATATATTCTATTTTGGATGTTTAATGGGATTTATTATACACTTTTATATTATTTTTGGGACTAACCGATTAACCTAAGGCCCAGTGCAAATTGCTGTTTTTTGCCTATTTGAGTGTTTCGCAGAAACGGAATATCAAACGGAATGAAACCTTCGGGAGAGTTATTTTTGGAACGATATCTTCGCGAGAGACTTGGAGTACAAGTCTAAGAAGAAACGAGGTGCCCACGAGGGGGCAGGGCGCGCCCAGGGGGGCAGGCGCGCCCCCCACCCTCGTGGGCCCCACGTAGCTCCCCTGACGTGCCTCTTCAGCATATATATACTCTCATACCCTGAAAACATCTAGGCAATAGACGAAACCCTAATTCCACCGCCGCAACCTTCTGTTCCCGTGAGATCCCATCTTGGGGCCTGTTCCGGAGCTCCATCGGAGGGGGGATCGATCACGGAGTGCTTCTACATCAACACCATAGCTTCGCCGATGATTTGTGAGTAGTTTACCACAGACCTTCGGGTCCATAGTTATTAGCTAGATGGCTTCTTCTCTCTCTTTGGATCTCAATACAAAGTTCTCCTCGATCTTCGACGAGATCTATTCGATGTAATCTTTTTGCAGTGTGTTTGTCGAGATCCGATGAATTGTGGGTTTATGATCAAGATTATCTATGAACAATACTGGATTCTTATCTGAAATCTTTAATGTATGATTATAATATCCTTGCAAGTCTCTTCGAATTATTGGTTTGGTTTGGCCTACTAGATCTATAGTTCTTGCAATGGGAGAAGTGCTTGGCTTTGGGTTCAATCTTGCGGTGTCGTTTCCCAGTGACAGTAGGGGCAGCAAGGCATGTATTGTATTGTTGCCATCGAGGATAAAAAGATGGGGTTTATATCATACTGCTTGAGTTTATCCCTGTACATCATGTCATCTTGCTTAAGGCATTACTCTGTTCTTATGAACTTAATACTCTAGATGCATGCTGGATAGCGGTCGATGTGTGGAGTAATAGTAGTAGATGCAGAATCGTTTCGGTCTACTTGTTACGGATGTGATGCCTATATATAATGATCATGCCTAGATATTATCATAACTATGCGCTTTTCTATCAATTGCTCGACAGTAATTTGTTCACTCACCGTAGAATTCTGCCATCATGTGAGAAGCCACTAGTGAAACCTATGGCCCCCGGGTCTATCTTTATCATATTACTTTCCTGTCATCTAGCCAATTTCTGTTGTCGTTGCTTATTTGCTTTATTTACTTTCTGTTCTTATACCAAAAATACCAAAAATATTATCCTATCATATCTATCAGATCTCACTCTCGTAAGTGACCGTGAAGGGATTGACAACCCCTTATCGTGTTGGCTGCAAGGTTCTTATTTGTGTGTGCAGGTGCGAGGGACTCGCGCGTGGTCTCCTACTGGATTGATACCCTGGTTCTCAAAAACTGAGGGAAACACTTACGCTACTATGCTGCATGATACGTCTCCAACGTATCTATAATTTTTTATTGTTCCATGCTATTATTTATGAACTCTTGGATGTTTAATGGGCTTTATCATTCACTTTTATATCATTTTTGGGACTAACCTACTAACCCAAAGGCCCAGTCCAGATTGCTGTTTTTTTTCCTATTTCAGGGTTTCGCAGAAAAGGGATATCATACGGAGTCCAAACGGAATGAAACCTTCGCGAGAGATATTTTTGGAGGAAATCACGCTCGGGAAATGTCAGGACCAAGTCAGGGGACAGAGGGCCTTCCATCGCGGGTGGGGGCGCTCCCCCCTTCCCAGGGCATGCCCCCTGCCTCGAGGCTGGCCCCTGTGGCCCCCGGTGCCCTCCTTCTTCCAATATTTACCTACGTACCCCAGAAACTCCATACGCAGAGAGAAAACCCTAATTCCACCGCCGTAGCTTCTGTTCCCGTGGAGATCCCATCTTGGAGCCTGTTCCGGGAGGGGAATCCATCACGGAGGCCTTCATCATCATCATCGCCCTCACCATGAGTTGTGAGTAGTTTACCACAGACCTTCGGGTCCACAGCTAGTATCTAGATGGCTTCTTCTCTCTCTCTGGATCTCAATACAAAGTTGTCCTCGGTCTTCGAGGAGATCTATTCGATGTAATCTCTTTTTGCGGTGTGTTTGTCGAGATCCGATGAATTGTGAGTTTATGATCAAGGTTATCTATGAAAGATACTTGGTTCTTCTCTGAACTTTTTATGTGTGCTTATAATATCCTTGCAAGTCTCTTCGAATTATTGGTTTGGTTTGGCCTACTAGATCTATATTTCTTGCAATGGGAGAAGTGCTTGGCTTTGGGTTCAATCTTGTGGTGTCCTTTCCCAGTGACAGTAGGGGCAGCAAGCCACGTATTGTATTGTTGCCATCCAGGATAAAAAGATTGGTTTTTTTTATCATATTGCTTGAGTTTATCCCTCTACATCATGTCATCTTGGTTAAGGCGTTACGCTGTTCGTATGAACTCAATACACTAGATGCATGCTGGATAGCGGTCGATGTGTGGAGTAATAGTAGTAGATGCAAAATCGTTTCGGTCTACTTGTCTCGGACGTGATGCCTATATACAATGATCATGCCTAGATAGTCTCATATTTATTCGCTTTTCTATCAGTTGCTCGACAGTAATTTGTTTACCCGCCGTAGAATATCGCTATCAAGAGAGAAGCTACTAGAGAAAACTATGGCCCCAGAGTCTATTCTCAACATATCAATCTACATCTACTTTACTTTTCTTGCTTTTATTTGCTGTTTTATTAAACTAAAAATACCAAAAATATTATTATCATCTCTATCAGATCTCACTCTCGTAAGTGACTGTAAAAGGATTGACAACCCCTTATCGCATTGGCTGCGAAGTTCTTATTTGTTTGTGCAGGTGCGAGGGACTGGCGCGTGGTCTCCTACTGGATTGATACCTTGGTTCTCAAAAACTAAGGGAAATACTTACGCTAATGTGCTGCATCTCCCTTTCCTCTTCGAGGGAATACAACGCAAGCTCAAGAGGTAGCAAGAAGAATTTCTGGCGCCGTTGCCGGGGAGGCTTACGCAAAAGTCATATACCAAGTACCTATCACAAACCCTTATCCTTCGCATTACATTTATTTGCCTCTCTTTTTCCTCTCCCCCACTTCACCCTTGCCATTTTATTCGCCCTTTATCCGCCGTTTGTTTATCATTCGCTTTCTTCTTGTTCGCTTGTGTGTGTTGGATTGCTTGCTTGTCACTATGGCTCAGAATAATACCAAATTGTGTGACTTTTCCAATACGAACAACAATGACTTTATTAGCACTCCGATTGCTCCTATTACCGATGCTGAATCATGTGAGATCAATGCTACTTTGTTGAATCTTGTCATGAAAGATCAATTCTCCGGCCTTCCTAGTGAAGATGCCGCTACCCATCTAAACAACTTTGTTGATTTGTGTGATATGCAAAAGAAGAGGGATACGGATAACGATATTTTTAAATTGAAGTTATTTCTGTTTTCACTTAGAGATTGTGCTAAAACTTGGTTTTCCTCTTTGCCTAGAAATAGTATTGATTCGTGGAATAAGTGCAAAGATGCTTTTATCTCAAAGTATTTCCCACCTGCTAAGATTAACTCTCTTAGGAATGATATTATGAATTTTAAGCAACTAGATCATGAGCATGTTGCACAAGCTTGGGAGAGAATGAAATTGATGATACGTAATTGCCCTACACATGGTTTGAATCTATGGATGATTATTCAGAACTTTTATGCTGGCTTGAATTTTGCTTCTAGAAATCTTTTAGATTCGGCCGCCGGAGGCACTTTCATGGAAACTATCTTAGGAGAAGCTACCAAACTCCTAGATAATATTATGGTTAATTATTCTCATTGGCACACCCAAAGATCTACTAGTAAAAAAGTGCATGCTATCGAAGAAATTAGTGTTTTGAGTGGAAAGATGGATGAACTTATGAATTTTTTTGCTGCTAAGAGTGCTTCCTCTGATCCTAATGATATGCCTTTTTCCACTTTGATTGAGAATAACAATGAATCATTGGATGTGAATTTTGTTGGTAGGAATAATTTTGGTAACAATGCTTATAGAGGTAATTTTAATCCTAGGCCTTTCCCTAGTAATTCCTCTAATAATTTTGGTAATTCCTACAACAACTCTTATGGAAAGGTGCCTTCTGAATTTGAAACTAGTGTTAAGGAGTTTATGATCTCGCAAAATAATTTCAATGCTATGCTTGAAGAGAAATTGCTTAAAGTTGATGAATTGGCTAGAAGTGTGGATAGAATTACTATTGATGTTGATTCTTTGAAACTTAGATCTATCCCACCTAAGGATGATATCAATGAGTCTCTTAAAGCCATGAGAATTTCCATTGATGAATGCAAATAAAGAACCGCTAGAATGCATGCTAAAAGAGAAGATTATATTAAATCGTGTTCTTCTAGTTTTCGTGAAAATAAAGATGAAGATTTGAAAGTTATTGATGTGTCTCCTATTAGATCCTTGTTTTCTAGTATTAATCTTGATGAGAATAGGATTGGAGATGATTCTGCTTTAAGGTGTCCCAATAATTCGGAGTTTTTAGATCTTGATGCTAAAATTGCTAAAAGCGGGAGTGAAGAGATTAAAACTTTGCATAGTGATGAACCCACTACTTTGGATTTCAAGGGATTCAATTATAATAATTTCTCTTTGATTGATTGTATTTCCTTGTTGCAATCTTATGCTAAATTCTCCGCATGCTTATAGTCAAAATAAAGCTTTCACTAAACATATAGTTGATGCTTTGATGCAATCTTATGAAGAAAAACTTGAGTTGGAAGTTTCTGTACCTAGAAAGCTCTATGATGAATGGGAACCTACTATAAAAATAACAATAAAAGATCATGAATGCTATGCTTTGTGTGATTTGGGTGCAAGTGTCTCCACTATCCCAAAAACTTTGTGTGATTTGCTAGGGTTGCATGAGCTTGATGATTGTTCTTTAAATTTGCATCTTGCGGATTCCACTATTAAGAAACCTATGGGAAGAATTAGTGATGTTCTTATTGTTGCCAATCAGAATTATGTGCCCGTAGACTTCATTGTTCTTGATATAGATTGCAATCCTTCATGTCCACTACTAGAAAAAAGCTTATTAGTGGCGCACCACTTTTGGGTATTAGTGGCGCACCTCTGGTGCGCCACTATTACCACGCCACTAGTAATGTGTATTAGTGGCGCACCAGAGGTGCGCCATTACTAATCCAGATATCAGTGGCGCACCACCTGGTGCGCCACTACTAAGTATAAGGGTGCGCCACTGATATTTTTTCAGAATTTTTTTTTTCAAATTTTTTTTTTCAAATTTTTTTTTTTTCAAATTTTTTTTTTTCAAATTTTTTTTTT